>JARQOC010000008.1:154533615-155733615 GCA_033576535.1 Allobates femoralis
GATCATGTGACCGATGATGCTGATCAGCTTGCTCCGCCCAGCCAGGTCCTCCTGTTGGGAGCTACATGGAGGTATCGGGGGACACGCTGGAGAGGTGACCATGAATTTTTTTATTTTTAACACTTATTTTACTTAATTTCAATTCCGCAATGTATGCAAATACATTGCAGAAGTGGAATTAGACAGTACAGAGCAGTTTTAGTGTACGGAGCATGCTCAGTACACTAAAATCGGGTCCGAGAAATTATCCTGTCATTTCTCGGACCCATGCTCCATAGGCCCCCATGCTAAAAGCCACGGATTGAGTCAGATCTGAGTCAGTCTGATATGGCCTACTGTGCCCAAAATCGGAGCAGTCTCCGATTCTGGGTAGAGCAAAAAATCGGACAGAATCGGATCCAACACAAATCAGGTGGCAATTAGGCCAAATCCGATCCAGTCCGATGCCCATAGGGATACATGGGGGCCAAATTGGATCCGTGGCTGTCGTGATCGGATCCATAAAAATTGCAATGTGAAAGCACCCTAAGGAGTGTCTTTATAGAGTGGAAGTGAGTGGCTGCATCTGAGATAACAGCTACATAAATAATCACAGCAGGATAGGAAAAAACATTAACCCCTTCAGCGACAAATGGAATTAAATAAGCCCCTACTCAGGTTAAACAATGAGTGAGTCTTAGATAGTATCTGCTATCAACTGAACACTCAGTCCCAATCAGGCCACAACACACTTGTGACAGATACCGACCAGGCCATCAAAGGTGGCCCAAGTCATATCGTAGTAGGCGTAGTCAGTGATGGCGCCATATATCAGAGACAGGGTTTGAGCCCTGAATAGTGACGATAGGAAGAGAAGCTACTCACTGGGACAGTATATATTACCTTTTTAATCTAATATTCATCATTATGTTTTAGAGTTTAAGGAGACCTAAGAGCAAAATCAACATATTTAAATACCTAATTCTACTTGATGCAAGTTCAATTTCCTGGCAAGTTTGAGTGAATCTGTCGAATGTGAATGATTCATTATTTCTGCCAACTCTACTTAACCCATGTTAAATAAATAATTAAAGTCTATTTAGAATTAACTAGTACAATTGCATTATGTTATTGCAAATTTGTCCTCTGTCTTCAAATAAAAGAAAATTTTAAAAATGTAATTTATTGTTTGCTACCTACTACAACCTTTTTATTTTTTTTGCATTTTTTTTTTTATATTCATATAGATAAACCCATCAAAAAAAATCTACTCAGAACACAAAGTCTCCCTCAATGGGTAAAGAAAAGTAACTCTAATATACAATTTCTAGTGCATTTAGACTGGTTTTCTTGGTTAAATAAAAAGCTGCCTAGAGGCATCAACAAAGACAGAATATATAAAAAAGATGTACTCACCATTTTACTGCAAAAAAAGAAAAATAAATATCAGCTCACCCTTCTTCCTGGAGTTTTCTGTGGGTCCTGTAGTGGAGAAGAGTGTGTGCAATGCCTTCATTGGGAAGGTAATGAGAAGATAAGAGACAGGAGCACCGCTAGGGGAATTACCCGGTGGTCTAGCGGGGGGTGGGTTCAGACTATTGCACTAACCTTTCCTGGTTGTAGTGCCCGTACAACCAGGAGCTGTAGTGTGTTGTGTATTGCGGCACACCAAGCGAGCCAGCGCTTCTGGGTAGACAGCGGGTCACGTGACAATGACATCACCGAGGTCCTGTAAGCTCAAAGTCTTCAAGGTTAGTTCTCCCCATGGTCTCCTCTCCCACAGCTCTGTCACTAATCCCTCGGAGAGGGACACTCAGAAATAAAGATTAAGGATATTAGTGTCTCCAGGCACCAGAGATTAAGCCAGGCAGGAGGATGTTTCTTCTCCCTGCCTGGCTTAATCTCTGGTGCTTGGATACGCTAATTGTCATTGGGCAGGTAGAAAGTGAGACAACTGGTGCATCCTCTGAGGGGTGATCCCCAGGGGGGCACCTAGGTCTACCTCAATTTGTCAATGTGCTCGTTTGGCCGTATAGTCAGGTAACTGACTGCACAATGCTGCTTTGTACTAACTTCATGGAAACATCGTGTATGGAGAAGCTCACATGGGGATCACAGCCACCATATGGATAACTGCCATGGTTGAGGCAGGAGTAGTCCATTGAAAAACAGAAGAAAATCCAGCGTCTGGAGATGAGTTAAAATTTCAGTCTTTATTCTTTAAAGGTATCCATCTCGCAGCAGTAAATACTGCATAAACAAAGATATAACCAATCCGACGCGTTTCAGCGTAAAAAGCCTTATTCGTTAAAGAGGTACCTCAAATAAGGCTTCTTATGCTGAAACGCGTCGGATTGGTTATATCTTTGTTTATGCGGTATTTACTGCTGCGAGATGGATACCTTTAAAGAATAAAGACTGAAATTTTAACTCATCTCCAGACGCTGGATTTTCTTCTGTTGTTCTTTTACTGCCTCCCTTTCCAGCATCATATCCTCGATCTTCTACATTGATCTTAGGTGTACCTCAGCTTCAGCAGTGATGTGATAATTGTATTATTCCCAAAAGACAGATGTAAACAATTCTGCAACGAAAACAAAGAATAAATATGTAATGTAGCAAATATACAGCAGTCCTATTCACTATCCAGTATCATATGGGTTCACGAGGGACTGTTCCTGTCAAACTAATCTGATCAGCTTTATGAAGAGGTAAGGACTGGACCAGGGAAATGCAGTGGACGTGGTGTATATGGACTTTTCAAAAGCTTTTGATATGGTGCCACACAAAAGGTTGATACATAAAATGAGGGCAATGGGGATAGGGGAAAATATGTGTAAGTGGGTTAAGAACTGGCTTAGTGATAGGAAACAAAGGGTGGTTATTAATGGAACACTCTCAGAATAGGTCACAGTTAACGGTGTGGTACCACAGGGGGCAGTATTGGGTCCTCTTTTTTTTAACCTTTTTATTAATGACCTTGTAGGGGGCATAGAGAGTAGAATTTCATGTTTGCAGATTACACTAAACTCTGCAGGGTAATCAATACAGAGGAGGACAATTTTTATTTACAGAAGAATTTATGTAAGCTGGAAGCTTGGGCTGAGAAATGACAATTAAGCTTTAGTGGGGATAAATGTAAGGTCATGCACTAGGGCAGATGAAAAGTATGTTCTTAATTGTAAAACACTGGGCACAACTGCCACTGAAAAAGACCTGGGTGTATGGATGGATGGCAAAGTCGCATTTAGTGTCCAGTGTCAGACAGCTGCCACAAAGGATAATAAAATAATAGGAAGTATTAAATGAGGCATAGATGTTCATGAGGAGAACGAATCGTATTTTTTGGACTATAAGACGCACTGGACTATAAGATGCACCCATACCTTAGAGGAGGAAAATAGGAAAAAAATTAAGTAAAAAATGTGGCTGTAATTAACTGTTATTGGGGGTGGGGAGATCTGCTGCCTACACTGTAATAGGGGTAATGTTCCTGGCCCCATCCAGGTAATATATGTCCGCCATTCTGGATATAGCCTCCCATCCTATTATATAGCCTCAATTCCTGGTAAATAGCATTCCATCCTGGTATATAGCCTCCCATCTGGTATACTGACTCACATCCTGGTATATAGTCTCCCATTCTGATATACAGCTTCCCATCCTGGTCTATAGCCCCTCATCCTAGGATATTGCACCTCCCCTTGATCCTGGGATATTGCACTCCTCCATCACTATGTATTCCCCTCATCCTAGAATATTGCACCCCCCAGACTGAAATATTGCAGTCCCCGTCACAGGATATGACCTCATCCTAGGATATTGCATCCCCTATCACTGTATATGGCCTCCATCCTGGAACATTGCAGCCCCCATCACTAGATATGGCCTCATCCTGGAATATTGCATCCACCATCACTGGATATGGCCCCTGTGCTGGGATATTGCACCCTCCATCACTGGATATGCCCTCCATCCTGGGATATAGCAGCCTCCCATCATTGGATATGGCCTCACCCTGGGATCTTGCAGCCCCCATCACTGGATATGGCCTCTATCCTAGGATATTGCAGCCTCCATCACTGGATATGGCCCCCATACTGGGATATTGGAATATTGCTCCCCCCATCACTGTATATGCCCCCCAACCTGAGATATTGTAGCCCTCCATCACTGGACATGGCCTCACCCTCAGATATTGCAGACCCAATAACTGGATGTAGCCAACATCCTAGGATATTGCACCCCCATCACTGGATATGCTGCCGATCACAGTAAATTAATAAATGATGTAACATACCTGTTCGCCATCCTCTCCATCTCTCTCTCTGCAGCCACATCGATCTCCTCCTGTGTGCGCCAGCATCCAATCATGTGACCAGGCACAGCACAGTGATGTCATCAATGCGCGTCCCAGTCACATGATCGTATGCCCCAGGGACACACCGACAGGAAGAGATGAGAGGGAGAGATGGAGGGGACGGCAGACAGGTATGTTACACCGTTTATTATTTTACTGTGTGCGGCAGCATGGGAGGCCATATACAGTGATGCGGGGTCAGTACACTTAGTGTATTGTACAGTAATATACACTGCTTCCTACCACCACTCAGCGCTATCTTCAGCCCTGAGAGGTGGACAGCAGGATGCAGTGAATATTACAGTACACTAATGAGCGGGAATGCTCCTGCCTCCTTCCCCTCCAGCATAGCCCCGCAGCCAGCACAGCCCCCTATATTTGGACCATAAGACGCACCCCCCAATTCCCCAACAATCGGGGGAAAGAAAGTGCATCTTATGGTGCAAAAAATATGGTAGTTTTACCTCTATACAAGTCAATAGTGCAACCACACTTTGAATACTGTGTAGAATTCTGGTCTCTGGTGTATAAAAAACACATTGCTGAACTAGAGGGGGTGCAGAGAGGAGTGACCAAGGTTACTAGAAGACTGGGGGATTCTGCACAGAGAGTGACCACAGAGGGGTAGACAGCGACCACGGGGGGGGGGGGGGGCAGAAAGTGTGCACAGGAGGGCCATAGAGGCATCATGGGGGCCTAGAGAGGCAGCACGTGGGGAGTGGAGAGGCAGTGCAGGAGGGGCAGAGAGCAACCACATGGGTCAAGGGAGTGACTATAGGGGGTAATTTTCTGGGATAATGTCCTTTGGGTTTTCATTGGCTGTAAGCCATAATCATCAACATTAACATAAATAAACACTTGAAATAGATCACTCTGTAATGACTCTATATAATATATATGTTTCACTTTATGTATTGAATTACTGAAATAAATGAACTTTTTGATGATATTCTACTGTAATTCATTGAGATGCACCTGTATATAAAGTAGAGATGAACAGATTAGGCACAATTGGAATTTGCCTGTTCTTACAAGTTTTCACAGAAAATTTGATTTTAGGGGAAATTGATTGTTCCCGATTATTTTTAACTCCCTTATTATGCTCTGGGGTATTTCAAAAATACGTGTATTGGTGAATTCAGATTATTGTAAAATTTAAGCAGAATGCAGTTGCACTCTAATTTATTTGCTAATTTCTAACCTAATGCGACTAAAAAAAACGCATAAGAACAAATGCAGCATGCCAACTACATGCGATAAGACAAGAATACAATATGGGCAAAATGTAAAAAAAGTACATTTTCAAAACACATGGATGCCGGACAAAGATTACAGTAGGCATTTGTGATATAAGAGCGGCACAATAGACTAACAAATGCGTGAAATAAAAAAAAAAAGGTGGAAAGCCCTTTAAAAAAAGATTGATTAATACTAGTGGATTACACAAACAACTTTAAGAAAATCCCTTTAATAACTCCCAACAAACCAAGCAACAAACCAGCAGTAGAACAGCTCCTTTGTGCAAGGAGGAACAGAAGGAACAGTGCCAGAGCCCTGCAAAATGACCTCCAGCAGCCACTGCTTACAGCTCAACACCATACGGGGCAATTGGCGCTTGCCAGACAACATGAAGAATAGCAGATTAAAAATTCTTGACCTGTGCTCTTTATGGATGAGAGCAGGTTCACACTGAGTACATCTAACAGACGTGACAAAGTCTTGAGACGCCGTGGAGAATGTTCTGCTGCCTGCAACATCTTCCAGCGTGACCGGTTTGACAGTGGGTCAACAATAGTGTAGGGAGGCATTTATTTGGAGGGCCACATAGCCCTGCATGTGCTAACCAGGGCTACCCTGACTGCCATTAGGTACCAGGGTGAAATCCTCAGACCCATTGTGAGACCATAAGCAGGTGCTTTGGGCCCTGGTTTCTTTGTCATGTATGACAATGCTAGGCCACATGTGGCTAAAGTGTGTCAGCAGTTCCTGCTTGATGAAGGAATTGATGCTATGGACTGGCCTGCTTGTCCCCCAGACCTAAATCCAATCGAGGACTTCTTAGATCTTATGTTCTGTTTCTCCACAGACTGTCCAGGAGTTGACTGATGCTTCAATCCAGGTCTGGGGGTAGATCCCTCAGTAGAACATCCACCACCTCATCAGGAGCATACCCATGGTCTTGTAGGGAGGTCATACAGGCATGTGGAGGCCACACACACTACTGAGCCTCACCGGGCACATGCCCAGGCATTATAGGGAGGTCATACTGGCACATGGAGGCCACACACAATACTGATCCTCATTTCCTTGTCTGGAGGCATTTCCACTGAAGTTGGATCAGCCTGTGATTTGACGAGTATCATTCCAAATCCAGACCTCCATGGAATAATAATTTAGATTTACGGTACATTAATCCTGTTTATGTTTTATTTTTCTCAACACCTTCCACTATGTGATGAATAAAGATTTGCAGCTGGAATATTTCACTCATTGAGATCTAGGATGTGGGAATTTAGTGTTCCTTTTATTTTTTGAGCAATGTATATACACTATAGTGATTAAAACATATCACAAACATATAAAGCATAATAGTCAAAAGCTAATTCTGACATAAATGTAGTGGTTGCTATCAAAACCAATTGCCAGTCCAAATTTATAAATGAATGTATTAAAAAATAAGTAAAATAGGTAAATTAAAAAAGTAATATTAACACGAAAATTCATTGTCTGCAGCCAACTCCAACAATCATCCGAACCATTAGATGCAGACATAAATTAGCAAACTGTAAAAAAAAATCTAAATCAATTGATAAATAAATGAATACATTAGGAAACGCATTAATGAATTTACAAACATAAAAAAATAATGCTAAAGTAAATTATTGTCCCGTACCCATTCCAGCCTCTTGTTTTGCTCCGGCAGCTTCTCGTAACAGCAGATTACTTTGTAAGAGATGGGTTTGTCATGTCTTAAACTGATTTATTTCTCAGCTGATCTGTTCTTGGAACTCATTCCGTTACACAATGTTCGGCATAGCATGGAGAAGAAAAGGTTCTTCGTCTACTTTACCTCCATACACCTATAAACCTGACTGCGTTCTGTGCCGCATGTTTTCGTTTATTTTGCATAGAATATTCTAAATTCACATTCATTATCCAACTTTACCTGAAAATAGGGAAGCCATACATTTCATATTCTTAGCATGTAATCCTCCAGTCCAAATGAATGTGACAAGACGTATGGAAGGATTATCTAAACAAATTCCAACGTCTTGGTCGCCAACCATTAGTTAATTTATACAGTAAAAAAGAACATGAGCAGAAAACATAATGAGTTGTGTCAATGTAAAATGTTACAGACGAACCAGTTCAATAGAGTCCAAATTCACACATATAAATATTCATAGAATGAAACAAAACTGAAGAAAAGGTCAAGGATTCTCCATTTTATTCAGGAGTTTGCTTTGTCTTCAGTGTATAATATACAGTTAGGGCCAGAAATATTTGGACAGTGACACAATTTTCGCGAGTTGGGCTCTGCATGCCACCACATTGGATTTGAAATGAAACCTCTACAACAGAATTCAAGTGCAGATTGTAACGTTTAATTTGAAGGGTTGAACAAAAATATCTGATAGAAAATGTAGGAATTGTACACATTTCTTTACAAACACTCCACATTTTAGGAGGTCAAAAGTAATTGGACAAATATAACCCAAACAAAATATTTTTATTTTCAATATTTTGTTGCGAATCCTTTGGAGGCAATCACTGCCTTAAGTCTGGAACCCATGGACGTCACCAAACGCTGGGTTTCCTCCTTCTTAATGCTTTGCCAGGCCTTTACAGCCGCAGCCTTCAGGTCTTGCTTGTTTGTGGGTCTTTCCGTCTTAAGTCTGGATTTGAGCAAGTGAAATGCATGCTCAATTGGGTTAAGATCTGGTGATTGACTTGGCCATTGCAGAATGTTCCACTTTTTTGCACTCATGAACTCCTGGGTAGCTTTGGCTGTATGCTTGGGGTCATTGTCCGTCTGTACTATGAAGCGCCGTCCAATCAACTTTGCAGCATTTGGTTGAATCTGGGCTGAAAGTATATCCCGGTACACTTCAGAATTCATCCGGCTACTCTTGTCTGCTGTTATGTCATCAATAAACACAAGTGACCCAGTGCCATTGAAAGCCATGCATGCCCATGCCATCACGTTGACTCCACCATGTTTTACAGAGGATGTGGTGTGCCTTGGATCATGTGCCGTTCCCTTTCTTCTCCAAACTTTTTCTTCCCATCATTCTGGTACAGGTTGATCTTTGTCTCATCTGTCCATAGAATACTTTTCCAGAACTGAGCTGGCTTCTTGAGGTGTTTTTCAGCAAATTTAACTCTGGCCTGTCTATTTTTGGAATTGATGAATGGTTTGCATCTAGATGTGAACCCTTTGTATTTACTGTCATGGAGTCTTCTCTTTACTGTTGACTTAGAGACAGATACACCTACTTCACTGAGAGTGTTCTGGACTTCAGTTGATGTTGTGAACGGGTTCTTCTTCACCAAATAAAGTATGCGGCGATCATCCACCACTGTTGTCATCCGTGGACGCCCAGGCCTTTTAGAGTTCCCAAGCTCACCAGTCAATTCCTTTTTTCTCAGAATGTACCCAACTGTTGATTTTGCTACTCCAAGCATGTCTGCTATCTCTCTGCTGGATTTCTTCTTTTTTTTCAGCCTCAGGATGTTCTGCTTCACCTCAATTGAGAGTTCCTTTGACCGCATGTGGTCACAGCAACAGCTTCCAAATGCAAAACCACACACCTGGAATCCACCCCTGACCTTTTAACTATTTCATTGATTACAGGTTAACGAGGGAGACGCCTTCAGAGTTAATTGCAGCCCTTAGAAACCATTGTCCAATTACTTTTGGTCCCTTGAAAAAGAGGAGGCTATGCATTACAGAGCTATGATTCCTAAACCCTTTCTCCAATTTGGATGTGGAAACTCTCATATTGCAGCTGGGAGTGTGCACTTTCAGCCCATATTATATATATAATTGTATTTCTGAACATGTTTTTGTAAACAGCTAAAATAACAAAACTTGTGTCACTGTCCAAATATTTCTGGCCCTAACTGTAATATGCATGTGTGCTTGTGTTTTGGCTGATGGAGGTTTATATCATTTTTCAGACTATAAACAGTACTATCAGTCAAACTTTTGACAAAAAATGTTGGATATTTCTGGAAAAGAGGGTGTCATGTTTCCTCTGCTTTGCATTCAGGGAGTGCTGGGCTGGGTGATTGACAGCTTAGTCATTCTATCTGGAGCTGGGATGTGCTAAACTGTTGGATTTTGTATTGACGGCTCAGTCGCCCGATATCTTTCTAGCTTGTGCTGAGATTCTGCAGCTGCTCCTTGTTTCATTTAATTGTTCAGCCTTTGAGAGTAGCTTTACATGTCGCAACATTGCATGCAATTCCACTTGCAACTTGCTGGTTGCAGTGAAATCATGGACACATTGTTACATTTTGTTGCTTTGTACAAATGGAACAATGTGTCCATGATTTCACTGCAACCAGTAAGTTGCAAGTGAAATTGCATACGTGTAAAGCTACCCTAAGATCTGCAGGTTTTCCCAGAGCACTGCCAGTCTTAGTTTCAGCTCTGAAGTGCAAAACTGGTCTATGAATCTGTACTCTAGGAATTGATCTTTTTTCCTGCCTGACCTTGACTGTGTTTAAGAAGAAGACCAGCCAGAGAGAGATCGTGCTTTAGTGATCCATGCCGCTGTCCCACCGTACCCGAATAAATGCCAGGGAAGCCAAGAGATAGCAAGCTGATTCTTTATTCCATCAGTATTTCCATCTAACGCAGTTCGGTGCAGACCTTGTACCTTCCTCAGGGATATGCCTGAGGAAGGTACAAGGTCTGTACCGAACCGCGTTAGATGGAAATACTGATAGAATAAAGAATCAGCTTGCTATCTCTTGGCTTCCCTGGCATTTATTCGGGTATGGTGAGATGGCGGCGCGTATCACTAAAGCACGATCTCTCTCTGGTCTTTTTCTTGGATTCATCACCACTGTTATGTGGGAGTGCGGATCCAGCAGCAGCTGTCTGAGCTAATTTACCAGTTGTGGGGTAACACAACTGGATCAGATGAGCACATACACCTATGACAGTACTACCTTATCCGTAAAACGATAAGACCCATTTGCGCCTCTTTGTCTCCCCTTTTTCCTTGCCTGTGTTTGACCTTCCTTTTACCAAGAACCTAAAATGGGGTAGACAAGGGCGCAATGGGTCGAATCTCCCAGATAACTGGAAAGACAAATACTTTAAACCGCTCACCTTGTACTGTTGTGAGACCCACAACTGGTATCAATGCTTGGTATCAGCTGCCGCAGGACCCCCACTCGAGATGGTAAATGCACAGCACTTATGGACGGATATAGTCTGCGCTGCTGAGAATAAAATGACAGGACGTCCAAGGTGGTCCATCAATTATTGATGGTGTTGCTCCTGATGAAGAGGCTGGGAAAGCCTTGAAACGTGTAGGGCATGAAATAAAGGGACCGATCATTCCACCTTGGACATCCTGTCATTTTATTCTCAGCAGCGCGGACCATATCCGTCCATAATTGCTGACCATCCTTTTGTCTCGTCCCTCTGTTCTGATCTGCTCTCCTCCAGGTAACAGACCTCAGACTATGGAAGCTTATCATTATTCCCTACACCGTGACAGCCATTTGCTGGATTAAAAATAATTTATTAACAAAAGTTTTGGATTCTAAAGAATACCATTCCTTTGAGGGGGGATATGTAGCAATATCAATTATGTACGGATTGATTCACTCAATAACATTTTCATCCTGCAAATAAATGCATTTTAAGATGTTATGCTTTTGAAGCGGCTGATTGACACTAAATACTGTCTCCATTTACTGCTGGCAAGTCATTAACCCCTAGTACGTCCAAGGTCGTGTCCTTTGTTTTGATACAGGCTCATATGCCATGTCCTACTCTTTCCCTGCTCATGTTGACTTATTAGATCAGCTGACATGTGCGTCTAACAGCTATGGGTGAATCTAAGATCTGCCTGTACCTGTGCCCTCACTCATCAGCTAGTTAGCCAAAACACATTTCTTTATAACTGTTCACTGTTCCCATTGGCTTCTAAACTTTTCATTTCTTTAAAGGCACTGTTCTCTTTATATGCAAGTATCAAAATAAAAATGTTGGCTTTAGAATGCTCACACTGTCAGACCTGCATATGTCCCAGGAGCAGATTCAGGTCAACAGAAGCAGGATGCTACTCAACCAAGCTGTCACTTTAAGGAGGAGTGCAACCCCCCAACAACCTCCCAGCAACAGGGAAGTAAGGAGACTGGGCAGCTGTGCACTCCTGAAGGGACATATTCAGCAGGGGCTTAGCCCTAATTATTGCCATGGTTGTAGGCGCCCCTATGCCATGGAACTTTGGGGGGCTCAAAAGGTCTTTTAGTACCTTATTAAAGATTTTTGATTGTTAGGTGCCCAGAGGTCAACAAGGTTAAAGTTATACTACTGATGTATTCAATAACCTATAAGTCTCTTCAATGCATTTCAGAGCTTGAGTCTTAGAAAAGCATTTCACCCATCAGGCTTATATAATTTGTGACAAAATAAAAATCTAAACCAAAGTAAATAAAAATATTTCTTCATTACTCTATAATTTTCTCAGTTTAAATGATTTTTTGTACTACTTTTGATAACAGATTTTAACATTCACCACATCCATTAATTATCCTGATCATTTTCCAGTAAAAGCAGGTGAGACGATAACTTTCTTTCTTTTCAATTTACTTAAATTTGGCTTTTCATCTGCTAAGAGATGTACTTTGTAATTTTCATATCAGGAATGAATGATTTTCCTGTAAATACAAGAATATTAAAGCAGACAGCGCCATTATAATGCTAAGTGTTTATTTTGCTCATAAAGTTTGCTGAGATGCTCTACATCTTAGATATCGGAGATAGCTATTGGTGAATTGCTCATTTATCCAGCAGCAATCTTTTACAATTCTATCATAAATTTGGGACTACCTTTTAAATCCCTTTAAAGGGAAAGCGGGCAAGTTACTTATCTGCCAAGTGCAAAAAGGGAATGGGTGCTTTAGTTCAGTCAAGGGATGTTGGGAGTCAGTCCCCCATATATATTAGAAGGCTAATAAATCTCAGTGCTCCTAATGACATTTCCCATGTGGTCTCCGGCCGGTGGCCAGAGGCTGAATTTGAGCAATGGAAGATGGATTGGAGATCTATCCTGCCTAGCAATTAGTTCCATTTTGTCTTCACTTCAATACTAGCCGGAGTTTACACTAGAGTCCATGTAGATAATTCCATTAAGAGATCTTTATAATGGAATGTCAAACTGGTCCTGGTATTATGGAAACAGGGCACATGTAGTGAGACCCCTAAAGTTTTCATTTCAGCATTACATTGATTTGGTGGTGGAAACAGCGCTACTTCATTCCTACAGTCCCTGGAGTCATTTGTCAACATGACAATATAAGGCCACATGTTGCTCATGTTGCTGAGAGCAGCCTGCGTGGCCTAATAGTGGTAGTGATGGGCAAACCCACAGAGGATCAGATTCGGTGGATCCAGCCGTACTTTAAAAAAGTCTCTGTTTGTTACTGGACATGACCCAAACTTGAGTCCAAACTCTGAAACCCATGGAAGTCTATGGGGACCCAAACATACATTAGTGTTATAAAATGGTGGCTAGGGGCCTGCAAAAGGAATAAAAATCGGGATCAGTAGGAAACTTATACTTACCAGTCTTCGCCTTACACTCCACTTCGGGACCCACACAGATAGTGTGAGGGCAACCAATCACAGATGCTGGCAAAGAGGCTGGGAGCACAGTCTGATTGCATCAACCAATCACAAAGGGTGGGTGTGGGAACAAGTGAATATGCATGAGGCTTAACGAGTGGAGCTGGAAATAGTGTGACAGCAGTGCAGAGACTGGTAAGCATGCTTCTCCTGCTTTAATCCCCATTTTGCTACCTTTTGCAGCCCCTTAGAGCTTTAACAGGGTGGCCAAACCTGAACAGTTACACTGACGTCTGAGGGAAGTCTGTGTTTGTGGTCCATGCATGGACACTGGGTGTTCGGTACAGACCCTGAACTTTACCATTTGAGTTCATCTATCACTAGTACCATAGCATCAGCGCCTCTAGATTTGTCTACCATAGAACACATCTGGGATGTCATAGTTCTGCAATTGCAAAGGGTACTGCCAGCAGTGGATCATGATTTTTTTGCAAGCCCAAGTACATTCAGAGTGGCAGAACATTTTTTAATCGATAATCTCACTAATTGCAGCCAAGTATGTAAGCATGTAAGTATGTGTATTTCTGCACATGGTGCCAATACTCAATTATTATCATTTGCAGATCATTAAAATGTCTACCCATCCTGTCATATCCATAGTTCCATGACTTTTCAGTCTTGGTGTTGCAATTTACGGTTTAGGACTTTGTGTATAATGTCTCTGGCCATTTTAGAAATTTGTTGAAACTTGTACCGTATTTTTCGCACTATAAGGCGCACCGGATTATAAGGCGCACCCTCAAAAAATGACTTTTAAGCCGTCTTGGTCCATATATAAGGCGCACCGGATTATAAGGCGCACCATATTACCATAAAAAAAAAAAAAGCTCAGACTCCAGTATCCCTGTGTAGCCTCCCATCACCCTCCAGCATCCCTCTGTAGCCTCCCATCACCCTCCAGCATCCCTGTGTAGCCTCCCATCACCCTCCAGCATCCCTGTGTAGCCTCCCATCACCCTCCAGCATCCCTGTGTAGCCTCCCATCACCCTCCAGCATCCCTGTGTAGCCTCCCATCACCCTCCAGCATCCCTCCTGTAGCTCCCCACCACCCTCCAGTATCCCTGTGTAGCCTCCCATCACCCTCCAGCACCCCACACAGTCAGACACACACACTCAGACACACACACATACACACTCAGACACACTCAGACACACACAAACTGATTTTTACTTTTAATACCGGTACTTTTGCTTACTGTACTGTGTGGCAAGGCACTCTCAGCGCTGGAGCCCTCAGCAAATCACAGCGCTGGAGCCCTCAGCCAATCACAGCGCTGGAGCCCTCAGCCAATCACAGCGCTGGAGCCCTCAGCCAATCACAGTGCTGGAGCCCACAGCCAATCACAGCGCTGGAGCCCTCAGCCAATCAGAGGCTATGGGCTGACGTCAGCTGGCCTCGGATTGGCTCAAGGCTCCTGGGCGGAGCTGTGATTGGCTGATGGGCTCCTGGGCTGTAAGCGCGCGCGATACAGCGGCGGCACCGGACACCAGACAGCGGGGACGGCGGCTGGTGATCGCGTCCCCGCACAGTGATGGAGGCAGGCACCGGCACCAGCATGGATGGCGGGGACGGCGGCTGGTGATCGCGTCCCCGCACAGTGATGCGAGGCAGGCACCGGCACCAGCATGGATGGCGGGGACAGCGGCTGGTGATCGCGCCCCTGCACAGCGATGCCAGGCAGGCACCGGACAAAGGGGGATGGCGGGGACAGAGGATATTGCGGCACAAAGGTATGCCTTATTTTCTGGGTGGTGCCAAATATTTGCAGGCAAATGGCACCCCCTTAGCACTCTGGGAAAAATCCGTATATAAGGCGCACTGCACTATAAGGCGCACCTATGATTTCTGGGAAAATCTTAGTCTTTTAGGTGCGCCTTATAGTGCGGAAAATACGGTACTTCATGCCACTTTGCACCAACAAAATGAGGTTTCAATAAATGAAAACAGATTAAGCCCTGCCTTTAACCATGCAGCTGCAGAGCCATGCTCCAAACTTGTAAGAACTCATAATATGTTCTACTTGTATGTAATGATAATGCAACTTCAAGATTACTGTTATCCATTTGCAACCCTTAACCTTAGCAATCTATATGTAATGCAAAGTAGTAATCATGCTTAATTACATAAACTCTGTTTGGCATGGTCTTTCACTGAATACATTCATTTCCTTCTATATTTGTAAAAAAAAAGTTGTAATCAATTTAATTCTCCGATCTTTAATTATAATGTTTATGGATGTTGTACAAACTTGCAATACAGCCATTAAATTGAAACCTATGGGTCTATAATGTATCTCCATGAGCCTCCGGTTTTGTATGGATATGAAGAGATGCTTTTCCAGTAGAATTATATTAATATGTTTAACATGATCTATTATAGAGAGGTTATACTAGGAAATATTGCTTCTAGAGGAGACCATAGCGTCACAAATAAGTTCTACTGTACATGGTATCCCAATGGGAGTTTTAAGTCCTTAAAGGGGTTTTCTAGGATTGAGGCACAAGTCTGCAGTAGATTTATATGAATGCAGATTTGTGAGTCTTCGCAATGCCCAGTGTGTCAAAATTCTCTGATGCCAGCATCAGAAGCTGGTGACTTTCATACTAATAGCCAGATTCTTATTAGACATGTCCAACCTCACTCAGTTCACTTATGGTGAGGTTGTACATGTCCATTTGGGACATGACGGTGACCTACCCCAGGGCTGTGCGGTACCCGGTTCCGGGCGTTGATTAACTGGTGATGTCACGGGTGGCCTGTGCCCAGTCCCGCGGCCCTGGCGGTCGCTGAAAAAGGGGTTAAATTAAAAAAAAAGTTTGTGAAGCCACCTACGATATCCGGTAATGATACTGGCACTGCTTGCAGACCTCCGGGGTGATGATGAGGCAGCCTTGTTGGTAACGCTCTCCATAGGTGGAGCGGGGTCCCCGGGGCAGTGATAGATGAATAGAGATTTGTTTACTCAGGGAGGCGGCTTGACAGGCGAGGTGCTGGCACACAGTCTGGGTAGAGGAAACAATTGTGCAACAACTCCGGTGCTGGTAAATGAGACACAGTCTTAGCCCTGCACAAGTTTTACTGGTGGCTCAGGCAGCAAAAAGTCTTTAGACAGTCAACAGGTATTGCTGGCCTGGGTAGTCGCCAGAGAACTAGGATGTCTCACTTGGGACCCTCGATGAAGTGCCTGCCTGGTCCTTTCATCAGCCTTTACTGTGCTCTCCCTCTGTTCCTTCCCTAGCGCTAACGCGCACAGAGCCCTCAGCTGGTCCCCACGGATCCCTATGGAAGATTCCTGTCTTGGGCCTCCGGATCCTATACGGGGTCTTAGGAGATTGTGCAGGGCATTGGCCGTGACTTCTGAAGAAGCCCGTGCCCTCCGGTTTGGCGCCTTGGGGATAAATGCCCGCACCACTCTTAGAGCCGGTCCTCTATTTCTGGACTGGGCCCTTTCGTCGGGTAGGCGTACTGGGGTGGATTTGGGTACACCTCAACACCCTAGGGTCCCCCTTCTTTCCTTGGCCACCTCTCCTAAGGTGCTCGCAGAGTCCTCTCAACCCGACTTCTCCTCTCACTAACTTTCCCGCTCTCCACTACCCACCTAAGCTCCTCCCACTGGGATCGGTTCCCTAGCAACAGATTAACCTATTGGTCCCCTGACCTACAGTGTGTGGATGCGTGTAATGAGAGTCCCCTCTTGATATCCCAGTCCCCTGGTCACAGGAATACTACACACTCTGGTCAGGGTGCAGTATCCCTCCATGGCGTCCCGACCAGTGGGGCACCACATTCCCCCTTGGTTAAACTCACTCATCCGTGAGTGACCTGACCCATACCCAACACAGAGTTAAATTTTTATATGCATTTCAAACAATGAAATCAAACAATGAAATAACATTTGTATTCAACACTTATCTTCCCGTCCGGGAGGCACTTTACTTTTAATGTTACTGGGCCAATGGGACCAACTATAAAACATTTCAAAACCTTTACATTCGGCCTTGACGGAGCTGGGTTGCAGCACAGCCCCGGTGGTAATTGTCTCTTTCACTCTCAGTAGTGTCCATGTCACCACTGGGCTGTCTTAAAGGCATATATCACACTATCACAGAGTTCATTTGGCTTACCGGATACAGTCCAAAGGCTCAATGTCATAAATAAAATTTTCACATAATGTCAGCACACATCAATAACTATTTACAACCAGGTCAAGTACACTTTTCAATTTACACATCGGTATACTCTTATAGCGTACCACCTCTAGGGCCAAAGTTCGCTCGTAATGACCTTGTCCATACGATATAGGTCTCTATCCGGGTGCCCCTTTGGGAGGTGAGACTCAACATCTCTCCGGCTCCTGAAAACTTCCTCATAAAGGCCTGGTTCCTGAATAAAGCCCCAACTGTTGTCCAGATTAAAGTCAACCACGGTACCTGACTTCTGTCTCCGCTGGCATTGGTGGTTGTCTTCACCCTGGTTCCTTGCTGACAAGTTCCCTGTTCTCTGGCCCACCACCTCTCACGGCAGCGCTGCCTCTCCGCCTATTCAGCCAGGTACCTTTGCTGGGCCTAAATCAGGCTGCTCCGGGGTTGAAGCCAGACACGTCCCTCCACCCCAGTAATTAGCACCGGCACCGACCCACCCACGACGAATGCTGGTGACGATCCCACCACAGAAAGCGGGGCCGGATGCCCGACTTCCTCATCGCTGCTAGCCTCGTCCTCCTCGGAGTCCTCCTGCATGGAATCCGGCTGGCTGGACGGCTCCTCAATCACAGCTCCACCACCTCGATCACTCTGGACAATTTGGTTCGGCGCTGGCTCTCCTGGTTCTGTTGCGGTCACCTCATCGCTGTTATCAGGTATCTCGGGACCTCTAGTTCCGTACGGGGCCCGGATGCCCCAATTTCATCTCGACAACAGATTCCAGTCTTTCCTCCGGGAAACTGGTTCGGGTCTGGTCTCTGGACCTCTTGGCACTTTAAGGCTCCCCGGGGTCGGGGCTCTTGCCTGTGCCTCTGACTCTGGCCTGCTAGACTCCCACTGCTCCACCAACCAGGACAGCTCAGACCAGGTATTGGTGCTACAGTGCCTGAAAGTCCACTCAAGAGTCTCGTTGAGTTGGGCCCTTAAGTCTCTGAGGCGGCCTCCAGAATCAGAATCCCCCTCATATTACAGGAGGGAAAATGCACCCGCTCTTCGGCCCAGCACGGCTCTCTTCCTCCACCTTGCGGATCACGTCGCTCAACCATCTTACTTTTGCCACTCACAGACATGTGATATTGGTTCATTGTCTTGAATAAAAAAATGACAAAGTCTAATATTTTATACTTATTTGTTTGAATTTTGTTCTTGTTATCTACTTAAACAACTTTGTTAAAATTTGATGTGTAGTAGGTATAGACAAAACTTAGATTGACAGTAATGTGGTTCCTACAAGCTCGTTAGTTGTAAATCTAGTACTGGGGTGAAAGTGAATGGGAGGAGTAAAAACTTTTTGAGAGTGAGAGTGATCAACATTGGAACAGGCGGCCATGAGAGGTGGTGAGTGCCACTTCAATGGAAGTCTTCACACAACGGCTGGACAGACATCTGTCTGAGATGATTTAGTGAATCCTGCTTTGGCAGGGGGTTAAACCAGATGATCCAGAAGGTTCTTTTCAACTCATCCATTCTATGATTCTGTGATTCTATGAAATTGCTTGTAAGCTTCTATGGAAATACCTAAGGATATATAAAATGAACTGATGCTAAAAGTGCATAGTGTTTAAATAATACTCATAAACTTCATAGGATACCCAATGGGGAATATATACAGGTTCATCTCAATGAATTAGAATATCATCAAAAAGTTACTTTATTTCAGTCTGAACTTATGATCTAATATGACCTTATGATCCGGGGCGTAACTACAATAGGTGCAGGGGTTGCGATCGCACCCGGGCCCTGCAGCCTAGGGGGGCCCCGAAAGTCCCTTTGGCCTATAGAAAAAGACTAATAATATTAAGATTTGCAATAATTGGGGGCCCTGTTGGAGCTTTTGCATCGGGGCCCCTGGGACTGAAGTTACGCCACTGAATTACATCTTTGACATCTTGGAATTTGCTATGAATATTTTACAGTATTTCTGATTTTGACTAATAGATATATTTAATATTAAATACAGAAATGCTTGGTGGGCATTGTTTGTTCTTTTCGTTTGAGGTTACTTTTTACTAATTTTTAATTCTAGATTAGACTTATTTTCCAATCGATTTTTTGTTTGTCAAGTTCCCTTATTTTTTTAATTGGTATCTGTCATCATTACAGTCTACATTATTATCTGTTTTGCAATATCTGGAATTGATTTTTACCCATTTTACATTTATGAGTCAAACAGGACTGAATTCACTTGGATTAATGGAAAAAAAAGTCGTTCCGTGACCTACACTTTCGGTATGACCCTAGACCCGGAGCAGTAACTGTGATTTATTTAATGCACGCACTCATCCCCAGACTTGCATTGATCCTTATCTGTATTAATTTGTGTCCTATCCATAACTACTTTGTGATTCCAGCACTGGGCTTGTAAAAGTCAACTGGGCAGATCTAATCGATTCCATGTTCCATCCTAATGAAAATGAATAATATTCTTGGTTATAAACATTATTGAACTGTAGTCAATGCTCGGTCTTCTCTCCTATACGACATTATCACCTAAAGCATCTTTGTGACTTTTTTTCCATGGGAACAAACAAGATTTTTCTAAAATTTTAATGCAGTTAGATGGAAATTAGTACATTTAAGAGCATTGCCCCATACAATCGAACGTTCCGGCGTTGCACTCTCTTGGGAAGACCTTTAATATTTTATGTGGCTGTTTCTGACTTCTTGATCTCTTACACAAATAAGAAATGTTGGATGAACAGCTTAACTCTCGTGTAGCCTTGATATATTTAGGGAAAAACATGCTCAGTTTGCAGTACCTCGGACACAGCAAGCTTATTCTCATATATCATTTTGATGTATTTACGAATAGGTTATTTTGAGAGAATTGTCGCAAACAGCAAATTATTGGTTCCAAATCAGCTTTAAAAAGGGTTGTATTTGCTAAATATATGGGGCACATTAACAAGTTAGAACTTGGGCTCAATGGACAATTTACTGTTTTGCTGGAGGACGACTGTTTACCCTTACTTTCCCGCAGTCTCCTCATATGCTCTGCCATTAATATAATACATATATATTTATAGATTGTTTCTAACACAGTTCTGCCATACGAGGAGCAAATGTTACCTACATACTGTTTTGAACAAGAAAAACACTATAGCAATAACATTAAAATAATAGCATTTTACAAGGCCAAATTAATACAGCTAGCACATGATCACTACCATTATTACGACTTACTGAAAAATGTATTACTAAAGTTAAGTGGATCGCTCTGCACAACCCTAATCCATGGTCCAGGTCATATCGAGCGCCACGTCAAGGAACCAGAAGGTCTGGAAATTCGCACAGCTCCTGTTCACGGTCCAGGTCAGTGCTCTCTGGGCATGGAGCTGCACAAATTTCCTTACCTTCTGAGAGCCCAAGCTTCACCTATGATCTATCAAACTGGTGCATTATGACCCATGCGCCGCATTGATAATGTCACACTAGGTGGGCATTTCAAATGCTATGTTATGGTCGGACAAATCGAGGAGCTCCTGTTGATGGTCCAGGTCGGGGATCTGTCTATAGACAGGAGCTGCACAAATTTCTTTACCTTCTGGGATCCCAGGTTATGCTTATGACTTGCCAAGATGGTTCTTTTTACCTGTGCACCTCACTGATGATGTCAAAGCAAGCCAGCACATAATGCCATATCAAGGAACCTGGAAAGTCAGGAAGATTGTACAGCTCCTGTCCATGTCCAGGTCAATGATCTCTGGCCAAGGACAGGAGCTGCCTGAATTGAATTACCTTCTTAGATGCCTCCTGAGTTCCTCTTTAAAAGTGATGATATCCTCCTGAGTTCCTTCTTTATAAAGTAACAATGCCTCCTGAGTGCCCTCCTAAAAAGTAATAAGGTACCTGTAAGTGCACAGGTTTATAAATTAATATTGTCTTCTGAGTGCATCCTTTAAAAGCAATAATTCCCATAGTCAGCATTAAAAATAATAATGATAATTTTAGCTGCTCTAAAAAATAAAGCTTAAACTCACTTAATCATAATCCTTTTATGACCATAGTACCTGTTTTTTTTCCAAACACAAGGGGGTGGTCAATGCGGCCAAAGCGATATCGTTGCTGTAACGGCCCTATACTAGTAATTAGAAAATGACTGGCATCTCCTTATGTGCAGGTGCTAGCAAGTAAAAACATGACATTTAGGGTGCGTTCACACGCTGCGTATTTGATGCGTATTTTTACGCGAATGCTGTTGCAGTTTGTGTAAAAATATGCAGCAAATATGCAACGTGTGAACGCACCCTTAAAGTAAAAATCTGCTGCAACACTACACACTATAAATATGTGATTATAGCATAATGGCTAACAGTGAATGGCAGGGCTCAATGCACAGCTCATAAAGATATGAGGAAAAGGACATGGCAGAAACTGCTTAAGAATATAAAGAAACTTGAGAAAACTTAGCATTGGCAGTGGCCGCTGCAAAAGTGCCCTATAACCGTGCCAAGGTGTTTCTTGTCTTACCTGGTCCTAACCATGTGCCTCTCTAGCCGTCTAATGCTGTATGTATGGGGTTTTATGCCTCTATATACAAATAAAACCGGCATTGAGGTGTTGTCCTGGACCTGGCTACAACAAGATGGATGACCTGGCTTGGCTACTGGGCACTTGGCACTCATAATTGTAACTAGCAGTTGATGGTCGCATGGACTTGACTCAAGTAAAATGTAAGTCAATATGGAATTCGAGCATTTTTCCTGTAATTCTTTTGTAAAAATGCTTGAGTTTCCCATTGACTTCCATTATACATGAGTACTCAAGTCGTGCCCATCTGAGCACCAACTTCTTGTTACGCGCATCAGTGCATGGTAGTGCTCACTCATCGCTGGTTAGCTTTGCAGCCCTTGGGTTCTGAGTTCAAATGCCACTGAGAACGACATCTGCAAGGAGTCTGTATGTTCTCCCTGTGTTTGTGTGGGTTTCCTCAAGGTACTCAGGTTTCTTCCCAGACTTCAAAGACTGATAGGGAATGTAGATTGTGAACCCAAATGGGGCAGTGATTATACTCTCTGTAAAGCACTGCATTGTATGACTGGTTTCACACTGCGGTCAGGTCCGATCCGGTGCTGTCAGGGGTGAACCTGACAGCCCCAGACCCTATTTTCACCCCATGCAGCCCTATCGGGCCAGATGGAGCCGGATGGCAACTCTCTGCCATCCGGTTTCCATGTGTCCGGGAGGATCCAGGAGGAATTGGATTTTTCTCCCGGACACAAAATCGGAGTATGCTGCATTTTTGTGTCCGGGGAGAAAAATCTCCCCTAATCGGATCCTCTTGGATTCTCCCGGATCCTCCCGGATCCGGGGAAATCCGGCGCTCCCTAGCATGGGAGTCTATGGGGCCGGATTGCCCCGAACCAGGAGGATCCGGGAACCGAACACCTGCGCCTGAGGTTCAGCGTGAGCTATGCTGAACTTCAGCACCAGGGCGCTGTCCCCTGTGAAGCGGTTCACCACCACTTCGCAGGGGACAGCTGAGCTCTGCAGCATCCGGCTGCACACCGGACCGGAGGGTATATTTGCCCTCCGGTTTTATGTCCAGATCCTGTCCGGGGCTGTCAGGTTCACCACTGACAGCCCCAGATCGGACCTGACCGCAGTGTGAAGCCGGCCTATGATGGTGCTATATACAGCAAGCAATGAAAACTAAATAAGATTCTTTTATGCCCTGCATTATTTTTCCTGAGTGGCTCCATGTTTTTTTTCATTACCTTTTGATATAGACTTTTTAATGCATTTTAATAAAAAAAAATATTTTTTTTATGTTTCTATTCTGCCTGCTGTATCCGTGCTTTCTTGTGATTGTCTTGTCTCTTTTGCATTGATTTTGGACTTTTGGACCTTTTTGATATGTTTAAATTGCTAATTAGTATTGAGCAACATGTTAGTCATCGTTAACAAGCAGTCGATATTAACTAACATACCGTTCAATGGCAATAGTTGCTGAACATTGAGAAACTAATTGGTTAATAATTATACTTAATCAATGATGAATGATAAAAAAATACAAATGGGGATTGAATGTTGCATTTTAGTGTAAAAGTCAGACCTATTTCAGGCTACCAATGCACATTTTACCTTTTGTTTCCAATTAACTTAGATAAAAGCTAAATAATGTTACCAAAATGAAGGATTTAGACGTTTGGCACATTTATTGGATTAAACATCGAGAAAGTTACATGCAAGCCTAATAAAATATATCATATTCATTAATAAAAATGTTCAATAATATATATATAATAACAACAAAAGTACAGAAAGGAAGGAGATTACATCTGGTCTATAATAAATTCATAGGTTAGAAGACAAGGCAGGATAATATTTAGGTATAATAATAACATAATATTTATTCATTTATATAGTGCTATTAATTCCATAGCACTTTACATACATCAGTAATGCTGTCTCTCTTGGAGCTCACAATCTAAACATCCTATCAGTATGTCTTTACAATGTAGGAGGAAACTGGAGTGCCCGGAGGATACCCACACAAACACAGGGAGAACATACAAACTCCTTGCAGATGTTGTCCTTAGTGTCCTTGGTGGGAATTGAACCCAGGACCTCAAGACCCCAGTACTACAAAGGCTGCAGTGCTAACCACTTGAGCCACCGTGCTGGTATGTTCAAAATAATGAAACATACAGAGAAATCAATATTAAGGGTCAAAACAAATATAAACTATGTGAGAGACAAGAAAAAAAATGCTAAGTGCAAGTAAAGAATGTAATTAATAAATACCCAAATAATATACCTTTATACTTTAAGGTGATGAGGGACCAAGACCAAGAGATGTCTGTATACTCTTATTTTCTGTGATCCTGGCTGTAATGTCTGTATACTCTTATATTCTGTGATCCCCGGCTGTAATATCTGTATACTCTTATATTCTGTGATCCCCGGCTGTAATGTCTGTATGTGGCGCCCCGAAACGAGTGTGTCACAAGGGAGTATTGCAGCCGCAATATTCTCTGACACAGCAGTGATATAGTTAACTTTGAGATCCAACCCAACATGCATCACCTAGAACAGAGGGCCAATCCTAGGTCCTGGTGGGTGGAGTGTTAGGGAAGTGTAGGAGAACAGAAGAGCCTGGAATCTAGAGCTAAGGCTAGAACACAGAGCTTGGAGAGGAGCGGGGGCTCCGCACCCCGTGCGGGCCCCTGGGCCGTCACCGGTCGGGTGTCAGCACCTGAGGCCTTAACTACCGGGATTGGGCATTATCTACACGGGTTCCCAAAAGACTCCCGTGCCCACAACTCACAGCCGGTTCACTGGTACCGAAGCTGGCAGCAGTTCACCTCTGCTACGCGAACCAGAAAGCGTGGAGGAGCAGCTTCACAGGAGCATCCCACCACCAGCCAACTTCCAGTCGTCTAACCAGCGGTGTACCCACTGAGGGATCCAAGGCTCCCCAAAGCATCCAGAACTTACATCATGGATAGGGCATTGAAGCAGCCTCCCCGTACCCGACCTGGTATTCCTGGGCGACACTGGCAACAAGTTAGGTAGAATGGAGGAACACTTGCGGATCTCTGAGGGACACTATCACTGCTGAGTCCACCCGGTCTACTACTCAACCACTGTGTGCCATTTATTGCCTACTGGTTACAGTAAAGACCCGTTATAGAGACTTTCTGTGTCTGTGCTTCCTTATGAACTGTCCGTCCGCACAACAAGGTAACCGCAGCTGCCGCACAACATCTTGAGCAGCTCCAGCCTCCGGGGATCACCGCTCAGCCTGTGGGGAGCGTAACATCTTGCTGCTGTCCATCCCCCGGAGGTTCCGCAGCATCGGTAGTCCTTACCGAACTACTCATAGGTGGCGTCACGAATAAATTAAAACCCCTTTAATCTGTTCCACCAAGACGTCTTCAAACACTTTTGATCTGCACTACACCGGGCCCCACTACCGGCAGGCGCGGTCCACCCGTGACAAGGAGGAAGGAAGCATCGCCTGTCTAAACCAGAGTCCCCGGCCACGGTGAGTCATGTATACACTTATATTCTGTGATCCCCAGCTGTAATGTCTGTATACTCTTATATTCTGTGATCCCCGGCTGTAATGTCTGTATAATCGTATATTCTGTGATACGGCTGTAATGTCTGTATACTCTTCTATTCTGTGATCCCCGGCTGTAATGTCTGTATACTCTTATATTCTGTGATCCCCGGCTGCAATGTCTGTATACTCTTATATTCTGTGATCCCCAGCTGTAATGTCTGTATACTCTTATATTCTGTGATCCCCGGCTGTAATATCTGTATACTCTTATATTCTGTGATCCCCGGCTGTAATGTCTGTATACTCTTATATTCTGTGATCCCCGGCTGTAATGTCTGTATACTCTTATATTCTATGATCCCTGGCTGTAGTGTCCGCATACTCTTATATTCTGTCATACCCGGCTGTAATGTCTGTATACTCTTATATTCTGTGATCCCCAGCTGTAATGTCTGTATAATCGTATATTCTGTGATACGGCTGTAATGTCTGTATACTCTTCTATTCTGTGATCCCCGGCTGTAATGTCTGTATACTCTTATATTCTGTGATCCCCGGCTGCAATGTCTGTATACTCTTATATTCTGTGATCCCCAGCTGTAATGTCTGTATACTCTTATATTCTGTGATCCCCGGCTGTAATATCTGTATACTCTTATATTCTGTGATCCCCGGCTGTAATGTCTGTATACTCTTATATTCTGTGATCCCCGGCTGTAATGTCTGTATACTCTTATATTCTATGATCCCTGGCTGTAGTGTCCGCATACTCTTATATTCTGTCATACCCGGCTGTAATGTCTGTATACTCTCATATTCTGTGATCTCCGGCTGTAATGTCTGTATACTCTCTTGTTTCTTACCCTGGCCAGGAGCTGTTGTTTATCCAACCTGTTCCTGCATGGTCGGACACATATATTACACAGGGGCACATTTAGTAGAATATTGTGGGACTGGAACATTTTTTAACACATCCAATTGTGGAGCTTATTTTTATTTAAAGATCTATTAATTAAAATGTACAATTTTTCGTGGCACAACCCCTTTAAAGGGATTCTTGAAGCTGGGTGGAATTGAGTGATGAGTGTGCTTGATGCTACAATTCTGAAGGAGGTAATGTGAAGTATGCTGTCTACAGGTATGGGGGCACATGGTGCTTTCTGTGGGGTGGGGTGGTGTTGGCTGTGGTTCACCACCATGTCTCATGGCTGAATGTGGCTCTCAGAGTAAGATAGGTTGGGAACCACTGGCCTACATCGCCTTAAAGGAAAATGTAATTTAATAATTAAAATAGAAGAACACATGGACAATTATACATTGTTCAGTGCATTACAACAGGTGATAAATATGCTTTAATTGTCTCTCACTGCTCTACTATATAAAGACCTGGCCCTATTCCAGGTACGTGGCAATGCAAACCTTAAGAATAAATTCCCTGTATGTATATTTGTATGCGGATCACTGAGGAAAGCTCTGTTCATACCGATTACTAAATAGCTTTCAGGAGGTAAGGATTTTCTGTCACTCTGAATCAGCCAGCATGGAATAGGTAAAGAAAATCCTCGTTTCGGCTTTGCAGTTTTGTATTTTTATTCCTGCTGTCACAACCCAAATGTTCTGCTAAATATATCATGATGCTCTTTTTTTTCATGCTTAGCTCTACCAATAAAGAATCATAGGAAGCAGGAAAGAACCCAATCCTATAAAGATGAACTATGTATCTTGATGCCGTGTTGATCAATAAAACGGTAGAAAACTTATGTCATGACATTATCTGAAGGAACGTTGAAGGGGCTGTCTGGAACTAATTTATTTTTTTATTTTGGGCCTAATAGACAAATAGTTGGTAACAACCGGTAAGTGCAGATCTCTGCTAACTCGGAGCGGTCACACACCGATTCCACTACCACCTTCCGCTGATGCCATTCCATCAGAGCGGGAGACTCCTTTCTGCTCTGCTCTGTTGATGGGGCGTGACTGCCAATGTCATGTTGATTAACAGCCGGTTACCCGCTATCTAACTGTGGGGAGCCGGCCGTCAATCAGCATGGAGTCAGCAGTCATGCCACATCGACAGAGCTGTCTGGAAGAGGATGAGATGCTCTGCTTATGTGAAGAAGTAGAATCCTCAACAGGAGCCGTTTGTGATCTGAGCCAGCGGCGGTGAAACACGCAGGTACTTAACAACTAGCAAATAAGGAAAGCAGAATCCAGATCTTGGACATAAAGGGTTTTCTTTTATTTTCAAATAAAGTGTATAAAGAAGCGGAATTTCATGGTCATCGTGACCTGAGTCAACGCATATCCAAAGCTCATGAGTAAGCGTGTGTGTAGCATTCGAAACGTGTCGACTTGGGTCACGCTGACCATGAAATTAACCTTCTGTATGCACGTTATCTTACAATAAAAGAAAACATTTCATTTTTAAGAGCTGGATTCTGCTTTCCTCAATTGTTTAATTTCCGGGTCATGGCAGGGCTGGTTTCTGTGCTCCATGAGGATGGGTTCAAAGGCAATACAGTGAGCTGGAACCATATATTTATTAATTGGTAGCTATCTGCCTGTTAGTTCTTGAGCCCATAGTAAGTAAATAAAATAGTCCCAGACAAACCCTTGCAAAGGTTGTTCTCATTTTAGCAAGCAATCACTTATTAATTTGTGGGGTCCGACCCCTAGTTCCTTCAGAGAAGCTTTGAAACACCTGCTTCAATTGAGTGACCACGCATGCTCCTCATAGCTCCAGTCATTGTCTGGAAGACTGCTAGTTTACTTAAAGGGAACCTGTCACCTGGATCTAAGCCCCTACACTATCACTACCTGTCCCTGCACCTTCCTAGCTGCTCCCTATCTATCACTCTCTGAACTAAATCCGCCCTATAAAACAGCAGAAAAATAACTTATAACTTACAGAAGTCCCTGAGGCTGGGGACTGAAAAGGCGGGCCCAGCTTCCATTCTGCCCCTCCTCGATGCAGCAGCACACGCCCCGCTCGGCGGCGTTAGTCTTTCTTTATCGCCGCCTCCTCCATTTGGAATCTGTGCTTTACACCTATTATGTTGTGGTGATGTGACCTCGATGTGTCCCCTGACCGGGACACAGCATATGGGAGATTGTATTCTTCTGCTCGGTAGCAGCACACACAGGGTGAGCTGCTACTGGAGCTGAGTGCTGATTGAAAGCACTGACGCCCAGGTGTGTGGGTGAATAGGAGATGATATGAGCTGCCCTGGGCTGTGGGCAGAGGTGGAGTGTGTCAGGACAGCAGCAGGAGCTGCTGTGTAGAGAGCTGTGTGAAGATTTATCACAGCCTGTGAGCTCTCTCAGAGTGGACGTTCATGAGGCTAATGAGCGGACGGTGAGGAGAGAAAGGTTGTGTGCTGACCTAACATAGCCTACCCTGAGGAAGGTACAGAGCTTCTATATCAGCTGTTGGGATTGTATGATGTTGTACCCAGCTGCGCCCCGGAACCTGGAGGTCTGTGAATACCTGAACTGTGCCATTAAACTGTGTGCTATGTGAGTAAATACCTGTCGTGCCGATCCTAACCGCTACCTTACAGTGTAAAGCGGGTGGGAGATTCCAAATGGAGGAGGTGGCGATGAAGAAAGAATAATGCTGCCCAGCGGGGCGTGTGCTGCTGCATCGAGGAGGGGCAGAATGGAGCCTGGGCCCGCCTTTTCAGTCCCCAGCCTCAGGGACTTCTGTAAGTTATAAGTTATTTTTCTGCTGTTTTATAGGGCGGATTTAGCTCAGAGAGGGATGGATAGGGAGCAGCTAGGAAGGTGCAGGGACAGGTAGTGATAGTGTAGGGGCTTAGATCCAGGTGACAGGTTCCCTTTAAGCATTTAAGGACCTAGACTTCAGAAAAGATGGAGATCCCAGTGTTGGTACAAACAGTGATCAATAACAGAGTTGAGTGAATAGATTCTGCACAAATCAAGTTTGGAACAATATTTTAGAATTTGTCAGTTTTTAAGTTTAAATAGTTCTATATTTTTATCGATGAACTGCTTATAATGTCTGCTGTTATTTTGTAGATGTGTTAAACCAATACCTCAACATGGCCCAGCAGACTTCCCCATGATTCCTTGCAGTTTCCCTACCCTATTGCCTACTTACCCTAATTCTCTCAATCAATCTGCACTTTTTGCCCCTGTCCAGTCTGTGTCTGCTTTATCTTCAGCCAATAGTGCTGTATTTTCTGCATGAAACTTCTAGTATTAAACACCACCCCATCATTTATTCTACTGTCTTTGACAATTCACAAAAATAGGAATTTATATCAATTTAAAAATGTAATATTGCAGCGCTCGCCTGGTCTTCAACACTCCATAAGTATGAATAGAGCCCCAGTGCGCATGGTTCACTATCACTCCTATAAGGTGGTCTCTTTAGAGGACCGATTTTTGGAATCAGTGAGGTTCCCAGCAGTTGGACACCTAACAATTGGAATAATATTCCCTATACTGTGAGTGTAGAATAATTTCCAAATTCCCATAAATTTACTAATTGATTTGATGATATGCCCTATCCACTTTGCTGAAACACAGCTTCAAACGTGCAAGAAACCACTACCGTGCTTCACTGTTGCATTCAGACATTCATTATGGTAACGCTCTCCAACCTTTTGGCAAATTTTACATTTTTATTCATCAGTCCAGAGCATTTGCTGCCATTTTATACACTTCAGCTCCTCCGGTTTTTGTGTATAGTTGAGTATCTTGGCCTTACTTCCATATTGAAGGTATGGCTTTTGGCCTCAATTCTTCTTTGAAGACCATTCATGACCAGACGTCTCCTAAAATTAGATGGGTATAGATGGTTACAGTTGGTTCTAAACTGATGGCACGGCAGGGCATCATCGAAATTCAAACAGAAGTAAGAATAATGTGTCTTTTATGTGTATCACTACGTTTCTTTGGCCAAGTGCTGCAACTATGGTCCTCAACATAGTCCATTTTTTGGTGATCTCAATGTTGAGAAATTCAGTCATATACTTATCCATCATGCAATGCCATCATGGGGTGTCTGATTATCTCCAAATTTATTCTGCAGAAGGACAACAACCCCAACAAATATTCAATGTCATTAAGGACTATCTTCAGCATAAAGAAGAACTAGGAATCCTAGAAGTGATGATCCGACACCACAGAGCCCTGAGCTCAACATCATTAAGAATGTCTTGGATTACATGAAGAGACAGGAGGATTTGCACAAGCTTAAATTTATATAAGATTTGTGGTTAGATCTCTGAGATGTTTGGAAGAACCTCACTGCAAAGTTCCTTTAAACACAGTGTTCAAGTGTTCCTAGAAAAATGGACGGTTTAGTGCTGTATGGAAGGCAAAGGATGATCACAGCCAATATTGAATTAGATTTCAATTTTCTTCATTCACTTTGCATTTTGTTAATTTTTAAATTTAAAATATTAACTCATTAATTTTTTTAATCATTCTTATATTAATCCAAAAAGTCATCCAGCATTATAACATGTTTGGTTTATTCCATATCCATTAAGAAACTCTCAAATTGGTCGTTACACATTTCAGGGTCCACATTACCTTAGTCATAACTAAGGAGCTGTGTAGAGTAAAACACATCAGCATGTTATACAGTATGTGAACTAATAAAGAATTTTTTCTTTTACAGTGCTGGATTACTTTTTGGATTCATATTGGATTTTATTGGATTATATCCATGAACTATAAAATGGGGTGAGCTGAATATTGGGTTTTCTTTGGATTAAATCATTCTTACTTTGCAGCAATTTCTCTGCACCTGTCTAAAACTTTTGCACAGTACTGCATATGAACAGGAAATACTCTACATTTTCTACATTCACATACTATACATTACATATACCATATATACTGTACACACTCTATGTATATGCCGTAATTTACTTAGCAGACTTGACAAAGTAAAAAAAAAAGCTCCCCCTTGTGCAGGCTGACTCATTGTAATGATTTTAATATTTTCTACTTGTTATTACAACAGAAAAATTCAATATTAAATATATTAGAGGGAACCGGTTAGGAAAGTTACATTCCACTAGATGCTGAATATCACAATGTCCAATGCACTTAGAAGAAATCATTATTCATTCAGGTCATGACAGTGACAGTGAACATTACTTTGCAGTGTTCTTGCAATGTAGGAAATTCTATCTTATAATTTTAATATAATTATGAAAGATGAGCTCTATTATACCAGGGCTACACATTTTCTGATGGAGCATGTCATTTGCTAACCATCTCAGGTCATTATTTGGTTGAAATTTGGTTGGTCTCTGCAAATTAAGCTAACATTACTTCATGGGATAAACAATTCCGAACTCTCATGAAATGGAATTGAATAACTGGTGTAAATATAAGTTTTAATCCAAGTAAGAAGCAAAATATGGCACTCACTGATTTGTTGCAGCTTTGTATTTATTCTACCCTACAGGGTAACATCAAAGCGGGAAGGGGGAGTGTGGAGGCGGCAGTCTACAGCATGCTATTTCACGGGATCTCCACTTCAATGGGACCTTTTTGGAGGAAAGGTCCTGTTGAAGCGGAGATCCCGCGAAACGGCATGCCGTAGACCGCCGCCTCCACACTCCCCCTCCCCGCTTTGATGTTTCCCTGCCGGGAAGAATAAATACAAACCTGCATCAAATTGGTGAGTGCCGTCTTTTGCTTCTTACTCAGATTGAAGTTATTTTCTTGCTGATGTGCAACACTGTGGAAAGAGTGACCTCTAGAGGTACACAGGCAGGACCTGGCTGGTCCGAAGTTTCAGATAACCGATTTGGTGCCCGGCTAGTTAACTCTCACTTTGCTGGACTAAATATAAGTTTTATGTTATGATGTTTGAGGCCAATTACTGAGACTGAAAGAAATAGAGGAAAATTAAAATTAAGTACTCTCCTGATCTACTGTTTTGACTTCACCTTACTTAGCCACAATTCTGTAAGTTAGGCTGGTTTCACACTTGCTTTCCAGTGTGATCAGGTTGAAAATGTGTACAACCGCATCCGAGTTTGCATATGCAACCGCAGCTGCTTTTGCCTGATTCGACACACACTCAGGCATTGTACCACTGTGGTTACATACAGTTCCATTTGTTTTTTTTTGCCTGATCCATTTCGAAGTTGGTGCTCTTCATAGGACATGCCTAAAAGGAGGGTTTCGGGAGGGGCTGAAAAAGCTACATGGGCATGCTCAGTGTGAAAGCCGGATCCATCCATCCGGCCTCAGTGAAGCCCATTCAATTTTTTCTGCAGTGTGCCACATCCGGTGACATCAGGCTTTTTAGCAAGCCAAAAAAATCGCAACTTTGTCCAAGGTGGAGGTCAAGAAAACTACTTTGTTAGCATTTGTCGGAGACCTTATGCCATCGCCTGTGCCTGTGTCTCCATTCTAAATCATGGAGACAGGCCTGATCAGGTAGCCTCAGGTTTCGGCCGGATTAGGACACTTGTGTGAAATGTGCAACCACCCTAAATTGAGTTTAAAACCATAAAGATTTATCAAATTTGATAACAATATTACCCATTCTAGACTCCCTGGGTATAGCATTCTTCTGCCGATCATGCCTCTTTATGCATACTCTGCTTGGATGAACACCCTGTCCGGAAGCAAGCCTGATGCTCCTACCGTGGATCATTATTTGTAAGTGCCAAAGTAATGGCATCTTGTATTATATCAAATAATCTGCAGTATTACATTTTTTCATTTAAGCTCTTTGTGACCGTCAATTTTTTGATTTAGTGCTAAAACATTTTCTCCTCTTCTTCCAAGCACCATAACTATTTATATTTCCAACAACTTAACTGTGTAAAGGCTTGTTTTTTGCAGGATGAGTTATAGTTTGTGGAAGACATTCTTCATTTTCCATATAATGTTCAGAAAAATAAAAAAAATACAAGCGGGGTAAAATGGTAAATAAAAAAAACTCAGCTCTAACAGGTTTTCCAAATTCATGTCTATGGTGTTTACAGTGCAGAGAAAATCACCTTGTTACATGAGTCTTCATGTCAATACAATATATCCCTGGAGGGATATATGGCTAGTCCTGTGTTTGAGACTCCTAACCGAGGCTCCACAGACTCTATTTGCATATTCATATTTCCCAGGGGGCAATGTGCCTAGGAATTCACTGTGTTTGAGCACTTTAGCCAGCTGCCCGCAGTGTTTTCTTGGACTGGTCTCCCTGAGATCAGTGAATACTTTGCAATCTTGGTCTACTAGGCCTTGCTCCCACCTAGCCAGAATCCTACTCCACACTGATGAGGGGCAACACCCCGAAACAGTGGATGGATACCTGGCCTTGGTATTCCCTTGTCATATCTGTAAACTTGTAAAAGAGCTGGATATTGACTTATAGGGCCACTTCATATGGTGGTTATGGTGTTCTCCGCAAGGAGCCACCCCTTGGCTGGTCCTTCCCTGGAGGGATATATGGCTAGTCCTGTGTTTGAGACTCCTAACCGAGGCTCCACAGACTCTATTTGCATATTCATATTTCCCAGGGGGCAATGTGCCTAGGAATTCACTGTGTTTGAGCGCTTTAGCCAGCTGCCCGCAGTGTTTTCTTGGACTGGTCTCCCTGAGATCAGTGAATACTTTGCAATCTTGGTCTACTAGGCCTTGCTCCCACCTAGCCAGAATCCTACTCCACACTGATGAGGGGAAACACCCCGAAACAGCTGTATGTGGATGGATACCTGGCCTTGGTATTCCCTTGTCATATCTGTAAACTTGTAAAAGAGTTGGATATTGACTTATAGGGCCACTTCATATGGTGGTTATGGTGTTCTCCGCAAGGAGCCACCCCTTGGCTGGGTCCTTCCCTGGAGGGATATATGGCTAGTCCTGTGTTTGAGACTCCTAACCGAGGCTCCACAGACTCTATTTGCAAATACAATATATATAGAACAGGTGTGGACAATATGACAATATAAAATTCACACCTGAAACTGGATAAAAAGGGATGAAGTTGACTCAATCTTTGCATTGTGTGTCTCTGTGTGGCACACTAAGCATAGAGAACAGAAAGAAGAGAAGAAAAGAACTGCCTGAGGACTTGAGAACCAAAATTGTTGAAGAATATTAACAATCTCAAGGTTACACGTCCATCTCCAGAGATCTTGATGTTCCTTTGTTAGCAGTGCGCAACATATTTAAGACGTTTACAACCTATGGCACTGTAGCTAATCTCCTTGGACGTGCATGACAGAGAAAAATTGCTAAAAGCTTGCAACGCAGGATAGTCTGGATGGTGGATAAGCAGCCGCAATCAAGTTCCAAATAAACTTAAGCTGTACTGAAGGCTCAGGGTGCATCAGTGTCAGAGCAAACTATCTGTCCACATTTAAATGAAATGAAATGCTATAGCAGGATACTCAGGAGGACCCCGCTGCTTTATATTTGTTGTATATCATATAGTACGGTTTATTACCATTATTTACCTAGGTCTTACCATCCTCCGGGAGTGCCTACCTTTTCTGTCATCTGTGTTCTTTTCCCAAGTTTTATTAATTGAAATATTTTATGTATATGATGTATTTTATATAGTATTATAATAAAGATATATATGTTTAGCCATGGTCTGTTAGTTTTTCCACAGGAATTTTTCTTTACCGCATTTACCATATGGGTTACCGAATCATATATTTTCACAATTAAACTTTTGCTAAGCTAGTGAAAATATATGTGTGTGTGTGTGTGTGTAGGGGAAGGAGAGATGATTCAACCTTTCATTGTTTCATTTTTCTTATATAATTTTAAAACTTATTTTTTTAACCTTTAGCCAACCTTAGGTCTGTATCTGGATCAGTCGGAAAATGAATTTTGTAGCATCCCTATAAGTTTCTAAACTATTGTGATGTGAAATGTTCAATATCTGGCTGAAACTTTATACAAGCTATAACGCAGCGTAAATGATAAGCACAGGGAGAGGAGTACTCGGGTACCGGGATGGATTCGTGGCTGTAATGGAGAATCACGGATGGTCGGTTTCCCGATTCCATGCCCTAGCTCTCATTGTTGGGGAGGGAACGGGAATTTAGGGAAAGTTCGTGACGCCACCTGTGGATCCTGGTAATAATCATACCAGCGCTGCCGGCCGGCCACTGAGGTGATGAAATGCAGCTTAGTGTAGTACAGCTCCCCACAGGTGGAGCTTACCTCAGGGCAGCGAAGATGGGTGAAGGAAGTAGTTGTTCATACTCCTCTTGATGGTGCAGAGGCCCTCTGGGTGCCAGCGGGAGGGAAAGACAGACACTGATTCAACTTCAACATCCTTTACTGGTACCGGCAGATGGTATAGTACACAGTTCAGTCTGGTAGAATGGGGACATAACTGCAGGTTCAGAGTGCCCTCATGGAGTCTGATGATGTTTCCTTCTTAGTGGCTTTCGGGGTCTCAGTCTTTCCTACACTCTCTTTAACCACCCTTAGGCAGAGCTTCCTCGCCAATCCTCTGGCCTGTTATGGATAGGTGCAGTTTGTCCCTTTACCAGTACGGACAAGAGTGGTGAACCTTGAACCCTCGCACCACCAGAATCCAGGCCATTATCTATCAGTGTCTTGGGCCGATTATAGGAGTGAGGAGGAGTTACGGTTTTGTGGTGCTACGGCTCCCATGGATTGGTCCTATGGCTTGTCGGTTTACGGTCAGGGATAGACCACTGACCGCCACGGCTTCCATGTTCCCAGTGTCGACCCCACACATTTCCAGCCTGCTCCAACCGGTTCTGGATCGTCTCCCTCTGTCCTGGGTCCCCTCTTGAAGAGGGGTGTCCTCCTGCCAGCAGCCCTATCAGGTGCATCCTCTCTGGCTGCCTTCCCAGCACTGTCTGACTAAACTCTCTATTTCTCCTGGTTTCCCACTCTATCCTAGGCTCCACCCCCCCTGGGACTTACTGAATATCCAGTCCCACTATCCTAAGGAGCCTAGTGTTGTGTGTTAGTACAGACTCCATAAGTTAAACCCCAAACCCACAGCTACGGAGGCACTACACCTGATATTCGGTGTGCAGTACCTCCCTGTGGCGCCTAGCCATAGGGGCGCCACACAAGGCTGCTTTCACATCAGCAGTACTGCAATTTCGCAGTAGATCCTGCAGATGTCACCGCACCTGTCAAATCTACCACATAATGGCCGACTTGCGGCACCGATCCGACAGCAATTGCGGTAATGCCGAATCTGGCACCTGCGGCACCGCAAAAAAAGCTGTTGCGCAGCCGCAAGTTCCAGATCTGCTGGATTCGGCAATACCACACTAGCCGCACCCGACTGCAAGCCCCATAGGGAATGAATAGGGCTTGCCGATTCGGTGCAGCAAGTCAGTCGTTACGCAGTAGATCCGGCAGGTGTGGCGACATCGGCCGGATCTACCGCGAAATTGCAATACCGTTGATGTAAGAGGAGCCTTACTGGTATCCCTCTGGAATGGAGAACTACTTACAGCACTCCAGCTCCTTATTAAAGGTCCAACTTTATTTCTTGTGGTTGTGGCTAGGTTCACATTGTGTTTGTGCTGTCCGTTTAACGGATCCGTTTGATCGCAACATAAACGCAATGTAACGGATGCGTTAATGAATTTATAGATTTGCATTCTACAAACGCATACTAATAATCCAAATGGAGAAACACTGGGCACTACACGTATTCAGTTAGGGCGGGCTGTCACTACCGTGACATTTCTGCAGCTGTAACTGGTGGTGCTGGCTTTTAATAGCGGGAATCCAGAGAAACAAAAGAAACAATGTCCGCACTCACCGGTACTAGATCTTGACACTTTTAATTCTTGTTCGTATCAACAAACATGAGCAAATCATGCTCATGTTTGTTGATACGAACAAGAATTAAAAGTGTCAAGATCTACTACCGGTGAGTGCGGACATTGTTTCTTTTGTTTCTCTAAACGCATACTAATGCATGCCATAATAGGCATGTACATCAAAATCCCCTAGTAATATCGTGCTTCACCTTTATCAACGTTATACCTTACAAAAATATCAATACAACCCCACAGGGCTACACCGATATCTATCTTAGTGAATTTAGCACACTGAATCCTTGTTTTGGCAAAAATATGAATTACTTAATTACCGTATATACTCGTGTATACGCCGACCCGTGTATAAGCCGAGCCCCCTACTTTTGCCCCCAAAACCTGGGAAAACCTATTGACTCGTGTATAAGCCGAGGGTGGACCCCAGCACAGATATACAGCCCCCAGCAGTGTGGTATACAGCAGCCCCAGAGGTATATACAGCAGCCCCAATGGTAGTATACAGCAGCAGCCCAAGTGGTATATACAGCAGCAGCCCCAGTGGTATATACAGCAGCAGCCCCAGTGGTTAGTATACAGCAGCCCCAGTGGTAGTATACAGCAGCCCCAGTGGTAGTATACAGCAGCCCCAGAGGTGTATACAGCAGCCCCAGAGGTGTATACAGCAGCCCCAGTGGTAGTATACACCAGCCCCAGAGGTAGTATACAGCAGCCCCAGAGGTAGTATACAGCCCCAGAGGTAGTATACAGCCCCAGAGGTAGTATACAGCAGCTCCAGTGGTAGTATACAGCAGCCCCAGAGGTAGTATACAGCAGCCCCAGAGGTAGTATACAGCATCCCCAGAGGTAGTATACAGCAGCCCCAGAGGTAGTATACAGCAGCCCCAGAGGTAGTATACAGCAGCCCCAGAGGTAGTATACATGCAGCCCCAGTGGTAGTATACAGCAGCCCCAGAGGTATATACAGCCCCAGTGGTAGTATACAGCAGCCCCAGAGGTAGTATACAGCAGCCCCAGAGGTATATACAGCCCCAGTGGTAGTATACAGCAGCCCCAGAGGTAGTATACAGCTGCCCCAGAGGTGTATACAGCCCCCCCCCCATCAGTATACAGGGACCCCCCTTGGTGCACAATCCTGTAAAGGAAGAGATTAGTATACTTATCACTGTCCCGCTGCCGCTGTCCCGCCGCCGTCATCGCGCTCCTCCGTCTTCATCCAGCGTCTTCCGGCTTCCTCTGGTGCACAGACAATGACGTCATTGCCTGCGTCGACCGGAGGAAGCCGGAAGAAGCCGGATAAAGACGGAGGAGCGCGATGACGGCGGCGGGGCAGCGGGACAGTGATAAGTATACTAATCTCTTCCTTTACAGGTTTGTGCAGCAAGGGGGGGGCCTGTATACTGATGGGGGCGGGCCTGTATACTGTATACACTGTATACAGTGTATACAGTATACAGTGACTCGCGTATAAGCCGAGGGGGGGACTTTTCAGCCCAATTTTTGGGCTGAAAAACTCGGCTCATACGCGAGTATATACGGTAATTAAAAAATATTATTAAAAATCTCCAATAGTACAATTATATACATATGTTAAAGGGTACACAATCCCTTTATGCACATTAAACAGGATTGGCGTTTTAATTAAGGAGAGAACCAACAATATTTGCATATGATTAAGTACAGCACCATCACTTTTGTATCTAAATAAGATCCTTTCCCAATAATTTCCCAAAATGAATAAAATGCTCAGTATTTTTAAGCAGTCCAGCTGCTATCTGCTGCATAGAAAATAGGGTTCAAAGGATCTCACACAATACCTGGTGCAGAGCGTGCTCTTTGTACTGGATCACACTGGTCCACCTGTCGCCTTTATATCCCTGGGAATACCGCCTACGTACGTTTCAAAGTTAGAGATAAAATCTCTTCCTCAGGGCGTGCATTATAAAGTGAGGAAGTTTCTACCTTATGTAGTAATCGCCTACCTAATTATCCCTTTCACCTGTTCCAACTGTCCACCGCACTAAAGTCACCCCCTGACCCTATTACTTCCGGTTTACAATGTGTAATGTGGTTCCACATTCTAATCCTTCCCCACACTCCAATACAATGTCTTATGTCTCAGGGTCGTATTATTTCCGGGATCCCGCGGTCACATGAGCAGACAGTTGGAACAGGTCAAAGGGAAATTATTGGGAAAGGATCTTATTTAGATACAAAAATGATGGTGCTGTACTTAATCATATACAAATATTGTTGGTTCTCTCCTTAATTAAAACGCCAACCCTGTTTAATGTGCATAAAGGGATTGTGTACCCTTTAACATGTGTATATAATTGTACTATTGGAGATTTTTAAAAATATTTTTTAATTAATAAAGTAATTCATATTTTTGCCAAAACAAGGATTCAGTGTGCTAAATTTACATAATAGGCATGTGTATGCAAATATGCGTTTGTTGAAAGGCACAAGCAAACATGTACTGCAGCATTTTTCTGTCCACTAGACACCATACGCAATATAACGCAATGCTACAGATTTGTGCTAATTTGCATCAGTGCATTATGTTGTGTTTGCAATAGATGATAGGATAGATAGAAAGATAGATGAATAGGATAGAAAGAGATAGGATAGATAGAAATATAGATGGTATTAAAGCATTACCAGTATCCCTGCTCTGTCTCCCCGCTCTGTCTGCTGCTTCTGGTGTCGCTCATTATAGCTCATGAATATTCTCACCCATTGGCCCGGGAGCAGCAAGAAGCAGCAGAGACAGAGCGGGGAGACAGAGCAGTGACACTGGTAATGCTTTTCTACCATCTACATTCCTATCTATCCTATCTCTTTCTATCCTATTCATCTAATTTTCTTTCTATCTATCCTATCTCCTAACTCATGTAGCACATACATTTTTGATGTATCAAGAACCTATGCACCATAAAATGACTCAAAATGTCACTTTGCTGTCTGTTACAACGGAATCCGTTAATGTTTCCGTTGTAATGGACAGCATAAGCGTAATGTGAACCTAGCCTAAAAATCAACATCAGGGAGAGGTGCGGTGTAAGCAGTGGCGCACCCAGAAATTTCCCAAGGTAGGGGTCCAAGAAACACACACCGGCCCTGAAAGGGGGGTGTCACCCCCCAGCGGGGTTCCGAGGGGCAAAGCCCCGGGTGGGGGGGTTTGGGGGAGCGAAGCCCCCCTAAAAGCCAAGCGATTTTTGTAAATTTGAATACCTAATTAATGCTTAATACTGCACGAAAACGGCTTCTCAGATTCTCAGGGCCGTCCAAAGGGGGGAAGTCCAGACACGTAGGTCCCCCCCCTTGGGTGCGCCACTGGGTGTAAGGGACTCTGGGGAGGAAATATCATTGGTGCAACCTGTGCAGCTGCAAAGGGGACTAAGAGGTAAGGGGGCCCATTTTAATATCCAAAGCAGGTGAAATTGTGCATTTTGAGGAGTTATTGGATAGCATAGGGGCCCCATATACTGTTCTTAGTAGCTATACAAGACCATTTCTTCACCGGGAGGAGCCAGCACACATGGACAGATGATTAAGTTGTTAATTGGGAATTGTATAATAGTCCATTACCTTTGTAGTCCCACTGCAGGTGAGTTAATTGTTTGCTGTAAGCATCCTCCTCCCCCAGATTTGAAAGGATTAGGATGATGCATGGAGACACCCTGTGATTGTTTTATCGGTTTATTGTCAGAGGACCATTCTAACACAAGACAGACAGAGGCAGACAGAAATTACTATAATACTTTTATTATTGTATGGAAATCAATTTTTATCCTTGGGTAAGTTGTGAAAAATAATTTGGTTTTGATTTGTGAACCGGTTTGTTATATTCATCATCAGATGAAGAAAAATGAACATTAATTTTATTGATTTGATGTAGAGATGCTTTTAAATCATCTCCTATGTCTGAACTGATCTGTAAATGGAGATTTATTTTTCTCTTCTGAGAAATGAACTAAGCTCAAGCTACTTAGATTTATACTGTTTTCATAGAAGAAGCAAACTAATAGTATTAAAAGGATGGTCTCACATTATGGAACAATATTTTTTATTAAAGTATCAGTCAAAATAGATGCAGTATGTGACGTTTAGCAAGAAATACAGGACGACTAAAAAGGATTACAACTGCAAGGTTAGACTACAAAGGGTTTATTTGCTGTCTGTTACAATGGCGACACATAGATCTGTATAGCAGCTTTGCCTATGCCTATGCACAAAGTGATTAGAAGGTTTTGGTTAAAGCATTTGCAATGGTGCTTCAAGTTTTATAGCAGATTTATGAGTCAATAAAAACAGTTACAATTGAGTACTTAAAGTGTAAATGTCATTTCATAAAAAAACAAACAATACTGCACTTGTTGATAATGACGGTTTATATAACAGCTAAGATAATGCTTTTTTTGTGCCATCTGACTTATTTTCTCACGTTTTTCTGTGCTCTTTTAAAAACTGCATTTTATGGCTGTGTGGGTGTGACCAGCAACTGATAGGGAGCAGTGCAATGTGACAGCAATATGACAGCAGAAAAGGGGTTAACAGAGATTGTGACAGAGCTGTGTGGAGCCAGATGACAGATCAGAAGCTTGTGCCAAGGAAAAAGGAGTTTGCTGTGATCTTGACATTTTGACATTGCTCAGCAACTGTGCTACATGCTGAGCTAATCTGATACATTGTTTCCTCACCAGCTGCAGTCAGGAGCTCTCACACTATGTAGGCCACACCCCCTCCACCCTTATATGGTTATGTGGCTGTATTCAGTTTGAAGATGGGGCTGACTGAGAATGAACATATGTCAGCTTCACACACAGTGGAGTGGGAACACCTTGTGGAAGGTTTATGAATGGTTTTCTACTCTGATAAAGTATATTTGAAAGTTTAATATAATGGCTAGAGTCATACATACCAATCAGTTTTCTCCACTGGTTTCAATAACAAATCGTTTTTTTAGGCTGTTTTTTGAGCCTTCTGTGCAGCTATGCATTTTTTGGACTTTGCCATTTTTTACAAAAAATGCTAGGAAAAACAAATTCGTTTTTTACTGCACCCAAAAAACAGATCCATTTTCCTATAGGGCCTTATGTTAAAAAAACAGATCCGTTTTTTTACTGCACCCAAAAACGTTACTTGTAGAGTTTTTTGGGTCCAGTAAAGAAAAACAATAGCGTTTTTTTAACAATGCAGTCACACTTGATCCCAGGATCTGATGCCAATAACGGGCTTATGTGCGACCCTAGCCAATCACTTGCTCTACATTATTATTAAAGAAAAATGTAAATGGCGGTTACTCTTTAACCAATTAAAGAGGACCTGTCACCCCCCCATGCATGCTGATTTAATAGCAGCACCGAATGCAGCATGTCTGCTTCATTCTGGCAATGGGTCCCCCATCCCTTAAGCCCCCCTGTACCCTGAGAAAATTGAATGTAAAAACTTAAAATGTGGAGCCAAATAGAAGGTGGCTAGAGGCTGGAACCAACGCTCTTCAGAGGAAAATTTCACGCCTCCTGGATATAATATCCTCCCTCCGCCGCCTCCTCCTGCCAGTCATGTTCTCCCTCGCTTGCTTGCCTGCTGTATGAGATGCAGAACGCAGGCGCAGAGCCAGGGATCATATTCCTCGTGCTGCTCAGCTGCCCCGCCTCCTGCGGTGACGTCACCTCCTTTCCTTGCCCTGCTCCATTCATAACATGGAGCAGGGCGGGGATAAGCTGTTACATCAAGGCAGGAGGCGGGGCAGCCGGCCTCCAGCGGTGACGTCACCGGATTAGAATTCAGGTCCACTTGAATTTATTTGCTCATCTGTGACTGTTTCGGCTGTTGTACAAGTTAACAGAAATAAGTGGCATTCTTGGCACATTTAAAGACAGGCAATGTGGGAGAAAAAGCTTTATGGCATAGTAATGACAGAGATAGTTCTAGGGGAATAGGAGAGCTGATAGAAGAGATTGTAATGTGACACAGCTAAACTCAGCTGCTCTGCACCTCCCCTCACCGGGATTTTGTCTGAAAGGTGTTAAGGTACTGTCACACGCCGCAATCTCGCCTGGAATTCTGAAAGGCGATATGTCGCCCCGGAGCAATCGCTGTGAAATTGACTCATGGTTGCGGCGTGTGATTTGGGAATTTCACAGTGATAAATCGCCCCTTGGGCGTCGCCTGATTTCTGAACAGTGCTCAGTAATCAGACGCAATCCTTAAGGCGATATTTCCGTGTTGTGGCGTGTGACAGGGCGATAATGTTGGAAAGAGCGTTGCCTATAATTTCCCGTAGGCGTGCCTCAAGTATTCTAAAGTCTGCGCCCTGTCTGCGATGATTGGTGTTGGTTACTGTGTTCCCATTGGCTGTCAGTTGACAGGGCGCCATATTTGAAGAGCTGTCCATTCAGCACCACACACACCTTCAGCTACACAACTGTCCGCAAACTCAGTGCAATTAGGTGCGCCATTGAATAGCGTAAGCTATGTTGTCCGCGTGTATTAAGTTGCGCTGTGTCGAGTATAGTGCCACATGACAGCTCAGATGTTGGGATACACATCGTAGATGGGTGCCATGGGCCACACACTGCAATCACCCTATGTGTGTGAATTTGGTGATGCTGCTGGGTACATTATACTGCTCCCACTCCACGGACGTCTACCTTGTTAGCGCCCTCAACTTTGTTTGGCGGCGCCAGTGTGCGTGGTGACGTCATCACATTTCTGTTCCTTCCTCCCTGCCTGCCAGGTGCCTGCCCCTCCCCTGCACATAGGAGAAGAGTCATAGCAGCCGCACAGCGCGCTGCCACATGGGGTATAGCAGAACTTATGATCCTCATAGACCTGTGTGACCGCCATGACTACTGGTGCCACCAGTATCACCAGTACCCACGCCTGCGTAAGCAGACAATACTCAGGAGAATCCAGTGGGCCCTGCTCCAGAAAGTGGGTGTGGAGAGGACCGACAAACAGATCCAAAAAAAACTTGCGGATCTGAAACACAAGTCCCCAGGGTGGATTGTGGATATTCGTGCCCGGATTGCCAGGCTGCGTGGTGGGTATGTGGCAATGACAAACACACACATGCCAATCATCCTACTCCAAACACTACCCAACCATCATGTGGTATTGTGCCATGGCACATAGTGTGACATAAACTAGCATGTGGATCTGTCACCAATGTGCATTTGCATGTTGGTCCTTGACCTGTGTGTGGCCGAACATAGGTGTGTAATGCCAGGAAAGTTGTCCTCAACATATTAATGCTAATTTGAAGGGCCACACCACACCTCGCAGCACATATGTGCATAGTGTGCTTTTCATCTTATCGCCATCACCTACAGACACACACATAGGCATTCTTTAGTGTAATCCACTGTACTGCACAAGACCGCTCCTGTGTGACGCTTTTGTTCCTTGAAAGTGTGTTGCAGGAGCCACTATTGACGACACGAGCGTGTACTTGGTACAAACTCTGATAGACAATGGCGTTATGTATTAGCTAGCCGTCCAGAGCAGGCTGACCAATCATAACGCTGTTGCGTTGTCCAATACGCGTGTATGGGGCGCGGTGTAAACCACTGTTGCACACCTATGTCCTCGCCCCTCTGCACATGTACGCCGACATTGCTTTTGAGATTGTGGCTTGTGAAGTGGCGATTGAATTAGGAAAGATTGGTTCCGCTATAAGGGAGGCGAATTCCGGAGCGACACTTTGCCTTAGCTTCAGGGCGACATTGCGGCATGTGAAACCGCCATCAGCGATCTGAGGCGACCATGAAAATCGTGAGCGCACATTAGATCGCCGCATATCGCCAGGCGACATTGCGGCGTGTGACAGTACCTTTAGTCATCTGTGGTCTACTCACAGCACTTTCTAATCATACAGGAGGTTAGGCCAGGAGATTGGGCATCTGTCATAAATATCACATGCTGAGAAACCTGCTCTAAGCTGTTGTGGGGACATGTTCTTTTTCTGATGCCTGCTTATGATTGGTCAACATTATAAAGGAGTAAGGAGTCACATCTGCGGTAAATGTAATTTGCGGCAGATCCAGCAGATGTCGCCGCACCTGCCGGATCTGCCGCGTAACAGCCGACTTGGGGCACCGATTCGGCAAGCCCTATTCAGCCTAGCAGCATTTTTTTTTGTGCAATTGCCGGATCTGGCAAAACCGCACTTGGCGCACCTGACTGCAAGCCCCATAGAGAATGAACGGGGTTTTCCAGATCGGTGCCGTAAGTCAGCCGATACGAGGCAGATCCGGCAGGTGTGGCGACATCTGCCGGATGTGCCGCAAATTACATTTACCGCTGATATGAAGCAGCATAAGAAGGACAAGCCACCCAGTAAAAACTACTTGGATCTAATGAAGATTAACTCATGAGCAGGGGCGTAACTACAACAGGTGCAGGGGTTGCGATCGCACCCGAGCCCCGGAGCCTAGGAGGCCCCAAAAGTCCCTTTGGCCTATAGTAAAAGACTATTGCAGTTAAAGATTTGCAATAATTAGGGGCCCCGTTGGAGCTTTCGCATCGGGGCCCATGAGCTTCAAATTATACCACTGCTCATGAGGTACAAATACTTTGATTGCTAATAGCTCTACAACGGAGAGGCGAAATAAGAAAATATGTTTTATTCTCTTTGCAGTTACTATTATATCATGTGTCCAGTTCAAAATGAAACATTTGGGTATAGGTCTTCTTTAAGCAGCAGCAAGGTCAACATCCTATTTATGTCTATGTGTATTTCTGAGATTCTGAAATGTCCATTTTCAACCAGATCTCGACAATGCGTGAGAAAACCTTCTGCATTCACTGAATTACCATTTGTGCCTGAGGCGCTTTCATTCATGTTACTTAAAAATAGGCCCGCTATGTGACATCAATGAAACATAGATAGCAAGGGAGCTGGGAACAAAAAAATCTGATTGTATTGTAAAAAGAAGTTTTACAACTTTCCAAAAACATTGTTCACAATTTAATATAAGATTGTCCCGTTTATTTATTTTAAATTGATCTGTGCTGTTTAATGCTTCATTCACATTCGGGCTGTACATGCTATTCATTTTATTTTGGGGTACAATATGAGGAGACTTTAATCACTGTACACATTTATTTCCTTATAAGTAATGTCAGCTTCCAGATTCGATACACCGGATAAGTAGAGATATAGCTACAATATACGGTAGCTATAATGCTATAATAACCTGAACATTTGTCCAATGGAGTCATTTCTCCATGTAGACAGCACATGCTAACTAAAAAAAGTCCGGTAATTAATTTTTGTACTTACTCAGTATGTACAGTTCTACAAAAAGGCAATTGATTTATGAGATTATTGGCTTGCAGTAATAGTGACTGTGACCGGGGAGCAGCTCTACTGTAACTAAAACTTGACAGACAAGAAAGGAATCTTCTTATTAGTGAATTAGGCAAAGCCTCAACCTACTGTGTAAATTGCTCAAATAAAGGTCCTCAAAGGTACTGTACATGAAGATCTAAGAGCAGATACTGTACATGGAGGTATGGTTTAATTTTGAAAAGAAAAAAAAAACATATTTGGCCACTTACAAATATACCGTATATACTCGTGTATAAGCCGACCCGTGTATAAGCCGACCCCCCTACTTTTGCCCCCAAAACCTGGGAAAATCTATTGACTCGCGTATAAGCCGAGGGTGGACTCCAGCACAGGTATACAACCCCCAGCAGTGAGGTATACAGCAGCCTCCCCAGTGGTAGTATACAGCAGCAGCCCCAGTGGTAGTATACAGCAGCCCCAGAGGTATATGCAGCCCCAGAGGTATATGCAGCCCCAGAGGTGTATACAGCAGCCCCAATATACAGCAGCCCCAGTGGTATTGCAGCCCCAGTGGTATTGCAGCCCCTATATACAGCAGCCCCAGTGGTATTGCAGCCCCTATATACAGCAGCCCCAGTGGTATTGCAGCCCCTATATACAGCAGCCCCAGTGGTATTGCAGCCCCAGTAATGCAGGGCCCCTATATACAGCAACCCCAGTGGTATTGCAGCCCCTATATACAGCAGCCCCAGTGGTATTGCAGCCCCAGTGGTATTGCAGCCCCTATATACAGCAGCCCCAGTGGTATTGCAGCCCCACTGGTGTATACAGCAGCCCCTATATACAGCAGCCCCAGTGGTATTGCAGCCCCAGTGGTACTGCAGCCCCTATATACAGCAGCCCCAGTGGTATTGCAGCCCCAGTGGTATTGCAGCCCCTATATACAGCAGCCCCAGTGGTATTGCAGCCCCAGTGGTATTGCAGCCCCTATATACAGCAGCCCCAGTGGTATTGCAGCCCAGTAATGCAGGGCCCCTATATACAGCAGCCCCAGTGGTATTGCAGCCCCAGTGGTATTGCAGCCCCTATATACAGCAGCCCCAGTGGTATTGCAGCCCCAGTAATGCAGGGCCCCTATATACAGCAGCCCCAGTGGTAGTATACAGGCAGCCTCAGTAATGCAGGGCCCCCCCCTCATGCTCCGGTCTCCTGTAAAGCAAGTTATACTTATCAGTGCCCGCTGCCGTCCGCGCCCGCCGCTGCCGACATCCCGATCCTCCGTCTTCATGCATCTTCTTCCTGTTTCCTGTGCGCGTCGCCGGTAATGACGTCACTGCCTGCGACGCGCACAGAGCAGGAAGAAGATGAATGAAGATGGAGGATCGCATGTCGGCAGCGGGCACTGATAAGTATAACTTGCTTTACAGGTGACCGGAGCATGAGGGGGGGGGCCCTGCATTACTGGGGATGCGGGGGCTGCTGTATACCGCTGTATACAGCAGCCCCCGCACTGACTCGCGTATAAGCCGAGGGGGGTACTTTTCAGCCCAATTTTTGGGCTGAAAAACTCGGCTTATACGCGAGTATATACGGTACATTGCATTTAGCAGAATGCGGTCAGCCACTCTGAGGTAACCCATGTCTCCCAACACCGGTGCTCAATCTCCTACAACCCTGGCACGGGGGCGATTGTAGCATCTGCGTCCATCTATGCCACAAGGAGGAAATTGGTGGTATTACTGGACACGAGGTCACCCCAGGGCGACAGCCACTCCAGGCAAAGTGAAACATAGTGTCAGAGCACAGCCTATTAATGACACCCAGCTGTTAAACATAGCGGGCTGTTCCACACCAAAAATATGCTCCACAAGTGACTGACGCCCCCTAGAGGGCCCAGCCTCAAACTGCAGAAAGATAAAAAAAATGCAATAAACATTTTTTTTTTATGAAAAATGTGAGGAGTTAGTTTGATATTTTGGACCAAAATAATGTAAGCTCGTAGCCCCCTTCACGGGCCCTCACACCTACGAGTACCTAGCTATGTGTTTGACCATATGTATAATCTAAATTGAGAGTTCACCGAATAGGTTACATAATTATCAGAGAAAGAAAAAAAAACATATTTGGCACTTACAAATACCCATTGCATTTAGCAGAATGCTGTCAGCCACCCTATGAGGTAACCCATGTCTCCCAATCGCCCCCGTGCCAGGGTTGTAGGAGATTGAGCATCGGTGTTGATAATTGCCTGTTGTTCTTTCTCATTACTATTCAGACAAAAAGTGTTTTTATTTCTTAATTTAGTCTGCCCTATCACCTTTTGGGCGCAGCTTTTTAAACCATCACCTGGCTGATCTTTCCTGCTGGGGATATTCTTTGTGGACTCTACTTTGAGTTTCACACATACTGCCTCTGGATTTCTGTCACGCAGATAGACATCAGCTAGGTTATTTTCCTCTGCAGTTACTTCTTTCTGTCCCACTATTTTCTGCTTTCTTTAGTTAGGAGCTAGGAACCATTTCTGTCTAACAGTAGTACTTCACTTCTTTACTTTGTTTTCATTGTGTTATGTTTTCTCACTCAGGGCTCATTTCTATCTCTGCTCTCTTGTTTCAGGGTTATGGAGCTCTTCCCTTTCACCCAGTCTCTAAGGAGGTACAAGGAACACTCGACGGCCAATTAGGAAGCCAAGTCTGAGTCGCCATCTCCTAGACCTGTGTTTAGGGTTATTTCAGCCTGCCTAGGGGCCACTAGGGACTGCACAGATAGGAACCTTAGTCTATACAGGAACCAGTTGGGTCAGGTGTGCATGTTCTGAGATAGTTTCTCGTGTGAGTTCCTATGAGATCATAACACATATACTGGCAAGAAGGATGGGGAAGAGAAAAAAAGCTACAGATAGGATGATACTGTTAATCAGACCAGGTGTTTGAAGTTGGATGTAATAGTGAAGTGAGTGTGGATGATAAAAGAATACTGAATGGGGTAATGAGTGAAACCTTCCATGTAAGTCACAAGGTTTCAATTCTCTTTCTATTGGGAATCTTTGGCTATAATCATGGTCATGGTGGGTTTTGGAGTGCCCCTTATGTAAGATGGATAGGGGGTAGGGGCTGGATGTGGTTGGTGACTATCTTATAGTCTTAAATGTGGTAGGACTAATGCTTTAAATCTTCCTTTTTCCACCACGTAATTCCTCATACTCTATAGATGTTCATGTCTTCAATGTATTCAATCAATAACATTATTTGGGGACTGACGCCCTCTTCAATGTCGTTTCTTATAACCTTAAAATACTTTTCAGATTTCTATTTTCTTTGCTGTTTATTACTTTACAGATGTCTTAATTCCCATTTGCATCGCTAAAAACGTCCTCGGCCCTGATACAGTAGAGCTGTTACGCATGTCACAGTCTCAGCTGACTCCAATGCCTTATATAACATTAAACTTGCTGACATATCTCTGGTATGAGAATACACCAGTGTAAGGACTTGAAGATAAAAGTAAAGGGTGAACAGATGTAAATGGTTTTTCGAGAAGCGTGTTTCCAAGGGAATGTATAAAATAAGGAAAGTAGGAACATGTGTATCTTGGAGAACAGCAAAGGTTTCCTGTCTGTTTAAAAAAACTAATGCTACATCAATCTAAAATGAACTGAAGCATACCTTGCTGTAATCTATAAAATATGCCAAGGAAGACGACGTGCACCCGACACTAAATTTAACATCACACACCTTCTGGAAGAAGAAAATCAATCTAACTTCTCAGATAGTTCTAATGAAAGAATAAAAAAATCATAAAGGCTACATGTAGTTCAAACATTTACTTTTGGGTTGAAACCAAAAAGTTCTTTAATTCTATCTTGTAGTGTAATGTGACCTTTACTGTAACAAGGTAACAACATAACTAGGTGTGAAATAACAGTTTCCCGTAGGATAATAGGAGAGGGTTTTGCTGCAGGCTGTGAAAATTGGGATTAGGCTGCTGTCTTCTTGCAGGATGACAATATTAAGTGTTCATACAAGTTCCTAAATTACTTCTTTGATGGGATGTACTCCCTCGAATTAGAATGAGGCTTCTTCTCAGAAAAGATGTACTCTTCTAAATGTGGTTTACATGTTCCAGAACTGGTATTGGTATTATCTATAGAAACACATTCTGGAAAGTTTCTAGACAGTATTAGTATTAAAGAATATATAAAAATTGTCAAAAGTCAAATTACAAAAAATGAATGTAGTATAATGTAATGGAGTCAAAATATTAAATGTCTGTTATTTTACAACCTTTAAAAACACTTACTATAAACTCCCAGCAGCACAGACACCCATACTGCCCACTGACTATAAAGTCCTAGTAGCACAGACACCTGCACTGTGAACTGACTATAAAGTCCCAGCAGCTCTGCTGAAGTGGCCAGGATGTTCTACACTCCAACCATGAAAACCAGCAGGGTGCAGGGTCTTTATGTCCTGCAACCCAACCTCCGGCGCAGCGAAAGAAGACCGTACTAGGGCTAGGGGACCAGGCACGTTGCCCACCAAAAGCACATGGCAGCTAGATCGTAGCTCGTGACTCACCGTTGCCGGGTTCTCAGGTCTCAGGCGCTGGCTGCGGTCACGGTTCGATGCCTGAGGCTGTAAGGGCCCGGTGGTCAATGCACGGTTAAATAAAGATAAAGTTTATTTCGTGACGCCACCTGTGCGTGTCCGGTGATGGCACCGGCGCTGCTTGGACCTCCGGGGGATGTGCGGCAGCTAGATGGAACTGCTCTCCACAGGATGAGCAATAATCCCCAGGGTCAGGAGCTGCACTGAAGGAATACGGCAGCTCAGGTGATTTGGTAGGTGAATAGGTTAGCAATAGTTCAGAAAGGATGCTCAGACACAAGGCTCCTCTGCACGGATCTTTACTTCGGTACATGGTACACGGGATAACAGTCACGTTTAGGTGACGGACCAGGTGGTCCCAGCAATGAACGGTATCTTCCCAAGGCTCCACAGTGTCCCTCTTTAACTAACTGTCCCTTGCTACACTTCGCTGCTTTCGTGCACCAGGTCAAGATACTGGGGAACCTCTATTGAGGACCCGAGCCTAGGCCTTTTGACTCCCGATGGATCCCCTGAACCCCAATGGTGGGTACCCCTCCTGGCACAGCTGCGGTGATGGTGGTTGTTGTGATGCCCTCTATCACTCCGGTGTCGTAGTACAGCGGTGGACGTCTGTACTGCCTCGGAGCCGGTACTCCGGTTGGACTGGGCTCGGGTGTCTTTTAACCCATTACTTGTTACTTGGTTACTTGGCCCCCTTCACTTCTGGGTCACCACTTCTCAGTGCCCTCTCTGTTAGATCTCTGTCTCGACTTCTGTCCTTGACCTTGTCTCTCCCACTTTCTAACTTTCTTTCTACTCTTTCCCCACACTGCATATCTCACTCTCCTCCCACCAGGACCTGATTGGTCCTCTACTTATAGATGTGGCATGTGGTGTATGGAGCCTTGGGGTTAACTTGTTCATCACCGAGATGGAGAATACTGGACCTACAGTCCGGGGTGCAGTACCCTCCTGTGACGCACTTGCTGCGGGGGGCCACACTCGTGTAGACCGAGAGGCCTATGAAAGGAACCCGAAAGGGGGTGACATGGACGAGCCATCCCGGCTGTTAGGAAACTACTGGAGCTGTCACTGCATTGTCTTGTAACCATCTGCCGAGAAAGTGAAGTAAACCAGGTTGAAGCTCAGCACTGTGTGAGACTGTGATTTATGCGCCTGAGGAGAGGTTGACTGATTCGCCGAGCCGGCAGTAGCAGCCTACCTGAGTTTGACTTTGAACCCTATCAGCAGCACAGCCCCGCTGGCCTACCATTACCGTTATCTTCTCCATAGACTTTACAGCAGCCCTGGGAATCTGCTCTTCCCGTGGAGAGCTGAACCATCCTCGCTGCTACTCCCATCATCCCCAGAGGTCCTGACTGCCGCAGCAGCCATACAGGTCGCATTCCATGGGTGGCGTTTCAACATTATTTTATTTTTGCTTTTATTTTTATCAATTTTTCAAATCCCCTTTTTAATTGATCACTCGATGAGGGGATCATGGACCAGGTCACGCCGTCGCTGTGACATACCGTAGCCCTGACGAAGAAGAGAGGGCCCGGTTCCCAGTATCCCATGGTCCCAGCCATAAGGTGATAGGGCTACAAAATACCATGACCTATACCGAAATCTACAGGGGACTGAAAATGCATTTGCCCCTTTCCTGATTTTTTTATTCTTTTGCATGTTTGGGCCACACTGAGCAGCAACAACTGCAATCAAGTGTTTGCGATAACTACCAATGAGTCTTTAGCAACGTTCTTGAGGAATTTAGGCTGACTCATCTTTACAGAATTGTTGTAATTTAGCCACATTGGATGATTTCCAAGCATGACCCGCCTTTTAAAGGTCATGCCACACCGTTTCAATCGGATTAAGGTTAGGACTTTGACTAGGCCACTCAAAAGTCTTTATTTTGTTTTTCTTAAGCCATTCAGAGCTGGACTTGCTGATGTGTTTTGAATCATTGTCCTGCTGCACAACCCAAGTGCGCTTCAGCTGGAAGTCACAAACAGACGGACATTCAGAATTTTTTGGCAGATAGCAGAATTCATGATTCCATTTTACTATAGCAAGTCTTCTAGGTCATTAAGAAGGAAAACAACTCCAGACAATAACATTACCACCACCATATTTTACTGTTGGTATGATGTTTATTTTCTGAAATGTTATTTCTACTTCGAGATGTAATGGGATATTCACCTTCCAAAAAGTTCAATTTTTGTCTCATCGAATGTTGATCATGGTAACCATCTACACATCAAGCTGCCTAGTGTCCGCTTAAGCCAAGCGGACAGGGAAATGCTGCTTGCAGCGTCTCACAATCCGCTCGGCTTAAGCGGACACTAGGCAGCTTGATGTGTGAACTGGTTACCACGATCAACAATGGGTAACCAGGGGCTGTGTCACCAGGAAGCGGCAGGGATGGTGGATCTCCACATCACTGAGAAAGTCTAAGTATTTAGCGGAGTCCCGCAAAAAGCTGCCAACGCAGCTGTGTGACCCTGGCCTAAAACCAAGGCAAAACCTGACCTAAAAAAAGGCAGCAAAAACACAGCGAAACCTTACCTGTGTGTACATAGCCTTAGATAATGTCTATTACACAAAGAATACTGTAACAAATAACAATGGTGGACATGCACATTTTTTCACCATTTCCCAACACTGAGGCCTTGTTCACACATAGCAATGCATTTTTTTAACCCTTAGAAAAACTGATCAGTTTTTCTAAAGGTGGCAAATAGTGTCCCCTGTGGTTCTGAACGTTTTTGGGAAGTTTTCGGACTTAGGCTAGGGTCACACATAAGCCCTTGGTCCGTTTTTGGCTTCATTTTTGTCATTTTTTTTTTCTAAGTCCAAAAACTGACAGAAAAACGCATTGGATGTAATAAACACCCTGTCCGTTTTTTTCTGGACCTCAAAACATTGCTCTGTCCTTTTTTGAGCCAAAAACGTTGCTAGCAACGTTTTTGGCATCAGTTAAAAAACGCATGCGTTTTTTTAACATGGGGCCCTATGGGAAACGCATGCGTTAACGCATGGCACATATAGGCACCTGCGTTAACGCATGCGTTAACGCATATCCGTTTTTAATGAAAAAAATGAAAAAATTACTAAGTCTAAAAAACGTCCAGGGGTGTAGGAGGCTCAAAAAGCACCCCAAAAAAAAAACAGATTGGTCATGGAAATCACTTCCAAAAAAGGACTTCTATGTGTGACCCCAGCCTTAGTCATTTTTTCATTAAAAACACATATGCGTTAATGCATGCGTTTCCCATAGGGCCCCATGTTAAAAAAAATGCATGCATTTTTTAAACAACCCATGTGTTTTTTTACAGCACCCAAAAAACGCTGCATGCAGTGTTTTTTGGAATGGTGAAAAAAACGCATGTGTTGTTAAAAAACGCAGCTACACTTAAGTGCACCATGTGTTAACGCATGTGCGTTTTTTATAAACAGCTAAAAATGCAGAGAATGCCAAAAAAGATGGTATGTGTGAACGAGGCCTGAGGGTTCTTTTTTTTTCATTTTCCAGTACATTATGTTATATAATGAACAGTATCATGCAAAAATATAACATGTCCTGCAAAAAAAGAGGTCACCGTTTCGCCAAGCATATAGGAAAATTAAAAAGGGTTACAATTCTTGGAAGAAGGGGAGAAAAAAAAGTATAAGTAAATGGAAGAAATGGAAGTCTCATGTTGATATTGTTATTGCTCAAGATTCCGGATGGAAATCCTGCAACATTTCCACTACGTGTGAACACACCTTTAGCATTTGGTTCCTGTAATTTCAGTAACAGACATCAACCCAGAACAAACACTCTCCAGATTACTGTAAGTGCCAGCTTCTTGCTTCTCCAGTATCCTGTAAGGTCTACACCATCTGTTGTTTGAATGCATTAAACACAAAATGAGCCACCAGCCAGGAATTTAGGTGATTTGTTTAAGGATTAAGCTGTTGTTTTTTTTTTGCAAATATCTGTGTTGATTATGTTGCTATTATTAAAAAGTATTCTATTTTCTCATTTATTTTTATACATATCTCAATGTAAGTGTGGAGCCCACTGGGACGGGGTACTCGGTACCGGACCGGGGTATCACCGGGGGTATTACGGCGGTCCTTCTTCCGGATCGTGTCCCGAGCACACACATAATGGGGGGTATTTACAGGGGAGTTTGTCGTGACGTCACCCACGGGTTGTGGTCAGGGTGACCACCGCTACTGCAAAACCTCCAGGGATGATGTTTGGCAGCCGGTGATGTAACGGCTCTCTGCGGGCAGAGCCTGGTTCTCCGGGGCAGTGGTGATAATAGTCTATAGATGGATGCAGGGCAGGGATAGTAGTAGAGATGACAGTTTGTGAGGGAGAGTAGGGCTCGAGCGCAAGGATTACACAGACTCACGGTTTTGTAGTTTTCCAAGTCTTTACCGCAGACTGTATTCAGTAGATATTGTCGACGGAGTCTGTACCGGGGCCGGGTTTCTCCCACCCTGGCCGGGTCCTTGGCTTCCTATTCCTGTGCTGTGTATGTAGCCCTGCTGCTGCTTTAGCTAAGATTCCTGCCCTGTCTCCTCTCACTTTTACCAAACTTGCTAGGCAACTTGAGTCTTAACTTTGTGTTTCTGACCCCGCCGTGTTGCTTCGCTGTGGTACAGTAAAGATATATAATCTTCACTAATCCAGTGTTTTCTGTGTTGCTTGTGTCAGGCACATTTGCGGATCCGGTATTCGGTCTTTACGCTTCTCCGGGGTGAGTTTAGGGTAACTCCGTGTCCCAGGTGTGTTCCTCTGCTTCTCCTACTCCTGTTCCTCAGACCCTGGCCGGCCTGGAAGTAGACAGTGGACCGTGGGTTAGGCCTAACGCAGCCCTTTTACATCCAGGTCCTTTCTCTCAGTCCTCTCAGGAACTGAACTAACTCCAACTGACTAACTGTCACTGCCACTCTGAGGTAAACAACTCCCATGCCTTGTATCTCAATTATTGCTTTTTATTTACTGTTTTTCAAAAATTTCCTGCAAATTGGGTAAAATAGATGAAAGGATGTATATGATAAATACAAATATAATTCCTCAGCTATCCACTGGTACTTCTTTGCTTAAAGAGAAAAAGACTAATGCTATTAAAGATTTACAATAATTGGACGCCCTAATAGAGCTTTTGCATCGTGCCCATGAGCTTCAAGTTACGCCACTGTATATGGACATACGTACGTGGGGTTCCAACTCTGGGCACTCTTTTTATTTGATAAAGTGTAGAATTGCTAAAACATGGTGTTCTTGCTTGGTAAACTCAGTCCGTTTTTATGTGTTATGCCTATTTACAAGAGATTAGGGATGGGCGAACTGTTCGGATTTGACCAGGTTCGTGACTGCGGTTGCTCTGTTAAAGTAAGGCTCCAGTTGATACACTTAACATACTTACTGGGCAGGCATTCTCTCTTCCTGGTGTCCCACGACATTGCGTCACTTCCGCACCGCCCCTTATCTTCTAAGCGTACGTGATTGGCTGTTTGAGCTGGTCACGTGATTACTCCCAGAAGATGACGTGAGGCCCAGAAATAACACACCGGTACAGCACAGCTGGAAGGAATAACACGGACCCGGTAAGTATAATGATTAGGTGTATTAACTGTTGCCTTACTTTGACAGAGCAACTGCAGTCACGAACCCGGTCAACTCCAAACGGTTCACCCATCCCTACTAGAGATGAGTGATTTCATTCATACAAAGCTTGGTCTAGTATTTTGTCTGTTCCTCCATGATAGCTTGTCTTCACTTATCTTCCTCATCCCGGTATTCTGAGCACCTATTGAACTTAGTAACCGATAAGAATTGAATTGCTAATTTACAATTATTTTTATCTTTTAAAAAAAATATATGTTTAGAATCCCATAATCGTACTGACCTGGAGAATGATGGCTTCAGATTATCTAAAAAAAAAACACACGAATATCAGCAATCTAAGATTACGATCCCACAACAACTTTTTGGTGTGTTTTCAGTTAGCAAAAATGCAGCGTCTTTACAGTTCCAGCAAATCCGAAGAGAAATCTACCATATTTTGAAGATTATAAAATACACGGGATTATAAAGTGCACCCCAAATTTAGAGGAAGAAATTAGGAAAAGAATATTAATTTTAAAATAAAAAAAGGAGGTTCTGTCCTTTAATCCTAGGTTCATGTTAAAAGCAGTGCAGCTTACCCGAAGGCACAGCATGGTGGTGGTGGAGTGGGGTCAAGGGAGGCAGAATTGCAATGGTGAGGGTTGGCAGCAGTGGCACGGTGGGGCAATGCTGGGCCTGACACTGTGTGAATGGGGTGTCCTGGAAGACACTCACCGAGCACCATTAATCTCCCTGCACTTGACATGAAAGAACTTCAGGATGTAGAGGCAGTGCACGTGCAGATTGAGATCTTGGCTGTTCGAGATCTCAATATGCTCATGCGCCACCTCCGAAGCCATTTTTCTGACGTTCATTGCCTTGGAAGCAGCGCACATGCAGATTAAGATCTGGCTGTCCAAGATCTCAATCTGTGCATGCACTGCCACCGTAGCCATTTTCCTTTTGCCTATCGTGTCAACTGCCAGAAGATTAATGGGACATGGTGAGCACCTGCTGGGAGACTCCATCCACACAGTGTCGGGCCCCCCCGCATTTTGCCCCATCATGCTGCTGCCAACTCCCACCACCACAACCCTGCCTCCTGTGACTCCACTCCACCACCACCGTGCCACCCCCTGATAAAACGCTAGGCTATGTTCAGATTATAAAACATACCCCTATTTTCCCCCCAATATTGGGGGGAAAGAGTGCATTTAATATTCTGAAAAATATGGTAATTCCAACTATGTTATTTTAATATAATGCGCAATTTGACATGCCGTGCATTTAAAAAAATCCGCAACTTGTCAATTTCTTTTGCAAATGCGTATTTTCTCCATATTATTGAATTAAAAGCAGGAAATATGCATGTAAAAAAATGTATATGCATTTTTAGTGAGTTCCCACTTAAAAAAAATGTACCGTATATACTCGTGTATAAGCCGACTTTTTCAGCCCAAAAATTGGGCTGAAAAGTCCCCCCTCGGCTTATACACGAGTATGACGGGGACGGGGGCTCTGACTGGGGCAGGAGGAGGCAGGAGGGGGCTGCAGTGACACCGCGCGGTCACGTGGGCCCGCCTCATTAATATGCACGCATCCCCCTGTCTATCCCCGGCAAGGGGATGCAGTGCATATTGCCCCACACAGCCCCTGGCGGCCCCCGGCAGTGGTATACAGCCCCCCCGCCTAGTACCGGGCCCCCATGCTGCGGCACAGCATACAGTAGCTCATACATTACCATCTCCTGCAGCGCGCGGCTCCTCCATATCCCAGCCGGCATCTTCCTGTAGTGTCATGTGACTGGCGCGTCCGCTCGTCCCATGACACTACAGCAACAAGCCGGGCGGGATATGGAGGAGCCGCGCGCTGCAGGAGATGGTAATGTATGAGCTACTGTATGCTGTGCCGCAGCATGGGGGCCCGGTACTAGGCGGGGGGCTGTATACCACTGCCGGGGGCCGTCGGGAACCCTGTATACCCCTGTGCTGGGGGCTGCTGTATACCCCTGTGCTGGGGGCTGCTGTATACCCCTGTGCTGGGGGCTGCTGTATACCCCTGTGCTGGGGGCTGCTGTATACCCCTGTGCTGGGGGCTGCTGTATACCCCTGTGCTGGGGGCTGCTGTATACCCTTGTGCTGGGGGCTGCTGTATACCCCTGTGCTGGGGGCTGCTGTATACCCCTGTGCTGGGGGCTGCTGTATACCCTTGTGCTGGGGGCTGCTGTATACCCCTGTGCTGGGGGCTGCTGTATACCCCTGTGCTGGGGGCTGCTGTATACCCCTGTGCTGGGGGCTCCTGTATACCCCTGTGCTGGGGGCTGCTGTATACCCCTGTGCTGGGGGCTGCTGTATACCCCTGTGCTGGGGGCTGCTGTATACCCTGTGCTGGGGGCTGCTGTATACCCCTGTGCTGGGGGCTGCTGTATACCCCTGTGCTGGGGGCTGCTGTATACCCCTGTGCTGGGGGCTGCTGTATACACCTGTGCTGGGGGCTGCTGTATACCCCTGTGCTGGGGGCTGCTGTATACCCCTGTGCTGGGGGCTGCTGTATACCCCTGTGCTGGGGGCTGCTGTATACCCCTGTGCTGGGGGCTGCTGTATACCCCTGTGCTGGGGGCTGCTGTATACCCCTGTGCTGGGGCTGCTGTTACCTGTGCTGGGCTCTGTATACCCCTGTGCTGGGGGCTGCTGTATACCCCTGTGCTGGGGGCTGCTGTATACCCCTGTGCTGGGGGCTGCTGTATACCCCTGTGCTGGGGGCTGCTGTATACCCCTGTGCTGGGGGCTGCTGTATACCCCTGTGCTGGGGGCTGCTGTATACCCCTGTGCTGGGGGCTGCTGTATACCCCTGTGCTGGGGGCTGCTGTATACCCCTGTGCTGGGGGCTGCTGTATACCCCTGTGCTGGGGGCTGCTGTATACCCCTGTGCTGGGGGCTGCTGTATACCCTGTGCTGGGGGCTGCTGTATACCCCTGTGCTGGGGGCTGCTGTATACCCCTGTGCTGGGGGCTGCTGTATACCCCTGGTCTGGGGGCTGCTGTATACCCCTGTGCTGGGGGCTGCTGTATACCCCTGTGCTGGGGGCTGCTGTATACCCCTGTGCTGGGGGCTGCTGTATACCCCTGTGCTGGGGGCTGCTGTATACCCTGTGCTGGGGGCTGCTGTATGCTCCACCCCAATTCTGGGGGCTGCTGTATACCACAATTCTGGGGGCTGTATACCTGTGCTGGGGTCCACCCTCGGCTTATACGCGAGTCAATAGGTTTTCCCAGGTTTTGGGGGCTAAAGTAGGGGGGTCGGCTTATACACGGGTCGGCTTATACACGAGTATATACGGTATGTTATTTACACGACTATATCAATAATTTTTTCCCAAAGCCAAATACCAGGAAGTATCAAGATAGCAAATCAGCTTTATATAAAACATGACATACCCAAAATAGACAAAAGCCAACGGCCCAAAAACACACTAAAAATTCATATAAAACGCACTGAAAAAATGCACTTTAGCTAATACGGTTCAGAAATCCTGTCGAAAATCTACAACTTGAAGAATTCACTCAATACGCATCATGGGAACATAGACTGATAAGCCAAAGTAACGTCAATCAGTAGACTGCCATAGGGGCTTCTTCATTAAATGTTTTCTAGTATGGGCATTCTATACTAAACAATTATCTGGGACATTGCTTTTTATTAAATATTGCTGGCTACAGGGATGCTACATTCCCCAACAATTAGCTTAAATTTGTTGCAGATAGAAATCTGGAATTCCACATGTGCAGTGAATAAATAATAGCTTAATTAGAACCACAATCCAAATAATTGTGATGTTTCGGTCTAAGAATAAGACCTTCCTCAGACATGTGGACAATGTTTGTCTGAGGAAGGTCTTATGATTAGGCCGAAACATCACATATAATTTGATTCCAGTTCAAATGAAGCTATTATTTCTTCACTGCTCTTGTGAAATCTGTGGGGGTAGCTGATATCAAAAAGTTTCGATCCCTACAGAGCTACTAAAGAATAAATCAAATATGTCATGGTGTTTATGGAAATCAGTAGAAAAGCATGGGTTTCTGTTCCAGCTTTTTACTAGGTGTATCAGTTGAGATATTTCTGTTTAATCTTCAATTTCTAGCCCAAAGTACCTTTAGGGTAAGTGCCCATGATCAGGAGACACTGCTCGGTAGACACTAGTGTTCTCTGCAGGAGAACTCACCACACGTGCCCATGACGTCCGTCCGAGGCTACAGGCACAAAAGGGTATCTTGGACAGATTCGGCACAAGCCACTCCATTGGGCAGAACCCAGAGAAACCCTGACACCCTTTAACTCCTACACAGGGACCTGGATTTTACAACAGGATCCAGAAGATTGCTTCCTATGGGCTGCAGTCTAGAGGCAAGAATGGTCACCAAGCAGAGTCAAATCCAGGAGGTCAGACAAAATCAGGATCTACCGTATTAGAGTAATGAGAGTAAGGTCAAAACCAAAATGGCAGCAAAGTACAAAATCGTGAGTCAGGAGAAGCATCCAAAAAACAGGCTGGGGTGGAATAGGAAAACACTAACTACGAAATAGGAGACTTGGTCAGGAAAACCAAAAACTATTTCTGGCAGCTTGCAGCAAAATGCTGAAGGTATATGTAGGGTGTGGTGCTTTCTAATATTCACAGGCTTAGGTGTTAACTTCAGATAAACAGCACACACGTTCACAGTGTCAGGCTGAGAAGAACTACAGGTCACAGCCACTCTAACCTTAGTGCATGAGCATAGCCTGCGCTCTCTAGAATTTCTTGCACAGAGTTCTCTATCATTAGCACCACCTACAGTGTGAACATGGCAAAGCCTGGTGCCAGAAGCAGATGTCGCAGAACTGGCTCTGGTGCGGGTGTGACATCAGGATTCTGGGTGTAGCAGATTTTCACTGTGTTCTACTGCTGAGAACACTTGTGTCTCCACAAGTATTGATCGGGAAGCCATGCTTCATGTCAGTTTACCCTGCATAAAAAAGAAGCACAGTTGGCATGATATTTCTATAATCCCATGCACTGTGCTTGTACTGTACAATGCAGTGTTTTAGACGCAACATATTTTCACCGAGTCCAAAATGCTGCTAATCCGGATCATGAGCACTCACCCTGAGGCTAGGGTCAAACTACACACAAGGACCGGATATGCGCTTTTTCTGAGCGCACTGGAAAATGCTACAAACCGCGTTTCCAGTGCTCTCTGCAAAAGCGCATATCCGGTCCTTGTGTGTGGAGCCAGCGGCTGCGCGAAGCATCAGGTATGCATAGTAATGAATAGGCAGCCGCCGCATAGTGTTATATACCGTTAATGCTATGCGCTCAGGGTGAGAAAAGCTAAGTTTTAAACGTAATCGTCAGCCTGAGGCTCTTACTCAGCCTTACTCAGTGCTTAAGAATTACTTCTAAAGCTAGGCACAAACCCAGAAACAAATTTTTTCATAGTACAGAAGTCAAACCAACTTTATTACAAAACTATCCTAATTTGTCATTTTTATGTATTCAACGGGTCTCTAGGTTGCACATTTTTGTTTTGGGTGAAATCATTTACCGTAGATCCTTGAACTGCAAAGAAAGTCATTTAAAATCCTTAGCACTTTGGCAATTTTCCTTTATGTACATTGTAGGGGATTTGTCAATGCTGTCATTGGATGACTAAGATTTTGAGTCAGAACGCCACAAATTGAAGTAAATTCAACGTGGCATAACTGGCATGATAAATTCGGTGTACTCGCTACATGATAAACACATTTCTCTTCTCTACGACTTCTCGTAAGGTCTTGTGATCTGAAGAAGAAATGATCTGATCTGAAACACTTAATTCAAAAGGCAATGAATAAAAATGCATTTTCCTGTAAGCTAGAAAGGATCTTCAATGGTGTATGCATCTACCGTTGTCATTCTCTATCTTCTTTCTGGCTTTCATCACAAGTGCCGACCCGACGAGGCCACGGCAAGGACAATATCATCTGGCTGCTACAAAACCACTGGTCTAATACACTGACTCACTCACGGAGAACAATTTTGCATACGGTAAAAAAAAATAGGCTTTTTGATTTATGCAAAACCCTGGTATAGCATAGAGGCAGGTACCCCAGGTGCCAAATTCTTAGGTGTCCAATATTTAAAATAATAATACTAAAATGTAGATTTTCAATACTATTGTTGAAAATTTAGCAAAAAAGAAAATAACTCATTTTATGAGATCTGGGGCTGTGTGAAGGGTCATTTGTTGTGCCCTGACCTGACATTTCTAATGATAACAACTGTGAAGATATGTTGTTTTAATTGCCTGTTATTGCATTTTATTGCAATGTTGCAGTGGCCAAAAACATCATTCTGGGGATTTAATTTTTTTTTATTCTGTTATGCAGTTTACCAATCAATTTCATTTATTTTACATTTTGATAGTTTGTGAATTTCTGAAAGCAGTGGTCCTGGTCAGCCAAAGGCAACTGCAACACGCGGCCTAGGCAAATGAATAGCCTGCACAATACATTTCCACACACCCAGCCACGACTAAGATTTTCATGTAGCATGGTGGGGCATCCAGGGTCAATCCCTTCATCACTAAAGGGTTGAGAATGCGCAAATAGGGTCTTATCTTTTTTAGACAGATGTATGATGTGAATATTGGTATTGCTCACCTGATGTGGTTGTGTAGCACACAACCAGCGTAATCGCTCAGAAAAAACAGCTGTTGCAGGGACCGTACTTCCACAGGATGCGGTGCTCAAATCACAAGGTTATTCGGACGAAGTACCTTTATGTCCGCGCTGCTGTCAGACCGGTATACCAATGACACTGGACGTCTAGGTATTGGAGATATAGATTTATTTCCTTATTTCCAACACGTTTCGGAGCCACGTGCCGAGCTCCTTCCTCAGGGAACATGATGTTCCCTGAGGAAGGAGCTTGGCATGTGGCTCCGAAACGCGTTGGAAATAAGGAAATAAATCTATATCTCCAATACCTAGACGTCCAGTGTCATTGGTATACCAGTCTGACAGCAGCGCGGACATAAAGGTACTTCGTCCGAATAACCTTGTGAATCCCTTCATCACGACTACCTCCCTTCGCCACTCTACAGTTGATTGGAGTAGGGCAATGAACAGTGTTAGAAAAAGCATTCATTCTTACAAAGAATGCAAGGGTTCCTGAGCTGCAGTCGTGCCTTTACATTAAAAATAATTAAAGTTGGGGAAAGGACTTAAAATTCTCAGTGGTAAAGGGACTGTTCAATGATCCTAGAAATATTTTTAGGTTAATGGCCCTTTAAATAAATAGATCAAAATAAAAAGGGACTTTTGTTTAACAAAAAAAAAGAAGCATTTACGTAAAAAGTAATGAATAACACATTCATGTCATATGTAATAACATGTACAATAACTTGGGGGAGATTAAAGGAGAAACATGAAATAAATCAATTCATTTGTTTGCTCTCTACATTCTGTGTTGTCTGGTAATGCTGCGGAAAATGAAACATGGACTAATTAATCCTCGGTAATATTTATTGAAGTAGGGTTTAATTTATGATGCCAAAGAAATTTGACAGTAAAGCAAGTAAATCCCTTCTGGTAATAGGAATTATTGTGTGAGGAATTAATGTAATAATTAAAAATAAATCTGAAGTATGGGAATCATTGTATAGCATCTATCTATCTATCTATCTATCTATCTATCTATCTATCTATCTATCTATCTATCTATCTATCTATCTATCTATCTACAGTTGTGGCCAAAAGTATTGACACCCCTGCAATTCTGTCAGATAATACTCAGTTTCTTCCTGAAAATGATTGCAATCACAAATTCTTTGGTATTATTATCTTCATTTAATTTGTCTTCAATGAAAAAACACAAAAGAGAATGAAGCAAAAAGCAAAACATTGATCATTTGACACAAAACTCCAAAAATGGGCCAGACAAAAGTATTGGCACCCTCAGCCTAATACTTGGTTGCACAACCTTTAGCCAAAATAACTGAGATCAACCGCTTCCGGTAACCATCAATAAGTTTCTTACAATCCTCTGCTGGAATTTTAGACCATTCTTCTTTGGCAAACTGCTCCAGGTCCCTGATATGTGAAGGGTGCCTTCTCCAAACTGCCATTTTTAGATCTCTCCACAGGTGCTCTATGGGATTCAGGCAGTGGCGGGACAAGGCATTTTGGTGCCCTAGGCAGGTAAGGCAAACGGCGCCCCCCGTGGCCACGCATTGGGCAATAAAGTCCACTTTTTTCTATTTTTTGTGCTGTTTTTCCTTTTTTTACACTCTCTATTATATATTACACACACACACACACTTGAGACTGCTGTGGGCTGAATACACAATAGCTGTATCAGTCACGGTTCTGACGATTCTTGGTGCCAGCACCAATCTGTCCACGGTGTTTCTGGAGAGCTGCAGCTTGCAGATCGCTTCAGGGTGCCCCTTTCCTGATCACCAGCGCTCCGGCATTCAGCCTGCTGAGCACTCAAACAACCCAGTCCACACTTCCAGTTAGCGGTTCATCACTTCCGGTTAGCGTTATAGAAATGAAGTTGCAACATCGTAGGATCAACGGTGTTTATTCCCTCTTCGTGTGGTCTTACATGGTGCGGGTGGGAGGACGGGGGGGTTCTCAAAGGCGATGGCCGTTTCACACCGCAAGTGGCGCTTCAACAGGCATATAGTCCACCATATGCCTGTTGACTATATGCCTGTTGAAGCGCCACCCCACAAAGAGTGAATAAACACCGCTGATTGTGTGTTGCAACTTCTTTTCTATAAATCTAAACACAATAGCTGTATATACAATAGAGAATACAGAATAGAGACAGCTGCTACCTGTATACACAATAGAGATGGCTGCGGACCGTATACACAATGGAGAATGCTGCTGGCTATACATACAATAGAGAATACACAATAGAAACTGCTGCTGGCCATACACAATAGAGAATACACAATAGAGACTACTGCTGGCCGTACGCAATAGAGAATACACGATAGAGACTACTGCTGGCCGTACGCAATAGAGATGGCTGCCAGCCATATAGACAACATCCCAACAGCTTCCCTTTATTCCGACAGCCTCCCTCCATCCCGACAGCCTCACTTCATCCTTCCTCCATCCCAACAGCCTCACTTCATCGCGATAGCCTCTCTCCATCCCAACAATGTCCCTCCATCCTGACCGCCTCCCTCCATACTTCCTCCATCCCAACAGCGTTCCTCCATCCCGACAGCCTCCCTCCATCCTGACGGCCTCCCTCCTTCCATCCCGACAGCCTCCCTCCATACTTCCTCCATCCCAACAGCGGTCCTCCATCCTGACAGCCTCCCTCTATCCCAATAGCCTATTCCATCCTGACAGCCTCTCTCCATCCTTCCTCCATACCAACAGCCTCCCTCCATCCTGACTGCATCCCTCCATCCTGACTCCATACCAACAGCCTCCCTCCATCCTGACTGCATCCCTCCATCCTGACTGCATCCCTGTCTCCCCCACAGCCCCCGTCTCCCCCACAGCCCCCCGTCTCCCCCACAGCCCCCCTGTCTCCCCCACAGCCCCCTGTCTCCCCCACAGCCCCCCGTCTCCCCCACAGCCCCCTGTCTCCCTCATAGCCCCCCTGTCTCCCCCACAGCCCCCTGTCTCCCCCACAGCCTCCCTGTCTCCCCCACAGCCTCCCTGTCTCCCCCACAGCCCCCCTGTCTCCCCCACAGTCTCCCCCACAGCCTCCCTGTCTCCCCCACAGTCCCCCTGTCTCCCCCACAGCCCCCTGTCTCCCCCACAGCCTCCCTGTCTCCCCCACAGCCTCCCTGTCTCCCCCACAGCCTCCCTGTCTCCCCCACAGCCCCCCTGTCTCCCCCACAGCCCCCCTGTCTCCCCACAGTCTCCCCCACAGCCCCCCTGTCTCACCCACAGCCCCCCTGTCTCCCCACAGTCTCCCCCACAGCCCCACTGTCTCACCCACAGCCTCACTGTCTCACCCACAGCCTCACTGTCTCCCCCACAGCCCCCTGTCTCCCCCACAGCCCCCTGTCTCCCCCACAGCCCCCCTGTCTCCCCCACAGCCCCCCTGTCTCCCCCACAGCCTCCAGCATACCTTACCATTGGGGGAAGCTGTGGATGCGGAGCAGGGGTGCCGGAGCCCGGAGGGCGCACATCAGCAGGACGCTGCCTGCGAGCCGAGGAATAGCTGCGGGCCTGCGGCAGCTAGCGGTGGGCGCCGCCATGTTCTTTGTGGCCGGCGCCCACTAACAGTACAGCCGGTCGGTGGAAGCTGAGACTTCAACAAAATGGCCGCGGCTAATTGGAGACCGCGGCCATTGTGTAGAGGTCTCAACCTCTATTGACCGGCTGTACTGTTAGTGGGCGTCAGCTACAAAGAACATGGCGGCGCCCACCGCTCCCTGCCGCAGCTTCTCCCCGCAACTCCAGGGCCGGGCGGCGGTGACCGGACTCCGGTCAGGCGGGAATGCGCCCTGCCCAAGATGGCGCCCTAGGCGACCGCCTAGGTTTGCCTAGTGGTCGTCCCGGCCCTGGATTCAGGTCTGGACTCATTGCTGGCCACCTTAGAAGTCTCCAGTGCTTTCTCTCAAACCATTTTCTAGTGCTTTTTGAAGTGTGTTTTGGGTCATTGTCCTGCTGGAAGACCCATGACCTCTGAGGGAGACCCAGCTTTCTCACACTGGGCCCTACATTATGCTGCAAAAGTTGTTGGTAGTCTTCAGACTTCATAATGCCATGCACACGGTCAAGCAGTCCAGTGCCAGAGGCAGCAAAGCAACCCCAAAACATCAGGGAACCTCCGCCATGTTTGACTGTAGGGACCGTGTTCTTTTCTTTGAATGCCTCTTTTTTTCTTCTGTAAACTCTATGTTGATGCCTTTGCCCAAAAAGCTCTACTTTTGTCTCATCTGACCAGAGAACATTCTTCCAAAACGTTTTAGGCTTTCTCAGGTAAGTTTTGGCAAACTCCAGCCTGCCTTTTTTATGTCTCGGGGAAAGAAGTGGGGTCTTCCTGGGTCTCCTACCATACAGTCCTTTTTCATTCAGACGCTGACGGATAGTACGGGTTGACACTGTTGTACCCTCGGACTGCAGGGCAGCTTGAACTTGTTTGGATGTTAGTCGAGGTTCTTTATCCACCATCCGCACAATCTTGCGTTGAAATCTCTCATCAATTTTTCTTTTTCGTCCACATCTAGGGAGGTTAGCCACAGTGCCATGGGCTTTAAACTTCTTGATGACACTGCGCACGGTAGGCACAGGAACATTCAGGTCTTTGGAGATGAACTTGTAGCCTTGAGATTGCTCATGCTTCCTCACAATTTTGTATCTCAAGTCCTCAGACAGTTCTTTGGTCTTCTTTCTTTTCTCCGTGCTCAATGTGGTACACACAAGGACACAGGACACAGGTTGAGTCAACTTTAATCCATGTCAACTGGCTGCAAGTGTGATTTAGTTATTGCCAACACCTGTTAGGTGCCACAGGTAAGTTACAGGTGCTGTTAATTACACAAATTAGAGAAGTATCACATGATTTTTCTAAGGGTGCCAATACTTTTGTCCACCCCCTTTTTTATGTTTGGTGTGGAATTATATCCAATTTGGCTTTAGGGCAATTCTTTTTGTGTTTTTTCATTGAAGACAAATTAAATGAAGATAATAATACCAAAGAATTTGTGATTGCAATCATTTTCAGGAAGAAACTGAGTATTATCTGACAGAATTGCAGGGGTGTCAATACTTTTGGCCACAACTGTATCTATCTATTTTTTATAACTAAGCACCAAATTTCTTACTGACCAGTCATTTTACTACTTTTTGCTTCCTCTCTTTTTTATCTTTCCCCTCCTTTGACAATGGGGTTATCTTTTACGCAACAAAATTTTAATACTAGATTTAAATTAGCTCTCCTACCACATTTTGGAAGTAGCAATCCTAAGGCCACGTGCACACGCTGAGTATTTGATGAGTTTTTTACCTCAGGATTTGTAGATAAAACCAGGACTGGAACCATCAGAGGAAAAGTCTAACAGAAACACCTGCACCAATTCTGTCTTTAATTATCCACTCCTGGTTTTGGCTACAAATCCTGAGGTAAAAAACTCATCAAATACTCAGCGTGTGCACGTGGCCTAACAGTCAAAAGCAACCCTTTAAGAGGCCTTGTCATATGACTTAAAATTTATACAAGGTCAGTACCTCAGTTTGCAGAAATGGTGTAATGGTGAAATGAGGTATTGCTCCTCGTCAGTGCAAAGTATGAGATCTGATCTGGTTGTATGAGAGGCTAAATGAGGTTAAGACCGGCTTCACACCACCATTTTTGGGATCCGGCTGTTTGGTGTGAACCGGACAGCCCCAGATCCGATTTGGCCCCTATCATATCCCCATGGCGCCGGATGGGGCCAGATGGCAGCTATTTTCCATCTGTTTTGCTGTCTGTCCGGTTGGATCTGGGGGATTTCGATTTTTGCCCTGGACACAAAATCAGAGCTTGCAGCATTTTTTGTGTCCGGGGCAAAAATCGGACAAAATCGGATCCTCCTTGATCCAGCACGATTCGGCGCCCCATAACATGGGAGACTATGGGTGTCCCAGATCCGTCAAAAAATCGGACCAGTTCTCGGATGTCGGGTGCTGAACGAGCCGTGGCTTTGAAATTCAAACCGCACTGGATCAGCACCTGGACAGGGCAGCTAAAAGAGCCGCCAGCTGAAATTTCAGCAGCTGGAGAGCTCCCCTCCAGATGCTATGCTGTATTTTCAGCACTTGGACAGCAACAGCCACGGGCAGGGAGGATTCCAGCACAAAACAGGATCGAAGGGCATATTTGCCCTCCGGTTCTGTTTTGTCGGGGCTGTCTGGTTCTGTCCGATGCTTCCTGCAAAACACCGGACAGAACCTGACAGGGTAAAAACGTATGAAGCCGACCTAAGGGGTAAGCTTATCTCCTTGCAGAGAGTGACACACCAGATATCCAGCATGCCAGTAATTAAAAGCCGCTATGCTCCTCTGCAAAATAAAATATGTAATTTGTCTCTTCAGAGTGGAAGTAGACTTGAACTCTAGAGTCACTAGCAATGCTAAAAGTCAAAATCGACCCTTTAACAAGCCTTATTCTATGACTTGGGATTTATACCAGATCAGAACCTCAATTTGCAGACACAGTGTTTCAGGATATTGTGCCTCGTCAGTGCAAAGTATAAGAATCTGATCTGGCTGTATGAGAGGCTGTGATATTTATTTATTGCAAGGTATTTAGTCATAATCTCCACATACGTTTTTCAGTTTATTTCAGTCTATTTGGTGTTCAGTGTGAGCATGCTCTACAGGCATGTTCACAACCGTTTGTGCTAACTCAGGTTTTTCTGTATTTCCATTTAGCTACTTGTCTCCTGACAAGTTGGGAGAGTCCCACCCTTCCCTTTATTGAGTAGAGCAGTTACGTTATATTGCAACTCATTTCTGTGAGTCCATTTTGAGACCCGGTCACATGCAGCATCCTGCATTCAATGAGGTCAGTGGGCACAGTGGCAGGTTATAATAGACTTAGAGTAGGGACCGTCCCGAAATGGGTCAGTTTGACAAGGTAGGATGACTTTATACGTTTTTTCAAAAAAGGTATACACTAAGTACCCTATGTTTTAACAGCACTAGTTTTTACGTATTAATTGCAAGGTATTTGGTCATAATATGCACATACCTTTTTTCTTGTTGTTTCAGTCTATTTAGTGGTCAGTTTGAACATGCTCTAAAGGCATGTTCACAAAACTTTGCGCTGACTCAGGTTTTTCTGTAATTCCAGAACCTCAATTTGTAGACACGGTGTTTCAGGATATTGAACCCCGTCAGTGCAAAGTATGAGATCTGATTTGGTTGTCTGAGAGGCTAAGTGGATTCTAAGGTGTAAGCTTTTCTCCTTGTGGTGAGTGACACACCAGATCCGGCATGCCAGTAATGAGGAGACTTAAAAACCGCTATGCTCCTCTGGAAAATAAAATATGCAAATAGCCTCTTCAGGGAGGAAGTTGATTTGAATTCGAGTGCCATCTATTTGAAATAGCAATGCTAAAAGTCAAAATTCTATAGAAATGAGACAAATGCGCAATAGGGTCTTATCTCTATTACATAGAGGTATATGTATGGCGACAAGGGCCTGCTCACCTGATCTGGTTGTGTAACCCACAACCAGTATGAACGCTTAGTCAGTAGCTGCTGCTGGATCCACACATCCACAGGTCACCGTGGTCAGAAATCAGCATATAAGGACGAAGTGTCGTACGATCCGCACTGCTACCAAAGGAAGACCAGGACAATGTCCCTGAGGAAGGAGCTGGGAGATAGCTCCGAAACGCGTCGGATTAAAGAACCACTTCAACCAGACGATCCATTGTCCTGGTCTTCCTTTGGTAGCAGCGCGGATCGTACGACACTTCGTCCTTATATGCAAAAGTCAAAATTGACCCTTTAACGAGCCTTAGCCTAAGACTTGGGATTTATACAGACAAGGTGTTTCAGGATATTGCCCCTTGTCAGTGCAAAGTATGAGATCTGATTTGGCTGCATGAGAGGCTAAGTGGGGTCTTTTCTCCTTGAGGAGATTGACACACCTGATCCAGCACCTCAGTAATGAGGAGATTTAAAAGCTGCTAGGCTCTAGTCAGTCTACCACGATTACCAATGTGGTCACTGGACCAGTGTCCTGTAAATTAATTCGCTTATCTTTATTTATGGGTATTATTCAGAGTGTTTTTTGTGCATGCCTTACAGGCCTATATTCTTCAGATTTGTAGAGCAAAATCATGGTGGTGCCATTTGTGGCTGCTCTTCCAACAGTAGACAATTGGGACCCTAGTAAAGTTTAGCCCAATATTCCTTCCTTATCCTCATTGGACACCCCGCTCCTCTTATATTCTCTGATCTATTGCTTATATGATATTTAATGTGCATTGTAGCTTGAACTGCATAGAAACACTGTGTTACAACAGAGAGTTGTTGCATCACTGAGACATATTAGAGAGAAAACATTCTTCAAAATATTCTTTATATTGACACTTTATGGCTAACATATGTTCCGAACTGACTTCATCATTTTTCAAAACACAGATGGTTTCATAATAAAGCTTAATAGAGACTAAAAATGGTTGATCATTATGTCAGTGCCTACACCCAGACATAGAAAGCATTATTTCTACCACAAGCATCTGGTAGTGTCTAAAACTGTTGTAAACGTTATATCTTATGCTTAGATTGGCCTAATGGGACATACCGTGTTTCCCCGAATATAATACTGTGTCTAATATTAATTTTACCCCCAAAAGTCCCACCCTGTCTTATATTCGGGGTATGACTTACCATATATACTCGTGTATAAGCCGACCCGTGTATAAGCCGACCCCCCTACTTTTGCCCCCAAAACCTGGGAAAATCTATTGACTCGTGTATAAGCCGAGGGTGGACCCTAGCACAAGTATACAGCCCCCAGCAGTGTGGTATACAGCAGTCCCAGAGGTAGATACAGCAGCCCCAGTGGTAGTATACACGCAGCCCCAGTAGTATATACAGCCCCAGTGGTATATACAGCCCCAGTGGTAGTATAGACGCAGCCCTAGTAGTATATACAGCCCCAGTGGTAGTATATACAGCCCCAGTGGTAGTATACAGGGCCCCAGCAGTATATACAGCCCCCTCAGTGGTATATACAGCCCCAGTGGTAGTATATACAGCCCCAGTGGTTTATACAGCCCCAGTGGTAGTATACAGGGCCCCAGAGGTATATACAGCCCCAGTGGTAGTATACAGGGCCCCAGAGGTATATACAGCCCCAGTGGTAGTATAGACGCAGCCCCAGTGGTAGTGTATACAGCCCCAGTAGTAGTATATTGCAGCCCCAGCGGTAGTATACAGCAGACCCAGTAATGCAGGGCCCCCCCAGCCTCGCTCCGGTCACCTGTAAAGCAAACTATACTTATCAATGTCCCGCTGTCCGCGCCCGCTCGCCGCTGCCGTCCACGATCCTCCATCTTCATGCGTCTTCTTCCTGTTTCCTGTGCTCATCGCAGGGAATGAGGTCATTGCCGGCGACGAGCACAGAAACAGGAAGAAGACACATGAAGATGGAGGATCGTGGACGGCAGCGGCGAGCGGGCGCGGACAGCGGGACATTGATAAGTATAGTTTGCTTTACAGGTGACCGGAGCGAGGCTGGGGGGCCCTGCATTACTGGGGATGCGGGGGCTGCTGTATACCGATGTATACATCAGTATGTACCGATGTATACATCGGTATACAGCACTGACTCGCGTATAAGCCGAGGGGGGTACTTTTCAGCCCAATTTTTGGGCTGAAAAAACTCGGCTTATACGCGAGTATATACGGTATATTAAAAAAAAAAAAAATGACAAAAATGAAAAGTCCCAGCCCCATACAGTATGCCACTGCAGCCCCCAGCACAGTACCGTTAAAACCGCAATTCCGCCGCACAGCCGACTTGCGGCACACTTGCGGCATACTTGCGGCAGGTCCCCATACAATGTACGGTACTGTATGGGACACTTGCGGCAAGGTGCGGCAAAGGTGCAGTAACCGCACCTTGCCGCAAGTGTCCCATACAGTACCGTACATTGTATGGGGACCTGCCGCAAGTGTGCCACAAGTCGGCTGTGCGGCGGAATTGCGGTTTTATTGGGCAAGTCGGCAAGGAAACATCCTTACTTTTTAGGGTAATGGCGGCCTCGGGCTATGGATTCCTCCGCGGTGCAGGGCGTTGTCCAGATGCTTCTTCATGCAGGAGCTTCTGGCCAATCAGCACTCGAGCCGCTGATCCAATCAGCGCTCGAGATGCTGGGGAGCCGCTGGCCAATCAGAAGCTCCTGCCGGCAGCGGTGACGTCAGGCCGGGGCGACAGGCGGCACCTGAGGGCAGAGGGGAGCCCACGGGGGACAGCGGACCTGCGGCTGCACCTGAGGGCAGAGGGGAGCCCACGGAGGACAGCGGGGCCAGTGGGACAGCGGGGACACAGGTAAAACATGCAATGGGCAAAAATGGCACTTTAGCGGTACCCTGTCTTATATTCCCCGAAAATAAGTCACCCTGTCTTATAATCGGGGTATGACTTATATTGGAAAATTCTGCGCCAGCCCTGCCCTGACTTATATTCGGGGGTGACTTATTTTTGGGGAAACAGGGGTAGCTAAGATACCTCATTTCTCTTCATACGTTAGAACGTATGTGGATCAGTTCGATTATTGACAGGAGTTTTTACCTTCTACATCGCACCGAATTTACTAGCCATGAGGAATGACAATATGTCTGCCCCCTATATGGCTTGTATCTTGCATTTGACTCCAGTTGTCCCCTTGTTCAGTTTTTGATTTTCAGTTGCCTCTGAGCTAGTGTGGACACAAGCTGCTATGTCCATACCCAATACATAAAGACAGGAGGTATTTGTGCTCATCAATTTTTGTTTGTTTTGTGTATACATAATACAGCTCCAATACAGATTATATATTCTATGTTATCTGATGGGAATTATGTTTTTTTCCTTTGACAAAGAATTCCCCATGCAGCTCTATATTTCCTCTCTACATGATGCATCAATGAGTTGGATAGCGATCCAGCACTTGTGACGTCTGGAATAAAAGTGAGTGATGGAAAGAATTAGGTTGGAAGGATTGAAATATACAGGTTTTGTATGAAATTAATTAAAAGATTATATAATGATTCACTATTAAAGATAGCACAAATTTCTTACACTTTAGTCTTATATTACATATAAAGTAGACTCCGACGTGTCAGATCCAGATTACACGCTCTGCCAGGATAGATCCTTTCTGAAGAATAATAACATTGTAATGAAATGAGCAATGTAATGTCTCCTAACTAAAAATTACTTCTTCTCTACGGCTATAACTTTCCAATTAATGAACTACTATTCACCAGCATTACATTGCAAAGAGGAATGTCTGCCTAATTAGTATGAAGTCCGCAGCGTGCAGCAAACTGATACGTATACCTTTCAATTTGTTAAATATAAAGGGAAATTAAGAGCTAATTGTTCTACTTTTAATTTTATTGTTTCCTGAGAACATCTGGTAAAATGGCTGACATTATAAACTGGAAATTCTAAATATCATTTCAGCTTTTTTTTTTTAATAGTAGGCACAAAATAATAATTTGGTTGTAAAATGGCTTTAAATTGCTGTACAGTGCAACATCGGAAGAATTCTAACTAAAGGGAACCTTTCAGGGTAATATTACTAATAAGATTATTGTAGGTTTTACATAAACTGTTATCTGCCGCGACACTACTATATATCATGAATTTTGTAGCTCAATGAGTGGCACTTGAAACAAGAGGATCAGTGGGTATAGTGAATATGTGTATTGCAGAAACTGCCCTATGCTAAATAAGGAACACCAGAGATCTAGTTTCAATAGTAGCCACTAGAGAGTAAGCCCGACACCCACTTCACGGAGCCTCCACTGTCAGGTCCTGACACTATGCCCTTTCACTATAGTAGTGTCGCGGCAGATAACCGTTTATGTAAGTATATAATTTTCTGCTTGCAGCTACGCTTGTGGTGATGCCAGTCATATATAGATTTGCATATTGTAGGTTTTAAAGATCTATTATCTTGTGTGTGTGTGTGTGCGTGTGTATCGTGATGCAGTGGCTTGTTGTATTGCAAATATGTATGGGCATTGTAGTTCAGCAAGTTTAAGTAATGCATCATGGGTGGCTTCAGACGTGCGTTCCCAGCCGCAAGCCAAGCGTATACATCGTGTGTCCCTATGTTTAACATGGGGATGCACGATGTATGCGCTCGGGTGCGCATGGCCGTGTGCGCACCCATTGCCCCCATGTGTGATTTGTGCGATGCGATGTTGCGCACAAATCATACAAATCATACATTCTCGTGCACACCATGAGCGTACATAATCACACATGGGGATCAATGAGTGTGCACGGCTATCCGCACCTGAGCACAGGCACCGTGAGTCCCCATGTTAAACATAGGGATTGGCGGTGCTTGTGCTCGGCTTGCATTCACCCGCCGCAATACACAGCGGTGGGGAACGCAAGTCTGAAGCCAGCCTATGTTGGGACTTGAAGTTCCATATGTTGAGGTAGCGCATTACAAATACAGGTGAGCCAAAAGACAGGGGTGCATCTGGCCAACCTGATTACTCACACACCTGGTGTGTCTCAGGAGATATAATTTCTGTGTTAATGGGTATGCATTCCGGAGATCTCATGCAGAGCCTGGGATGGCACTGGCAGAAACTGTGAGTGCTTGCTCTCGAAGATTGGAGCGACTGTTGCTTTTGAACACACCTGGGAGGCGTGAAAGCAGTTGGCATCCTGGAGGGCACACAATGAGGAGACCACAGGCATATTCAGGAATCTTCAGTCCTGCTGAGGTTCTGGAACTGACAGGTGTTGGTGATCCCAGAGAGGCAGTTTCCTAAATGATGGACAGGCAGAAGTCAGTGAATGGAGCTGGGAATTGCTCCTATAAGATTACCATGCATTTAATGGTAATGGGCTATGTATATAATGTCAGGCGGGCATACCTGCCATTGGGACAGACTGAGGGTCATAAATGTTCTGTTGATGTACATAAAATGGACTGTTTATTTTATGCGGTTTATGATTTAATAAACCAATGGGCTTAATTTTATAGAAAAACATGCCTGTTTGCCTCAATTCCACAGCCATTTCAGTATCCCCATACAATCAGTGAGCAAATCACTACAATATACATACCATAACTTGCGGATTATAGGACACATGTTTTCACCAAAACATTTGGGAGGAAAATGGGGGTTGCATCCTATAATCCAGTTGTAATTTACTAATGGGGGGCACGGTGGAGCCAGGAAGCATGGTTGCCAGTTCAGGAAGCGACCAGCCATGGCAGAAGTGGAGCATTTCTGCACACCCTGGGCTAGAAGGCGGGGGGTGTCCTGGTGGTGAGAGTCAGGAGCCATCCTGGCAGTGGTCTTCAGATAAATGGCAGCGGTGCAGGCTTCAGGAAGTGGCATCAGATGTGGTGCATGTGCTGACTGAGATCTCAGCTCAGCGATGTGTTTGTGTGTTGGACTGCCATGCGCGAGACATTGTAGTCTTCTAATACTACTCACAGGGTAATAATGCCATTAGTTTAGGTAAATAATAGCACAGGCACTGATAAGAGAAGAAAAGCACTGTTTTATATGCTGCAAGTCTACCAGCTCTGTGAGTGCTGAGCTCTGTATAACCCTGCCCACACCACTCATTGGCATCTTTCTGTGTACGCTGTGTATAAGCAGAAAATTGCCAATCAGTGGTGGGGACAGGGTTATACACAGCTCATGAATATGAAGGACTACATGATTACTAGCAGGTTTACTAGCCCTTAAGTGATAGTCTCCTGCTGATAAAAGAGTCATTTCTCAGAACTACAGCAAGCAACTCCATAAGTGACATATCATTGGAATCTCTATGTTGCTCTCAGATTAGGTGGAAATCCTGGTGACAAATTTCCTTTAAAGCGAACCTGTCACCCCGGCCAGGCATCTAAAAATAACATAGCCACCTTCTGCAGCACTAAGGCTGCAGTCTGACAAGGTGTCTATAGCATTTATGCTCCCTTGATTCACTGAAAGAAAGACTTATATAAAATCTGTTTCAAACCAGACCCAAGACCGGGAGGCGTGTTTTCAAGTGTCTATCTCCTTCCTCTGTGGTGTCAGTCATCCCTCTCTGCTCTCTGTGCACCTCCTCCAGGGCCATCTCCCTGCATTACAGAGCTTTGTAAGCTCTGCTACAACATAGAGCTGCTGTTATAGGAGACCCCACAGTAGTAAATCTAGCAGGAGGACCCTGAGCAGACAAAGCACTGCCTGCTGCATAGCAGCCATTGAGCTGAGCTGTCAGCAGAGCAGCAGAGTTGAGTTTGTGCTTTAGATCAGGGGCTGAGGACGGAGCAATGCTGCTGGGTACAAGAAACTGAAAGTGAAAACTGCTCAGCTCAAGGGCTGCTACATAGCAGGCACTGCTTTGTCTGCTGTTCTGCTCACGATCCTCCTGCTAGATTTATTACTGTGGGGTCTCCTATAACAGCAGCTCTATGTTGTAGCAGAGCTGACAAAGCTCTGTAATGCAAGGAGATGGCCCTGGAGGCGGCACACAGAGAGCAGAGAGGGATGACTGACACCACAGAGGAGGGAGACAGACACTTGAAAACCCGCCTCCCGGTCTTGGGTCTGGTTTGAAACAGATTTTATATAAGTCTTTATTTCAGTGAATCAAGGGAGCATAAATGCTATAGACACCTTGTCAGAATGCAGCCTTAGTGCTGCAGAAGGTGGCTATGTTATCTTTAGATGTCTGGAGGGGGTGACAGGTTCGCTTTAATAGTATTCTTCAGTAACACTCATAATTGTGAATTTAGATGGATACTTAGCCAAGTATACGGTAGTTCGAAGATAAGTGTTTTTTTCTTTTCATTATTATAATTTTTCAGTTCTAGCCCAAAATTGAACCCTCTATTTTGCTTTAATGACAACAATGAATATTCTAACTTGTATAAAATACCTATCTTTCATATTGCAGCACTCACAAAGGTATGATAAGCTCGTCTTGAAAAGTAAAGTACGCTATTTCAAAATATTTTTTGTCACGTAGCAGTTTTAATTTGAGAACTTTCCATGTTCCCAATGACATTGAACTTCCATACAATATCACATTATTATAATAGACTTTTGCCACCTTTTCACTTCTTTGTGCTTTTCTCTCTCTCTATTTGAGTAAGAAGACAATGGCTCATGATTGCATTTCTTTGCTTTTATCTCATTTAGCTCCTCTGAAGCATTGATCAATCAGCCTAAGACACTAGTTTTTTTCAATTGTTTAATCATAGGATTAATAGAAGTGTATGAGAGCATGAAAACCCATATAGTTCAATCTAATTTTCTTTCATTATTGCTGAAAATATATTTGAAAGAAGTTATGGAGCCGTAGTCAGGTCATCACGTTCACCACAAGACCGCATTCACACATCAGTTATACACATCTGGACTCATAGGGCCCTATTCATAAAGGCGTTATTGCTATTTTTCTGTTATAAAACACCTTCAAATGTTCCAAAAACATTTGCACAATGCAAAGTTTACGCAAACTTTTTTGCAACTCTTGGTAGTTTTATGCCAGTTTTGGCCATCTCTACCAAAGTGTGACGAGATGGACAACCTCTATCAAAGCCCAACAGTTTCATAAAGAGCTAATAATGCTACTCAAGTCTGGAAGATATCTTTTTTATTCATTTTTTTCCAACACACATCTAGAACGAAGAGTTACACAGTACTATAAATCAACTATTTGTGTATTCAAGCCATCCAGGCATGTTTTCCTTGGCAAAATCAAGGTTGGTCATGAATAGTTTATTTTTAGGAAAAAATTGTAATGAGAAAACATTTTTAAAGGGACTCTATCATGAGTAGTTCTGTGCCCATATCTATAATCCTTGTCTAACAGTCCCTTCATGTAGCACAGGGGTGGACTGGCCCAGGTGGCAGGGAGGCATTTGCCCCCCAGGCCGGTGGTTCTGTCCCAAGTTAGGGCTGGCCCTACAGTGAGAGCGGCCGCGCACTCACCTGATTTATAGCAGGACTCGGACGCAGACTCAGCAGGCGGGACACAGGATTGTAGCAGGGGGAACAGCCAGGCGGCAGGTGACCGAAGCAGTGCTACCAACATTCCCCCCCGGTCCTCACTTGGGCACTGGCTGGGAAGACTATACTGCCACCCTGGGCAAGATCTTCCACCCTGCCCTGATGTAGCATCATACATAAACCGATCTTTGTGAAAAAGTATTTCTAAAGACTATTAATGAGCTGATAATTAGGGCATTGACTAGTTAAAGGGATGTTAGTTCCCACGACTGGTCAGCCCACTTATTATATTGAGGAAAATTTGTGTGGGCGGTGTTTCACGGACCCGCGCTGCTTCACAAAGGAGACGGTCAGGCAATGTTCATCACATGTGGCTTCTTTATTTTCCAACGCGTTTCGGAGTCAGACCTGACTCCTTTCAACATTGTTGGTTCCCTGAGGAAAGAGTCGGGTCTGACTCTCAAACGCGTTGGAAAAATAATGAAGCCACTTGTGATGAACATTGCCTGACCATCTCCTTTGTGAAGCAGTGCGGGTCCGTGAAACACCGTCCATACCATTTTTCCTCACTACGTTTGACCATTGATGTGTGGACCCTGCAGCAGCCATTTTTTACACGTATGCTGGTTGTGTGCTACACAACCTTCCCAGGTGAGCAACTGATAATTGGGAAACCTATAGATTGTGAGTATAAGATCCTATTTGCGCTTTCTTTCTTTTATAGTTTTGCGTATTGCCAGCACTTAGTATATTATCACGCCTCTGTAGGCATCATCGATGTTTCTGAACAAAGCTACGCGTAATCGCATCTTTGCACCTCTTAGCATTGACCGTCTCAGACACAGAGTGTACGCATCCTGCTTCAGAGAGGCTCACTGCGCTTGTTCAGATGTCGTCCTCACTTCCGGTCATGAGCACTATGGCTCTCAGAAGCTGGGCATATGTACCCTGGCTTCAGAGAGGCTTACTGCGCATAGAGAGAATATTTCACCAGTGTCAGAATGTTAAACTGTTCACATCATGGTATAGTGTCTGCAGAGATGAGCAAAAGATATTTTTTTACTTTCTAATTTCTCATCTCCATTGCAGAGATATAAATTTCAGTTTATAAATTAATTATAAGTCCAAGAGGGCATTCGCAGAGCTTTGTTTTTTTTTTCCCGCATGACGTTGACCAATTATAACCTGAGGTGTCAAGCACATTTAAAAAAAAAAACACACCCCTAGATGAATTTAGAGTAAGCCTCGTCAGGAGAGACATACAATGACACTGATTTCTACTGTGTAGAATACAGTAGAGCTAAGTTTCATTAAAAACACCTCTAGCTTGCAATTAGTGTGGGGAAAGGGTGAATACAGTAGAGGTGACAGTGCTGTGAGACTAGAGCTGCAAGAGGTGTTTGCAAAAACAGTGAGTTGTGCTGTAATCCTGCTCCATCCCCCACACTGACTGCCTTGACATGAAAACTGGAGGTGTTTTTAATGACACTCATCTCTGCTCTATTCTACACAATAGATGCAGAAACCAGTTTCAATACATGCCTAACAGAAGAAACACTGCTCTAATCATATTTGGAGTTTGCTCTTTTTTCCCTTATATGATGCCTCATGCATATAACTGCTCAATGTCAAGTAGGGAAGCAGTACACATCCACAAAGAATTTCTGGTAAAGCCTCGTTTTCCTTAATTATATAGGACTTGTATATACCTATAATTATTAATTATATAAGATTTACACAAACTATCCCTGCATGGGAGCTGAGAAAAAAAATAAAAAATGTTTTATTCAGCTATTCAGCCATTATTCCATCATGTGACCAGTTTAACATGTTCAAACTGGTGAATGGCCCTCTTTAATTTAAAGTGTAACTACTGTTTACATTTTTATTAATAATAAAGTAGCAAGCAAGGGATTTTAATAAACTTTCAAATGTTCTTCATTAGAAAATTCTGGTTGAAAACCATTCATAATCCTTCCATAAGGTGTCCCCATTACACTGTGTGTGAAGCAGACAAAGGTTCATTATCAGCCAGATCCGTCTTCAACTGAATACGAGCATGTAACCATATAAGGGAGGGGGCATGACCTACACTGTGTGCGAGCTCCTGACTGCAGCTGGAGAGGAAACAACGTATTAGATTATCTCAGTCTACAGCACAGCACTAAGCAATGTCAGAATATCAGGATCACTGCAAACTCCTCTTTCCTTGGCACAAGTTTCTGACCTGTCATCTGGCCCCACACAGCTCAGTCACGATCTCTGTTAGCCGCGTCTCTGCTGTCACATTGCACTGTTCACTATGAGCTGCTGTCCATGCCCACACAGCCATAAAATGCAGTTTTTAAAAGAGCACAGAAAAATGTGAGAAAATAAGTCACATGGCACAAAAAAATATAATCTTACTCGTTATGTGACCCATCATTACCAACCAGTGCAATATTGTTTTTTTTTTCATTGAAATAACACTTTAAATATAATTGTTAGGGCTCAGTGCTTTAGGAATTTTAGGCTGAGCTTATTTTTGAGAGACCCATCCAATGAAAAGAATTGGCTCATACACAAGAGATATTTCATCAACTGTGGACTACACTACCATTCAAAAGTTTGGGGTCACCCAGACAGTTTTGTGTTTTCCATGAACATTCATACTTTTATTTATCAAATGAGTTGCAAATTGAATATAAAATATAGTCCGGACATTGACAAGTTTAGAAATAATGATTTGTATTTGAAATAATAATTTTCTCCTTCAAACTTTGCTTTCGTCAAAGAATGCTCCCTTTGCAACGAATTACAGCATTGCAGACCTTTGTCAGGTACTATTTAATGAAGCTGCCAGATGAGGAGTTGTGAGGTGTTGATTTCTCAAACTAGAGACTCTAATGTACTTGTCGTGTTGCTCAGTTGTGCAGCAGGGCTTCTCACTTCTCTTTCTACTCTGGTTAGAGCCTGTTTGTGCTCTCCTCTGAAGAGAGTAGTACACACCGTTGTTGGAAATCTTCAGTTTCTTAGCAATTTCTCACATGGAATAGCCTTCATTTTTAAGATCAAAAATAGACTGTCGAGTTTCCCATAAATGTTCTCTTTTTCTGGCCATTTTGAGAGTTTCATAGAACAAACAAATGTAATGCTCCAGATTCTCAACTACAGTAGATCAAAGGAAGGTCAATTGTATAGCTTCTCTAATCAGCCAAACTGTTTTAAGCTGTGCTAGCATACTTGTGCAACAGTTTTCTAGGGCTTTCTAAACACCATTAGCCTTCCTACACAGTTAGCAAACACAATGTACCATTAAAACACTGGAGTGGGGGTTGTTGGAAATGGAGTCTATACACCTATTTACTGTAGATATTGCATTAAAAACCAGACATTTGCAGCTAGAATACTCATTTACCACATTAACAATGTACAGAGTGTATTTCTGAGTCATTTAATGTTGGCTTCATTGAAAAAAAAAAAGTGCTTTTCTTTCAAAAATAAGGAAATTTCTAAATGATCCCACACTTTTGAACGGTAGTGTAAATGATATCTTTGTGAGGCATGATATTCCCCATTTATAGGTCTCTAATGTAGCTTCAGTATATTAACAACACATCATTTTGCCCATGGATTACGTATGAATTGATCATAAAAGACATATGGTGCATTTATGTACAAAATCATAATGTATTCCCTTTACATCGAACTGCTATGTACAAGGGCTCTAGTCCCATCCCCACCAGGCTTTGCCCCATCAACATCTGCTTCTGTGACCAAGCACCACCGTATTCAAACTGTAGGTGGTGCTGGTGATAGAGGAGTTAGAGCCAGTGACTCTGGAGAGTGCAGACTCCATTCATCCACTAAGGTTAGAGTGGTTGGGGCCTGCTGTACTTCACAGTCCAAAACAGTTAAGGTGTGTATGTTGTCCATCTGAAGTCATTAACTCCTAAGCCTCAACCTATTGGAAAGTACCACACCCTACTAATACATTCAACTTTCTGCTGCAAGCTACCAGAAATAGTTTTTGGTTCACCTGGATAGTCTCTTATCTTAAATAGAGTGTTCCTGTGTCGCAGGTGTGTCAGGAGGCACAGATGAGACTGTAGAGGCCACTCACAGAAGGTCCCACCGTTTGGCCAAACAGTCCAAATCCTAAAACAATGTCTCTTTTGCTTTAAGAGGCATTTCCCTTTTAGTGAAAGCTGGAGGTTACTATGACCCAGCTGATCCCTTACCTTGAGCTGTCTATATATTCCCCTTGACTCCCAGGATGCACTGCTGGTGATAGCTTGCCAGGTGTTTGGAGGAAGCTTCTCAGCTCAGCAGTGCATCCTGGAGTTTCTGTTGAATTGTTGTGTGGATCTTCTCAAGCTAAGTCTTTCTTCCCTTCCCTCTTTGTTTGTTTCCCTTGTTTATCTTTAGTTGGTATCCAGGCTGACTAGTGATCAGCCGATCTGATCCTTATTTAGTATTAGTTCAGGGTCAGTCAGGGAATAGGTATCCTGGCGGCGACAGTTGTGGAAAGTGTATAGGGACGTTAGGGGAGCTAGGTGCAAGTGCTAGTTTATCTATGGGTCACCATCTCCCTTTTTGCTCTTATCATCAGGGTCTACTCCCCGTCGCCCCGTGTCGTCATCCAGCGCTGGATGTCTCCCCACACCCAGCAACACGTCCTGTTTTACCTCGGAGTTTTTGGATGATTCTCCCGCCTCACTATTTTCAATAGAGTTTTTACCAGGCTATTTGTGCTCCCAGAGGTCTATGATCCAAAACGTCTTGTAATTCATAAAGGGTTTTTATTATTTCTAAAGAAAAGCATGTGCTTTTCTTGAGAAATAATAAAAACCCTTTATGAATTACAAGAAGTTTTGAATCATAGACCTCTGGGAGCGCAAATAGCCTGGTAAAAACTCTATTGCATCTATACTCCTATGGTAACTCGGACTGAGCTACATACTAGCTACCAGGGATTTGCAGCATACCGAATACTGAGGAAATCTACTGCTGGATACTTAATGATCTCTAGTGACCGATATGCAAGTTAACAAGACCTAAAAAAGGTGAGTGCCATCTACATCCACCTACGATCTGATTATACATTTACATTTAGATCGGTGCGCTTTCTTCCTTTCCTTTCCTTCTACCAGAAGCCTCACTATTTTGCATTTTTCTGCCATCTTGCTTTTCACCTGGCTCCCTTACTATGCTATCAGATCCTGATTTTGCCCTTCTCCTGATCTCCCGGCTTTCACCGTGCTTCCCGACTTTCCTGTCTCTGGACTGCTGCCCTTCCCTAGTGAGCAATCTCCGGGACCCTGGTGTAAATCCAGATCCCTGTTTAGGCGTTAAAGGGTGCTAGGATTCTCAGAGTTCTGCCTAACAGAACAGTTTGTTCCTAGTCTGTCTGAGATAGCCTTCTTGTACTGGCATCTTCGGACAGACATCACAGCTCTTATGGCGGGTTTACACGCCGCGATATCGGCGTCCAACTCCGATCCAACTCCGACAAAAAGTCACGTGGTTCGCGAGTTGGAGCCGATATCGTTCGCGCGTTGTACGGTTTGAACGTACAACGCGATGCTGGAACGATGCCAAAACGATATCGGGGTTGAATGAGCGGGCTATTCAACTGCCCGATATCGCATGGCCGTTGTAGCAGCATCGTAGCGTGTAACAGCCCAACTACGATGTGTACTCGCACCTCACCCATTAACTCCCATGTTAAATGGTCGTTACTGGGTTGGTGGGCGTACACATCGTAGGGACGTTGTTTCCCGATATCGCAGCGTGTAAACCGCCGATGCGATATCGGGAAAAGCGCTCAAAAAATGCGCGCTCCCGCACCGTTGCCTACGATATCGCCCCGATATCGGGACGTGTAAACCCACCATTAGATTAAGGCCCCCACTTAAATGACTCTGCTGTGAAGTAGATTTACACAATTCATCTTCCACACTATGAATATCATATTTATCTTTACCTGCAATAAATCACAGTAAAAATGGATTTGTCAAGTATGCATTTTTTCTCACAAAAATAAAAGTTTATTCGTAAAAAATAGTTTCTAAAATAATATGTCTTTCTACACCCTAAACCTCACGCTTAACGAAGAGTTCTTGCTATAAGTGTGAAGTTGATCAACTCGGTTTTGATCCCGGGTTATTATTATGATATATTCTCTCATCCCAGGAGATTTATGTAGATTCTGGAGATTTAATTAGTTTACTTTGTGGCATATCACTTTGCCTCCTGTGGATGTGCTCTACTGTCTGCTCCCCTTGAGTTTCTTAAGTTTTACATGAGCGACAATTAGATCAGTCACTTAGAACATCAGAGGCCGAGTTCTGAAATGTAATTTTTAAATTGCTTCCAGTGTAAGTGCCATGGGTCAATAATAAACAGGTTAAGAATTTCCCTAATTCACTTGCTCGAGAAGGCTTATATCGTTCACTGTGCATTTGTGCCTGTACAAATCACATTTTGATCTGCTCGAATTGTGTGATGTGACACAGCCTATCCCGTCTATTACAGTCAGTATTGCTGTTTATATATTTGCAGTAAAGCATCCTGCACTCGTATGACTTTACAGAAGCCGTGTCTGGGAATTACATCAGATGCGACAAGTCACAGAGCATAAAAATTTCAGGTTCATGTACTGCAGGTATTTTCAGTTCTTTCTCCTAACAAAATGCAGACTCTTGAGTTGAAGCCTCCTTCACGAGTCTGCGCCTTAAATTTTAACCACAGACCTACATAAAGGCTGCAGTGAAGACAGAAGATAAGCTAAGGAGTCAAGTGCAGGATTTTCACCAATCCCACCAAAAATCATCTAGCTATGAACCTCTGTTGTGAAATCTTTTAAGATATATGACTTCAAGAATGTTTGACTATATGACTTAATAACTCATAATCTACTCTTAATGGTCCACGCCCTTATTTAACCCATAAATAAATACTTATCCTGCGTGACATTTTAGGATGTAATGGCCACAGCAGTCCCATTTGGGCGGCACGGTGGCTCAGTGGTTAGCACTGCAGCCTTGCAGCACTGGGGTCCTGGGTTCAATTCCCAACAAGGACAACATCTGCAAAGAGCTTGTATGTTCTCCATGTGTGGTATGAGTTTCTTCCAAGCTGTCTGGTTCCCTCCCACATTTCAAAGACATCCGGATAGGATGTGTAGATTGTGAGCCCCAATGGGGACAGTATTACTGATGTATGTGAAGTGCTATGGAATTCATAGCACTATATAAATGAATACAGTACATATTATATTAGGTATTGAAAAACAAGATCATGTAATAGTAACATCACAAATTAAGGCTGCCTTCACATTTGCGTATGTGAACGCAGCTTATGCTGCGTTCCCATACGCATTAAAACGCATGCGCACTGCGTTCCTATGTTTAACATAGGAACGCATAGTGCCTGCGTTTGGCAGTGTTTGCTGCGTTCGGGTGCGGATGCGGACCGTATCTGCTCCTTCCGGTGTCCCGCGTCCGTACCCGGGACGCAGCATGTCGCGTCCCTGGGGCGGACGAGAGTGTGTGATCTGTACGCAGGCATCCGCTTGCGCACAGATCACATATAGGAGTGAATGGGTGCACACGGCGGTCCGCAAGCATCTGCAGACCACCGTGCGCACCGTTATAAACATAGGGGCTGCGGTCTGCATGCAGATGCTTGCAGATGCATCTGCAAAACGCTGCAGATGCATCTGCAAGTCTGAAGGCAGCCTAACATCCTTAATATTACTTGGCACCACCAGAAAGAAGGGGGGCATTGAATGTGCCAACACTTTTTCTTAATCACAACAAAAACAGCTCCTCCTTTCTGACCCAGCTGCACTTCACCGGCTTGGGGGCCCCAGATGAATGTTTCCCATACCCATATGTCCCTCTGAGACCTAACCCAGTAAGGACCCATCTGCAATTCTGCCTGACACCTTTGTCGTCAATGAGATCTTAAACCAAAACCAATAACTAAAGGTACCGTCACACGCGGCAATATTGCTAGCAATTTCACTGGCAATTTGCTGGTTGCAGTGAAATCATAGACACATTGTTCTATCTTGTTGCTGTGTACAAATGTAACAATGTGTCCATGATTTCACTGCAGCCAGCAAATTGTCAGTGAAATTGCCTAGTAATATTGACGCGTGCGACGGTACCTTAAGTGTTGCATCAAGTACAAAACCCAAAGAAACAGAGGAAGCACTTAAAAAAATGTTTAGGGTGTTAGTATAAGGTTAAAATTCCCCCCAAAAAACACATATATAGCCAAGCAATACTTATAAATGATTATGATCATTTGGAAGGGAAACAGGACATTGGCATTACACCCTATAGTTTTGCTGCCTATAAGTAGAGACCAGCACCCTAGTATTAGATATGTTATAGCATCTCCAGTCTGTGACGGCTCTCGCTCTTTGAGCCTATATTCAGCTACCAATGTGATCTTCCCAGTCCTGCACTGGGCTTCCACTGTCCTTCAGTGCAACTATCCTCCTTCAAAACCCCATGCCTTCCCGCTGACTGCCGTGATGAGTTAATAAGCGCCATCAAGCACTTATGCTTAGGCTTACATTTTTAAATATGGCCAGAGTTCGAAGTCTTGTCCTGGATTGCTGCTGGCAAGTATATGTCCCCTAAATGACCTCTCACTTTTTATACCCCCTGTAGAGGACCCTCCTCCCCATCAATAAGGTAAGACCACCGGGACTCTTGATCCCATAAACCTCCCTTAAAGTTCCTGCTCTGACCTTCTACATTTTAACCCCCTATTTCCTAGATCAAGCATAGCAATCATCCCCAGTTATGAGGCCCTTCGTTGAAGCCCTGTGGAGTGCACAGTGCGAGCCTATATGTTTTCTAAATATTTGATAAGATGGATGACAATCAGCATGAAGCCATTCTAGCTTCTGTAGGAATTGCTACTGCATACTAACTTACAGGTTCCCATATGCAACTTGATTCCTGTGCATGCCCGTTAGTAATCAGATGCATTATGAATCCATTTTAGGAAAGTAACTTGGAATGACAATAGCGCAATAGGGTCTTGTCCGAGTAAATAGTGACAAAAATACAGGCATAAGCTCACCTGACAAGGTTGTGTTAACACAACCCCAAAAGTACATACACTGTATGCAGAATTATTAGGCAAATTAGTTTTTTGATCACATGATACTTTTTATACATGTTGTCCTACTCCAAGCTACTCCAAACTCTAGGTTCAAATTTAGTTGTTCCTGTGACGCACCCAAGAGCCTATGGGGACTTGGTACCCGGGTGGTGAGTTGCAGGGATACCACCTGTGGCCCGCCCGGACCAGTGGCCCTAGTGATCAGCCCAAAAATTGGAGGAGTTGTTGTAAGGGATAAAGAGAATAAAAGCTTGTTGTGACGCCACCTGTGGTTTCGGGTGAATGCACCAGCACTGCTGTGGGCCTCTTGGGATGGTGGTTGGGCAGCTGGGTGATATAGCTCCCCACAGGCGGAGCAGAGTCCCCGGGGCTGTGGTGAGGTGACAGGGATGGAAGCAGGAGTTGACTATGCTGCCCGCAGCTGTGGCAGTCTCTGTACTGGACAGGGTTAGGGACTGAGGAATTGACACACACACACACCGTAATTTGTTTCTGTACCTTTACTGGTGGAATTGCAGGTAATGTCCAGGGTACACTCTGGTGGTCGGGAAACACTTCTGGATCTCCACGGTGAGGCCTCCTTGTCACTTTTCCCTTGTTGAAGCCCTGCCCTTGTAAAACTAGGCCTGGCCTCCTCTGCTCTTCTGTCACCTGTGTGTTGTAGTGGGAAACATTTGTGTGGACTGCCGCTATATTCTCTCCTGCGGTGCCTGGCTTCCTTCTTGTTTGCTACACAGATGCCTGGGAGACTGGAGTCTCCTCGGTGAACCGGTTTCTCTGCTGGGCTAGATTCTCTCCTACAGACTCGGACTCCGGAGTCCGGGTGGCTTTCTGTGATGAACTGGTACGGCTCCTTGGCCCCCAGTCTGCTCTCACTTCGTTCCTCTCGCCTTGCCTTCGACCTCACTCTGGCTAGGCTGCTAACTGCTCGGTTGTCAACTGGCTCGGGACTAGCACAGCTCCGACACACCAGGTCTTCTTCACAGTTCTCCTAGCGACTGCACACTCTGACTATTTCCGCCCCCAGCACCGGTATTTATAGGGGATCTTGCTTAAAGACAGCAAGTGGTGCTCCACCTACAGGTCTGGGGTGGAAGGTATTGTATGTGTTTGGGGTACTCACTGTGGAAATCCATCCATATTTTAGGTAGGTCTGTGGTTACCTGTACTGGCAGGGCGCCACACCTGCTCCTATGATGGTATGAACCATGGCTTTTACATTTCTCAAAAAATTGTTAACAGACTTTGGTGTTAAACTAAGCCATAAAAAGTCAGAAATTGGGAAAAGAAACTTGCAGAAAGAAAGCACAAATTATGCAAAATTTTCGCTTTTTACACTAAGCTTGCCTAAAGTTGCAAAAGAGGGCACGGTTGTACTAGGGATTGACATGTCCAACCAGTTTTAAAGCCAAACTTAATGAACCAGAAGTCATAAAATGTCATACATTACTCAGAGCAATTCAAAATGTAGCAATTTCTTTTAAAGGTTTACTTGATGTTCTTTCGGATTGCTTGGTGAGAACATGTAATTTTCAGGATCTAAAAATAATACAAGTCGGAGAAGAAAGGGTTAACAGACCGTGCTACCGTTGCATAAAAACAGTAAGATGTACAGTCCTTCTCACCATTATTATCACCCCTCCCTCCCTTCATTGTTTTCATAGATTTTACAATATCTTCAGAAATAAATGGAATTGCACCAAAGTTATAGTCTCAGGATTTTTTAATTTGTGTCCAAATTAATTACAGCATTAAAGCATTGTTTGTCAACTTACATGTTGCAAATTCAAAGAAGAAACAGGATAAACAGCATATGCTGCAATAAAGGCCCCTAATTAATACTCGGTTACTCGGCTGTACACCCCTTGGCATTGATGAAGCCTCAACACATTTGTTGTAGCCATCTATCAGCTTTTTGCACTTCTCAGCTGGTATTTTCTCCCACTCTTCCTTTGCAGTTTGTTCTGGCTCTCGAATGTTCGCTGGGTTCTTTTTCCCAATGGCAGATTTCAGCTCACCCCAAAGATGTTCACTGGGATTGAGGTCAGGACTCCTTGCTGCCATTTTAAAACAGTCCATTTTTTCATTTTCAACCATTTCTGTGTACTTTTGGATGTGTGCTTTGAGTCATTGTCTTGCTGGAAGATCCATAATCTTTGACTCAAACCATGTTTTCTGACACTGGGTAGGACATTTTGCTCTAAAATCTCTTGATAATTCACTGATTTCATGATTCCTGCAGCAAAGCAACCCTACAGCATTATGGATCCTCCTACATGCTTAACTGTTGGTAGGATGTTCTTTTCCTTACAAGCTTCGTTGTGCTATCTGTAAACATACTGTTGCTTTGCATTCCCAAAAAGGCTTATTTTTGTTTCTTCTGTCCACAGTACATTTTTCCAGAAGGATTGTGGTTTGTCAAGGTACTAATTGGCAAAGATCAGTCTTTCTTTTTTTTTTTTCCTCAGCAATGGTTTCTTCCTTGGTCTTTGCCCATGAAGCTCTGCTTGGTTTAGTGTGCGGCGTATGGTACTTGTTGAAATCATGAACCCAAACTGTTTCAAGTTGGCTTCAGGTGTTTTGGATGTTTGGTAAGTTGTTTTTTCCACCATTGGCACCAACCTTCCAAAATATCTCTTGTGAATTTTCCTCTTTCCCCATGTTAAGGGAGGTTGTTGACAGTTCCATGCTTGGTAAACTTCTTAAAAACATGGCACACTATTGAAACTGGGATATCAAGGTCTTTGGAGATGGCCTTACACCCTTTGGAAATCTTGTGTTTGCTAATAATAGCAGTTTTGATGTCCTTCTTTGTCTTCACTATTGTGAGAAAGTAACAGGGCCTAACATGTGGCTTTTTAAAACACTGAAGTCATCATTTATTGGCTAATTCATGTCATAAGAGCACCAACAAATTATAACAGGTGATTCTCATTTATGATTCACCATAGGTGAGTCAAAATGTGTTTACCATACTTATTTAATGTAAAGGGTGCCAGTACCAGTGTCACAGAAAGCTTTGAGTTTCTCTATTTTACCTTTCTATTACTTTTTGTTTAAAACTTGTATTTATCATTTGCTTTGTTTGTATTCAACATGAGTCTCTGTGCAAAAAAAGATGTCTCCCTTTATTCATTTTTTCAAGACATATTCCACTTTATGTACTTAGACATCATGGGTGCTAATTATGATGAGCACGACTGTAATGTAAGATACATTTGCGATTTTCGCGAAGAAAGAGACACTAACAGGCGATCTACATTCTACTGTTTTTGAGCCACAGCAGCGCAATCTTTTAACCCTTTCTTCTCCTACTTATATTATCCTGTCTTGGGGACTGCGGCAACCATGCTTGTATGGTAGTTGTGATTGACTTACAACCAACCCAGGTTAGCGATTCCACACTTTATCCTTATCCTATCATCTAGGATAAGACCCTGCATGCACCATTCTGTTTTTTCCAGTTACTACCATCATAATCTGAAAATAGGGACTCCTATGTCCCAGGTAGCAGCTCTTCTAAATTTGCTACTGGCCATGATGGAAGACTCTGCTGTTGAATCCATTGTCTAGGTGTGGCTTCTCTAGAATTTTTGTCTTGTTGGCCTGATTGACTCTTCTTTGGTCTTACAATTTAAGGGTCAACTTAGGCAGAAGAAAAATTAAGAATAAGAGTTCATAGAAACGCTCTTTCCCGATTATTAGGCTGTCTAATGCAAAATGCTCAATTGTGAGGATCTTATTTTTAAAGCAAGCTAGAAAATCATCCTTCTCGGCATCGCATTGGCATGTGTACTAAGCAGATGTGCTGCTTATGACATTATGTTCTATATCAGGGGTCTCAAACTCGCGGCCCGAGGGCCGCATGCGGCCCCTGGGGCTTCACTATGCGGCCCGCGGCACCTTGGACAACATAATGATGCATCGCCCCAGTGCAGGGGGCTGCTGTAGTCCCCGCTGTGTGATGACTTCTGTCCGCAGCACTAACAAGCTCTGCCACTCAGCAAGATAAATGCAAGCTGCCAGCCAATGAGAGGCCCGCAGCTAACGGCAGAATATGACGTCACCTGCAGGCCTCTGGCTGGCAGATTGCATTGATCTTGATGAGCAACAGAGCTTGTCTGAGCGGTGACTGGAGGAAGTCATAGCACAGCGGAGGCCGGAAGTCAGTACAGCGGGGACCGCGGCGGCCCCCTGCACTGGAGCGTTGCATCATTAAAGTGAGAAAAGTGTGAGTGTGCGTGAGAAGTTGTGTGTGTGAGGGTGAGTGTGTGAGTGAGGATGTGTGTATAAGAAAGTGTGTGCGAGTTTCAGTGTGTGTATGAGTGTGAGTGTAAGAGTGTGTATGAGGATGTGTGAGAGTGTGTGTGTGTGTGTGGGGGGGGGTTGTGAGTAGATTTGTGTGTGAGTATGATAGAGTGTGTATTTGAGTGTGTAAAAAGAAGGTAAATCAGGACGGGGGGCATCACTATAAAAGTAGATCAGGATGGGGGACATCACTATAAAAGGGGATCAGGATGGGGGACATCACAATAAAAGGGGATCGGGATGGGGGACATCATCACTAAAGGGGATCAAGATGGGGGACATCACTACTAAAGCGGAATGGGGTGGGGGCTTTCACTAGAAAAGGAGATCAGGAAGGGGGACATCACTAGAAAAGGGGATTAGGATGGGGGACATCACTACAAAAGGAGATCAGTATGGGGACATCACTACAAAAGGGGACCATGATCGATGGGGGACATCACTAGAAAAGGGGATCAGGATGGGGGACATCACTACAAAAGGAGATCAGTATGGGGACATCACTACAAAAGGGGACCATGATCGATGGGGGACATCACTAGAAAAGGGGATCAGGATGGGGGACATCACTACAAAAGGGGACCATGATCGATGAGGGACATCACTAGAAAAAGGAATCAGGATGGTGGACATCACTAGAAACAGGGATCAGGATAGGGATCATCACTAGAAAGAGGGATCGGGATGGGGGACATCACTAGAAAAGGGGATCAGAATGGGGGACATCAGTAGAAAAGGACATTACTACAGGATGGGGACATTACTACAAGAAAGGGATCAGAATTTGTACTTTACTACAATGAGCAAAAAATTCTGGTATTACTAAAAATATCACTTCATCCTACAAGGGATGCGGCCCCCCGCTGTAAATGTTTTTCTATGTGCGGCCCACCAACCCAGCCGAGTTTGAGACCCCTGTTCTATATGCACGGGATGTGTTAGTGACTGGAGTAAGCCTGACCAGAATAGAATTTACGGAAAACAAGAATAAAAATATGGGTAATCCTGTGCTGCTATCAATGAAGGAAACCAAATAAAAGAAAAAGAAAGTCAAGATGTAAGTCAACAAGTGATTTTTTCGACGTGTTTCCAAGTGAATTTTTTTTCTTGTTCGGGAAAGGCCCCCAAAAACAGAAGAAGACGAAGAAGAAGTGACGTTCACTTTGAAACGTGTCAAATAAGCCACATTTTTACTTTCACCTTTTCCTTTTATTGGTTTCCTTCATTGACAGCAGCCCCCACCCACACCACTTAATGAAGATTGTGCATCCATGCACAATAAGGTTCACTGCATCCATGTAGGACAAATAGGGTTAAACCTCACCCCATTTGTGGTGCTCATCACTTCCAAAGAGTCATTTTGACATCATGCAAACATGTAGAGAGATAGAGGACAGCGCCTCAAACAGCCGGTGTATCCAAACAGAAAATTTGTTATTCCACCAGCAGTGCAACGTTTCAATCAAGTTTGATAAAGATCTCAATTGTGGAGATCTAAACATTGCACTGATGGTGGAATAAAGCATTTAGATACACCGGATGTGAGGCACTGTCTTCTCCCTCTACATATTTAGAGATTGTGCATCGACTGTGAGATGTCACTCCCAGCAATGGGCATGTTGGACTGCCATGGGCATGACTTTCTGGTCCTGCAATGTTAATCACAGGTAATATACCCTTTAGTTTAGATAAACAATAGCTTACACACACTGATAAGAGAGGCACAGTTGATTTTGCTTTTGTAACCCTTACAGCATGCTGTCCTCAGCTTACATAGCCACATTCGGCTGACAGATTTCCTTTAATTGCCTTTGCTCCATCATATATTTTCAATCGCTTTTTAGCCATTAGAGTCAGAACTTGTGACAAGGCTGGAGGAAACTTTGCTTTTACCAGTCTGTCTGTACTCGTAGTGGCTATAGACACCATTTAACACTTTGCCCCGTTTACATCTGTCTTTTTATTCTAGCATTTATTTTTGCCTTTTTTTATTGTTATAAGTAAATCTAAATTAAAATCTAGATATGTATTTTTATTCTCTAAAATCAAAAATAGATTTCATGCAAATTTTAACTGAGCTGTGCTGCTTTGAACACAATGGATGAGTCGTGCTGCTCTAACCCTTGGCTTCAACAAGAGACACAATTCTGCAAACACTCATTTTACTGTTCTCTGCTATGAGGAGCAGTGTACGCTCTCTAGGCATTTTGCAGATTTTGTAAGACAGCTGATGATACTAGCACAAGATTTATAGCTGAGGGATACATCACTGGTAAGAGCCTCGGGATGAGGGAGATATTTTAGGAATTAACTAAAATCAGAAAAATACAATTGACCCCAAGTAGTCCGGCTTCATAAATTTAGCATAAAATAAACAAATCTGTGCTTTATTTAATTTTTTTTTGTTACAGCTTAATATTTTTTTTAAAGCCATAACTTTTTAATTTTATCCAATCATTTTATTATATTGTATTTGAAAATAAAGAAAAAAATTCCAGGTGTGACACAAGGGCTCCCCAACTTTTTTCACTGCCTATCAGTCACTCTATGTAGTAGCATATATAGTCAGATATTTACAAAAAGTATATTTGTCAGTGGTTAGCACTGTATATGGTGGCTCAGTGGTTAGCACAGTATATGGTGGCTCAGTGGTTAGCACTGTACGGTGGCTCAGTGGTTAGCACTGTACGGTGGCTCAGTGGTTAGCACAGTATATGGTGGCTTTATGGTTAGCACTGTATGGTGGCTCAGTGGTTAGCATTGTACGGTGGCTCAATGGTTAGCACAGTATGGTGGCTCAGTGGTTAGCAGTGTATATGGTGGCTCAGTGATTAGCACTGTACGGTGGCTCAGTGGTCCAGCACACTGTACGGTGGCTCAGTGGTCAGCACGTACGGTGGCTCAGTGGTCAGCAATGACGGTGGCTCAGTGGTCAGCAGAAGACGGGGGGCAGAGTGGTCAGCAGAGGACGGGGGGCAGAGTGGTCAGCAGAGGCCGGGGGGGCAGAGTGGTCAGCGGAGGCCGGGGGTGGGCAGAGTGGTCAGCGGAGGCCGGGGGGGCAGAATGGTCAGCGGAGGCCGGGGGAGCAGAGTGGTCAGCGAAGGCCGGGGGGGCAGAGTGGTCAGCGGAGGCCGGAGGGGGTCAGAGTGGTCAGTGGAGGCCGGGGTGGGGGGTAGAGTGGTCAGCAGAGGCTGGGGGGGCAGAGTGGTCAGCGAGGCCGGGGGCAGGCAGAGTGTTCAGCAGACCCCTGGGGGGGCAGACTGGTCAGTGGAGGCCGGGGGAACAGAGTGGTCAGTGGAGGCCGGGGAGGGGCAGAGTGGTCAGCAGAGGCCAGGCAGGGCAGAGAGGTCAGCGGAGGCCGGGAAAGGGCAGAGTGGTCAGCAGACGCCAGGGGGCAGAGTGGTCAGCAGAGGCCGGGGGGGGGGCAGAGTGGTCAGCAGAGGCCGGGGGGAGACAGAGTGGTCAGCGGAGGCTGGGGGGGCAGAGTGGTCAGCGGAGGCCGGGGGAGGGGCAGAGTGGCGGCGACATACTTACTTCCCGGCCGCCATTTTGGTTTCGGGCTGTCCGGGGCGGCGACATTAAAGATGGCGGCCGAGAAGTCTCGCGAGGCGAGACTTCCCGGCCGCCATCTTGCATGTCGCCACTCTGGACAGGGCGAAATCAAGATGGCGGGCGGGAAGTATAGCAAGATTTTCTGTCCGCCATCTTGGTTTTGCTCTGTACTGGGCGACGACATGCAAGATGGCGGCAGGAGCGGCAAGAGGCAAGATGATGGGCAGGAGGACGGAGGCGTCGCAGAGAAGAGGATGGGGACGGGTGGTGAGTATGTGAGCGTGGAGGGGCAGAGCAGGGGCAGAGCAGCAGCTTATAATCGGTAGTGAGGCAGTGAAAGTCCGCGCTACTGACAAAGCGGCGGCCATATTGGTTAGGGTTTTAGGTAGCTTCTAAGCCAGCTTCTGTCGGATGTGAAGTCATAAACGTTACATAGTGACGAAAGCTGGCTTAGGGGAATTATTATATAGGATGTAGAATAACTTTGCTGCAAATTGAATTTCCCGGAAAAATCCACATAAACAGGTGAATTTAAATTTTGCCTGATACGGTCAACAGTAATGGCCACAACATGATAGCTACCCAAGGACAGAAAAGTTGACCATCCCACCCACCGATCGTCTTTGACATCACAATTTTGACGGTTCTTCTTTCTGAATGACTGAAATTTGACTTCTATTCTGGAAATAGAGAAGTAAAATCTTTAGAAAACTTTTGAAATAATGAAATGAAAGGAAAGCAAAAGGAAGGGTCTATTCAAGTCTTTTGTGGACTACATTTTTTTTCAGAGCTTGTATCTCTTTCACAATAATCGTTACTAGAAAACATAAAACAGTTTAGAATGTAATAGCATTTTCATGAATTATTTATTTATTGAGAAGGAAATACAGTGCGCTGCCATCCCCTGAGATCGCCATTTCAGTTACTTGTGTCAGCCAAGTAAAAGCCGCAGTATTTCAAACTCAATTCACAGGGATAATAGCTATCTTCATTCATAAGAAAAACATTAAATTGCTAAATGTAGTGAACCTTATAGGCACATAGCATTAAGCTAAACCATTGTAATCATAGAAGCACAAGGAAGGCCGCTCAACGGAAAGATGATCATTGACCTTTATGGTCCATTTACATGAAAAACAATTTAATCTTGTGAAATAATGCACATTTTTCAATAGATTAAGTGGTCTGGAAAGTCATTTTCTAGCAGCTTTAATACCTTGGCGTTCTATTTGCATACATGCAAATATATGTACAATTTTTACTCATTTGTTGATGGTCGTAATTGCTTTGTCTAAGAAATATTATTATGATAAGTAAGAGAAATCATTATAATTGTAGTCACAGAGCGCTATTTGACATGTATTATGATAATAGATAATTATAATAGTTTACTGCGTTTACCGATTCACATTTAACCTCTTAATGATGGAGGCAATTTTAATTTTTACCTCCTTTTTTCCGAGAGCTTTAGTTTTTTTTTAATGTCTTGTCGATGTATCCATATGAAGGCTTGATGTTTGCTCTATAATTTTGAATGACGCCCTTCATTTTACCATAGAATGTCTGATGTATGATGAACAACTTATAAGTAAATAATGTAATATTTTTATGGATTCTACTTTTATAGATGCAATTATATAAAATAAAGATGAGTGGATCGATCTTAGTTTTAGATTGTAAGCTCTTTTGAGCAGGGTCACCTTCATTTCTTGCTTTATTTATTGTATTTTCTTTTTTACATTGATTCTATGCCTATTGTTTTGTATCCAATTATTGTACTATATTGTTCTCTACTGTAATTACTTACTGTATTATATTTTCTGTACTCTAACCCCTACATTGTAAAGCGCTGCGGATATGTTGGCGCTATATAAATAAAGCTTTATTATTATTATTATTATTATTATTATTACAATGTATAAATATATGAAGGGACAATACAGAGATCTTTCTAATGATCACAGACTTGTATTGTTTGCTGTTCGAGCAGTGAGATTATGGAACTCTCTGCCATATGATGTTCTAATGGTTTGCTCACCTGGATGCCTTTGTTGAAAAATATAATATGATCGGTTATATATACTAAATTCTGTGGTAGGATGGTGATCCAAGGATCTAGTCTGATTGCCATATGTGGAGTCAGAAGGAATTTTTTCCCAATAAGAACCTTAAGGTACCGTCACACGCGGCAATTTTGCAAGCAATTTCACTGGCAATTTGCTGGTTGCAATGAAATCATGGATACATTGTTCTGTTTTGTTGCCATGTAGAAATGGAACAATGTGTCCATGATTTCACTGCAACCTGCAAATTGCCAGTGAAATTGCTTGCAAAATTGCCGTGTGTGACGGTACCTTTAGTGTTTGCCCCATGGTGATTTTGCCTTCCTCTGGATCAACATGTTAGGCTATGGGCTAAACTCAAAGGACTTAAAGTTTACCTTAAGCCTTAAACACTATGAAACTATGGATAGTTTGAAATTCGAATTTGCCAGCTTTGCCAAATTTTGTCCTCCAAAAAAATTTCTTAGGGTAATTTTACATGCCGCAACCGCGGTGAGAAATCTGACCAGCGATATGTCACCGGTACCATCGCTGTCAAATTGCCTCCCATTTGCGGCGTGTAATTGGGGAATTCAGCGGCGATAAAATAATTGTCGCCTGGTTCCGATTTCACAGCACTGCTCCAAAATCAGAGGCAATCATGAAGGCGAAATTCCCGGCTTTAGGCGTGTGAACGGGCGACAGTGATGGAATCGGCGTTGCCTATTGATTTCCCGTAGGTGTGCCACAGCGAGCTGGAGTCCGCGCCCCGTCAGTGCGGACTCCAGCCAATGTGTTTCCATTGGCTGTGTATAGCCGTTGTATCCGGTGTATCTGTCTAGCAACAGATCCGTGCCTGTCCGTGTGGTCTCTGAAATTCAAAGACCCACACTGATGTTCGAAAAACGCAGTGTGAAGGGGGCCTTAGGTTTTGTTTTTAACAAAGAAACTATATACCGTAGTCCTTATCTACAATAAACAGGGGTCTCCATTTCACAGAGGACGGACACTTTGAGACAGAAATACAAGCATTCACAAAATGGAGTCTAGATAGAATGAAATAGATCCAGCTTTCACATGGCCTCTGCTGAGTACTGCACTTTATCTACTATTCTTTGGAACAGGAGATAAAGTGGGAGATCGAGTGAATGTGAGATAAAGTGTAATACTCAACCGCGACCACTAAGCCACTCGGATGTATTCATAGCTTATTTTGATGCCGTAATTCCCACCATAAACATTGATAATATATCGAAGTCTGCTTTGGGGTGTAGGATTGTTGTTTAGGTTTAGTTTTTTGTTGTTTTTCAGAAAGAGTGGCAATCCTGACTTGGCACTTTGGCTAGGGTCAGATTACCGTTTTTAGCCGTGCCCCGGGGGGTAGCGCTAAAAACATAGGATTTGGCAGCAATAACGCGGTGCTAATGCCATGTTAGCACCGCGATAACACTGCTAATGTTAACCTATGGAGAGGCAGACCTTACCGCGTCTCCAACGCTGGCATCTAAATAAAATCTTGCGTTATTTCCAAACGCGATCAAAGGCGCTGCAGAGCGCGTCTTTGATCGCGTTAAGAATTAACGCGAGATTTCACTAAGATGTCGGTGTGGGAGCCGCGTTAACGGCGAGATCTCCATAGGTAAGTATTGACAGCAGTAACACGGAGCTAACATGGCGTTAGCACCACATTATTGCTGACAAAGTTTAAGTTTTTAGTGAGACCCCATGGGGCACGTCTAAAAACGGTAATCTGACCCTAGCCTTTCCAGGAAATACTACTCCTTTCCAGTTAATGGATATGACTGCAATTTTATTACAACATTGGATAGAGTGGGAACTCTACACTCTGGAATCAGTAGTGATCACAAGATTTAAATTCTACATGAGCCACTGATGGCAATTTTAATGAACAGGGAGAATCTCACCTTTGACTTATAACTGATGCATGACCATAAAACTTCTCTATGTCAAAAGAAGTTGCTGAAACTTCTACTAAACACAAGAATTTTCGAGCATTTACAGTGTTTTTTTTTAATTCAATAAATGTTTCTTAACATATTGAAGACAAGAACATCAAATGGGAAGACACATGCACAAGAGTCATTATGGTATCATGGTAGAATTCACATACTTTGCATAAACTGCCCACAACCAGAAAGAGAGGGTTCAGATAAAGAATGGACAAAGAGAGCAAAGCAAGTGGGACAAAAACTTGGTGGGAGAATTGGGGGAAAAGGGGAGGGGGAATAGGGGAATGAGCACACTGAGAAAGGAATAGGGAGGAAAGAAAGGAGAACCTCTTAACCTCCATGACCAAAACTATTATAATAAGACTAGATGGCAGCCCGATTCTAAAGAATCGGGTAGTCTAGAATCCATATATAGTTTATTTAGTAATAGTTAGGGGAGTGCGGTGAAATTAATTGTGTGTATAGAGGTGGCTCAGTGGGTAGCACTGCGCGGTGGCTGAGTGGTTAGCACTGCGCGGTGGCTCAGTGGGTAGCAGTGCGTGCGCTGGCTCAGTGGTTAGCAGTGCGTGCGCTGGCTCAGTGGTTAGCAGTGAGTGCGCTGGCTCAGTGGTTAGCAGTGAGTGCGCTGGCTCAGTGGTTAGCAGAGAGTGCGCTGGCTCAGTGGTTAGCAGTGAGTGCGCTGGCTCAGTGGTTAGCAGTGAGTGCGCTGGCTCAGTGGTTAGCAGTGAGTGCGCTGGCTCAGTGGTTAGCAGTGAGTGCGCTGGCTCAGTGGTTAGCAGTGAGTGCGCTGGCTCAGTGGTTAGCAGTGAGTGGGGTGGCTCAGTGGTTAGCAGTGAGTGCGGTGAGATTGGTCAGCACAGAGGTGTGGGCAGAGTGGTCAGTGCAGCGCCGTGGGCAGAGTGGTCAGTGCAGCGCCGTGGGCAGAGTGGTCAGTGCAGCGCCGTGAGCAGAGTGGTCAGTGCAGCGCCGTGGGCAGAGTGGTCAGTGCAGCGCCGTGGGCAGAGTGGTCAGTGCAGCGCCGTGGGCAGAGTGGTCAGCGCAGCGCAGTGGGCAGAGTGGTCAGCGCAGCGCCGTGGGCAGAGTGGTAAGCACACACATACACTCCGCTATACTTACCACCGACCCTGCGTCTTCCCCGCCGCCTGGATCCTGAGTCGACATGTCGCCGCCCCGGACGACTGGATCCAATATGTTGTCCAGGTAGTTTTTCAAGACATCTTGGACGCTATATTGGATCCAGTAGTTTGGGGGCAGCGACATGTCGACTGAGGATCCAGGCAGCGGACGCAGGGCCGGTGGTAAGTATAGCGGAGTGTGTGTGTATGTGTGTGTGTGTACAAAGTTGAGGGAAGTGTGGACAAAGTGACGGAAGTGCGTACATACACACATATACACACATAGTGTACATTGCATATGGAGGGGTGAGGAGAGCGGAGGCTGGAGGGCAGAGGACAGGGAGAGGAGAGCGGAGGCTGGAGGGCAGAGGAGGGCGGATGCTGGAGGGCAGAGGACAGGAAGAGGAGAGCAGAGGCTGGAGGGCAGAGGACAGGGAGAGGAGAGCAGAGGCTGGAGGGCAGAGGACAGGGAGAGGAGAGCGGAGGCTGGAGGGCAGAGGACAGGGAGAGGAGAGCGAAGGCTGGAAGGCAGAGGACAGGGAGAGGGGAGCGGAGGCTGGAGGGCAGAGGACAGGGAGAGCAGAGCGGAGGCTGGAGGGCAGAGGACAGGGAGAGCAGAGCGGAGGCTGGAGGGCAGAGGACAGGCAGAGGAGAGTGGAGGCTGGAGGGCAGAGGAGAGCGGAGGCTGGAGGGCAGAGGACAGGGAGAGGAGAGCAGAGGCTGGAGGGCAGAGGACAGGGAGAGGAGAGCGGAGGCTGGAGGGCAGAGGACAGGGAGAGGAGAGCGGAGGCTGGAGGGCAGAGGACAGGGAGAGGAGAGCGGAGGCTGGAGGGCAGAGGACAGGGAGAGGAGAGCGGAGGCTGGAGGGCAGTGGACAGGGAGAGGAGAGCGGAGGCTGGAGGACAGGGAGAGGAGAGCGGAGGCTGGAGGTCAGAGGAGAGCGGAGGCTGGAGGGCAGAGGACAGGGAGAGCAGAGCGGAGGCTGGAGGGCAGAGGAGGGCGGAGGCTGGAGGGCGGAGGCTGGAGGGCAGAGGACAGGGAGAGGAGAGCGGAGGGTGGAGGGCAGAGGGCAGAGGACAGGGAGAGGAGAGCGGAGGCTGGAGGTCAGAGGAGAGCGGAGGCTGGAGGGCAGAGGACAGGGAGAGGAGAGTGGAGGTCGGAGGCAGGAGGGCGGAGGCTGGAGGGCAAAGGACAGGGAGAGGAGAGCGGAGGCTGGAGGGCAGAGGACAGGAAGAGGAGAGCGGAGGCTGGAGGGCAGAGGACAGGAAGAGGAGAGAGGAGGGTGGAGGGCAGAGGAGGCTGGAGGGCACAGGAGGCTGGAGGGCAGAGGCCAGGGCAGAGGAGGCTGGAGGGCAGAGGCCAGGGCAGAGGAGGCTGGAGGGCAGAGGCCAGGGCAGAGGAGGCTGGAGGGCAGAGGAGGCTGTAGGGCAGAGGCCAGGGCAGAGGAGGCTGTAGGGCAGAGGCCAGGGCAGAGGAGGCTGGAGGGCAGAGGCCAGGGCAGAGGAGGCTGGAGGGCAGAGGAGGCTGGAGGGCAGAGGAGGCTGGAGGGCAGAGGCCAGGGCAGAGGAGGCTGGAGGGCAGAGGAGGCTGGAGGGCAGAGGAGGCTGGAGGGCAGAGGCCAGGGCAGAGGAGGCTGGAGGGCAGAGGCCAGGGCAGAGGAGGCTGGAGGGCAGAGGCCAGGGCAGAGGAGGCTGGAGGGCAGAGGAGGCTGGAGGGCAGAGGCCAGGGCAGAGGAGGCTGGAGGGCAGAGGCTGCTGGAGCCGGCAGGGCAGACTCACCGCGGGCCGGCCATCAGATGTACTGTAGCAGGAGAGGAGGGGCGGGCAGAGCTAGAGGAGAGGAAGTCCCGCCCTCCCTCCTCTGTAGGCAGACAGCAGGGAGCACGGGTATCCCCAGGGTGTGTGTGGGCCCCCGAGGTGGCGGGCAATGTTCCCCCCCTGCCCCCCGGTATGTAGCTACTGGCTGGAGTGCAGAGGGTGGAGGGGAGTGGCTGGAGGGCACACAGAACTTCCGAGAGCGGAACGTTCCGTGTGCCGATGCCTGTAGCAGGGGGGCAGCCAAGCTACAGTGCACTGGATGAGCCTGGGCGACGACCATCACGGAAGTGGGCGTGGCCTTTTCCGGAAGTGGCCTTCGGGTTTTATATATAAGATACAGGTAGAATCATGAACAGTGCAAAACATAGGTTGATTAATAATCACCAGATGGGCTCTGCCAGAGGGTTCGAGGCCCAATTAGACCATATATCAATAACTTCATTCCTACGAGAGGAGTTCAGTGATAACCAAAATTCGTTTTGAAAAATAGAATTAAGCCTGTCCGCTACTTCTTGTATGGTTGGGGGGTTAGCTGATTTTCCAATTTGCAGCAATAGACAGCCTTGAAGCAGTTAAAATAATAGAGACAATAGCCTGAAATTCTCCTTGGAGGGCATCTATCCCTACATTTAGGACAGCAAGCTGTGGAGACAGGGGAATCTCAACTCCTGTTACCGAATGCAGAAGCGGGAAATAACCACCCAAAAGGGTCTCAATCTGGGGCAAAACCACCACATATGTGATAGAGTTCCCCCTTCTCCACACTGCCTCCAGCATAGAGGGGATGCTCCAATGAGAAACAGGCTAGACGGGAAGGGTGGAGATACCATCTAAGTTGAATCTTCTTTCAAGACTCTAAGTGGTTAATACACTAGGTGGCTCTCCGCATATTTTTAGAGTTCGCACTCCACTCCTCCTCCGTAACCCGAAACGACAGCTTCTCCTCCCACTTGGACATATATGAGAGGCGAATTGGGAACATGAGTTTCTTAAATTCTTTGTGAATCAGGGATAAACCTTTATAATTTTGAGGTCCGGACAGGAGGAATTTTTGAAATGGGGAGGGACTATGGGATCGCGATCATGTTTAAATTTTAGTGGCAGTAGGAAGTGTTTAATCTGTAAGTACTGGAGAAACTGTTTTCTTAACACCGGAAACTCTTCACACAGAGAGTCAAAGGAGAGGAAGGCTCCCTCCCACATTAAATCCCCAATTACCTGCAGACCGACGTCCAACCAAGGCCGTAAATTTAACCCGGGGATATGCAACTGGAGGGAGCCAAAACCTATCATCCCAGCCAAAGAGAAACCCAAGGCCGCAGCACGTTGCGCCACAAGGCCAAGGTGGCCTGAGGAGCTAAGAGAGTCAGCCTGAAGTTTGTGCGTGACAATGTTTCAGCCTCCAGGAGGGAACCAAGGAGGACTTCCCCAGAGCATGGAACTCAATAACCATCCAACCAGGGACTTCCTTCGGAGGAGACCACCATTTTTTCGCCAATTCCAACAGCGCCGCTTTATAATAATTAGTAATGTTCGGGACTCCCATCCCTCCCCCTGCAAAGGGAAGGTACATAATTCTCCTGCAACCCGAGAGAACCTTCCCCTCCAAATATAGGAGTTGGTTACCGATTGAAATTTGCAAAGAAATTTTGACGCAATTAGAATTGGTAAGGCTCTAAAGTATATAAAATCTTAGGTAGCAAAAAACTTTAAATGCATAAGTGCGGGCTATCCAGGACATATTGGCCAAAGGGTTGTTATTAATATCTGACTTGAGAGACGAAAGAAGGGCTTCCATGTTAGTGCTCACTAGCAGAAGAGATCTGGTGAGAGTAACGCCTGGGTAGGTGATCCCTTGGGGCCTCCAAACAAAAGGGAACTCTTTTTCTAAGCGTTCCTGTGTCTCCAACGGCACTCCTATAGGAAGAAGCAGGGATTTGCTGGCATTGAGCTTGTAGTAGAGGCAAGCGAAAATGTATGTAGGACTGACACAATTTCGTGCAAGGAAGACTCTAGATCCGTGCATATCAAAATGATATCGTCTACGTAGAGTCCAATGATGTGGTGTTGTGAGCCCATCCTCAGACCCGCAATGCGCTTATTAGTGCGGTTCATATCCGCACATGGTTCTATGAGTAACGAGAATATAACAGGAGATAGGGGACAACCCTGGCAGTACCATTGGATGTCGAAAAGGGAGTCGACAAAAACCCAGAAGAGAGCACCCTCACACTTGGGTTGGAATAGAGTGACATAACTGCCGACAAAAAGGGGCCAGAAATGCCAAATTTATCTAGGACAGAGGCGAGGTATCCCCAGTGCACCCTATCAAACGCTTTTTACGGCATCTAAAGACAGGAATGCACCCGAGACCCCCACCTCCTCCATTGCCCCATAGAATATCCAAAATGCGACGGGTACTGTCCCCAGGGAATATTTACAGTGTTAATACAATCATTTTACACTATTGGTTTTTATTATCACTAATATTACCAAAACGTACAACACAATCCAAAAGCCAACGCTGAGCTCTAGCTTTCAATGTAATTTTGTTTCAACACCAGGCTACCATATAAACGTTGATTCTGCATAAAGCTTTGATTTTAGCTTTTTGATCTGTACAACTCATAAAACAACATACAGATTCCAGAATTCTTGATAAGCAGTTTTGGATCTGGACTAATGTTGACACTTAGCTACCAGAGTTCTACCCACGCTTGTTCCCAAGTAGTTGTACTATATCTCTGATGTTTAAAATCTTTTTTTCTTGCCTTTCTTTGCGCACTTGATTTTTCTTACATCATCAAGTTTTTGTTGTGGGCCATACATAAAGTAATAAGAATCCATTAAAGATGCCAAATGCAATGACTTCCTTAGGGAGTCTTCAAAGCCCATGACGACAGCCAATAGGGCAGCTCAGAATTCACTATAAAGGGGCTTTGAATTTTACACGTTAATACAAAAGCCGGTAATTGATTTATTGTATACTTCCATAATTTTCATCCCACACAGGCTTTAACTTTGTGCTCTTAATCCCAGATTAAAGTGCATATTTTCAAGTAAAATCAATGAAGAATAAGAACCATAGGGATTAGAAGATATTCTTTGCATCTTTTGTTTCTTTTTTAACATTACACAATTAGTTAGTTGACGTCATCATGTTTCACAGCTCATCCCATCACCAAGGCTTGTCTATATAATATATGTTTTAAACAAGAAAACTAAATGTAAAAACTAAACTTTAAAATGGAATAAATATATTGGAGTTTGGTGACCATTATTGGAATATCATTTGTTTTTTAATGTCATCTATTTATTTTGCTTTATTTTAATATTTCTTTCTGTTTCCAAAAGTAGAAACACAGACAGAGCTATAAGTCGTGCACAGGTAACCAATGCACCAGAGCCCAAAGGTCTCACAATGAAATACCAACATTGTAAATAGGAATTTTTAGTAATCCGAGCCCCTTTCTTTATAATTATTTTCTCATTATACCATAAATCTAACTACTTAAGATGGGAAAATTGATTTGAAGAAATCCGGTCTGTCGGCTATCAGCCAGGTCAGTAATACATAACCACTGGACTAGAGGTCTGTTAATCTCCTTATCAATACTGACTCTTCTTTAGATCATTGGTTTATTCCTGGTACAACCTCATGTGTGTGTCGCACCATAATGATGATATCACTCCTGTGTGACTAATTAAAATAATAGCTAAGAAATCCAGTAAGGAAATTTGTGGGACTCACATCCAACAGTTACAAATTACTAACTACAGATGTGCCCTTTCCAACCCTTGCTCTCAACTCATCATATCTGGAGTGTAATGCCGCCAGAGCTTCGGCACTCCACGTGTCAGGGGTGCCAATGCTTTCACCGCTCCAGCTGCTCTAGTGTTCCAGACCTCATCTAATTTTCCTGCTCCCAAGGCCTGTGCATGTGCCACAGGTCCCCTAGGAGCATGTTTAAGGCAGGCATGTGCTACTCTCCCATCTCTTAAAGGGCCAGCTTGCCTTTACCCAAAATGCTTCCCAGTCTTTGGCTGAAAGGTACAAAGCATTTAAAACATCCTACCCCTTTGGAAGGTTCCTGAGCAATGAGTTTAATCAGTTAATCTGTTTTAAACTAATTGTCAGGTCCCCTGTATTTTGAGTGTGTATTCTGTGCCTGTAATCTGCACCTTTGAACCTATTCCCGTCCAGTGCACCTGTCTGTCCGCAGTTGCCTTTGCTTACCAGAATCTGCCCATACCTGCCAGCATTTGCCTAACCCTGTTGTACCTGTTATAATCTGCCTGCACCTGTCAACACCTGCCTGAACTTGCCAGTACCTACCAATGCCAGCCTGTCTGCCTCTTCCAGCAGTAGTGCCTGCGTCAGAGCCTTTACCAGAATTCCCGTCCACTTGGGTCAGCTACTTCTCTGCTGAGAGTTCTCCTGGAGTGGCACCCGGCAGTCACCTTCCAGCACAAGCCTAATCTTCCTATCAAAGGCTCTACTGAAGGTGAGGTAGTTGCTTAGTTACTCCCCTCCAGAGTGAGTCTGGTCCCATTGCATAGTGGGTGCACACTCGTGTGCAGAACACCCAGATGAGTTTGCCAGCCTTAGGAAAACAAATGTGATTTATCGATACTCTGTCAACATATGAGTGTACTATGTGTGTACTCAACCAGTGATGATGGTGTGAATTGCAGACTGTTTTATTAACAAGTCGCAATATTGTTTTGCATTTCTGTGAAACATTGGAGTTCTTGACCAAATTCATGAAAAGGCAGTGGTAGACACACCTGTATCCTAATAGTCATTCACATTTTAAGGAGCTTTATATTCTCAGCCCATGTACTGTTCATTCTGTTGGCATCCCCTTAATCATTTGTGCTAGTAGAGATGATGACTTGGCTGACTAGTTCTATCTCAAGTCCTATAATGTTCATTGTCTGGTTAGAAGAATAACTTCAAGCTCTTGGTTCCCAATTTGAAATGTGCAAAAGAGTCTCGGCCACGGCCATGTGTCGTTTATAACACTATCTTCTTATGTTGACCCATTCTGGACACTGGGGCCAGTCTGCTATCACTGCACTAGTGATATTTACATCCATGTGACTAGTCACTGTACAATATAATCAATCTGTAATTACTGTAGATTATAAGCATTTAGACAAGATCCACTCTGGTATCTGCTTGGGAAATGTTATTTTAGCAATTGTAAGACTGTGTATTTTTGCAAATTCTCTGGGTATGTATGATAATAATAATAATAGCCTTGGAAAGAAAATGAAATTCTTAACGTTTCCACTTCCTGAATGGCGGTCTAGTGATTAAGTTTCCAAGAGAAATCCTGCTAAAAGTGCTGGGAGTGAATCATCAATAAATGCTCGGAGCGCTTCTGCACAAGCTCCAGCCTCGTTACTAGCTGATTGCAACACCGGGTAGGTAAGCAATAGTCTGCATTTAGGCAAGCACTGCCTTGCATACACTGCAATTGATCAACAATACTCTAAGTGAAACTCTAATTAATAAAACAACAGGAAAATCATTTTTTTTTTACGATCATAAAAGTTGTGTTTTTCCATACTTGATCTATACATGGTTAAATTTTGTGAGACTCTTGACATGATGAGCCCTTACACCTGCTCATTAGCATTCACAAGGTCTGTATCCGTCAGGGCTGCCTGTGGAACAGAAACAAGCTTTTTCGTAATTTTTTTTTGCCTGCAGCTGTCACAGAAAACTGACTTCAAGCAAAAGAAGTTGTGATAGAGATGTGTCCTCCAGCATGACCCCTCCATCTGGAAAGAAAAATCTGCTCTTGGACTTCCAACTTCATTTTCTCCCAATGACCTATATGATACAAGAATTTTTAATTGTTCTTTTTTTATTTTCTCCAGTTACCAGTAATTATTTCAGTATACTGGCAATAACCAAATAAAAATGGGAGCTGATGATTTTATACTGGGTGGTGAAGGCCACATGAGAGTACCTAGGGCTTGTTGGGTTATTAAAAACATGACAGATGACTGAATGATGCAAACATAATGAAGAGGCTTAAATGGGACTCCATTGGTAGAGTATAAAGCAAAGTGCTAAAATAGTATGAATTCATCATTAGTGTTGGGCAACCCAGAGCTGTAAAGTTCAGGGTCCATACTGGACACCTAGTGTCTGTGCATGGACCCTGAACACTGACTTCTCAGGGACGCCCGTTTTACTATTTGAAGTTAGCCACCCAAATAAAGGTCAGCCAATCCGCAAACTTTCCTGGTGTGGGCACTTCCGGTCACATCACAGCCAACTAAACATGTTGGATCCCCATATTTTTATACCCAGACCAGTTAATGTACACAGCTGTGGTCTACAGCCTCCAGCTGTCTGCTTTATCTGTGCAGTGTATCAAAATATGGGGAAACACATCATTTTTTCCAATAATATATTTATTTTACATTCTATAATGATTATCTTTGATGACTTCACTTTGATGCCCCAGACATGACAACTCTCGACATAAAAAAGGAACTTTTTGCATCCCCAAAACATTCAGGACTCTATCGTGGAACTTTTCTTGCATGAGACTGAATTTTCACATTCATCGTTCACTGTCTGAGTGTGGACCATGATGTGCTGACCAGCCATGGATCACCTGTTCCAAATTCAAAAGCCTCATATAAGCCTATGACTGAGTCAAGTTCAGGTCTTGAGACCCCCAGTCCAAACATCATGGCTTGTAACCAGATCGTGAAATACGGATGCGTCAATCCAGCCCTAGGGTTTTATAAGGGTTCAGGAGCATTTCCCTTTTCAATATTGATGCATAACATAAAAACTGAAAAGGAATTGTTAGAAAGAAATTAAATAATTAAAAATTATGTTAGGCCCCTTTCACATCAGCGGTAATCGCTGATTGCGGCAGTTGCGGTGAAAAAGCCGCAACTGCCGCGGTTACCGCATAACGGCCGCATCCGCATTTGCGGTTCACTTGCGGCAAGCCCCATGCAATGTCTATGGGGCTTGCGGTAAGTGTGCCGCATCTGCCGCAAGTGCCGAAACCGCAAATATACCGCACCTGCCACACCTGCCACAAGCCCCATAGACATTGCATGGGGCTTGCCGCAGGTGAACCGCAAGTGCTGCCATTATGCGGTAACCGCGGCAGTTGCGTAACCGCGATCAGTGATTACCGCTGATGTGAAAGGGCCCTTAGAAATATTATTTTTTTATGCAACTAATAAAAGTAAACCTAAATAAACAAACATAAAAAAAAAACAATATAATATATACCCAGCGGCACTAGACAACCCCTTTACCTAGTTGCATGTAAGTAGACTGTACATTTAGACTACTGCAGACAACATTTTCTGTGCGCTCAGCTAAAGTGCAGTCCACACAGATTTGTGTGTGGGTGTGTAACCAAGGTACACATCGGGTTACAAAGGGCAGCATTTTCCCGAACCGCATAGCATTACCGCTATGCGCTTCTGAAAAATCTGCTAAGTTATTACCGGATTGCGGTAACTTGTGCAAAAAACTACTAGAAAAAAGCAGCATAAAAAACTCACCATGTATGCCAAAAGCAGAATCAAAATGCACTCTCAGGTTGCAGTCAGAGCCCATATGTGAAGCAAGCCCAGCTGCAGGCTGATAAATCACCTCTACCAGCAAGATGTGGGAGGCGATCTGCCATGCATACACTGAGCCTGCTTAGAGCACCATTCACACAGATACAGTTGATGCAGAGTGTCTGAAAGCGACCCATCCTGCGCCGCTGCTTGAGCGATGGGTCGCACAGTACGATACCTCTGCACCACTAGATGAATGGCACCCCTAAGGGCCCAACTGCAACCTGGATAGATAAAAAGTGCAAAAAGTCTCTTATATGATGAATAAAAAACTTTTACAAATGGGATTTTGGTTCATGCATTGGCCAAGACATTTAAGCTGATGATCCACGACAAGGGATCCCATGCTCATCAGTCCTATCAAAAACTATCAAAAGCAGAATTGCTTCACATATGGGCTCTGACTGCAGCCTGAGAGTGCATTTTGATTCTGCTTTTGGCATACATGGTGAGTTTTTTATGCTGCTTTTTTCTAGTAGTTTTTTGCACAAGTTTTTGATAGGACTGATGAGCATGGGATTCCTTGTCGTGGATCATCAGCTTAAATGTCTTGGCCAATGCATGAACCAAAATCCCATTTGTAAAAGTTTTTTATTTATCATATAAGAGACTTTTTGCCCTTTTTTTCTATCCAGGTTGCAGTTGGGCCCTTAGGGGTGCCATTCATCTAGTGGTGCAGAGGTATCGTACTGTGCGACCCATCGCTCAAGCAGCGGCGCAGGATGGGTCGCTTTCAGACACTCTGCATCAACTGTATCTGTGTGAATGGTGCTCTAAGCAGGCTCAGTGTATGCATGGCAGATTGCCTCCCACATCTTGCTGGTAGAGGTGATTTATCAGCCTGCAGCTGGGCTTGCTTCACATATGGGCTCTGACTGCAACCTGAGAGTGCATTTTGATTCTGCTTTTGGCATACATGGCGGATTGCGGTAACAGAAGAAGAAACTGACAATGTGGCCCTAGCCTTATTCATTCTGCTTGCACTCCTGGACAATTACATATTCATGCTGCTCAGATATTAATTCTGAACATTCACGTATTAGTGCTGGTCACACTTACATTTAATTTTAGTATTTACTTTGTTAGTTTCTGTTTCTTTAAAGGGATCCTGTCACCTCCAAAACGCCTCCTAAGCTAGCAAAACATGTCCCTGCACCATCCTATCACTAATCTCACATTTCTTTTGTCTCCTAAAAGCATCCTGTGAAAGTGCATAAAAACGTTTTAATACTCATTAGGGATTATAATTAGCAAGCGCTATATTCTTTAGTCACCAAGGCGCGATGTTTTGCAGCTCCAGGATCCACCCTGTCTCTGTCTGTTGCTGTGCTTGTGGAGGCATTGCCCTCCCCCCTCTCTGTCACTCACAGAATGCAAATCATTAGTTCTGCCTTCAGTTTAAGTTTCACAGCAGCACAGACAGAGAGGGCTGGATCCTGGAGCTGCAAAACAACACCCCCTGGTGACTAAAGAATATAGCTAATAATAATCCTGCTAATTATAATCCCTAATGAGCGAGTATTAAAACGTTTTTCTCCACTTTCACAGGATGCTTTTAGGAGACAAAAGGAGTGTGAGATTAGTGATGGGATGCTGCAAGGACATGTTTTGATAGCTTAGGAGGCGTTTTGGAGGTGACAGGATCCCTTTAACTGTTTGATTACTATTTGCAATTAAAATTATTTTCTCAAAACCCTGGTCTAAGTTTTATCATATCGTAAACTATCAGATTCCTAAGTATCTACATAATTGGTACACCAAGTTCACACCTGAACCATGTCATGAACTCACATAACTCCATGAACAGCATGATAACACATGGAGTACAGCCATAAGTAAATAAGAGAAGTGTTCACTTACAGCTACCCGCTGTGTGCTGTCATGCTGTTCATGGGATATCTAAAAGAAAAGGGGTAGACAAGGGCGCAATGGGTCTAAACCGTTTGTAGGGAGTGTAAGTGCAGTGTAAGAACTGCTGACCTTAATCAGTTGTGTGACCCACAAGTGGTTTTAAAGCATCACAGCTGCAGCAGGATCCACCACCTCATGGATAGTCCTCAGTAACTTCAGAAACGGATAAAAAGATTTTAAGATCTGCGCTGCTGTCTTCAATAACGAACTTCATCTGTGCTTAAAACAATGGTTCTTTATTCCAACGCGTTTCGAGATGCAACAACAGATGAACTCCCTGATGAAGATGTCAGCACGATCTCAAAATGCGTTGGAATAAAGAACCATTGTTTTAAGCACAGAGGAAGTTCGTTATTGAAGACAGCAGCGCGGATCTCTAAATCTTTTTGTCCATTTCTGGAGATGCTGTTCTTGAGGTCATCTGAGTTCACTCCTGACATGGCTCAAGTGTGAACTTATTAGACCATACTCACTGCCGGCCGTCAGTGTAAGCCTGCTATTGCTGCCAGTAGACTTGAGTCTGCTCACAGATATATGAAGCAGAGCTGAAGAGGTTCCCTGTGGAATACATCAGAGGGAGTGATTTTTGTTAATTAAAGATAGGAAATAGAGTTGTCTTGTGTTTTATTTGTATTAAAATGTTTTTTCTCTGTGTTGTTTTGTTTTTGTGGTTTACTAGAAATTCATGGTGGCCGAGTCTAATATTGGCCTGACATCATGAATTTGGGTTTAGTGCCAGCTGCCAATATAAAGCTTGCATTAACCCCTTTATTACCCAGGGTCTCACTGCCATGAGAGCCACTCGAAGAGCCAGGAAAAGCACCTGCAAATGCACTACAAAAGAATGTGCCACTTTCAGGGGCGGCTGCAGGCTGCGATTTTCTGCATGGGGGGCACAGTATGCTTGGACCTTACCACGCTGAGAATCCCAAGCCCCAGCTGCCTGAGTTTCACCTTGGCTGGTGATAAAAGAAAGGCAAAGCCCACACATTTGCTTTTTAAACTATTTAAAAAATGTAAAAAAAATAATGGGCTACCCTGTATTTTGATTGCCAGCCAAGGTAAAGCCAGGCTACTGGGGGTGGCAGACCGCAATTGTCCGCTTTATCTGCGCTGAGAATCAAAAATACCACAAAGAGCTATGGAAATTTTTTTAATTATTTATTTATTTTTACAGTACTGTGATGTCAGCCAATGGGTGAGAGGCCCAACAGCCAATCACAGACGCAGTCACAGAGAAGCGGGGTCTGTGATTGGCTGCTGGCATAATCTGAAACCAACCCACACATTCTGACATTTAAAATGTATGGGCAGTTACCAGATAACTCCAACAGCCAATCACACACACTCATTCTCTGTGATAGCATCTGTGATTGGCTGTTGTGTCCCTCTGCAGTGAATATCCAGGAAGTTAATGAGCATCTCCGGAAGCAGACGTGGTGGGACGGCGAAACGCGGCAAGTATAATGTTGTTTAATAACTATTCCCGGGCCATCCATGTTCAGGATCTGGATCAGGATCTGTGCCAAAACACGACATGGTAAGTATAATGCTGTTTAATAACTATCGTCCTTTTACAGGCCCAGTCCTATAACTTTAAAGTCTGAATTCTGTGTTCGGACTCAGAAAGTCAAGGCAAGTCCACCGAACCTGAACATCGACGGGTTCGCCCATCACTACTTAAGAGTAGCTCTTTCATAAAAAATGGCTACATGAACATTCAGGCTTAAAAAAATAATAATTTAATGACCACAATGAAATACTTTTTGATACTTTAATGTGTTCTGTTTGATGTTTTGATGTTCAATTTAATCTCTTTTCACAGAGCTTTTTTCTTTAATAAGCGGCATATCTCTTTCAAAGATCCGGATCACAGCAGCCTCATGTAAATAATCGTGAAGGAATAGAAGGTTCACACAGAGTATGTTTACAGTCAGATCATTAGAGCCGATTTTTGAAACCTGTGGCTTTCTATATAGCCAGTTGGCAAGGCACACTGGGACTTATAGTCTGAACATCTGACAAGTCACAGGAGGACGTCTTCTGCATTACAGAAGCATGAATTTACTGAAAAATGCATTTCGGTTACAAAATAACATAATACATTCAATATAGCAAATAAATGATATATGCATGAATCAAAATGGGTGTACACATATATCGGTAATTTATACATATGTGTTGGCTATACAGGGTTCTTCAAAGTAAGAGTAGTCTAACTATGAGAGATGAGCCAGTCAATTCAAGGCCAATGAAATTGGCTAGGGTCACACTTAAAACATGAATTGCGTTCACCGCATCCAGATCCAGATGCGGTGAACGCAATTCTCATCATACCTTCAGCAATCCGGTTACCGGATAGTTTGCTCATCCCTGCTGCTGCAGGGATGAGCAAACTGTTCTGTGTATATTAAAAGTATTTATTTAATAAATAAATGTTTGATTAATGTCTCTAGGGGGGGCCAAGTCCCCCCTAGAGACCTTACACCCACTCAGGTGGGCTTATACAGCTATAATCTATTCTGTACAAAAGCGCCGGGCTCCTCAGAGCGGCGCGCATGACCCCACAAAGTAAAGAACAGGTTATAGCTGTATAAGCCCACCTGAGTGGGTGTAAGGTCTCCAGGTCTCCAGATGAATCGTATGACCATGAGGGGATTCCCAATATTGCCTTGCAGCTTTAGAATCACATGATGAAGCAGCCAGTCATCTTAGCCTGTATAAAAGCAGAAGCAGGGAATGCAGCAGCCATTTTAAGGTGAAACTGAATAGTAAGAGGATATCACTGCTCACTGCTTAGCCATAGCAATAAAGAGAAAAAGTCATAAAACACTGAAATCTCCACTTGTTCTACCATGTATTGTATTCCTCACTCCCTATGCCACACACTGTAATGTGCTCTACCAGCACTGTATTTTCTCTGCTTATATCTATCCCTATCAAACATACTATACTGCTCCCTGCTTGCACTACAAGAACTCTACTTAGCTCACTCAATCTCTACTACATGTGATACCTCGGATACTTAGGCCAGGATCAGACTTTCCTTTTGTCATCATAAGAGGAGGTTCCATTTTAATATTACTCTAAAATATTACTCAAGACTGAGCAGAGTAAAAAGCACAAGATTGTTATACGGCATCATAAAGGCCTATCCGATAGAAAGATTTCAAAGAAGACTAGGGTTTCAAGCTCTCTTGGAAAAAAAAACAAAAATGTGCAATATTGAGGATCGTAGATGCAGTGATCAGCCAAGGAACTGAGAACAGCAGATGAAAGACACAAGGGTGCATGAAGCCTTCCCACCGCCTGAACTGCGGGTGAGGAGCAAGGAGGGGGGGTGCTGTTGGCGCCGGCCACGGGTGAGGAGTGGGGGTGGAGAGGGTGGTCCTGTTAGCGCCGGGGAGGCAGGCAGGGAGGAGGCTGTGCCTTACCATGCTGCAGCCGGCGGCACCCATCACACAGGAAGCCGTTGTGTGGTGCAGGCGCCGCCCCTTTCTATACAGCCACTTAAAGTTGTTGTCAATGCTGAGAAATACAGTAAAATACCATCAAGGAGGCATCGGATTGGCTCCAAATTTATTCTGCAGCAGGACAACGACCCCAAACACACAGCCAATGTCATTACGAACTATCTTCAGTGTAATCAATAAAAGGTTCTGTAGGTATGGCCTAACCAGAGCTCAGAGCTTAATATCATTGAGTTTGTCTGGGATTATATCAAGATATGAAGAGGCAGAAGGATTTGCCTTATTCAAAAAAGATTTATGGTTAGTTCTTTAACATGTTTGGAACAACCTCTATGCCTTAAAAGGTGTACCCAGAAAAATGCATGCTGTTTTGAATGCAAAGAAAGGTAGTCACAGCAAGTATTGATTGAATTTCCCACAGTTTCCAATTTGTGAAGTGATAAAAAAAAACTAATTACACTTAAAATGTAAATATCATTTTATTGAAAAAGAAAACAATACTGCACTGCTCATTAATGCAGCCATAGGATCTGCAGGACATGCTGGGTGTTATAGTTCTCACATGGGACCTTAAAGCAGCTCTCCAGTGGGTTTTATTTAGCAATGGAGTGGTGCTTTTAATATCAGCTCAATGCTCCCATTCTTAGGATCTGACCGGAAGAAGCGGTACAGCACCGCGAAACGGACCGTTGTCACTCCTCCACACTCCCTCCCGTACAGCAGCCATGTCATGCCTACACTTTGGCAAATAAAAGATACAAGATATCAACATGGTGAGTGCTGCTAATTTTTTTCTTAAAGAATTTGTTCATACTTTATTAAGCGTGCACCGCTATTCCGGATCTTCAACACTGGCACAGTGAGAGCATATAGGGTGAGAGCTGCAGTGCCCAGTAATTTTTCTACTACTTGAGGGCTCCCATTCTTATACTCACCCTCCTTCGTCTTCATATAGTACTTTACAGACACCACTCCGATCCCGCAGCACCATCTTCTGCCCATAGCTTCCAACTAAATAACACACTATTATAATAACACAACCTATATTAGCATGTTATTTATATTATTAATATTTTAACACATGGTATGCTTCAAATATTTTTTTCCCTATTTTTCACCTGTAAAACATGGGTGCATCTTATAGTCCAAAAAATATGTTAAATAGTTCATTTTATATATATATACTGTATATATATAATATGTGATTGTAGTGTGATATAGTATAGACACACTATTATTGCTGGTGTCTCAGAGTCAAGCTAGTCATTTATTTTATAACTGAGCATTTTTCAATATCTCAACATGTATGTTAGCCACCGGCACATTAAACATTGCAACTCAAAGAAAAAGCAATGAAAATTGGTGCTGAGAAAATATTGATCTGAAATTTTTGCCTTAAGTGGTTAAAATACACAGCAAAGTTGACTAAACAACTGAATCCTGGCAGTTTCCCCCCAAAACTAGACGCATGCAATTTACACTGGGTCTGCAGGCTGTTTCCTCCTTTCCATTATTATAACCTTTAAGTGAATTGATTTTTATGAAATGTTCATAAATACTTCAGAGAAGCCTTTGTTGTTATCTGTGATATGATGGCTAAAGGAAGATGAAATCGACTATCTTTAAATTTGCAGCTGTGCTGCCACAGTCACTGTCAGTTTTGGAAGTCAGTTCTATAAATTCATTCTAGCAGTTTATTGCTGCAAGGCCGGGTCTAGTCACACCAATCATCAACTTCAATTTTCTTAACATTCCTTTATATTAAATCGAACTTATCTGTATCATATAAAATAACTTTTTTGGAATTGGTTTGGTTTTATTGTTAACAACTCAATAGTCACCTACCTACAGAATAGTGTGGTGCTTAGTATACGGAGAAATCTCCAAAACAAGTCATTGAAGTCATTATACTTCCACAAAGCTTACATTTAGGCCAGTCCCCAACTAAATAACAAAACCTATGTTTCTTCAGGAATTTTAACATATTAATCTTATCCCACCCACAGCTAGAGACTGAAGCTGGCTCAGTGCGAATATCTAGTTGTAATGGATGCCCTCCACACCTTTTGAGTGGGCTATCTCTTAAGTGTCTGCCGCCAAATTGGGTGCTTTGTCTGAGTGTGTGCACGCCACCGTAAGAACCACGCTGACAACAAGTCAAAGTAGAGCTTAATGACAAAGACCTTTATTTTAGGAGGGGTTAGCAGTTTTATACGACTCCTTAAAGGATATTACTTAGGGGTGTTACTAGGGGTGATTGCATCATATTATGCTGAATCTACATTTTATTCAGAAAAAACATTCAATTATATTCTGTGGGTTAGTATTTCAATGCAGCCTTGGATTAGTACAGTCGGTACGGGAACATTTTGATAAGAGCTTCCACACTGCTACATCACCAGCAGGTAACCCGTAGCCCCCCACTAGCTATAAGGGGTGGAGTGTCACCTCCGGAGGACGGAGCTAGTGCAGGTGCTCACTCTGTCCATGTATTATTGCGCTCTGGGAGATTTACTTCTGGTGTTGCTGGGAGGCGGAATGTCATCGCTACCAGTGATTATGGTGTTCTGGGATGGTGGGTCCCCTGGTGTCAGCTGTGCAGGATGCTGCATCAGCTAGGTGGTGATGTGCCTTCCATCCCACCTGACTCGCCACCTCTTTTACGTCTTTGAGCTGAGGGTGGATATTGGGCGATGCCTCAGTGATGTCAGGTGATCTCTGAGTGGTAGATATAAACCTGCCATATAATCTGTGTTGTACTGGTTCTTTCAGTTTTGTTTGTGTAGTAAGGTTAGTCGCTAGTGTGTTTATCTTGGTTTGCTCTTTTGCTCTGACTGTTAGGTTGGGGCTCTGTCCTTAGCTTTCCTTTCTTGATTTTGTACTGCACTACTTACTTCGGTCTGCTGGTGAGTTTGATATGACTGTGGTCTGTGTCCCGGTCACCAGCTACCACCCTATTTGCCTCCTGAGAAGTGCCCGCTAAAGTCCCCCCTTCCAGGACATGAAGGCGGGTGCAAAGTACACCAACCCTAAAGCGTGCGCAGTAGCGTAATGGCTGGCGCTAAGAATGACTGATATGCTGCACTTGCTGGCTTGCAGTCCATTCACTCCACCATTCCTAGCATTACAAATATCCCATATGTCATGCAGGTCTGTGATGACACAACCCCTTAAAGGCAATCTATAATTGGGTTTTTGCCATGTGATGTGACAACAGTATGAGGTCGGCACGCAGTGATGTATCACTTAGTCTACTGGGTGTAGCAGTTAGGATAGTGTTGGAGATTTCACATAGCTCTGAATGCGGAGTTATGTATAATTCTGCCTATGCCACTGATTGGCTGCTTTCTGTGTACATTGTATATTGTCAATAAGCAGCTAATAAGTGTTGGGTTCATGTTTGGACTAGGACGCATGAGACACCTAGTCCTGTAGGGATAATCTCTGCTGTGATTGTATTAAAACAGCAACACAGACTAGTAAGTGACACATCCTAAAATCAGGTTCTCAACAACTCTACATCATGGTGCTCTTAGCTCACAAAGACCTGGTGACAGATTTCCTTTAAGTGGGCTGTAGTTTACATGAGAAATGACTATCATCCTGGGATGGACCATGTCCTACATTTTATATATGTGACCCTCATAAGGTCTCCTAAAATAATTGTGCCCACCTGAACAGGTACAATCCATATATTATGCCGACGGCCGAGTAAGAAGACAAACCTTTCTATACAGACTCCGAGTCTTCAGGACGGTGCGGTACATGAATATATTATGTAAATAGAGTATTCCTATTTCTTCATTGTTATTCACGTTGCAGTCTAGACCTGTGCTGGTGTTTCTCTTATTATTCTAAACATTTATCAAGGAAGTTGTAATTTAACCTTAGGTTTATCCTATTCCTCATCAGTGTTAATAGAGGTGAGTGAACATCCTGCATGGATTGATATGAAATATTACACCAATATATTTCCAAATACATTCATACAGGCCTTTCACAGACGACAGGAAGAGCAATTGACATAAAAAGGAAATTTATAAGAAATGCTTAAACAATGTAAGCTAAGTTATAAAAGAGATTCTCAGGAACAGTCTTTATTTTTAAGTGGATTGAAATCTCTCTCATTGTATTGATAACTGCAGCTCTTCCGATATTACACCGGACATTCACTGTAGAGGGAATCTGCCAGCAGGTTTTTGCTATATAAAGTGATTACACCATGATATAGAGGCAGAACCCTGATTCCAGCAATGGTCACTCAGTGGGCTGTGTGTTGCTGTTTCACTAAAATCAGTGTTTTATCAGCAGGAGATGATCACTACAGTACCACTAGTACTGTGTGTGTGTCTTGCCTCTTGATTCAAGCCTGCACCACTGATTAGCAGCTTTCTGTCAATGTACAGTGTGCACAGATAGCTGCCAATCATGTGGGGGCAATCCACAGCTCATCATTGTGAGCACCTCTAGATCTGCAGCAGATAAAAACAGTGATTGCATCAAAATGGCCGCCACTGTTAACCACTTAGACCACGCTGCCAATCACTGACAGAGCCATCTAAAGCAGCACGGCAGGGATCGCCCTATTCCCCGCTGGCATCGATGACCACGTGACGTATTGATATGTTGCCATCAAAACCAGGGGTCCTGTGATGACCCCTAATGCTGCTATGACTCACTTCCTTTGGTTGCTTTGCAAGCGCCTGCATCCACAGAAAGTGATCATTTGTGCTGTGCAGAGTCATGGATCAGCACTGCTCTGTACAGCATAGGCCATCCGACTGTGCAGTATTGAGGTGTCCTAGGGGGACATTTAAAATAAACAAAAGGTTAAAAAAAGTTTTAAATAATATGGAAAAAAAACTAAAAGTTCAACTCACCCCCCTTTTGCCCCATTGAAAATAAAAGCCATATAAAAAAAAGTACACATATTCGGTATCACCATGATCAGAAATGCCCAATCTATCAAAATAAAAAGATCAATTAATTAGATCTGTAAACTGCAGAACGGAAAATAAGTCCAAACCCAAAATTGCGTTCATTTGGTCACAGCAACATGCAATAAAATGCAATAACAGGCGATAAAAACATTGCATGTACCCAAAAATTGTATTATTAGAAACATCATATCAAGACCCAAAAATAAGCCGTCACACAACGCCAGATCCCGAAAAATGAGAACGCCGCGGGTCCAGTAAAATGGAGACAAACACACAATTCTTTTTAAAAAAAAAAAAAACTTCTGAAATATTTTTCACCATTTAAAATACATGTTTGGTATCTCTACACTTGGCGATACAAAAGAACGGCAGCCTCACTGACAGTGTACTCTTCAGTTTATTCAGAGTGCTAGAGTCCATGGGCCATGAGGGGAGAGAGAGGATGACAGGGTGCCCAGAAAATGGACGATGATCGTTTTGTTCAGAAATGAACTTCAATAGGTTCCATTTCTGAACAGAAGCCGTCATATGTCCATATTGATGGAAATATAAAAAAGTTATGGCTTTTGGAATTAGAAGAGAAAAAAAAATGAAAAACAGAAAATCACCCGGTGGCTGAAGGGGTTAAAAATGTTCTTGTCTAACAGGCACGGTTTGTTTCTCTTCTCCTGAACTGTCTCTTTAGCTCTTTGAAACCTTGATTTGGACATTTGCAGCTTAGGATTAAAAGATGGTCTACAGTTGACCTAATAACTGCTGTAACAGCTGGACGAATAGTCGATGATAGGTATGTATTGCGAGGTGGCTATTCTCTGTGATGTAAGCCCTGGTGTAGCCCTATTTCACTTAAAGTACTAAAGTGATTTATTAGAGCATATCAGGGCTGGGTTTAACAAGTAGGCGGAATGATGGGTGGGTCTGGCTGCTCACATATCCCCAACCATGGGAGTCGTACATGAGTTTAAAATGGAGTCTATTTGTTTGACATGTGCAATGTGTGTGGAGGTTGTTACATTCCTGTGGACCCTGTGTAGAAGAAAAGCGTCCTTTCTTGATCAGGCAATCCTGGAGCTAAAGGTGACTGGTATTGACCTTTTTGTTGTACCTTTATGCCTGAAAAAGGCCTATGTTATATTTTTCTTTGGAGCGGTTTATGAAAATACAAATAAACCAAGTGGACTGACTTAATAGAAATCATTACTCTCATTGCCTTGACCCCAGCTGAGTGAGTATCCATCACATTAAGTATAGGTTTATCAAAATGAATATTGAAATCTCCCTCATTATCCATTTATTCCTCACACTCTAGCTATAACAATTTGACATCTAATAGATGAAATTATCTACACCAGAAAAGAAAGGATTCTTTTCTGTAAGAGCACTGACAGCATGGAACTTTCTTTCATGTTGAATTCATTAAAACAACTTAAAGGTTCTTTGACAGTGACTTAACTTAAAAATCATGAGCTATAGTTCAAAATCTCCAACTGTGCCCCCAGTCATTGAAAGTCTTTATAGTATTGTTTTTTATGTAGACCAAGGGGACTTTTTGGGCCACCTGGGTTCCACCACCTGGGTGTATTCCACCTTTGCACCTATTCTAATTACGCACCTGGTATTTGATACATTTGAGCACACAAGTTAAAGGTTACTAAAGTACTGAAGATTGGCCATTGTTCCATGGATTTAATCTGATTGCGACATTTGAAGTCTACAATCATTTTTATTCCCTTAAACTGATCATGTACATCACATGGCTGTAGGACACTGTCACCGATTGTTTGGTTGACAGTCTTCTTGGTTGTCTCTCCCATACACAACAATTGCTGCGGCTGCAGCCTGCCTTATATAGCTATGTCTATGGCAAATGGGTGACTATAGATGTTCATGTTTGTGTCCTTATCTGTTGCAGTTTGGGTGATTTCTCTTTCTTCTTTCTGACAAGACACTCTTTTCTTTTGCAGGTTATGGCTGGGGTCACACTAGAAATCTGTTTTGGAAGTGATTTCCATGACAATCCATTTTTTTTGGGTGCTTTTTGAGCCTCCTGCACCCTGAAGTTTTTGTTTGAACTTAGTAATTTTTTGACCAAAATTCTCAAAAAAACGGATCCGTTTTTTAAGGCACCCCAAAATAACGGATCGTTTTTCCATAGGCCTATGTTAAAAAAAATATATATTTTTTTCTTTTTTTAGAAAAACGGACCCCAAAAACGTTGCTAGCAACGTTTTGGCTGAAAAAGGACATAGCAATGTTTTTAAGTGCAGAAAAAAACGGACAGGGTGTTTATTACATCCAATCCGTTTTTTATCAGTTTTTGGACTTAGAAAAAAAAAATGCCAAAAATGAAGCCAAAAATGGACCAAGGGCTTATGTGTGACCCTAGCCTATCTCAGGCATTTCTTTATCTATATATCTGACTTATCCTCTTCCTCAACTTTATAGACATGTATTCTTTGATGCATGTGATTCTCACGGATTATGTACTATTTGGGGATCCCACTTTTATAGGGGTATTAAGTATTCTCTTTTCCTTTTCCTGACCCTGTATTGGGTCAATTTTTAAGGGATTTTCACACTATATATGTCGGAAGAGTCAGGACAGGAGGTCGATCAAAGTACATGCTCCGCACTCTGTCTTTAACTTTTAAGTTCCTGCCTCCGGGTACGGATTCCGGCCGGTCACGTGACTCATCACAGGGTGCCGACGTCAGCACAGGTCCTCTTGTTTTCTACCTCTCAACTAGGTCCTAACACCGACACCACTCCAATAACACGCAGCACCGCTCCGCTCACCTGGAGGTGTAGTACAAAGAAGGAAGGAGGTTCAGCAGATTAAGCGGGCGCTTTAGTTATGTATAGGCAGGAGAAGCAATATTTAAGAACCTTTTCTTTAATGGATCAGTTGGTCAATGGTCACTTCCTCACAACACGTTTTGGCGGATAAGTCCGCCTTCATCAGGTCCTGCTCTGACCACTATGACTCACGGGCTTCCGAATAGTGGATTGGTGACCACCTGAAGTGAATACAATATTTATTACTCTTTCTTTAACCTTTGAGTAGGATTTATAATGCAGTTGGTCTGTTTTTGAGATTCACATGATATTAAGACAATAAGTAATTGCCTGTGAATTTCCGAACCTTGCTTCATGTTGGATGTCATATTACCAGCTTAATCGCCAAGCTGCCATTTTTGCATGATATAATATACATCTAACCCTTTGTATCTTAAGCACAATTTGGGTTGGGAATTTCTGTATTGAGTGAGTTTCCCTGTTGTACACAGCTTTTTAAGTATTTTTAATTGTATTGTCTGGTATTTGTATTTACGGGATTCCTCTGCGCTGATCTCAAGAGACAATTTTGATTTTATTCTTTATTCACCCACACACCAAACAAAAGGAAGCAGACGCGTTTCGTAGCCATGTGACCACTTCATCAGGGCATTAGTTACAGAGTTACATAGAAAGGACTTTATGTACGCAAACATATTTCCAAACAAAATAGCATCATGACATCATTTCCATGGAAACGCCCCCTTTGTGTTACAAACAGGTAAAATCACTCATAAAAGCGTATAATCAAAATTTAAATTGCATAAAAAAGATGAAGAAAAAGCCCACACTAACACAAATTTCAAGGAAAAAAAAATAATAATATTTTCTTTAAAAGTTTTTCCATTGGATTCGAACTCACTCAAAAGTTGATCTCACATTATAAGCCCTATATCTTGCCACTAAACTACTGCCACCTCAGACCATTTGCCACTTTTACTTAGGCTGACCCCAGAGTTACATAAGAAGGACAAACATATCCTCATGATGTCATTTCCTGTGGGAACGCCCCCTTTGTGTTACAAACAGCTAAAATCACTCAAAAATGTATAATCAAAATTTCCATTGCATATAAAAGAAGAAGAAAAACCTCCACACAGGAAAGTCTCGTGACTATCATGTGAAACCTGGGTTTGAGAGGGAGTTCGAGTCCTGGGTAAATTGCTTAATGAACAAAATTTTAAATTAAAGTTGGCCGATAGGGAATTCAGATTAAAAGTGGAAAATGGTCTGAGGTGGCAATGTTTTAGTTGGGAAGACGCAGAATTTATAATCTGAGATCAACTTTTGAGTGTGTTCGAACCAGAAAAAAAAAAAAAACAGCTTTTAAAGAAAATTTTTATGCCTTTTGAAATTTGTGTTTTATGTGTGGAGCTTTTTCTTCTTCTTTTTTATGCAAATGGAAAATGGAAATTTTGATTATACATTTTTGAGTGATTTTAGCTGTTTGTAACACAAAGGGGGCGTTCCCACAGGAAATGACATCATGAGGATGTGCTTGTGCATATAAAGTCCTTTCTACGTAACTCTGGGATCAGCCTAAGTAAAAGTGGCAAATGGTCTGAGGTGACAGTAGTTTAGTGGCAAGACTAAGGGCATATAATGTGAGATCAACTTTTGAGTGAGTTCGAATCCAATGGAAAAACTTTTTAAAGAAAAATTATTTTTTTTTTTTGCCAACTCAAAAGTTGATCTCACATTATAAATTCTGCGTCTTCCCACTAAAACATTGCCAACTCAGACCATTTTCCACTTTTAATCTGAATTCCCTATCGGCCAACTTTATTTTAAAATGTTCATTAAGCAATTTACCCAGGACTCAAACTCCCTCTCAAACCCAGGTTTCACATGATAGTCACGAGACTTTCCTGTGTGGAGGTTTTTCTTCTTCTTTTATATGCAATGGAAATTTTGATTATACATTTTTGAGTGATTTTAGTTGTTTGTAACACAAAGGGGGCGTTCCCACAGGAAATGACATCATGAGGATATGTTTGTCCTTCCTATGTAACTCTGGGGTCAGCCTAAGTAAAAGTGGCAAATGGTCTAAGGTGGCAGTAGTTTAGTGGCAAGACTAAGGGCATATAATGTGAGATCAACTTTTGAGTGAGTTCGAATCCAATGGAAAAAACTTTTTAAAGAAAAATTATTACTTTTTTTTGCCTTGAAATTTGTGTTTTATGTGTAGGGCTTTTTCTTCGTCTTTTTTATGCAATTAAAATTTTGATTATATACTTTTATGAGTGATTTTACCTGTTTGTAACACAAAGGGGGCGTTTCCACAGGAAATGATGTCATGACGCTATTTTGTTTGGAAGATATGTTTGTGTATATAAAGTCCTTTCTATTTAACTCTGTAACTAATGCCCTGATGAAGTGGCCACATGGCTACGAAACGCGTCGGCTTCCTTTTGTTTGGTGTGTGGGTGAATAAAGAATAAAATCAAAATTGTCTCCTGAGGTGAGCGCAGAGGAATCCCGTAAATACAAATACCTTGTTTTCTTATCCTGGATCTGCAGCGACCCTTTACGTTTACAAGGTTGGTTGTGATCCCTTAACAACTTGAGTAGGTGAGTGGATTACTGTGATATTAACCCCTGGTATCCACATTTATTGCTCTATTGTGCGCTCCCCCTCCCCTTATATACCGTATATACTCGTGTATAAGCCGAGTTTTTCAGCCCAAAAATTGGGCTGAAAAGTACCCCCCTCGGCTTATACGCGAGTCAGTGCGCGGGCTGCTGTATACAGCGGTTATACAGCAGCCCCCGCATCCCCAGTAATGCAGGGCCCCCCCCTCATGCTCCGGTCACCTGTAAAGCAAGTTATACTTATCAGTGCCCGCTGCCGTCCGCGCCCGCCGCTGCCGACATGCGATCCTCCATCTTCATTCATCTTCTTCCTGCTCTGTGCGCGTCGCAGGCAGTGACGTCATTACCGGCGACGCGCACAGGAAACAGGAAGAAGATGCATGAAGACGGAGGATCGGGATGTCGGCAGCGGCGGGCGCGGACGGCAGCGGGCACTGATAAGTATAACTTGCTTTACAGGAGACCGGAGCATGAGGGGGGGGCCCTGCATTACTGAGGCTGCCTGTATACTACCACTGGGACTGCTGTATATAGGGGCCCTGCATTACTGGGGCTGCAATACCACTGGGGCTGCTGTATATAGGGGCTGCAATACCACTGGGGCTGCAATACCACTGGGGCTGCTGTATATAGGGGCCCTGCATTACTGGGGCTGCAATACCACTGGGGCTGCTGTATATAGGGGCTGCAATACCACTGGGGCTGCTGTATATAGGGGCTGCAATACCACTGGGGCTGCAATACCACTGGGGCTGCTGTATATAGGGGCTGCAATACCACTGGGGCTGCAATACCACTGGGGCTGCTGTATATAGGGGCTGCAGTACCACTGGGGCTGCAATACCACTGGGGCTGCTGTATATAGGGGCTGCAATACCACTGGGGCTGCAATACCACTGGGGCTGCTGTATATTGGGGCTGCTGTATACACCTCTGGGGCTGCATATACCTCTGGGGCTGCATATACCTCTGGGGCTGCTGTATACTACCACTGGGGCTGCTGCTGTATACTACCACTGGGGAGGCTGCTGTACACTACCACTGGGGAGGCTGCTGTATACCTCACTGCTGGGGGTTGTATACCTGTGCTGGAGTCCACCCTCGGCTTATACGCGAGTCAATAGATTTTCCAGGTTTTGGGGGCAAAAGTAGGGGGGTCGGCTTATACACGGGTCGGCTTATACACGAGTATATACGGTAATTGTATTGTCTGGAATATGTTGTTTTGTACTCAATAAAATAGAATTGATGATTAATCTTACTACACTATAGATCCCAATTCTTTATGCACGCTTCTGTTTTCTTGCTTTTGAAATATATAGGGGCCTTAAGATGCAGAAACTTAGCTACATTATCTTGGAGGATTTTGCCTTCTTTGGGATCAACATTGCAACTTATTAGGCCGAACTGGAAGGAACATTTCTAGTTTTCCAAAGTAAAGTAGACGGATGAAAACCCAAATAAATCTGATTTTTTTATTCTCTGTGTGGTTGTTGTATTTTATACTATTGCTTGACTACAACTGATATAACATAAATGTATTGAATAATGTAAGAACAGAACCAATGAAGCAGCTTTCATCTTTATTTCTATCCTTCAGCTTAGTAAACAGACTATGTGGTTCAGCAAGGTCTTTTCTGACGTCAAACTCAACGTTTCCATGTTTAACAGTGCAGTTGCAATAAATAGACGTGTATTGTGCACTATCATTCTCTAGGCTTTGTTGATGAATACATTCAAAATCAGATTTCAAAGGTCTGTGAAACAATAATACATTGTCATTGTTCACTAGCTGATGTTGTATGGTATGAGAATGGATTTGAGTGGCTTGTTTTAACCATTCAACCACATGTAGGCTAGAAGTCATATTTTATTTTGTTGTACCCAGAACCATAAATCATCTTTTGACTTTTTAGCATACACAAATATAACATTATTTTCGTACTGTGCTATGCTGTACATAACCCGGGATACGTTTTAGTTAGTCTTGGTGCTGCTGATAACTTGCACATTAAGAATATGTTCCCATTATCCGGATTCACTGCCTCCACGCCTGTGTGGAAGCCGGTGATCTCTGCAGGTGAGCGCAGCCACCCTGTGCCCATGATCTGCGTTGGGTGCAGGGCCGCCTTTCCCTGCATTCACTGGCTGAGATCGCCTCCGATTCCGCAGCACTAAATTGACATGATGCGGACAGACGGTGGCAGGAAAAGTCACCCCACAGGTCAGTTAACGCTGTGGAGAAAAGAAGCACAGTGGGCATGGGATTTCTGTAAATCCAACCACTGCCCTCATACTGTTTAATGCAGCATTATGGCTGAAGCGCAAACATACTGAGTCCATAACGGTGCAAGCACTGATCGTGGGAACACAGCCTTAGTCTGAAGAGAATGGATCCTACAAATGCCGTTTTCATAAAAATCATAATTTATTTATTGTCAACATCTAAAACTGAGCAGATCTGATGAGATTCAAAGTCCTCAAATCTTGTGGATTTTACCAGGAAATTCTATTTGGAACAAATGTATTTATCGAGTTTTGAATGTCCCCTATTATGCTCCATTCCTTATTATCTAAAGATGGAGAAACAAAAGGCTCAATAAGGTCTTATCGTTATTTTTAAATGAAATGATAGTGATCGTCACTGCTCACCTTAGCCGGTTATGAGACTCACAAGCAGTTTGTGCACAGTGGTAGAGGTGCATAAATCCAATGGAAAGTGCTTTTGTGATCCGCACTAACTGTATATGGCCAATGACCACAAAGAATCTATGGATAATGCTGCTTTATTTCTACGCGTTTCAGAGCAAACCTCTCTACTTCCTCAGGAACACACATAAAAAGCACCGTCCATTGGATTTATCTATTCCCTATTATGGAATATCAAATGTAAAATGTAGAAAAAAATAAAAGCATAAAAGCTAAAACTAATACTCACCTCACTGCTCGCTCTCAATGCTCAAAGCTATTTTCCTGACGTCCATTGCAATAGAGGAAAGTACAGATTGCATGCCAGAACCTGGAAATCCAATGGCAGCCGCCATGCACAATCTGATAATGCCACAACCTCCCAGCTCCGGCCCCATAGCATTGCCCTACTACTGACATCCAATGGCAACCCTGCTTCCTGTAGCCCAGCTCCACAACCGCAGCCCCCTCAGTAAGCAAAAATCCAAGATTTGTATTGTAAACAAAATGTGTTGCTCTCCAAGGCTGTGGAGTCTAAAGGGTGGGTAGGAAGACAAACAAGAGAAGAGCAAGAGAAAAGAAAGAGAAAGGGGTGCAATAGTGCGGTTACCAGGGGGCTTTTTTTTTAGCGTGGCGTACTAATAGGTGGCCACTCACCTTATCAGGTTGTGCTGTCCCCGCACAACCCGGTAATACATTTGATAAGGCGCCCTTCACAGGCTCTAGCTCATCCGCACACCGCGTGCTCCGAGCATCCGGTCACGTCACCGCAGGTCCTTAAGTTAAAGCTCCTGTTGCCAGGCGACGCCAGGTCCTCACGTTAAGCTGCACTCTGCACCTAGCTGCTCCCCGCCGCTTTACCCTCAGAGAGGGATTTATATTAGAAGGTAAAAACTATAAGCGGTCTAATTGGAGGCGCTCAGGCACAAAAGCAGCAGGCACCTGAGGAACATAGAGAATCTATCGAAACATGTTGTGGAGTAGGAGGGGAGCCTGAATAAAGGTCTGTTGAAAAACCATCCCAGTGCCTGCTACTTTTGTGCCTGAGCGCCTCCAATTAGACCGCTTATAGTTTTTACCTTCTAAACAAGAGAAGAGGGCACAGATCTAAGTGCATTGTGTTTAAATCTGTTTTTCGGTGATTATTAATCTTATCGCTCACCTTGCAAATGTCTTGTCTCTTGCTTATCAGACCCATTTTGGCCTAGGAGATGTTGTCCTTCAATTATGGTATGCAGTCCCGTCCCGGATCATTCAGATCACAATGCCAATGTGACCATAACAGGAATAAGCAGATCAGGCAACATCCGGAAAGGTGTAGAGCGCCCTACACATTTCTGGATGTTGCCTGATCCGCTTAAGATTTGTATTGTAAGTCGCACCCATTTTGCCACCAATTTGGGGAAAAAAGGACGTCATGTAAACCGAAAAATACAGTATATTGTTCTCTGCTTTTATCCTTGTAGCTCATCTCTTATAATGTCTTAAATATTTTGTACACCACTGTTGCCAAGTTTCCCAGATGGTCCACCTTCTTACCATTACCCCGTCAGTTATCCTTCAATCTATTCAAAGGAGATAGAATATTTTGGTCTATCTTTTGCTGAACTCAACTACCTTAAATATTGATTAAGCCCCACCACAGGCCAAATAGTATTAATTTTCTCAAACGCTGCTGCACTTCTTGTGCTATTTGTTATTTTAGGTGGTGAACCTCGATTGCTGTCTTGTTGAATGATATCTGGCTCTGGAAGTTCAGTTAAGCCTCTGTCACATCTGGCGACGGGGCTGGGGATGTCGGTGGTGACTGGCGGGTGCGCGCACATTTTTGTTGCCCCGCTATCCCCCATTTACATGGGGCGACATCTGCAGCCCCGCACCGGCGAGCTGACAGGCGGCATCGCCGCCGGGGTGTCTGAAAACCCCAGCGCCAATGTAGGACAATGGGAGCCTATTGCTCCCATCGCCTGTCAGCTCGCCGGCGGCCGGTTACATGGGGCGATGTCTGCACATCGCCCCAGATCGGTCGCCAAGTTTCAGAGCACTGCTCTGAAACCACGCGACCTCTCGGCGGGGGCGCCGACATCGCCCCTTTACATGAGGCGACGTAGGGGCGATGTCGCCGCTGATAGGCCACGCCCCTACGTCGATATCACCCCATGTGACGGGCTCTTTACTGTTTTATCCAGTGTTATACTCTTTACTACATAATTGTAGGTCCACAACCCAAGGATATGAAGCCTTATAACAGGTTAACAGAACATATAATACTTAAAGGAAGGGTAGCAATTGGCCCCAACTGATTCCAAGAATGGAGTTCGGAAGGTCATGTGTTCACAGATCAATTCCGTGTCTGCTGGAAATACCTTGGTTATCTTACACCTTTTCCCAAGTACCTTGGTTATCTTTGACTTTCCAATAGACGATGATTTCTTTTGATTTTTCCAAGTGGTGATATCACCTGCAAACAGCAAGTTTGTCTTTGGATGGATAAGTTGGAGATCCGGTATTATTTCTAGATCAACATGTTAGATTATACGTGGAACTTGATAGGCCTTCAATCTAAAAAATACAGTGAAACTATAAATTAAACGATCCCATTACATAAAAAAAAACACTAAAAACGTAATAAATCAATATTGAATTGTGTATAGTACCCAGTATGGTTGAGAACATATTCTGCTGACCTCTCACCCAAGTCAATAAATCAGTTGATGGAAAGAATGGGCTTTGCAGTTTTATGAGATGGCAACAAAAACATTTAGCAAACCACTAATAATTCTCCATAGTATAAATGCCGTGAAAGACATGACAAACTTCTCTTGTAAAGTCTCATTTGTCAGGCTTTTAACACATCAAGCGTTGTCTGTCAGCACAATTGTGAAGGCTCATGCATGGAGCGGTGACAGAGGACAGGTTTTGCATTCTTAAAGCCAAATTACAACCATTTATTCAACTCTATAAGCGATTGACCGGCAAGTATAAAAATCATTTACCGGATAGGCAACTTTTTTTTTTCCGTTCTTGTGCACATAGCATAATAATATTTCAATATTTGGAATTAATCCTTGCAAATGACATTAGTTAACAGCTTTCCTAATTCATTTTAAGATTTCTCCTCGTCAGTTTCTTTACAAGAGTCGTTTTAACAATTTTTTTACGATGAAGTCATACGAAAATTTTGCTTTCGCCAAAAGATGATATAAAAATTATGTAAATTTACATTTTTTGTGGCTCATTAGAAAATTGCATTAGTGTCTTCTATTTAGGATTTAACTATTAAATTGGGTGGCGAGTTAATTGGATCTTCTCCTGTTCAGTTTGCTAATTCTTTTCATAAAGCTCAGCAAAATGTTCATGCTTTAATGTACTGTTTGGCGCATCTCCTCTTTTACTACTGTTATCGCAGCGGTGATTCATGCAAGAATCTTGCCAAAATATGTCACTCCTGACCCCAAGCATCCAGGCTGGAATGATGGATGTAAAGGTTTTACTATGAGGAAGCAATACTAGGCAATGGATATGAAACAACTGAAAGAATCCAGAAAATAACATTGTATAGTTTTTAAATAATTCAATTGCATGTTATTGTATGACAAAAGTATTTGATCACCTACCAACCATCAAGAGTGTTCTGGCTCTCACAGACCTCTTAGGCTGGCTTCACACTGCAGTTTTTTCCCTGATCAGGTTCCATCCAGTTTGTGTGCCAAAACCAGGAGAGGAACCAGGAGAGGAACTTGCAGAAAAAAACTATAAGTTAACTATAAAGATTGACCCTGTTCTGAGTTTTGGAGACACTCCTGGTTTTGACACACAAAACCTGATCGAACTTGATCAGGGAAAAAAACCGCAGTGTGAAACCAGCCTTAGTTTTTCTATAAGAAGCCTCCTACTCTGCCCTCATTACCTGTATTTATTGTTCTTGTTTGTGTGGCACCCCAGGGGTTAATGTGCCACAGTAACATCACCAAGGGTTAATTCCCACACAACACACAACACGACACTAGCGCCTCTGGGCCAGAAGGGGGAGCTAAAGCAACTCCCCTATATATTCTGGTGTGGAGAGGAACTGAGTAGTTCAGTTCCTGGGAGGACTGAGGAAGAAGGACTGTGGTGTAAAGGAGCTGCCTTAGGCTTCCCCACGGTCTGCTGCTCAATTCCAGGCCTAGCCAGAGCCTGAGCGAAGGAGTCAATAAAAACAGAGGAACACGTCTGGGAGATTGAGTTACCCCATAACTCGCCCCGGAGGAGGGCAAACACCGGATACTGGATCCGAAACTGTGACTGACACAAGCAGCACAGTAAACACCGGACTAGTGGAGGTTATAGATCTACATTGTACCTCAGCGAAGCAACACGGCGGGGTCAAAAACACATGGAAAGACTTAAGTTGCCTAGCAAGGGGGTATCTGTGAGGAGAGATAAGGCCGGCAGCCTAGCTAAAGCAGCAGCAGGGCCACACACAGCGCAGGAGGGGAAGCCAAGGACCCGGTCAGGGTGGGAGCAACCCGGCCCTGGTACAGACTCCGTGGACAGTACTCTACTAACAACATCTGCAGTAAAGACTTGGAAAACTACAAAAACTGAGTCTGTGTGATCCTTTGCTCAAGCCCTACTTTCCCTCACAAACTGCCATCACCTCTACCACCACCCTTATCCTGCAACATCCATAGCATCATCTATAAACTATTATCATCACTGCCCCGGGGAACCAGGCTCTACCTGCGGAGAGCCGTTACATCACCGGCTGCTAAACATCATCCCCGGAGGTTCTGCAGCAGCGGTGGTCACCGTGGGTGGCGTCACGGCTTACTCCCCTGTAAATACCCCAACCTTTATTGTGTGCTAGGGACCGGACCAAGGACTGTCGTGATACATCTAGACTCCAACAAGCCCGCCCCAGTGTCCATTAAGCATCACCTCTATTCACCTATGTAGACACTGATTGAACCTCATTTAGTCATCTCCTTCTCTCTGCATCACTGTGCCAAAGCCTCCCATCTGTGAAGGAGATGACCGCTCTGTGCAGTGCTGCGGTGTGTGCGTGGTTCATCTCCTTCACAGAGGGGGTGGCTGTGGCTGTGATACAGAGATGAGGATCACTTCAGTGACAGTGCAGGCATGGGGAAGAAGAATGAGTGGCACACACACCACAGCAATGCACAGAATGGTCATATCCTTCACAGAGGGGTGGCTTCGGCACAGTGATGCAGAGAGTAGGAGATGACCAACCACTGCAATGCGGCTCAATCAGCATCTACATAGGTGAATGGGGGTGATCCTCTTGGAGACTAGGGTGGGCCTGCAGGGAACTGGGGAGGACTTGTTGGAATCTGGGTGTAAACGACCTGTTGTGATGTTACAGCCAGGCTCCAAAACAAACACGTCTCTAGACGGGGGGTTGAGTTGCTGCACACATGCTGAATCATGATATCTAGGTAACCATGCAAAATGCTAATACTGTGTAGATACAAAACAGAAACAACAACCCCTTTAAGAAATTAATTTTCAATGGCTCAAGGTAAGACTTGTAGTGTAAGTAATCTTCAAGAACAACCAAGCTAGTCTAAAATATGCCTTGTTGCTGACTTGTAAATATTTGAAAGGATAAGGAAGACCAAAATTTGTCAAATTACACGTTAAAAATTTGTTTAGCACATAGACTTAAACCCAATGTAAATCACCACTTGTGACTCACATTTTCAAAGTTTCCTTTAAAATAGAAAATAATGTAATTCTCCCATAGCCGTAAAACTTCTATGTCAAATCTGAATGATTCTGCTCACCAATTCCTTTCATGCCAACCTGATGAGTGATGGGTACACATTGTGCCAGGAGTGACATTATAAATCATCGTTTACTTTGGCTTTTCCATTTTTCCGACTTTTAGTCATTCATAGATTGTCCATTTAGCTCTCCCCAGACTATGCTCACTCTTCCACTTCAATGCATTGTGAGAACTTTAAGCTGCCGATTTTAACATATTACAAAAATGTCAAAATCTGGAATACACAAATTGCAATCTGGTTCCGGTTCTTTTATTTCATTATAAAACATTTGCTGCAATGTAAAGTTATTACATTGTGTCAATTCCTTTCCTGGGTAGATGCTTACCAGAAACAGAATGTCATTGCAAGCCGAATGTTCCTGATCCATACAGAAATGCTCACTTTCTCTCCAATGTAATTTGTTATTTGCTCTTCACATTTAGAGCACATGAAAAATTCAAGATTTCTGAAAATTATAAAAGTTGAATTCTATCAAGTGAAGAACATTTATAATTACCCTCAAGATGGCATTTGCATTGATTATGACAATAGCATTCTTAGGCTATTTTTGTAAATGCCACTCATGTCGTGATTATTGCAGCATTGCTTGTAAATTTAATATTTGTTCACCATTGCTTTAAAAAAGAGGCTACATTAAGTGCATTCCTGATATTAGTTCCCTATTGGTTTTACCAAGAAGATATTATAGCAGTATGTCAGCAAAATATGTAACTGTGGATAAGTGATGGAGATGAGCAGATCAGGCTAGATTCGAATTCACCTGTTCACACACATTTTATGGGGAAAGTTGTTTTCCAGACAAATTATTGAATGTTATTGTGTTCTGGGGCTTTTTCAGACCCCAGAGCAAAATAAAGGTAAGATGTAGAAAGAAAAAAAATTAACCCTCAGCCTACTGGTCATGAGCAGACATGAGTAGAAATGAGCAGTAGGGTGAGAGTAATTTTTTTAATGGGGTTGATGCCAGCTGTGAATTGACAGCTTGGCATCAAGTCCTGGTGTTAGTAATTGGACACATAAAGAGTTAAAGAGGACCAGTCACCAAACCAGGCATGGTGATCTAATTACAGCACTAGATGCAGCATATCTGCTGCATCCAGGCAAGGGGTCCCCCAGCCCTTGAGCTGCCCTGTACCCTGAGTAAATACACTTAGAAAACTTACATCCTGCAGCCAGAAAGAAGGTGGCTAGAGGCTGGAGCCGAAGGACACCCCCTGCATGTTTAATCTGCCCACCGCTGCCAATCATTGTCTCCCTCTTCTGCAGCATAACACAGAGTTTGTTTTTTTTTTGCAAATGGCTGTTTAGCCCCGCCCCCTGAAGTGACATCACTGCTTATACCCGCCCTGTTTCCAGATGCTCCCTGTGCCCAGCATGACACGGAGCCTGGGTATCACTTAAACTGAGCTCCAGGTATCGATGGTGCAGGCTAAGCTCCTGTGCCCCACATGATTGCCGTCACGTACCCATATGTCATAGGTCAGACATGCCTCCCAAACCATGATGTATGGGTAGGTCAAAGGTCGTGAAGACGTTAAACACATAGAGCTCACGGACGGCAAACAAATGTTTACTATGGACCCATAGACTTGTATTGTCCCTATTCGTCAATGCTGTTAAAAGAACAGATATGTCTATCTGTGTTTTGTATGGATACATAGTCCAAGTAAAACATGCAAATGTGAATAGTGCCGTAAATTATAATGGGTAATAATAACATTTATTCATTTATATAGCGCTATTATTTCCATAGCACTTTACATACACCAGTAACACTGCCCTCATTGGGGCTCACAATCTAAACATCCTATCAGTGTGTCTTTACAATGTGGGAGGAAAAAGTCACCGAAGTAGGACATAATATTACAAAAAAAAATCACCAAAATTTAGCCAGGTAAAATATCCGTTGCACCTAGCAGACGGCTGCCAGCTTCACTGGGAGGCAACACAAGTGTATGAACACCGATGCTCAATCCCCTGCAACCCAGGCATGGGGGCGGCTGTAGCGCCTGTGTCCAGCCATGCTGACAAGGAGGAGACTGGTGGTATTCATGGACACAAGGTTACCAACAGGGCATCAGCCACACAGGTCTAACTGAAGCAAAGTGTCAGAGCACAGCCTATTGGTCACGCCCAACTAATAGAAAAGGTGGGACGCTCTGCACCAAATACATACATCACAGTGACAGGCGCCCCCCAGAGGGCTCAGACGCAACTGCAGAGATAAAAAGGTGCAAAAAAACACTATAGATGAAAAATGTGAGGTGTTAGTGGATACTTTGGCCAAAATAACGTAAGCTCGTAACCCACGTCAAGCATCGGTGTTCGTACACTTGTGCTGCCTACCAGTGGAGCTGGCAGCCGTCTGCTAGGTGCAACAGATATTTTACCTGACTAAATTATGGTGAGTTTTCTTGGTAATATTATGTCCTACTTCGGTGACTTTTTCTGAATGTTTGGTCTTTTATGCTTGGGTTGCAGGGGATTGACCATCAGTGTTTGTACACTTGTGTTGCCTACCAGTGCAGCTGGCAGCCGTCTGCTAGGTGCAACTGATATTTTACCTGGCTAAATTTTGGTGAGTTTTTCAATGTGGGAGGAAACCAGAGTGCCTGGAGGAAATCCATGCAAATACAGGGAGAACATAAATACTACTTGGCAGGATTTGAACCCAGGACTTCAGCTCTGACAAGGCCACAATGCTAACCAATAAGCCACTGTGCCACCCCATGTGCTGTTTCCATGAAAAATATAGTCACATACAACATACTGCAGACATCTAAATAAAGCCTAGCACAGAATCATTCTATGATACTGTATACTGAGTTTGGAGGCTTTCAGATATTATTTTCAGTCACATTCGATATAAAATCTTTGGTACACAGAGGGCCCCATAATGTATATAGGTCTAAACCTGGACTAAGCTGTAATAGGTTTGTGTGAATGAAGCCTAAAACTGATGATTTTTTGAAACATGTGTTCAATAAGGCTAGGGTCACATTAGCGACATGCATGCGCTAAAAATCAGCGTTTTTTTTAAACTCCGAATGTTGAAAGACGCTAGCATTAATGCTTCCATAGGCTCCCATGCAAAAAAATGCATTGTCAAAGTGCAATGTGTTTGACGCTATGCATTTTTACAAAAGCACAAAAAATCGCGGTAAGCAGCGTTTTTGGGGCGTTTGCAAAACCACTATCGTTTTTTTTAACACGGGAGTCTATGGGAAACACTTGCATTAATGCATGGTACATATATGTACTAAAAATTTTTAAAAAAGCCATAAAACTGGCAAGGGAAAAAACTGCATCCTTATAGGTATCCTTCCAACAGATGCAAGATCCCAAATGTGATTGTAGCCTATTTTATATTTATTTATTTTTTTATACATGCTTTTACAGAAATAACAAAAAAAATGCAATTATTCTAGTTAATTGATTTTGCACATTATGGAAAGTTTTTTTTATTTGATTTTAGCAAATTGCGAAAAATATAAAAGAAAAAGTAAAAATAAATGCAGTAATGCTTGTGTGAACTAAATCGTAGTTTATCAACATTGGAAAGGTGCTCTGGCTCATTTCTTTTCCTTTCTTACGTCTCTTCTTTCTGAGTCATGTTCTTTATGATTACAATGTGTCACTTACAGTGGCCAAGAAAATCCAGGATGAGTCACATCTGAATCACCTTCACAGCAAACACAATATACCGCTCAGATAAAGAGATTCAACACAATCCTTAGAATTTGGTGCCACATTGCTATCAAAATGTTACCTTTATGTTTCAGTCATTTTTGCTTTGCAACGTTGGCCATTAGAGAAGCAGACGCTGTTTATAGACTAAAAAGGGACAAAAAACAATGATGCATTTTTACAATCTAGTGCACTTAGACGTAGTCTGTGTTTGAACTGTTGATCCGACTGCACATACGGTATAAGTGTGTGTGCAGATGATCAGTAACAGCAGCGTTGTGGACGCAACCTATTAGTGCTGCATCCAAAACACAGCGTTGTGCAGTACCAGTATAGTGGATGGGATTTGTAGATATCCCCTGCTCACTGTGCTTCTCCCCTTCGCAGCGTTATTTCACCAACGGTGCGGATTTCCAGACTTTTGCACCTCTTCAGCTTGTTATTGCTGTGGAGTCTGGAGCGATCTCCAGCAGGTGAATGCAGGCAGAAGCCGCCCTGCACCCAATGCAGATCATGTGCACAGGGTGGCTGTAGTCTCTCTGCATTCACCCGCGGCTTCCCTTGGGTCCGGACACACTGCGTCCAACACACGTAGCCTCTGGATCGTGGGAACATATCCTAAGGCTACAGTCACATTTGCGTTATGACCCTAGCCTGACGGAAGCGCTAAAAACATAGAGCCAGGCAGGCATAGAGCATAGCGTTAACACCAGGTAACACTACGCGCTGCCTGTGCATTGCTATGCTAACCTTGGCGTTACCTGGCGTTAACGCTATGCTCTATGCCTGCCTGGCTCTAAGTTTTTATTGCTTCCGTCAGGCTAGGGTCATAACGCAAATGTGACCCTAGCCTAACAGCCTCTTATGAGAGCTTATTTACGTTTTTCACACTATCTCATTAATTTCCACATGTACTAGGGTAGGGGTCTCAAACTGGACTGGGCATTTGTACCGCACATGCAAAAAATTTGCAGCAGTCTTTGCGTCACAAAGTGAAATTTTTAGTGATACTATTTTTTATTTTCTAAACACCTTTTGATCGATTTTTGTGAACATTTTTGGCTCATTCAGTTTATTTTCTAAAATGGCATTCATCGTATGGGTTACAGCAGTTTTATAGCAGGGGTCGTTGCGCTTGTGGTGATAAGAAATGAGTACTTTTTTTGTTTATTTTAGATTATATGTAAAACAACATTTTTAGTGGTAAAAAAATGTTCATGCCTTCTTTCTATTTTTTTTTATTTTTTTCACATTTCATCCTCTTCTTGTAAGTAATATTGTCTTACAATTAGCACCATGTAGTAATTTTTGACAACATCTTCCAGTAATGTGCTCCATCTTGGTCTTCATCTTGTAGTAATGTCCCCTATCCTGGTCCCCTTCTTCTAGTAGTGTGCCCTATCTTGGGCATCCATCTTGTATTAATGTCCCCCATCCTGGCCCTCTTCTTCTAGTAATGTGCCTCATCTTGGTCCCCATCTTGTAGTAATGTGCCCCATCTTTTAGTACTGTCCCTATCCTTGTCCCCTACTTCTAGAAATGTGTCCTATCCTGATCCCCTTCTTGTAGTAATGTTCCCATCATGGCCCATCCTTGTAGTTATGTCCCCATCCAGCTCCCCTTCTTGAAGTAATGTGCCAGTCTTGGTCCCCTTCTTGTACTAATACCCCATCCTGGCATCTTTGTTATAGTAACATTCCCATCCCGATCCTTCTGCTAGTAATGTGCTCCATCCTGATCCCATTCTTGTATTAATGTGCTTATCTTGATCCCCTTTTTGTAGTATTATTCCCTTCCTGGTTCCCTTCCTGTAGTAATGCCCCATCCTGGTCCCCATCTTGTAGTAATGTCCCCATCCTGCTCCCCTTCTTGTACTAATTCCTCAACCTGGTCTCCTTCTTGTAATAATGTGCACATCTTACATTATTGTGCCCATTTTGCCCCTCTTTTTGTATTGTGCCCATCCTGCTTTCCTTCTTGAAGTAATATGCCCATCTTAGCCCCCTTCATGTAGTAGTTATAAAAAACACACACTAGATCAGCTCACCCCTCTGTTTGCCTTCTCAATGCCTCCTTCCGTACGTATGTGTCGCTGCGTGCAGAATCCAACATAGGCAAGGAAACAAGCACCTACCAGTAATGGAGCGACATCCATAGAGGAGATATTAGAAATGAAGATTTATTGAAAACCTCAATAGAAAAACATACCAAAAAATGTGGTCACTTGAAAAAGGCTACCCCACACAGGGGGTCTCAGACTCGATGCTGATGATCATGATTAAGACTACCTAGGTAGTTAAAAATCATCGAGTCTGAGACCCCCTGTGTGGACAAGCGTTTATTGTGTGACCGTGTTTTTTGGTATGTTTTTCTATTGATGTTTTGAATAAATCTGCGTTTCTAAAATCTCCTCTGTGGATATCACTCCAACACTATAAAGTGCTTGTTTTTATTGTAGTAATGCCCCATCCTAGTAATGTGCCCATCCTGGTTTCCATTTGAAGTAATGTCCCCATCCTGTTCTTCTTCTTGTAGTAATGTGACCACCCTGATCCCTTTCTTGTAGAAATGTCCCCATCCTGGTCCCCTTTTTATAGTACTGCCCATCCTGATTCCCTTTTTGTAGAAATGTCCCGTCCTGGCCCCCTTTTTATAGTACTGCCCATCCTGATTCCCTTCTTGTAGAAATGTCCCCGTCCTGGCCCCCTTTTTATAGTACTGCCCATCCTGATTCCCTTCTTGTAGTATTGTCCCCACCTTCTGGAATAATGTTCCCATCATGGACAATCCTTGTAGTAATGTACCTATCCTGATCCCCTTTTTGTAGCTATTTCCCCATCCTGGTCCCCTTCTTGTTGTAATGTTCCAATCCTGGTCTCCGTCTTGTAGTTATATGTCTATCCTGATCCCCTTCTTGCAATAGTGTTCCCATCGTGACCCATCCTTGTAGTAATGACCCATCCTGATCCCTCTCTTGTAGTACTGTCCCCATCCTGGTCCCCTTCTTGTAGTACTGTGCCCATCCTGATCCCCTTCTTGTAGAAATGTCCCCATCCTGGTCCCCTTTTTATAGTACTGCCCATCCTGATTCCCTTTTTGTAGTATTGTCCCCACCTTCTGGAATAATGTTCCCATCATGGACAATCCTTGTAGTAATGTACCTATCCTGATCTCCTTGTTGTAGTAATGCTCCTATCCTGGTAGGACCTGTAGAAGCGCTCTCAGCATGAAACAGTTGCCATTGCCCATGGCTTTTGCTCCCCCTCCCTGCACGCTATTTAACCCTGTCTGCACATTAAAACAGACTCTATTTCATCTGCTGGTGAGTTTGCTGCTTTTTTCTTCTTTTATTGCTGGATGTTCATCTGGATTTTCATTTGAGCAAGCACCTCCAGCCTGAGTGTCCGTGTCCCACAAGCGTGGGGTGTCTGAAAATTTGAAGATATTGCTAATTTGGGCTCATGAGTGATGGTAAGTTATTTCTACTGTGAGTTTCAACCCATGTAGTAATGTACCAATCCTGATCCCCTTCTTGTAGTAATGCCTCATCCTGGTCCCCGTCATGTAGTAATATTTCCATTGTGGCTAGGGATGGGCGAATCTACTCGCTAGGACTCGTTACTCGGCGAGTAGTAAGGGACTCGCAGGACTCGGTACTCTGCGAGTTTCCCAGCGTTTACTCGCACGAGTCCAATGCAAATCAATGGCAAACGCTGACAAAACTAGGATTGCCTTTGTCTTGCATTAGACTCGGCTACTGTGCCAGTGATAGCAGGGAAACTCGCAAAGTAACTGCTGTTACTTTGCGAGCCGAGTCCAGCTGTCTTCTCTGTACAGGCTGCCACAGCTCCAGGGTCCTAGAGCCCGCCTGTTCACAGAGATGATGTAGCAGAGCTGAGATTGTTCTCAGTCTGCTCATTCCCTGTGCATAGACATCTATATCTATGCACAGGGGATGTAGCAGAGAGGACATCGCGTTTTGAACTGCGTCGGACAGAAGAGGATTTTTTTAATTAAAGATGGAGTCCCTAATGGCTTTTTTTTTTATTTCAAATAAAAAATTTTCTCTGTGTTGTGTTTTTATTAACCCTTTATTGGAGATTCTTAGTGGCTGGGTCAAACATGGCCTGACATTAAGAATCTCGGGCTTAATACCAGCTTGTATAACAAAGCTGGTATTAACCCCTTTATTACCCAGCGTGCCACCGCCACCAGGGCCGCTGGAAGAGCGGGGTTCAGCGCCAGAGGATGGCGCTTCAATGAACGCGCCATCTTCTGGGGCGGCTGCGGGCTGCAATTTGCAGCGGGGGGTGCCCAGAAAGCTTGGGCCTCCCTGCGCTGCGGATTCCAGCCCCCAGCTGCTTAGCTGTACCTGGCTAGACATAGAAATTGCGCGGAGCCCCACGCATTTTTTTTTTATTAGTTCATGAAATTCATGAAATAATTAAAAAAAAGGGCTCCCCTATATTATTGTGTCAGGTACAAATAGGCACCTGGTGGTTGGGGGCAGCCCGTCGCTGCCTGCTGGATCCGGCTGGTTCCAGAAATACGGCGAAGCCCACGTGAAATTTTTTTCTGACAAATCCATAAAACAATGTAAATAAAAGGGACTGAATGTTTATTAACCCCTGGACCATGGGCGAGGGGTTAATAAAGATGCAGTCCCTTTTTTAGGATTGTTTTATTGATTTTTCAGAAAAAAAATTACATGGGCTTCGCCGTATTTCTGGGACCAGCCGGATCCAGCAGGCAGCGACGGGCTGCCCCCAACCCCCAGGTGCCTATTTGTACCTGGCCAGACACAAGAATATAGGGGAGCCCTTTTTTATATTATTATTTCATGAATTTCATGAAATAATTAAAAAAAATGCGTGGGGCTCCGTGCAATTTCTATGTCTAGCCAGGTACAGCTAAGCAGCTGGGGGCTGGAATCCGCAGTGCAGGGATGCCCAAGCTTTCTGGGCACCCCCCGCTGCAAATTGCAGCCCGCAGCCGCCCCAGAAGATGGCGCGTTCATTGAAGCGCCATCCTCTGGCGCTGAACCCCGCTCTTCCAGCGGCCCTGGTGGCGGTGGCACGCTGGGTAATAAAGAGGTTAGGGCCAGCTTTGTATTATCAGCTGGCCCTAAGCCCGAAATTTATGGCGGTCATGCCAATATTAGACATGACCACCATGAATTTCTATTAAATTGTTTTAAAAAAAACACAACACAGAGAAAAATTTTTATTAGAAATAAAAAAAAAAGCCATTAGGGACTCCATCTTTAATTAAAAAAATCCTCTTCCGTCCGACGCAGTCCAAAACGCGATGTCCTCTCTGCTCATCCCTGTGCATAGATATAGATGTCTATGCACAGGGAATGAGCAGACTGAGAACAATCTCAGCTCTGCTACATCAGGCAGCATACCGGCTCTAGGACCCTGGAGCTGCAGCAGCCAGCACACAGAGCAGACAGGACTCTTATCTGTGCGAGTTTCCCAGAGATTACTTGCAAAGTAAACGGGTCCAATGCAAATAAATGACAAAACTAGGATTGCTTCAGGCTGAAGCTTCCGAGACACATCTGCGATTTGTAAATCTCACACTACTCGCTATTACTCGCTTCCCATTCATTAACATTGGACTTGCTAGACTCGCAACGAGTAGCGAGTCCCGGGCTCGGACTCGCTAGAGTCAAGCGATTCAGAGTAATTTAGGATTCGCCCATCACTAATTGTGGCCCATACTTGTAGCAATGTCCCCATCCTGATAATGGCCCTCACTCCTCATGGTTTTTGAATTTTTTTTTACTATGTATTGTCTCATATTGTCTGTGTATGTCTCTGAATTGTAAAGCTCTGCGGAATAAGTTGGAGCTATATAACTAAAATTATTATTATTATTATTATCCTGATCTCTTTTTGTAGTCATGTGCCCATCCCTGTCCTCATCTTGTAGTAATGTCTCCATTCTGATCCCCTTCTTGCAGTAATGTCTCCATAGGCGCACCCAAGGGGGGGGACCTACGTGTCTTGACCCCCCCCTTTGGACGGCCCTGAGAAGTGGTGCAGTACACAAGGAGCTGGGCCCCTATGTCAGGAGACAGGAACAATTACACAGCACCCAAGGGCCCACAAAAGAGGCTGCTTTTAGGGGGGCTTCGCTCCCCCAAACCCCCCCACCAGGGGCTTTGCCCCTCGGAACCCCGCTGGGGGATGACACCCCCCTTTCAGGGCCGGTGTGTGTTTCTTGGATCCCTACCTTGGGAAATTTCTGGGTGCGCCACTGAATGTCTCCCATCCTGGTCCTTATCATGCAGTAATGTCCCCATTCTGGTCCATTTGTAGTAATGCCCCAATACTGTTCTTTTTGTATTAATGTCTCCATCCTGGTCCCCTTCTTGTAGGAATGCCCCCATCCTGATCGGTTTCTTGTAGTAATGTTCCCTATCCTGGTCCCCTTCTTGTAGTAATGTCCCCATCCTTGTCACCTTATTGTGGTAATACCTCATCATTGTCCTCTTCTTATAGTAATGTTCCCATCCTGATCCCCTTCTTGTAGTAACATTCCCTATTGTGCCCTTTTTCACACACACACACACACACACACATCATACACATACACACACATGATTTTTCTCACCTTTTCTCCGTTCCTTCTGCATCCTCTTTTGTGCACATGCTGCAAACGAGCACAGTGCAAGTTTTATGCTATCTTAAAGGGAACCCATCACCTAAAATCACCCCCCAGCCTATCAATACCTGTCCCTGCACCTTCATAATGGTATTCTACCGATCCCTTTGTGTCCTTAATGTGTCTTTTGAAAGTGGAAAAAACGTGCTTTTCATACTCAGCTGTAGACTGCAGATGGATAAAAATAATGCAATATAACACTATAGATGAAAGTGAGGTGTTAGTTTGATATTTTGGACCAAAATAGCGTAACCTCGTAGCCCCCGTCACGGGCCCTCACGCCTACGAGTACCTAACCACATGTTTAACACGTGTACAATTTAGTTTAGCGAAAAAAAATTTTCACTTTCCTCTATAGTGTTATATTGCATTTTTTATCCATCTGCAGTCTACAGCTGAGCCCTCTAGGGGGCGTCAGTCACTTGTGCTGCATATTTTGGTGCAGAGCAGCCCGCCTTGTCTAACAGCTGGGCGTCATTAATAGGCTGCTTTCTGACACTATGCTCTACTATTGGAGTGGCTGCCGCCCTGTGGTGATTTCATGTCCAGTGATACCACCTGTCTCCTCTTTGTGGCACGGCTGATGCCACAATCGCCCCATGTCAGGGTTGTAGGAGATGGAGCACCGGTGTTGGGAGATATAGGTTGCCTCTGAGGTGGCTGATAGTATCTTGCCAAATGCAATGATATTTGTAAGCGGCCAAGTTCGGTGAGTTTTTTCCATTTTAACCCCTCCAAAAAAGACCTATTTACTGTTTGTGTGTATATATCGATGCATGTCCACTGTACACCCATATATGGTCATATCACCCATATATACTAATATTGCCATTATATGGTAATCTCCATATATGGTAATAGGACTGTGTCCCTCATGGTTATAGTGCAAAGAAAGAGAAGAGAGAAGGGGCGCTGTGTGGTAACTATGGTCACTTTAAAGAAGCTGTTATGTGCAATTGCACTAACCTGCTAGGGTTGTGCCAGCCCTGCACAACCCTGGAAAAGAGCCTGTTTGTAGGAGGATCTCTGATCTGTCAGATGGCGTCTTGCGGTGCCCTCTCTCCAAAGATGCGTCCTCTTCCTGGATGGTCATGTGGTTGCTGCGGTCACATGACTGACTGTGTCATCACAGGTCTTGTAGTTCACAGGGCTGCTGTGGGCTTAACCGCAGGTCCTTAAGTTGGGATTTGATAGATTTTGATTACAACTGTAGTTTCTCCATAGCTGTTTTGTCCCAAATTAAACTGTCACATTCGAGAGCAGCTTCAGCTTCTGCTCCCTCAATCAGTGGACAAAAATTTTGCAAAAATTGTACAACCACCTGATGAAGTCAGTCCCATGCACCGTCGAAACGCGTTGTGGAGCTTGCAGGAGTAATATTAATAAAGGTTTGGTAATTTCTGCTCAAACATCCTTATGCTGTCATCCTTAGCGCTCTATTGAGACTTCTAAAATTTTTGTCCATTCATGGTTATAGTGGGAATAGTGCCCCAAGCAGGGAATACCAGTATACCACAGGAGGTCACACACAGCCCCCAGTATGTGTGGAGTAGGGGGAAATTTTTTTTGGAAGGGAGTGGAGGTGCGGGTTTGGCATTTTTTTGGGGGGGCAGAGGTGTGGGTATGTGGGGGTGGTGCAGGTCTGGGGGGGCAGGTTTGGGGGTGTGGGATTTTTTTGGGTGGCGGGGCCATGGGTTTGGCGGGATGCTGGTATGGAAGGGGTGTGTGTGGTGGGGGGCGGTTTGTGTGGGTTTGGAGAGGGTGCGGGGGGCAGGTTTGGGGGGGAGAATTTTGGGGTAGTTCAGGGGCTGAGGGGTGGGTTTGGGGGGAGCAGGGTGTGGGTGGGGCACGTTTAGGTTGGGAGAGGTGGGACAGGGCAGGTTTGATATGTATAGTGGACATACATACATACACTCATACACTCAGGTTATAACTGAGAACAGTTAATTACTATGCTCGGGCAACGCCAGGTTCTACAGCTAGTTTCATATAAAAAGGGTAAAAATGCTGTAACTGCGCTAAAGAAGTCTAAAAAGACCTAAGAAAAGGTATTTGAAGCACTGTTTTTTCCTATAGCGTCTTTTCCTTCAAAAATGACTCAGGTGCACCGACATCTAAAACAAGTCATGTGCATATATACTAATAAACAGAAAGCTGTCAATCATCAGCTGGAGGAGGTGGAGCCGGCATCTCATGAATACATCAGACTCTTGTGTCACAAAGATTACAGCATCCCGCAAAAGTTACATTGGTAAACTAGGACCAAAGGAATCAGGGTATCTGTCTGGAACTTAGAGAAGTGCTGACAGACTCCTTTTAAGTCTCTGAGTTTTTGGTCACATGACTCACTTTTTATCTTTAATGTAGTGATTTGAAGTCATGTACCAAGAAGCCGAACAAAATGAAAAGTAATGAAAAAATGTATCAGGTAATTTCATCGTGGGATCCTGTATTGTGTCACATAATTGCTCTCAACGTGATAATGTACAATAAGTAAGAACAGGGAACATGTTTGATAGGTCTTGTAGCAGAGGAAGGAATGTGTCATGTTCCTTTATGAATTTATTAACAGAACTTCAAAGTAAAGGAAAAAAGAAGCAAAGAGAAAGACCTAGATTGTTAACCTGTTCACGACCCAGTGATTGGAATATAGTGATGAGCACCGGGAGTATCAGCTCACCTCCCGATGTTGCATTCACAAATCTCAGGTGAGAACTGAAGATGGATCCTGGAGGCAAGAACAGATGAAGATGATCAACTCTGGACAGAATGACGTCCTTGAGGTTCCGGGTTCAGCTTTATCCTTACACAATGAATAATCCCAGAACATTAAATATTTATCACTTAGATCACCAGGTATTATGCAGGTAAGAGACGGACAGATTCCCGGTGGGCCGGTCTAGTCTGCGGGTCGGCTGCCATGGGAGAGAGTAGGAAGATGACGGGCGCATGCTTTATTAAATACAGGACACACTCCTGTAGGAACGGAGAAGGATTCACCTCTAATAAAGAGTTCTTTTGTGACAGAAAAACAGTTTATTATCAAAAATCCATAAAATTTCACAGAAAAAATATTCACAAATGAATAAAAATAAAAAATACAAAAATAAATAATTCAATCAAAACGCTTTTTGGACTACGGGTCATTGTTCATTGTATATGCATTGAATAAAGACAAGTACTATGAAACGCGTTTGTTTGGAAAGTGGACTTTTTATGGACATTTTTCAATAAAATTAGTTTTTATGGAGCCCAGATGCCAGATTTTCTCTCATAAGATTCCACAGATGACCCTACCTATTTTCGGTGCCACATCCTCCATAGATGGGTGACCACTGACCCAACTATATACCTTTTTTCTATATAATATAGAGGGCAGTCAGCATCTGTGGAGCCCCACTGGTCGGTGCGCCACGAATGGGTACTGCACCTAGACCAGCGTGTGCGGTATCCCTGTGGCCAGTGAAGGGGGAGGTTCGTATGTAGCTCTCATCCTGCATCTGCACACATAGCTCAGGGGGCCAATTGGTTAAACCCATTACCAGGGTAACCGGTCCCAGTGGGAGGTTATATAGGTGGGTAGAGGAGAGCGGGAGCATAGAAGAGCAGAGTGAAGCAAGAGAGGTCGAGGATTTCTTGTTTGTGAATAGGTGTGGCAGAAATTAGGCCTGGGTGGGGCCAGGAAAATTGAACTCAGCTTCTCAAATATGTGATAAACCACACCTATTCATGTTTTATGTGGAAGGGCAGTTGTTGTTGCTTAGGGTGGCCCAACCAGTTATCAGATTTAGGGGGGCAATCAATTTTTCCCACCACTGTATGTAGCCTATGCAATGGTATTATTAGGGTTAATTGTATAGGTTGGCACTGTATGAAAGTATTATTTGCAGTCAGCCTTAGTTATTCATGTCTCGTAGGACTTTTAAGAAGAGAAGGAAGCTGATCAAGAGATATTTAGACATGTAGTCAATACCAAAGGAAAAGAAATCTCAAAAAAATGAATCTAAAAAAAGTCAAATAAAGAATATTTTCAACTTAGTGTACGTTTTTCTTATACCTGATTTGAGCTATGTATAATTTATCTTTTTTATGTCCGTGTTTCATTCTCACATCGCCTACTTCTATTGTTACTCTCAGGCGTGATACTTTCATGCCTTGGATAATTTATGATTGTATCAATTTTCCACAGAAGAAACACAATTATTATTTTTTAACTTGTGATAACATTCTGGAAATCCTGGCAAACAAAAAAGCAGAAGACTTTCCCTGACGGAGTAAACAATCTGGCGTGTGGAGATAATTGTTGCGCGGACCCTAAACTCTGATTAAGCCGCGGAGCTCATTACATAGAGTCTGACATGTGAACGGCACCATTTCATGTCTTCACACTCTCGACTTTCTTTTTACATAAAGGTTATTTGAAGATAAGAGCATTTTATTTTGGACAATGCCCTTTTAGGCCAAAGAATTTGAAGTTTTAACTAGGACATTGAAGAATGAAATATATATTTCCAGGATGTTTTGATGTTGAAGTATTCTAAATAATCTAAAGCAAAGAATCGGAGAGCGTAAGCACAAATATGGAATTTATACTTAACACTTTAGAAATTGTCCAAACAGAATAACTTTACTTTCAAAGCTAAATCATTGTAAAATTAGGAAATCTATCAAATCTATTTTACCAACCGGCAACTTTGCCTATTACTGAGTCGTACTAAAACTAAAAGGGATGAACTATTTTAAAGGGGGTGTCTGGGACTTTAACATTGATGATCTGTCGTTAAGATAGATCATCATTGTTCTGTATAGGTTCAACATCCGGAACCGCCACTTATCAGCTGCTCCCGATGCAGCCTGAAAGACCTACTCATTTGTGGAACTCCACAGCATAGATCCATCAATGGAATAGTGGCTGAGACAAGTTACTGTGCATTCGCCCCATATTGATTCAAATAGGGAGCGGATATGCAGTACATAACCATAGCCCCTATACAGTTGACAGAGCTGTGCAACTCAAAACCGGAAGCAGCCGGTGGCACAGGGAACTGTTGGTCAATGAGAATGCTGGGTGTTGCTCCCACACCAAATAGACATTGATGACCTTTCCAAAGGATAAGTCATCACTGTTAAGGTCCTGGACAACCCCTTTAAACCAGATCCCTATTTCAATCTTTTGTCTTATACCAGGGGGTCCACAACCTGTGGCTCGGGAGCCACATGTGGCTCATGACACCATGACGTGTGGCTCGCGACTCTCTTGCAGCTTGGTGCATTAGCTCAAGGTCTAGCACACAGCTCAAAGGGAAGGTCAAAAAGGTGATGCGCCTTGTGGATATCTCCACACAGAAGAGCAGATCTAAATGGGAGTAAGGTAGGAACCCCTGGATCTAGGTGGGATTTCTGTAGAAAGCCTTTGGCTGTTATACTGCTAATGGGGGCTATGAGTGCCACTATTGTGGGTAGCCGGAACTGGATGTGGCTCGTGATTGTCTCAAAGAGCTGAATGTGACTCTCAAGGTCAGAAAGGTTGGGGACCTCTGTCTTACACAACTGAAATATCAAAGCAACAGGAAGTGTCTGGAAACTAGTATGAAAGTAACTGAAAAAGTACCGTATATTTTTACATACTGTCCATCTATAGATAAAAGCAACAATTTCATCTAAAATACATTAGATTAAAAATATTTTGTTAGCTGAAAAAAATATTTTCTGCATCAAGAGATCCAAAGATAAGGCACAGTTCTGCAAATGTTAGACATTTCTGTCCATGCACATTTATGAGAAGAAAGGGTGAAAAACAATTATATGATACATAATACGGGGTGCTAGCATGCAAATAAATATGAACATTATAAATAAAGAAAGAAATTGCATATAGAGCCAGCACAACCAACAATTTCATAAATATATATAATACCCTTTATTGAAACGCAACAAAACACACAAATAAAAACAAGTAAAAACTATAAACATGGTTTAAGGCAAACAACCGCTCAGGTAGAACCACAGGAACAGGCATACAAACATATGATCATTTTTGCAATATTTATACATTTGTATGAACATTTACCCTCTACTAGTGTCACACCCCGCGGACAGGGGTACTCGGAACCGGGCCCTGTCATCTTCAAGGGCGGCGGGATGTCACGGTGACGTGACCCGTCTCCGTGGTCCCAGGTGCAGCAATAAAAATGGGAGAAAGGAAGAAAAAAGGGGAATAAAGTTTATGTAAAGACAGTTCGTGACACCACCTGTGATTTGTGGCCAGTGTGGCCACCGCTGCCATTCTAGCCTCTGGGGATGATGATGGCAGAAGCTGAGATGGTAAGCCTCCACGGGTAGGGCTTGTTTCACCAGGACAAGTGTAGAAGTGAAGTATTTGCATGCCGCTCTCAGCCACTCCCAGCGATTTCCCCTGTGGCTAAACTATTAGTGTGCAGCTCTGCAGGCGAGCCTCCGCTGTCAGCACACAAATAAGTCTCACACGCAAATCCTGAGTTCACCGGGTACTTTAATCTACTGCTTTGCTTTCATGTAAACACAGTCACTGTTACGGTTTCTGTACAGCAGTTTACTCAAGGTCCTGGTGACCGGTTAGCAGCTGGGACGGTTTACTAGGGGCACCCCCTTTTTGAGTTCTCTCGAGCCTCTCTGGTCAGTCCTATGCACAACTTCCAGGACAGAGGTCGTGGGCTTCTCGAGGACGTTCCCTTGCGGGATTCCTATCCCTGTGTGACGGCCTTTCCAGTTCTGTGCCAGGGGTTGGGTTCCGGGCATACAGTCTCTTTACCCCACCAGTTAATTTATGGCTGGGGCATACAGCTTCCTACCATGTCAACAGGGCCGGCTTCCTGGTGTCGGCCCGGTCCCACAGTGTCCCCTTTGGTTTGGGTGTGCCGTGGACCCCATCTGCTTCTCCTCAGTACTTAGCTCGGAACGGCCATCCGGTGGCACAGGCTGCTGGGTCTGGGTTCTTTCTCACAGATGTTAGTTTCTTAGCTTGTTAGGTATTTCTGTTTGGGAATTCTATCTCCTCTCACAGCTCGCACGGAACTTGAACCTGTGCTCTCTCCTCGAGGCCTCTCAACTTAGTGTTTCTAGGTTTTTAATCTAGTTCCTCCACCCCTTTTCCGGGATCTCTACCTTCTCTCCACCCTCCACTCAGTTCCCCCCACTATCCCTTGCCTGACATGGAGTACTAGGTCTAGGGACTGGGGGATGTGTTGGGTGTTGGTGTGGGGTGGCTAGCTCACCTGTTCCAGCTGCTGCACCTTTCTGTGGCCACCGGTCCACAGGGGCGCCACACTAGCAAAACGGTGCAAGGAATAGATATTGAATTAAATTGGTTGTTTAAACCCTATCTCTACTGGCTTTACTATAAGTTATATATCCCTACACATGACCTGTTAGTCAAATTTTATGAGAGGGCTCCAAAGGGTATAATAAACATAAGACATTAATAGTCTCTTGGCCCCTGCATAGCCCAACAATATACACAAAAAAAAGGAATATACCCAAACAATAAAGATAGCATCCTCAACATAGGAATCAGGGATCAGCCAAGAAGAAAAATAATATAAGAAAGGAATTGAAGTATTCAATTCATAGAGTACTAGCTGGCACAAGACCCCCCTAGAAACTGGGGAACAGACCTACGCTCGAGATCCTCAGGGTCAGAACCCTGGGCTAGGAGGGGTTCCCCGGGTGCTAGGGGGGTCTTGTAAATAAAAACAACTGTGGACAAAATGAGCGGGAATAGGCGCTTATCTGTGGAAATATGGTGGAAATAAAAAGAGAAGATTGTCACCTAGTGTGGTTGTGTCTCTCAAAACATGGATCACAGCCTAAAACCAGCTGCTGCAGATCTCATCAGCTATAAGGCTGGAAGAAAGGAAAAGGAACCACTTAGAGGCTTTCCTGAGGAAGAAGTGAGAATCAGTCTGAAACCAGTAGAAAAAATTACCTATCTTCAAAGCATTCAGTTATGTCATTGTCCTCCAGCACCATATATTGATACCACAGCATACTCCGGTTCCTTTTCAATATACACAAATAGGGAGAGACCAGTCGGTCTTGCAAAGTCAGGAGGGAAGAAGTCAACTGATGCCATTCTTGGCTTCTTTCTAACTGTGCTGAGTAAAGAAAATAACTGCAAAAGAAGAGAACTACCTGTTTCATGATGCCCATGGTAATGGAAGTATAATTCATCTTACAAGTCCATTTAAACATGAGATTTGTTGAGCATTTGTTGCAAACAAAAATGAAATGTTCACGTTGACTTAGATATTTGCTGTAATTTCAACTTTTTCTTGACTCAGCACAGTTTTCCTTTTGCACAGGGGTGTGTTTGGCACCCATTACAGCACCCCTTTTTCAAGTGAATGGGGATAGCTACAGTTTCCACCTCAATCTGGTGGCCATGAGAACAGGAATGCAACGTGATGGGGATGCAGCTCTTAGTGATAAGCCATCAAAGCCTAAACAACTTTTCTACATCACAAACGAGGCCATGCAAGAGTGGTTTATACTGACACTGAACTCCTTATGTTTTCGTTTGTTTCTGGCTTGATTATCCTATCTCGTATGGCAAGGCTCTTTAAAAAGGGTCGATATTGGCTTTTAGGAGTGCTACTACCAATAGGTTATACTAGAGTACAAGGCACTTCCTCTCTGAAAGGGCAATTTGCATACTGCAGGAGGAACAAAATTTCAATCAAAATGAAGGATAAAGAGGGCACTAATTTCGGTTACTATACACGAGAAGTCCCTTTTTAATACCAGGGTCGAGGGTCAGTTCAACTTTACTTATAACTGGACACCTCTTTTATATAAGCAAGTAGTAAATAGCAGGCTTGTGTAGAGTTGCCTAATGCAGATACCTAGCTGATATTTTTTAAAAGGGTCAGAATGGCATTTAAGAAAAAACAAAAGTGATACCTCTCCAATTTATTGCCACTTTGGTTCTGCCACTTATAGGTTAAAGGGCTTGTCCACTTCTAGGACAACCCCTTTTGATTCCACTTGTTTCCCCAGTTAAAATAAAAGAACCTGTACTTACCTCCATGCTGCCGCCATTCCATCGGTGTTGGTAATCACGGTTCGGGGCTCACATAGTGTCACAATGTCACATGAGCCCCGAACCACGATTACTAACACCGTTGGAATGGCAGCAGTATGGGAGGTGAGTACAGTCCAATCATCGTCGGCTTGTCTCTCCATGCCTTCAGACCAAATGAGCAATCAACAGGCAGCCACAGCGTCCCTTCCTGTTTATTGTCCATTTAGTCCGAAGGTATGGAGAGACAAGCCGACGATGATTGGACTGTACTTACCTCCATGCTGCCGCCATTCCATCGGTGTTGGTAATCGCGATTCGGGGCTCGCATAGTGTCACAATGTCACATGACCTCTGAACCACGATTACTAACACCGATGGAATGGCAGCAGTATGGGAGGTGAGTACAGTCCAATCACCGTCGGCTTGTCTCTCCATACATTCAGACTAAATGGACAATAGACAGGAAGGGACGCTGTGGCTGCCTGTTGATTGCTCATTTGGTCTGAAGGCATGGAGAGAGAAGCCGACGATGTCATGTGAGCCTCAAACCACGACTACCAACACCATAGGAATGGTAGCAATATGGGGGCTGAGTACATGCTCTTTTAATTTAATTGGGGGAAACAAGTGAAATCAGAAAGGATTGTCCTAAAAGTGGACAACCCCTTTAAACTCACAGGAAATTACTCTTTAGCCAATCATTGGTCACTGTGGTGACCCATCTCCATCAATGACTGCCAGGGCACTGGGCACAATCCTGTGCATCAAGACCAGATAATGAAAGCCATCAGGTACCTGGAGGAGGTGAAATAATAGAATAAACATATATTAGCGAGGTGAGTATTGCTCCTTTGTTATTTAAGCCATTTTTCTGACCCCATTTTTCAATTACTGGCTAGACGTCCCTTATAATATTTTTGAGATAAGCCACCACTGATCTCGAGTTTCCATTTTTCAATGAAGAATATACTGTAAGTATCTAGTATTATAGACGAAGAAGGAAAATCTTTTTAATTAGTTGAATAATTGAATATGTCATGGCTCTGCTTTTAACATTTCCCACTTTATACATATACAAAGCTTCTAGAGTGTCATATTAAGAGAAAAGATACTTGCTCTATAATTACTTGTGGAGGCCTATCTATTCCTAATAATTTATTCTGTTCTCAAAATCAATTCAAATTCATTTGAACAAAGCAGAATAGAGGCTACGTTAGCCAAGATAATGCCACATCTCGACATTAGGGATATTTATGCAGACAAATGTCATGACTTGGGTAATATTAGAATTGTAAAAGATCATCTTAATATGGTATACAAACCATTCCGGAGTCTGGAACCAAGGAGAAGTATGTATAGATACTTAAAAGTACTCCAACTTGGCTAAAACTAAGAAATCATTTTCTTAAGTATCCATTCATTCTGCCATGTGGCGGATGCACTGACCTATGTAGACTAGTGTTATAACCTGAAAATCACAGGGACCAGTTGAGCTGACCTATCTATTCTTACTTAATATTTGTAAAACATTAATGTTCACCTGTCATCACTAATTCATTTTTAGGGCCAGCGTTCCCTGCTGAAAGATAAATCTTTATAGTGATCAAAGCTATAAAAATTCCGGCATAGAAATGTATGATACATTTTTAGTTTCCTGTATACGGATAAAGAGACATACAGCTAAAAGCTATTGGGTAATATATCATACAGTAGACATTTGGTTGAACATTTTCTTACTTAGTTTTGCAACTAAGGGGTTGTCCGGTCTTAGGCAACAAGTCTGCAGTCACTCTATGTGCTATAAGACGTCAGATCTCAGAGACAGTGGGAGAATGATATAGGAGGGAGCAGACCACGTTCCCTCTTTCATCATTGCTTTCAACAGTTGAACATGCTATGATGGGCAGCACTTGCACATGACCCCTCTGACTCATGGGTCCCTTAGCGGCCACATGGTCTGCCACCATTGGTGGTATGCCACTGCCCAGAGCATATTAAACTGAGAATAAAGAAAAATAATACTCACTTTCACCTGTCTAACTACCACAGCGCCCAATCCAGTCTTCCGCACAGCTTCCTCCAGTCTCTTCTTTAATACTCTGCCATGCAAGATGTCCTCTTTTTCCATCTTCACTCTCTACTTGGTTGAAGCATATCATCTTAGCACCAAAGTCCCATTGCAGTATAAAGATGGAGGAAGAGGACATCATGCACTGGTAGAACAGTAGTGAAAAGGCCAGAGGGAGCTTCTTTGAGAACCAGATAAGGGGTTGCAGCATTGGGACTAGTAACGGGCAAGGTATTTTTGTACTTTAACCCTTTCCTAGCGCTCTGAAGGTACCGTCACACGCGGCAATATTGATTGCAATTTCACTGGCAATTTGCTGGTTGCAGTGAAATCATGGACACATTGTTCCATTTTGTTGCCGTGTACAAATGAAACAATGTGTCCATGATTTCACTGCAACCAGCAAATTGCCAGTGAAAGTGCAAGCAATATTGCCACGTGTGACGGTACCTTGAGAGTCTGCAAAATGGCGGCTGACCACCAAATTAAAAAAAAAGATAGATAGATAGATAGATAGATAGACAGATAAAAGAAAAAAAACAGGCAGCACTCCAAATAAATGTGAAAACAGGTGGATTTTTAGTGATCTATGGCAACATTTCAGCAGATTGCAATTGCAATTTTTCTTTTGGAGATTATCAAGGTTTGGACACAGCCTGTTCAGGTTGCGCACCCGTATATATTATTTGGTAGTGCTACCTATTTTTTTCTTATTTCTAGATAGGTAGACACTGTAGATAGGTAATGATTGATAGATAGCAGCTCTGAAGAGAGTGCTGTCATTTTGGGCTCACCTACTGTACATAGTAGCAATCCAAACTCCCATCCCCATAAAGCCCTGATACATGTATGTGGTCCAGACAAACCAGGATACTCAGGACAGCTCATCCAAACCCACCCGAACCAGAACATGAAACACAACAACGTATCAAAAGTTGGAATCAGGAAGATGTAGACGAAGGATAGAAGAGGTATGTCAGTGATTGGAGGAAAGATATCATCACCTCACAACAACTGACCATGTACCGAAGTCTACAGACTGGCCCCATATCTGGAGAAACTCCCAGACCCCAGAGACCGCAAGATCCTGAGCCGATATAGACTCAAAGCCCACAGTCTGGCCATCGAATTTGACCAACACAGACAGAGCTACAAGTCCAGGGAGGACAGACTATGCCAACACTGTGACCTGGAGCAGGGCCGGCTCCAGGTTTCTGTGGGCCCCGGGCGAAAAGGTCTCAGTGGGCCCCCTTTAGTACATATCGCGGACTATATATATATACATATTGCCGCACACTTACCGCAAGCCCCATAGACAATGCATGGGGCTTACCGCAAATGGGTAGCGAGTGCAGCCGCTAGGCGGAAAATGCGGCAGATACAGGTTTTTTTTTACCGCAACTGACACATTTTTAAAAAAACGCCTATGTGAAGGCAGCCTTACAGGAACAGTGACTGCTGAAACCAGCAAGAGCTATTTCTGACAGTGAGTATATTACACGTTGGTAGTAGCAGGCTGAAATGCATTTGCGTTCCCTTGCACTTTTTAAAAATACCCTTCAAATGCAAAATGTTGCATTTTTGTGCCCCTCCATGCTGAGCTGCAGAATGCAGACAGCGGCAGAAGAGACTCTGGAGAAGAATGCTGCTGGCAAAGGTGGCTGGGACTATAGGAGCGGAATCCGCGGGGGGCTACCACTGGTACACATACCTCGTACACACGCGGCTCTGCTTCGTACACCTCATACACACGTGGCTCTGCTCCATACACCTCGTACACACACGGCTCCGCTCCATACACCTCGTACGCACGCGGCTCCACTCCATACACCTTGTACGCTCGCGGCTCCGCTCCATACACCTCGTACACACATGGCTCCTCTCCATACACCTAGTACCCACATGGCTCCGCTCCATACCCCTCGTACACACACGGCTCCGCTCCGTACACCTAGTACCCACTCGGCTCCGCTCCATACACCTCGTACACACACGGCTCTGCTACATACACCTCGTACACACTCGGCTCCGTTCCATACACCTAGTACACACTCACCTCTGCTACATTCACACTGTAAATCCCTCCTGACCCCACACATACTTCACCTAATTGCCATACACCTAGTATACACTCACCTCTGCTACATTCACACTGTAAATCCCTCCTGACCCCACACATACTTCACCTAATTGAGCATCTTCATGGTGTCCAGCACAGCAGAGTCCTGCATACACTGAGGAGCTGATAATGTGAGCCCTGATTCCACCCTCCATTGACATCATCACAGGTCCTGTCAGCCCAGAGTGTGCAGCTCTGTCGGCTCCCACGGAGGGGGGAGGAGGGAGACCTCCGGTGCTGCAAGAGGCTGAAAATAATCCCCCAGCTGCTCCCTGATCCCTGGATATGGCCCTGGCTGTGGGGGCAGTGCTCAGGGGCCCCTGAGGCTAGGGTCACACTTGCCCTGTGACCCATGTCTGATGGAAGTATTTTCGGCTACAGCGCATAGCATTTAATGCTATGCTCTGGAGCCCATAGAAACCCGATGTTTACCTTGCCAACCACTGGTTGGCAAGGTAAACATCGGGTTTCTATGGGCTCTGTTGCTGGCAGCGCATAGTATTAAACGCTCTGCGCTGCAGCAGACAATACTTACGTCAGGCTAGGGTCACAATGTAAGTGTGCCCCTAGTCCTCAGGGGCCCGGTGGGCCCCCTCTAAGCAGTCGGGCCCCGGCACTTGCCCGGGTGCGCCGGGTGCTGACGCCGGGCCTGACCTGGAGGCCCTAGACGATAAAACTCACTTACTGCTACACTGCTCTAAATACTCAGCAGTGAGGGACACTCACTCCAGGAAACTCTCCAATGTCTTTCCAGATTTCTGCACCGTGAAGGGGAGGACAAAATGTGTCCTGCTGGGAGAAGAAGAATGTCATAGACTTGGAGAAAGAAAACTATGAGATGCCATGGACTGCCATAGCCCCCACCCTGGATCCACCCCTCCATCGTTCCTACAGTCCCTACTAATCATCCCACGGTCCCTATCCATGTTACCTATTGTACACTTGATTTGTCAAAACTAATGTGTGTTTAGTCCTGCCAATAAAGCTTCTTTAAATTAGATAGATAGATAGATAGATAGATAGATAGATAGATAGATAGATAGATAGATAACCAGAAAAAGTTCACTGCAGCACTCAGTCACTACCAAAAATGTTAATAAGCGGTTTATTTTTTTTTTAAAAACTTGTTTTTATTGAGTTTTATGGCGATAACAAAGTAAAACAGCCTAAACCCCCCCTCCCCTTAGCCACCATCCGTCATCGTTTATATATACAAATCAGCTCTATGCATACTAAAACTTCAACAATATCAGTATATTCAATACACACCAACTTTTTCAATGTTCATATTCGATGCTAAGTACATCCCAACATATTTGAGTTATTTAGTATTGCTAGCTTTCCCAACGACCCCTGTAGCTCTTCTATGGAATACAATAAGCAGTTTATATATGAGGAAAACATTTAAAAACTTACGTTTATTTAAAAAAACTCAATATTCTCATCTTTTATTTTCTGGGGTTCTTGGTACATACATTGGCCAATATCTGTTTGCTCATCAACCACTCCACGGTGACCCCAGATCTGATGAGTCCTATGCTGACATCCCTGACATCCCTGTCCTCCTTGTCCTCCCTATCGCACTTCTAAGTGGGTGGACACCATCTCAATCTCAGACCACCTGGGAGTGATGAGGGTGCTAAGTGTAGCTGTGGAGCCAGCAACTCCACATATTAGACATAAACAGAAAAAAACTGCACAGCACTCAAGATATAGTGTGAACTGGTGCAAGCTGTGATGCTGGAACAAACAACCAGAAAAAATTCACTGCAGCACTCAGTTACTACCAAAAATGTACATATGCTAATAAGCGGTTTATATATAAGGAAAAAAAATTTTCTGGTTGCTGGCACCCTCATCGCCCCCAGGTGGTCTGAGATTGAGATGGTGTTCACCCACTTAGAAGTGTGATGGGGAGGACAAGGAGGACAGGGATGTCAGCATAGGACTCATCAGATCTGGGGTCACCGTGGAGTGGTTGATGAGCAAACAGATATTGGCTAATATATGTACCAAGAACCTGAGCTTGTGGCTCAGGCGGCAGAGGGGCTTGGTGCACCCCTGGATAGATAGATAGATAGATAGATAGATATCACCAAAATGATGTAGCGTAGATGCTGCTGTAGTTTTTGTATATTAGATAGATACTATCAAAATGATGTACTATTTCTTTATTAAAAGGCTCTAACATTTGGTAAAAGCTTTCATTTTACTATTATACACATCCATTCACTCTTGGCAGCCTTTAAGAAGACATGATTCATTACCTTTATTATTCATGCTGATTATGGGAGTAGACCTACTGGTGTTAATGAATTGGCTTGTGCTGACAACACAGAAAACTCCTGACCTTTGTAATGCTTGTGACCACCACGAGGTAAGAAATTCTGATGAGCATTAAACCATACATTTCAATTAATCACAGGCAATAAACAGCGCTATGTTTTATTTGATATTTGATCTTATTTGTAAGCCATGTATATCCTTTAACACTGTCTATATGTAAAGGAGTTCTCCTAGAAATGTGATAAAATAAATATAATAAATAAAACACTTTGAAATATTATTTTTTTCTAAATACGGTACCTTTATTTAGCATAAAGGTATATAACTAGGGCACTTTGTCAAGGATTTTAAAGATGGCAGCTTCCATGTAGCAGTGTGCAGTTGCTGAGCTCGCATCCTCCCCCACACAGGTTACCTGATTTGATCAGCTGAGATGTGTAGCTAACAGCACCAATTGGATCAGCAATCCGATTGGTGCTGTTACCCTTTGGATTGCACTATCACTGACAGCGAAATCCAAAGCCATGCGGCGGGGATTGAACCATTCCTCGCCATTATTGTAGGTTCCGTGATGTGATCATGGAACCTCCAATGGTTACCTTGACAGCTCAGGGTCTTGTGATGACCCCAGAAGTTGCCTGTAATCACTTCCTGCGAATGCCTGGCGAGCGCCGGCATCCACACAAAGTGATGATTTCTGCTATGCAGAGACATGCTGAAGCATCTCTCTGCATAGCAGAAGCAACTGTGCAGCACCGAGACCCCCCAGTGGGCTGTGTAAATTAAAGAAAAAATAATGAAAAGTTTTTAAAAATATGAAAAAAAAGAAAAGACAAAAGTTCAAATCAGTCCCCTTTTTCCCCATTGAAAAAAAACCCTTTAAAAAATGTTACAAATACTTCCACATTCAGAAATGCCCGATCTATGAAAATATAAAATTTAAAAAAGAAGCCCTCATATGACTATAATGACGGAAAAAATAAAAATGTTTGGCTCTTGGAAGAAGGGGAGGGAAAAACGGAAAATGGAAAATTGCCTGGGGGTGAAGGGGTTAAATAAGAAAAAGAAGAAAAAGAACCCCACTAGGTGTGCTGCACGGTATGCCCCAGGGATCCAGCTGGAGAGCCATCAGTACTAATGCAGGAAAAGAAGAAAATGATCCAGCGGCAGTTCCAAATGGGTTAATTAAAATCGTCAATCTTTATTGATCCAATGATAAAAGACATATACAAAGATGGTATCCGTGAGCACAAATGATGCATTAATACCGCATGGAGATAGCATGGATGAACCTACACGTTTTGATTTAGAGTCTTAATCATCCTTGAATAAATAAAGATTGAAGATTTTAATTAACTCATTTGGAACTAACGCTGGATAATTTTCTTCTTTTCCTACATTGCAGGACCACAATTGTACAGGGTTACGTTGTCCCAGGCAGTGCAGAACTACATTGGTGCAGGCAGTTCCTGACTATGTTGGTGCAAGTAAAGGCCCCGTTACACGCTACAATATCGTTAACAATATCGTTTGTACGTCACGGCTTTTTGGGTGGAGCAACAACGTCGCAACGACGTTGTTGCGTGTGACAAGTAGAAACGATCTACGATAAGTCGGCTGATCGTTCATCAGAGGTTTTTGAACCGCACCTAAAAACAGACGATGATCGCCCGTCCAACCGGCAGCATCGGTGTGTGTGACACTGTCATGCTGGGTGTAGGGAGACACCCAGCGCTGGATGACGACAGGGGAGGGAAAAGGAGTCCCTGATGCTAAGGGCAAAAAGGGGGGATGGTGACCCCTAGAACAACTAGCGCTGACACCTGGCTCACCTAACGACCCTATACAGTTTCCGCAACTGTCACAGGGCTCAGAGAGGGTGAACACTAGTCAACTCGGCTAGCATCTAGAAAACACACAAGGAAAATTTACAAAGTGGGAAGAAATACACTTAGGCTGGGGTCACACTTGGAAGAGTAATTGAGGTTACCGCATCCAGATCCGGATGCGGTAAGCGCAATTTCCTTCAGACACATTATTTTCACAAAATGTTTCCTGCAAACCGCAATCCGGTAACCGGATTGCTCAGGATGTGCAATCCGGTTACCGTATGCTTTGTTCATCCCTGCTGCTGCAGGGATGAACAAAGGGTTAATGTTAATAATAGATGTGGGCAACATGTCTCTAGGGGGTGCCCACCCTCCCTAGAGACATGCTGTCTACTCAGGTGGGCATGTGAGGGGTTAATCTGGGCATTTATAGTATTGCCGGCTATTGTTGGCATTTTCAATTTAATGAATGAACCCAGAGGCTCGTCGGTGTGTAGTACATACAGTACGTACTGTATGAGCCGCTAGCCTTGGTCCTGAAAGTTGTAACATTAGTTCTATGGGCAGCGCACCGCCATAGACCTAATGTTAATGCTTTCTGGACCAAGGCTAGCGGCTCATACAGTACGTTCATTACGTACTGTATGTACTACACAGCGAGGGGCCACCAGGTTCATTCATAAAATTGAAAATGCCGACAATAGCCGGCAATACTATAAATGCCCAGATTAACCCCTCACATGCCCACCTGAGTGGACAACATGTCTCTATGGAGGTTGGGCACCCCTAGAGACATGTTGCCCACATCTATTATTAACATTTAACCCTTTGCTCATCCCTGTGGCAGCAGGGATGAACAAAGCATACGGCTGCCGCAGGCATTCACTTTTGCCTTGCGGTAGTCGCATGGGCTCCCACAGGAACCCATTATAGCAATCCTTGCTGCGGATTGCAAACCGCTGCGACAACTGCAGCCTGCATGATTTTTACTGCAGGCTGCAAATCTGAAAGCGGTAACCGGATTGCATGTAGTGCAATCCGGTTTACATAATGGGCTCCTATGGGCTGCGGTTCCTGATCCGGTTTTGAGCTTTGTAACAGCTCAAAAATGGATCAGGATCTGAAATTTACACCACAAATGTGACCCTAGCCTTAGCTTTAGCCTCCTGACACACCCGCCACAGACAACTTGATAACGATGTCATTAATGACTTCACCTATTCAGAACTGAAGGACATAGGCGATCAAAGACCGCAAGTATTGTTCACCTCTTGCGGAATTGTTGCTGTGCCGTTAGCGATATCTGTACTTGTGACATTTCATTAGCGATCATTGAACAATGTTCAAGCGATCTAGGTCAAGTCGGATCATTGGTCGGCTCGTTTGACCATTAAAGCGTGTAACAGGGCCTTTATGCCAGTCTATATTAGTTTGGCCACTGCAAGACAATGTTTTTGTAAGCAGCGCAGGACTATGTTGGTGGATGATTATGTTCTTGCAGGCAGAGCAGGACTCTATTGGTGCAGGGAGTGAAGGACTATGTTGGTGCACGCAGTGCAGGACTATGTTGGTGGAGGATTACATTGTTGATACATTGCAGGACTCTATTGGTGCAGGCGGTGCAGGACTGTCTTAATGCTGGCAATTCTGGACTATGCTGATGGGGGCAGTGAAGGACAATTTTAGTGCATGCAGTGTAGGAATATGTTAATGCAGAAAATGCAGGAAGAGTTGTTTCAAGCAGTGAAGGAATACACTACCAATGCCCACAACAGAATATAAGAGTGTGCTCAATTAGTGCAGAAATTGGTTATATGATTGAAAATGCACATCGCAGCGAAGAGCAGCTGGATAAAGAAAGTGATTTATGAGACAGATGACATAGCTGTACTAACATGTAATAGGAGCCAAAACGGAAGATTATGGATGTGTCTAACAAAGCAAATACAATAGACAGCTCACCGGACTCCTGCATTCACAGATTAATTCAGCATGGAACTGCCCTGGCCTGGGCTGGAGGTTCACAGGAAACAGAAATAGATTGTATCCAGCGACAAGAAGTGCTTCACGGTAAGGCTATGTTCACACGCGGCAGTGCTAAAGAAAGATGGATACGCCTTCCAGAAAAAGCTATGGCTTTTAATGGAAGACGTGCAGACACAGCGTTTTGCCACGTATTTTTGCGCCGACGCTTTCAATGCAAAAGCACCCGCGCAAAAAGAATTGACATGCCAATTCTTGCCATTATTTTTCAGCGCGCTTTCCTTATAGGCTACATGTTAACATGGCCTCGGGGAAAGCGCACCAAGAATAGCGCTATGTCGGCATGCAGTAGCGCACAAAAGCGTCACTGCCGAATACGTGGCCTAAAGCGTGTGAACGTAGCCTAAGTATCTACAAAAACAGTATTTTATTATTGTGTGGTAAAGATTATTAAAACAGACAAAGATCACCACAGGTGATAATACCCACCAACTTCCTATGGACCAGCGCGTTTGGGATATTTGTCCTTTTGTATTTACTTGAACCTGAATATAGTAAACATATAACAAGTCTCCGTCCTCACATCACTGTAGTAGTGCAGACTCAGTCATTTTAAGATTGACACTAAGGCTGTGTTCACACGCTGCTTAATTTTCGCTTCTTTTTACATGCATTTTTGCCCCCAAAAGTGCATCTGCGTCTACATTTGCAGCAAAGTGAATGGACTTTGACTTTTGCCGTTCAGAGCTTTTTCGGCTGCGCTTTTATGGGAGAAAGCGTGCACGTAAAATGAATGACCATGTCAATTCTTTGCGCTTAATAGTGCGCGCTTTCTCCCATAGGTGCCATTATAAGCGCTGGAATACACATCGCCAATCAGACAATGCCTATTCCAGCGCCTATAATGGCGGGCGGAGGAAGTGATGCCACACGGGGAAGAAGAATCCTGTGTTCCTCTCCCCATGTGACATGTCGGGGCTGTAGTTTTGCTGTTGTAATGTATCTACATACACTGTGAAAGTGAAATAAAAGTTAACAAAAGGTATTAAAAATAAAAAAATAAAATATTCACCTCTCCCGGAACCCAAGGAGAAGACGTCCGATCGCTGCAAGGACCTTAATGATGTGATTGGCCAGTAGCGATCAGCTGATGTGTCATGTGACATCATCAGCTGATCGTGACATCATCAGCTGATTGGTTTAAGTCGCTCACCAAAACCGATCGGTTTTGGCAGGAGATTTAAACCGATCAGCTGATGCTGTCACATAACGATCAGCTGATGTCACATGACACATCAGCTGATCAGTTTGCCACCGGACAGCTGATTCAGGTCCTGCAGCAATCAGATGTGGACACCTTGCATTCCTGGACAGTCGGCAGAGAGGTGAGCATTTTATATATTTTTTTTAATACCCATTGCTTTCTTTTAGTTTGCTTTTGCAGTCTATGTAGATACACTGCGAAAGTGAAAGTACACACATGTCACACAGGAACAGGATTATTCCTGCCCCCGTCTGACACCTCTTCCTCCTGCACTCTTGGGGGAAAAATACAGCTATATAAAAATGCAGTGTGTGAATGCACCGCGTTTTTTTACCGGTCTTAAATAGTGCGGCCGCGAAACACGGAGAAAACACCCGTGCAAAAAAAGGCAGCAATTATGCCGCTTGTGAATGTAGCCTTAAAGCCAATGCCGATATAACAGTGACTACAAAGAATCTGAAGTTCACATGAGCCAGCAGCAATTCTAAGGAGTCTAATTTCTCTAATTCAGCTAAAGCAAGAATAAAATTGGAACTCAATGCCATAAATAGAATTATCAATGTAAGAGCTATTTCAGAAGAATAACAATCATAGCGCTGCTTAAAAATCTATAAGAACAATTACTAAAAAGGGTCATTGTGTTAGAACATGAACTGTGCCCAAATCAATACATGTTTGTAGGATTGTGTACAGCAATTTATACTACAAAATAGGGTAATATGTTCTCACTCTTACCACAAAACATTTATTAAACTGTGCTGTGTTTTTAAGTATAGGAATATCTGATATAGATATATATGGGATAGAAGCACACTGCTAAAGCCAACATATGTAAACAGATCTGCACCTGTGTTTTAATCCTCTATGAAGTGGTGTCTGTTTTTTTTTTCTTTTTTTAGATAGATAGAAAGCACATGTGCCGCTCGTCTGAAGTTTGCCAATGAACATCTTGGTGATTCTGAGAGTGATTGGGAGAAGGTGCTGTGGTCAGAAGAGACAAAAAGTGTGTTCTTTGGCATTAACTCAACTCGCCATGTTTGGAGGAAGAGAAAAGCTGCCTATGACCCAAAGAACACCATCCCCACTGTCAAGCATGGTGGTGGAAACATTATTTTTTTGGGGGTGTTTCTCTGCTAAGGGCACAGGACTACTTCACCGCATCAATAGGACAATGGATGTAGCCATATACCGTAAAATCTTGAGTGACAACCTCCTTTCCTCTGCCAAGACATTAAGAATGGGTCATGGCTGAGTCTTCCAGCACGACAATGACCCAAGACATACAGCCAAGGCAACAAAGGAGTGGCTTTAAAAGAAGCACATTAATGTCATGGAGTGGCCTAGGCAGTCTCCAGACCTTACTTAATCCCATCAAAAATTTATGGCGGAAGCTAAAGCTCTGAGTTGCCAAGCGACAGCCTCAAATTCTTAATGATTTACAGATTACCATCAAAGGGGAGTGGACCAAAATTCCTCCTGACATGTGCACCAACCTCATCATCAACTGCAAGAAACGTGCAATGCGTGAATGCTGTGCTTGCCAACAAGGGTTTGGCAACCAAGAATTAAGTCCTGTTTGCCAGAGGGATCAAATACTTACATCTCTCTGCAAAATGCAAATATATTTATATAATTTAGACAATGAGATTTTCTGGATTTTATTTTTGATATTTTATCTCTCACTGTTAAAATTAACCTACCCTTAAAATTATAGACTGTTCATTTCTTTGTCAGTGGGCAAACATACAAAATGAGCAAGTGATCAACAATTGTTCAACAATGGGAAAATCTTTGTTAATGTATTAGACCAGTGGTCCCCAACCTTTTTTGCACCGGGGACCAGCTTCATGCAAGCCCATTTGTCAGCGGCCCAGTGGGGGCGGGGCTTTGGTCATATGGGGTGTGGCCATAGATAAGGGGTGGAGTTTAGCACCCTGCTTCCCCCAAAAGATGTGTTACATATTATTTTCAGGGATGTTTTATTTGCAGCCCCCAATGTGGTATCCACATAATTCCCTTGCAGCCCCCATCATCCCCTTGCAGCGCACAATATACCCATCATCCCCATTCAGCCCCCAATACCATATCCCCCATCATAATGCCCTTGCAGCCCCATCATCCTCCTCTTGCAACCCCCATCCTCCTCTTCCAGCCCCTAGTATCCTCTTCTTCCAGCCCCAGTAGCCTCTTCTTCCAGCCCCCAGTATCCTCTTCTTCCAGCCACCAGTATCCTCTTCTTCCAGCCCAGTATCCTCTTCTTCAAGCCCCGAGTATCCTCTTCTTCCAGCCCCAGTATCCTCTTCTTCCAGCCCCCAGTATCCTCTTCTTCCAGCCCCCAGTATCCTCTTCTTCCAGCCCCAGTATCCTCTTCTTCCAGCCCCCAGTATCCTCTTCTTCCAGCCCCCAGTATCCTCCTCTTCTAGTCCCCACCATGCTCTTCCAGCCCCCACCATCCTCCTCTTCTAGTAGATGGTATCCACATAATTCCCTTGCAGCCCCCATCATCCCCTTGCAGCGCACAATATACCCATCATCCCCTTTCAGCCCCCAATACCATATCCCCCATCATAATCCCCTTGCAGCCCCATCATCCTCCTCTTGCAACCCCCATCCTCCTCTTCCAGCCCCCACCATCCTCCTCTTCCAGCCCCCAGTATCCTCTTCTTCCAGCCCCAGTATTCTCTTCTTCCAGCCCCAGTATCCTCTACTTCCAGCCTCAGTATCCTCTTCTTCCAGCCCCAGTATCCTCTTCTTCCAGCCCCCAGTATCCTCTTCTTCCAGCCCTCAGTATCCTCCTCTTCTAGTCCCCAGCATGCTCTTCCAGCCCCCACCATCCTCCTCTTCTAGTCCCCACCATGCTCTTAAAGCCCCTATTATCCTCTTCCAGCCCCCACCATCTCCAGCACACACACATATCAGCAGTCACCAAACCCCCCCTGCACCTGCAGCATTACGTTGTCTCGGCTGTATGCATAGATGTATGGGAGAAGCTCTCCACCCATTACAGTGCAGAAGCCGGGTCAATCACAGTGCAACAGGCAGTAGCCAATCAGGGCCTGGCTGCTGCACCGTGATTGGCCCGGCTTCTGCTTTGTCATGAGCAGAGAGCTTCTCCCATACATCTATGCATACAGCCGAGACAATGTAATGCTGCAGTGGCGGGGGGCGGTGACATCACCCCGGGAGGCGGGCCGCATCCACCGCTCAGAGCCGCCGCAGAGCTCAGCAAACTATGTGTAGTGCTGGTCTGCGGCGGCGCGGACTGGCACACAGACACCCGCGGCCCTTTCCCGGTCCGCGGACCTGTGGTTTGGGACCCCTGTATTAGACTTCATTGGTTTTTAAAAAAGTCAGAATCACAATCTTTGTAACTTCGCACTTGTTTTCTGTGGACATATTATTTTGATGAAGTTTTGTCGTTCACAGCCTGTTTGCAGAGAATGTGTGAAACCACAAAATAAGTCGAAGAAATCCCAAAAAGATGCAACACACACATTCCACATCCCAGGTACATACATATGCACATGTGTCACACACCTTTGTGGTGCAGAATTATGTTTTATTTATTCATTTTTAAATACATTTTCACTTTTTTGGGGGTTTCGATGTATTTTCATTAAAAGGAGCCTACACGGAAACATGCAAAGTCTGGACATTCTTCACGGCCTACAGCTCAGACCTCACAACCGGTACACAACTATTCACCGTGTCATAAAGTATATCCCAAACATGAGATGTTGTTCTCTTGTTGCCCTTTTTTTGGTTTTGGTTTGTGATTGTGGACACCATTTTATGCTTGTCATTGCACTGGCCCTATTGTGGTACATCACAATTTTAGTTGTCTGCACTATACATATGTGTTATAATGCCTTTTTGACAAAATTGATGTATAGGTGACTCGAAGTTCCAAACACCAATCCAGATACCTGTAAATGACATCAAAGGCCCAGAAACAAATTGGTAATCTATATTACATGGTTTAATAATATTTGAAAGTTTCAAATGTCCACATGATAACACTAATGTCATGAGCACACTGGAATCTGCTAAGATGTAAGTGTAACTTATATATTTTACAATTCTGTTCTCCTTAGATGATGGTATACACGTCCTCTGGCGCTCAATGGAAGATAGATTCGTCCGGGATTACCGGGAAAACATTGAGTTCGAACAAGACTTGCGGCCCAAAAGACCCACGCAATATGCATTTTATGATGAGTTATTGTTTCTTGCCAAAACAGTTCAACCAACAAGGTAATATTATTGTCATGAAAGATGTACTCAGTGTTTGTGGGTGAGGAAATGCTTTATTAATGGAATTGAATATTGACTAAAATATATTTTGACTTTAGAAGGACCACATGCAGCACTGACCACCAAGAAATTGATGAGGATGAACCCAAACATCCAATATACCCACAATACACAGGAAATCCACAATCCCAAATGAGTCATGTCCTTCCTGAAACGCAGGAGACAACCTCCCAACCAACAACATTGGCTGCCTGTCTGCCTGCTCGACTCCAACAATCATGGGCACAAAAGACAACCAAAAAAAAGATCAAACCAAAGCCACAGCCATTGACAGCATACAGCACCTTGAGGAAAGATTCAATACCGAACTCTGGGAAAGCAACCGTAAAGTGCTGGAATTACAACAAAAAGAGATGTTGTATGCTGGAAATGAATGGCAACTGTATATGTTATCTTATGTGCCCATTATGAATGAAATCCTACCACACAGGAGAATGGAATTCAGGGGCAAATTCAATGCTTTTTTGACACATTTTGTGGATCCTAAACCCATTGATGTTGGCCAAGAAATTGAGCAGCAACATAATTCGTAATGATGAATTTGGAGCCAATTTGATATGTCAATCAGGTCATCTGAGGAAGACAGCGCCTTAGCTGTTGAAACATGTTGTGGCGTGCAGAGCACTAATAAAAGGTTTGTGTACAACAATAAATCCTTGTCCCCATTGTTCTCAGCGCTCCAGAGACCGCTACATCTTTTTTCTTCTTCAATACACACCTCCCCTCCCGGGATGAGGAGATTTCATACAGCTTCAGCCTTGAGGACCTGTGATGACGTGATAGATCACATGACCCGGACGAGCATGTGACTGGACCGCCCGACAACCAGGAAGTGCTATGTACACATCAGCGGTGCCCGATCCTCCCGGCAAGCTCTCCTGATTCTACGCTTACACCGGGGTTGTGCAAGGGTGCACAACCTTTTAAGGTGAGTGGGCATATATCCCCACATCATCTACCCACTAGACCACCAGGTACTACTCATGGGCACTTTCTTGTTATCTTTTTAATTGCATATCACAATTTTTAATTATATTGGTTCTGCCACAGAATTTGCCCAGCATTAGAAATATTCAACAAATTTATGTCTGATTTCCATAGCTACATTAATTTTTGGAACTGACACAAGGCACCTATGCAGTTGGGGAAATTGGTGACTTGGAGGAACTTCTCTTCAGTTGACAGCCATTTAGCTGTGGTTGGTTCCAACAAAACAATGGGCTGTAACCTGTCCCAAATTGGTTGACATGTTTCATGAGCAATGCCACATATAGTTGATGTTCCAATCCTAAACTGATAATGAAGATATGAAAATGATCCTTCAGTTGCAAGATATCTAGGGTTTTGGGGACATAAAAAAAAATGAGTATATGCAGAAACTCAGAAACATGTGTGTGACATTAGGCATATTTTAAATTTAAGAAAGGAAAAATAAACCTTCCCCCCCCAAAAATAAAATATATGGAACATACCTAAAGGTTACAACCAATCTTTCTGGGGATATACGTTTCCGGAATTTTGTGTCCTGTCATCTGATATCATCCTGGATCATTGACAGCAGGACATCAAAGGTGCCGACAGACATGCGTAGATAACGTTGAAATTTTAGGGGATACACCCGTAGTTGCCAATACAGTCTGTGAAATGCCCCATATTGGTCCCTGAGATGATTCACCTCATTTACCCAAATCTATGATGTCTTTAACGTCTGCTCTGGCAACGATGTAGGGCATATAGGCGATAGCTCAAGAGCAAGGCTACACTCATGGTGCTGGCACAGCACACAGTGATGTCAAAATGGCAACCACAAACAACTGACCTTATTTTATAGGGCTCCTCCCCACTTAATTGGCCAACAAAAAAACGCAGGCAAATGGATTTCAAAAACGGATTTGATTTTTGAAAACATATACCTAATGCAGTAACGCATCTGTTAACGGCAACAAGAAACGCACAATACCGAGATCAAAATTGAGATGCGTTAGTGCACATTCGTTTAACGGATGTGTTTGCACGCAATGTAACACATGATGTGAACTTAGCCAAAGCAGTCTTTCCTAAGTAAAGAAGCTTTACCATATAGTGATGTAACAGACACAAATGTCTCGTGATGTTCTTCAGTTTTCCGTCTTCTTTTTTTGCTCTCTACCTAAAAATATAAATTTACTTAGGATATACCTTTAAAAGGAACCCGTTACATTCCACATACAGTGCTAACTGTGTTCAGCATTTTATAGGCAGTAGATGCTGAGCAGAGTAGATATAGTTATTTTGGGGATAATATTCAGTAAAACTTGCATTTTATTCATTAAGGCTATGTTCACACACTGAGCTATTGGTTCGCTTTGTACGGATCAACTATTTGCAGTGGAATTCAGTGAAACGGATTGACGTTAGCTGTCCCAGCCAAATCAATGCATTTCACTTTTTTGCATTCACACTCTATGCTTTTTACGGACCTGCTTTTGGGCTGAAAACCGGATCCATAAAAAGAAGTGACATGTCCATTTCTTGGCGTTATTTGCCAGCACTTTTTACTCACCTCGCCACGCTACCCCGGTGACCGCAGGACCTTTGGAGGACCTTGGACAGCACCATGTACCCGAGTGACTTCACCCGGTAACATGCGCAGGGTCCTAGAGGCAGTGACGCTACGTCTCCAGGGATGACAGAACACCGCTGAGATCACTGGGAGAGCGCGGCGAGGTGAGTAAAGCGCAAGCGAAAAGCACAGCAGCATTCACACACAGAATGTTGGCTTTGTGGGATCCATTCTTGGTACAGTTTTTGCACCAAAAACGGATCCAACAAAATCAGCAATAACACTGTGTGTGAAAGTAGCCTTACAGTCATACTTAGTGATTGACAGCTCTGGGTCATGCTCAGTCGTTTAGGATCCACTGGACTCCTGAGCACAAAAAGAGCAAAGAGTAGGGATTTCCATTAATAATATAAAGTTAAACTGAATATTTTCTCCCAAATCCACTAATTTCCTCCATTGCTATCACATGCTGCTAAATTAGACCTCCACCAATGGCAAGAATTGACAGTCGGGAAATGGAAAAACCAGTGTCTACTCTGAGCTCTAGCGCTCATTGAAAGGACACTTAGATACTCATTGTACATAGGTAATGGAAAAAAACATTCAGCCTTCCTAACTTTTATGGCTATCAGTGAGAGGTCACAGCTGTGAGACCACCACCAAACACAAGGACATGTCCTAGTCAGATACTTCAGTGTCTGTAGTAAGCAAGGGATCTCAGGGGTAAAGTTTCTCCTTGTGCAAAGTGACACGTCCAGTATCTGGCATGTTAGTATAAGCTGACTTAAATGCCTGCAATGCTCCTCTAGGAAATTAAATATGCAAATTGATTCTTCAGAGAGGAAGAGGACTTGAAGAATCTCTATTTGCAGACACTGTGTTTTGGGATGTTGCCACTAATCAGTGCAATGTATGAGATCTGATTTCAGCTAGGTGAGAGGGTAAGACTGGGATCTAAGGGGTAAGGTTTCTCCTTGTGGAGAGTGACATATCAGGTCTGAAATCCCAGTATGAGGAGACTTAGACTGGCTTCACACAACGGTTTTGGTGTTTCAGGTTCTGTCCGGTGTTTTGCAGGAAACACCAGACAGAACCTGACAACCCCGGATAGAACAGAACTGAGGGCAAATAAGCCCTCTAGTCCTGTTTTCTGCCGAAATCAGCAGATCACAATGTTCGGGAGCTGTCCTGTGAAATGTCAGGATTGGGCTTGCGGCTAGCATGGTCTGAAATCTCAGCAGAGGACAGCTCCAGGTGCTGAAGTTCAGCGCGGTCGGCACTGATCATCAGCACCCGCCATCCGGGAACCTGACAGATTCTCTGTCAGGTCCGGCACAATCCAGCGACCCATAGACTTTGATGTTAGGGGATGCCGGACCATGCCGGATGCGGGAGAATCCGGCAGGATCCGGTTTGGTTAAATTTTTTGCCCTCGGACACAAAAATGATGCAAGCTCCGTTTTTGTGTCTGGAGCAAAAAAACGAATGCAGCCTGATGCTGCAGGACAGTGACAAAACTGGATGGCAAATAGCTATCCCTATCCGGCACTATAGGCTACATTGTGTCAAAATCGGGTCCGGGGCTGTCTGGTGCGCATCGGACAGCCCTAGACCTGATCACACCATGGTGTGAAACCGGTCCTTAAACACCCTGCATGCTACTCTGGGAAATTATTTAAGCAGACCCACAACACATTGTGGCCAGGACTAAACAATATGACTTCTCAAGGGTCCATTACTCTATGTGTGGAGACCACTGGGACGGGGTACTCAGTACCGGACCAGGGTACTGCTGGGGATATCATGGCGTCTTGGTCCGGACCGTGTCCCGGGTTCAGCAATAAATGGGGGGAATATTTACAGGTTTGTCATGACGCCACCCACGTGTTGTGGACAGTGAGGGGACCACCGCTGCTGCAGAACCTCCGGGGATGATGTTTGGCAGCTGGAGATGTAACAGCTCTCCGCGGCTAGAGCCTGGTTCCCCGGGGCAAGATAGTAACAGTCTATAGATGGTGCTATGGATATTGCAGGATAGGAGTAGTAGAGATGATAGCTGCTTGTGAGGGAACGCAGGATTTGAGCACAAGGATCACACAAACTCACGGTTTTGAAGTTTTCAAGTCTTTACTGCAGATGATGTTGTTAGCAGAGTACTGTCCACGGAGTCTGTACTGGGGTCGGGTTGCTCCCATCCTGTCCGGGTCCTCAACTTCCCTTTCCTGCGCTGTGTGTGTGGCCCTGCTGCCGCTTCAGCTAGGCTGCTGGCCTGTCTCTCCTCACAGATACCCCCTTTTTTAGCAACTTGAGTCTTTCCTCTTATTTCTGACCCCGCCTGTTGCTTCGCTGAGGTACAGTGTAGATATATAACCTCCACTAGTCCGGTGTTTACTGTGCTGCTGTGTCAGTCACAGTTTCAGACGGTATTGGTCGTGTGCTCCTCGGGCGATATGAGGTAACTCGTCTCCAGATGTCTCTTTTCTCTACTCCTTCGTCAGACCCGACTTGGCCTGGAAGTAGTAGAGGCGTGGAGGTCTAAGGCAGCCCCTTTACACCACCAGTCTTTCTTCCTCAGTCCTCCCAGGAACTGAACTAATTCCAACTGACTGTCACTGCCACTCTAAGGTAAACAACGTTAGCTCCTCCCACCACTCTGCTCTTCCTCACTTCCTCTCCACACCAGAATATATAGGGAAGCAGCTTTAGCTCCCCCTTCTGGCCTGGAGGCGCTAGTGTAGTGTTGTGGGTTGTGTGGGGAATTAACCCATGGTGATGTTACTGTGGCACATTAACCCTTGGGGTGCCACATATGCAAGGATGCACTCACTGTATGGCCATATGTTTTAATGAATATTTATGGGATAGAAAATGTGAGTTACAAACAGAATATTTATATTCTTTAGATAAACTTTAATGTGAACATTGCTAGGTACAGAAATGCAAATAAATGACCCCCTTTAAGCAGCACCGCTTGTGTTTTACCTTAACTTTCACAGGAGAAAATAAAAACTGACAAGCCTAAATTAATGGGAAGAATTATCTAGCGGAGCTGGAATCTTTGTATTATATTCTGATAATAGTATAAATGTTCTATTTTACAATCTGTCACAGTTCTCTTTGTTCAGGAAACGATTTGCTTCTTATTTATATCTTTGCAGTTTAGTAAGGAAATAAACATTATCCTAATCCTTACCTTGACGAGGAAACTTTACAACTTTCATAAATATCATTGATCTCAAAAATAAGATCCCAGAAGAGTGAACTGTAGACCTCATTACTGGCACATTCTGAATAACTGGCTTTGGGCAGTGGTAAAAATGTGGGTAATGAGTAATTTACATTTATACAGTGTTCTTCACTGAGCAGTGAGTCTAGGTTTCCGTCTACATCCCAAAAAACAGGAACCAGGCACAAACATTGATGAAGAAATTCAGTTTAATGGGCCACACAGAGTTATTTTAGACTATTATTTGCCTCCATTTTAATGGTATCTGTCTTTCATAGATGGACACAATAGTGTGGCACCCCAGATTTCATGTGCCACAGTAACACCACAAAGGGTTAACTCCCCACACAACCCACAACACTACACTAGCGCCTCCAGGCCAGAAGGGGGAGCCAAAGCTGCTTCCCTATATATTCTGGTGTGGAGAGGGAGTGGCAGTTAGTTCAGGGTGGGGCAGCACTGAGGAAGAAAGGACCTGGGTGTAAAAGAGCTGTGTTAGGCTTACCCCACGGTCCACTGTCCAGTTCCAAGCCAAGCCAGGGTATGAGGAAAAGGAGAAGCAGAGGAACACACCCGGGACACCGAGTTGCCCTAAACTCACCCAGGAGGAGCGCACAGAACAGATACCGGATCCGATGCTGTGCCTGACACTAACGGCACAGTGAACACCGGAGGAGTGAAGATCCCACATCTTCACTGTACCACAGTGAAACAACACGGCGGGGTCTAGAACATAAAGATAAGACTCAAGTTGCCTAGCAAGCTGGTACCCGTGAGGGGAGACAGGGCCGGCAGCCTAGCTAAAGCGGCAGCACGGCCACACACACAGCGCAGGAGTAGGAAGCCAAGGACCCGGACAGGGTGAGAAGCAACCCAGCCCCGGTACAGACTCCGTGGACAGTACTCTGTTTAATGTCATCTACAGTAAAGACTTGGAAAACTACAAAACCGTGAGTCTGTGTAATCCTTGCGCTTGAGCCCTACTCTCCCTTACAAACTGTTATCATCATTACTGCCCCGGGGAACCAGGCTCTGCCTGTGGACAGTCGTCACATCACAAGCTGCCATCCATCATCCTCCCCGGTTTTTCTGCAGCAGCGGTGGTCACCCTGACCACATACCACGGGTGGCGTCACGACTTTCTCCCCTGTAAATACCCCCAACCTTTACTTGTAGGCTCGGGACACGGTCCGGGCCAAGACCACCGTGATAACCCCCGTGATACCCCGGTCCGGTACCGAGTACCCCGTCCCAGTCGGCTCCACAACAGCATGGTAGACTACACTTTTGTGCCCACCTAAAAAGACAGACATTACCAGAATGGAGGCCAACCAGAGTCCAGTGACTGTCTACTCTATTATACTGAATGGCTTTGCCTTGGAAACCTGGGCTTCTGAATACCGTTTTTTGGAGATTTAGACAGAACTTTGATACTTAGCATAGGTTATTGTATAAATGTCAATCTTGCCTCAGCAGTTCACATAGCTAGAATCAGATATTCTTAAAAGTGTTGTCCGACAAACAACATATGTCAATTATCCAGAATAATTATTAATTATTTATTTTAGAGCAGTATTGATTCCATGGTTCTGTACATGTAAAAAGGAATTACATAAATAAATCTGAAGATTACAGAGAACAAATTAACAATTTGAGACAGGTACAAATGGGAGAGGGCACTGTCCTTGTGAGCTTACCGTCTACAGAGTAATGTAAAAAGAGACAGTAAATTGGGGGTCTGTGGCAGCTCTGGTAGTGGTGAGGTGGCAGCTCCAGTAGTGGTGAGGTGGGAGCTCTGGTGGTGGTGTGGTGGAAGCTCCAGTCATGGTGAGGCGGCAGCTCCGGTGGTAGTGAGGCAGCAGCTCTGGTCGTGGTGAGGCAGTAGCTCCGGTAGTAGTGAGACGACAGTTCCATTGGTGGTCACTAAGCTTCCATTCCCTCAGGGAACTGTGGTCTCTTCAGTCTGAAGATCAGTATTGTCTCAGCAGATGGACCCCCAGCAATATTACATTTATTACTTACCCTTTAAATACGGTAGATGATACATTTTGTTTATGGAACAACTTTTTAACTCCATAAACTGTACTATCATAAATACATGTCATAAATGGAGATCCTTAGTTTGGGATGGCCTTCAATTAAGCATAGCAGAGATCTGCAGTTCTCAAGGGTGATCTTCAGTAGGAAGTGGAAGTATGGATGATACTATTGCAATTTTATTTAAAAAAAAAGAGTTGTTTAACTAGGAAAATTTGAGCATGATTTGTTTTGTCAACCATATAGGTCTTCATCCAACTTTCTAACTTAAGGTTAGAATTAGACATAAGAGTAATGAAAAGGTGGACACTGGGTTCTGTAGGTGTTCATTGAGCTCAGCAGTGATTTTGCTGGACACTGGGTTCTGCAGGTGATCATTGAGCTCAGCAGTGATTTTGGTGGACACTGGGTTGTGTAGGTGTTCATTGAGCTCAGCAGTGATTTTTCGTGGACACTGGGTTCTGTAGGTGTCATTGAGCTCAGCAGTGATATTCGGAGCCGTGGTCTTGCGATCTTCTCTCACAATTCACTTTAAAGTCTGACGGTCTCTCTCAGCCAACTTCGACTTTCGGCCGGACCTGTGCTTTGCTGCGGACGTTTTTCCTTCTCTTTCAGTCATTACTTTGGAGACAGTACCTCTTGACACGCCAAGCATTCGGGCACTTTCTGTTACACTAGCGCCTGCCATACGAGCACCAACAATTTGGCCTTTTTAAGAAATCTGATCTGGCATCAGGTTCTCATCAATGTTCTTACAATTCGGCAAAACAAACAGTTAATTTACATACACATATCACTGAACACAAATAATCAACTACAAAACATTAACATATGTCACGGTTTGCAATTTTATAACATGATCGAAGGTTATGATGCCAAAACATTAGGTCCAACCCCTGTATATATAATATATATATATATGTATATATATATATATATACACACAACTGACTACATAAGTAAAAATCTGACCAGAGTCCTTATAATGCAAGTGCATCTCGATAAATTAGAATATCTTTAAAAAGTTAATTTATTTTAGCAATTGAATACATAAAGTGAAACACTTATATTATATAGAGTCATTACACACAGAGTGATCTATTTCAAGTGTTTATTTCTAGTAATGTTTATGATTATGGCTTACAGCCAATGAAAACCCAAAATTAACTTACTCATAATTCATTAACTTTTTGAAAATTCAGGAACTGTATATATATATATATATATATATATATATATATATATATATATATACATATATATATAATATATGTGTATATATATATATCATCCATCATCCTAACCAATACTTATACTTATCTTATAGACAATGAGAAGAATGTGAATAAATATAATGCCAACTGCCTACTAATGTCTTCTAAAAAACATTGCAATCTCCTTGTAACAAATACCCTTGAGAAAAGCTCTTTTGTTGTAGAAGACCGTAAGAGTTTTGGTGTTCTCTAGTTCCATCAGGACTCCAGCCCATAAATACTTATCCTGCCGCCTCGTGAATCCATAGGAGACAACAGAGCATGCAACTTTCTTAATTTCCCAACATATGTGGTAGATTGATAGCGAGCTCACTGCCAAAGAGCAAGATTCTGTCAACGAGAAATTCTCACCAGATCATTAGCAAAGAATGTTTCCTCAAAGCCCACAGAATCAATATAATCTGTCTTTTCAAGCTTTGCACGTTCCCAGGGAATAGGTTGGACTCATCAGTCTCTGTGCTCCCTCTCTAATCTCTTTAAGGCACTGACAACTTTTCAAATTGATTATCGCCTTTGTTTTTCCCCAAATTATCACTTTATTTTGGCGAGCGGTTTTACGTCATTTGAGCTTTCCGAGGTCAAAAAGTGAAAAATGATAAATATTTATTTATTTTAGCGAAGAAAAAAGGGATTTTCAGCCTGTGATGTTATTTTCATTGAACTGATACATGGAAAGACTGTTAAGTGCCGGTGCCAGGGATGATATAGAGCTCGGCTTTGATGTTTGCTTTTCCATGCAATAAATACATTTTGTTTTGACGAGAATTATTTTTGCTTCTGTTCAACCATAGGTTACCCATGGATAAGAATATTGGGATAAAAGGCTAACACTTAATCTCATATATCCAATTACCAGGTCCTTGTTTGTAAAAATAAGTCAAGAATTACCAAGTACACCTATGGTCTTTACAGACCGTCTCGTTTTCAAGTGGACCTACCTTGCACACTCTGTGCCATACTATTAATTTCTAGAACTACAATTAAATGTTTCATGTCATCCTTAGGGTGCGATACGTGGAAATGTATCACTTGCTTCTGGATTGCCTGACAGGTTAGAGCTCATTTTTTGGGATTACAGAAATGGTGGATTATTGAAATTATAAAATGCATAGAAACCCTTTAAAGCATAACACTGATACCAGTCATTTCCTGTGACTTCCTAAAATAGGCTGCCATGTGCATACATTCGAAATAACCCTATTTCTGACCATTATATGACTTGAATCTGCCATTCTTCACCATTTTACCATTTCTGTAGGCTCCATCTTTAGTTTTAAGTTACCTCTGAGCTGGTGGGTAGAGACAAGCAGCGATAATCTCTTTCATACACCGAAGAGAAGTGGATTCCTTCTCTTCTTTCTTTGTACCACACAAACAAAAGCTGAAGCAACAATTTACAGTGGTACTGAGCTGAGTGTCTGGGAATCCAGTACTGAAGTGAGATTCATTTCCTTGGAGCAGCAGCACGATCTACCTGTAACTGTCTGGTCTGTCACTTGTCTCTGTGCCTCTCACCTCTCCGCCCCTCTACACAGAGTTCAATAAGAGCTATAACCTGATACCTCACTATGCTGGCAGTCTGCTTTGTTTTGATGAAGACGAATCTGCACTGATTTTGAAGGTGGAGAAAAAAAAACAGATCTCTGCTAAAATATATTACAAAGTTTCTTATGTTCTCTTCTACTATTAAATGATTAAAGTTTGTTGAAAGAACAGTGAGCATTTAAAGAGGCTTTACCACAATCAATTTGCTTACTCAGTTTAGAAGATGGCTTCTAAATGTATAATTACTAGGGGATTAGACAACCAAATCCCTACCAGTCATGAGACTGGGGGTCCTTTGTCTCTATATCACTGGTTACCAAACTCCAGTCCTCACGGTCCCCAACAGGTCATGTTTTCAGGATTTCTTTAGTATTGCACAGGTGATGCCTGAAGATGATTCCTTCACCTGCACAATTTTAAAGAAAACCTGAAAACATGACCTGTTGGGGGCCATGAGGACTGGAGTTTGGGAAACTATGGTCTGCATGAATAAAGTTGTTGTCTTCATGCATAATCACCATTTAATGCATCCATTGACGAGAACAAGTCAAGACCGATAGGTCCAAGTGGTAAAAACCGTGCAATCGTACATCAAATCTCTATCCCATGGATAGTGCTTAGGAAATACCCCATTTAAGAGGCTAGCTAGCTAGAGGTTAGACCCAAAAAGTTAGAACATGTTTGTGTCTAAGTTTTCAGGGTATTAAAGTAGTACTCCAGTCTACACCATTTAGAGGGAACCAACCAGCAGTATTTTCATATAGGAAGTAAAGCCAGTGCCATACAGCCACTAGCGTGCTGAATCCCATTGTACCTTTAGTTGAGAAATGAAATGATGGATTACTGAAAAAAACATTTTGCAAAAATTAGTACAGCAGGTGATCTGACAGGTGCAGCGAGCGGGACTTTGTGGGTCTGGTCCTCTCGTATATGTTCTTCCTCCTGGCTTGCACTCACTTCTGTTTGACCGTCACTCTGATGTTGTGGCTCTGCGCATGTGTGTAATGGACACAGTAAATGCCAATGTCACAATGATGTTAATTATTGAGATATTGCGACGATGGTTATGATGTTAGATTATTTTTTTTTCATCGGTAGCGTCTGCGCTCTGTTGTTCACTGTCATTAATGCGCGAGTGCGGACACGTTGCTTGACTCGAGCATTATAATGATGTCACCATTAAAATACCAATGTGCAAAGCGCCGCCAGCAGTGGCAATGACGATGCAGAACAAAATTTAAACAAGGAAATGTGGGCAAGCCAGGAGGAGGTACAAATACGAGAGGACCAAAGATACAAAGTCCTGTCCCCTGCACCTGTCAATCAACTGCTGCACTAATTGTTGCATCTTTGAACTTTTTTTTCTGCAATCCATCATTTCATCTCTCCAAAGTGGCTGTATGGCACTGCCTTTACTACCTATATAAAAATCTTGGTGATTGGTTCTATTTAACACATATGCGTCCAATGGGGAATAAATGTTAATACCCTTGCATTATCACTGCATGTGCTCACATTTAAAGATAGAGTGCTTATTTAATAGACAATACTGTGAAAACACAGGACCTGGTAATATCGGTATAGACCTTGAAAGGATGCATGCAAGTCATATTATGCCCTTTTCAGTTCAAGTGGGAGGGGTTGACAGATTATTACATTTGTTGACTGCTATACATGATATGATAATGAATATTATGCATAAAGCACAACTCCAGCATTTTTTTTCAGCACTGGAGCAGTGCTTTTAATCTAAGGTCCCTGCCTCTAGTAATATACTCACCCTCCAATGTCTTCACCTTCTTCTCAATGTCATTCCTTTCCACGGGAACATCTTGGTTTGCAACTTCTGATTGGCTGGAAGTCAGAAGTTACATCACAAGCTGTAAATACAAGTTTATGAGAGCCAGAATGAGGCAAGAACGAGGCTCTCATAGACTTAAATTAAATCGTTACTCCGACACACTCCATAAAACACTGAAGCTGCCGACAGGTCACAAACTGCAGAACACGGCAAGAGCGATGCCGATAATGGATGAAGATGGCGGAGAGTGAGTATAAGCCCGGGGACAGAGATGTAAGTTTAAAGCACCACTCCAGCTGTAAAAATAAAAAAACACTCTGGAGTGGTGCTTTAAATATAACTTGTCATCCATCCCAAGCGTCCTCTTCAGATGCTGACCCTCAGAGACCTCTGACCATTTCACTGTACAGGAACACATATATTACGAATTGACCGTAGAAGGCCCCCTATGGGTTAGAGCACATGAGGAGGTCATTACAGGTGCATTCATTCAGATTCTCCTTAGAGTACTGTGGCCATTAAGTGACCAATTAGGAGCATTAAATGGGGCACTATACTGCATTACTCCACTGTTTGCTCCTTGTATACCTCTCAGGCACTAATGCAGGCAGTATCTGTTGCTCCAGCTAATATCATAATTTAATTGTGCTGTTGTGTATATTGGAAAACTGTAAAATGAAAAACGTCCGCACCCTACAACTTATTCTGTCCTTTACCAGCCACGTACGTTCCTCGGCATGTAAAGCCTGACTGACAATAGCCCGGGTCTCCGTCACCCCATCCCTGACAATTCGACCTTTGTGACAGCACCACACGCTGATAAGCCTGGATGTGTTCTGTATTTGCTATTTAGTGTAAAAGTCATTCTTACTATCCCACCTCCCCTATTTTATCATTACCGTGTAACATTTGGCGGCTGTCTCAGATCTGAAGCGTAGAGTAGATGGTAAGATAGCGGCTCTACTTTCCAGTAATTTAAACTTTCGCTCCCGGTGCACTCTCAGCTCCCATCCAATTTGCTTTCTGCTGAACAGCTGTAAACAGAAATGATCTTTTTACCATTTTCCTCTCGTATAAGTCCAATATCTCCAGTTTGCTTCACTGCTTATCTGCTCAGACCTGTATGTATTTTCCTGTCCGCCATCTAGTAATTCCAGCGATCGAGGTTCACACACGTATTGTTACATTTCTGTGTGTGAAATGCCACCAAATTTAATATCATCTACAAACAGACGACCTCCTGTCATCAATGCATTTTTATTCACAGGTAAAGAAAAATAAGAAAATATCAAATATCAAACATAGACCTCCCATACAGACTTATGTAAAAGAGCAGCAAAGATAAGCCACCTTCTGTATTCATTAGACCAGAAAACCTATTTTGCCAATTTAATTCAGCAGCAGTGGTGTGTCGGGAAGTTTTGTGGCCATAGCAAAGCCCTGGAAGAATAATGCTTCACCTGTGAAAGCAGAAGGCTCTCGTGCTATATAATCAGCTAAATGCTATGTTCTTTCAGTTTGGACTTGTCATAAACCACCAGAAGACCTGTCACCATCATGCCACATATCTCTTCTATGTCTAAGGTGAACAGCTACAGCTGCATGATGAATACCTGGTCGTAAGGTACCACATCAGGTTGCAGGGAATTTTAAGGACTACCCTTTAGTGAATGCATTACTTGGTTATTTCGGTGTTTGGTCTACCTTGATTGACTTTGCTTGACTTTATGAATTATGTACCAATCTTTGGCCTTGCTATCTGATCTTGCTTTGTCCTGATGAAATATGTACAAATCTTTGACCTACCATCTAACCCTGTTTTGTGCTAACAAGCCATGTACTGATCATTGGCCTAGCCATCTGACCATGCTTGTTCCTGAGAAATCATGTACTGATCCGTGACCTAGTCATCTAACCCTGTTTTGTGCTAACAAGCCATCTATCATGGCCTAGCATCTGACCTGCTTTTCCTGAGAAAGCATGTACTATTGTGACCTAGTCATCTAACCCTGTTTTGTGCTGACAAGTCATGTACTGATCATTGGCCTAGCCATCTGACCATGCTTGTTCCTGAGAAATCACATACTGATCCGTGACCTAGTCATCTAACCCTGTTTTGTGCTGACAAGTCATGTACTGATCATTGGCCTAGCCATCTGACCATGCTTGTTCCTGAGAAATCACATACTGATCCGTGACCTAGTCATCTAACCCTGTTTTGTGCTGCAAGTCATGTACTGATGCTAGCCTAAGTTTTCAAATCACATGATCCGACTGTACTACTTTTGACATGCTGTCTTGCTAGACTCATGCCTAGTCACTTGATCCGTGACCTAGTCATCTAACCTGCTGACTTGTAGATCATAGCCATACCATGCGCATCACGATCCGTGACCTAGTCAACTGTTGACCAACCAGTGATCCGTGACATCATCCTTGTCTTTTGTTTAGCCTTCTATGAGCTGTTTGAACATCTGTTGAGGCCTATAATGTGTATCAGACCAAAATACATGAATGGTGAAAAACAGGCCCTTGGAACCCTTAAAAAGTCTTGTGGCACAGTACAGGTACCAGAGTAGACATTCAGGTTTACATCATAGAGGACGAACCCCTATGTAATACATACCAGAAAATCAAATGTACACGATTGTTATCTTACAATACCCATATGAATAAAGAGCCTTGTTCACTGTTTTACATGCTTTTCCTCTTCGGCTAGTAGCCTTGTTCATAAATTCTTATTGCTGCTTCAAAGGCAAATACAAACATGAAATGTGTTAAAACAGGCAATGATCTAAAGAGAACATCATTTTACTTTACAAGTCAGTAGTGCGACCACACTTAGAATACTGTATACAAATCTGGTCTCCGGTATGTAAGGCCCATTTAACACTAGCTGTTCTGTCCGGATCCGGCAGATCCAAGACAGAAAACCGCATTTGCTGCTTTTGCCACCTAACGGCTGCACTTGCGGTAGGCTTGCGGCAAGTCCCATGCATTCTCTATGGGGCTTGCCATACCGGACTGCAAACCCCATGGATAATGCATGGGGCTTGCTGGATCCAGGCCACGAGTGTGGCTGTTGGGTGACCGATCCGAAAGGCCCCTAAGAAAGAAATAGCTGAACTAGAGCGGGTGCAGAGAAGAGAAACCAAGGTTATTAGAGGACTGAGGGGTCTGCAATACCAAGACAGGTTATTAAACTTGGGGTTATTCAGTTTGGAAAAACTACGGCTTAGGGGTGATCTTAGGGGTCTGTACAGAGATCTGTATAATGATGTTTTTACACCTTGGCCTATATTGATGACAATGCGGCATCTTCTATGCATAGAGGAAATAGAGTTAAATTATAATCAATGAATTACCATAAGAGCAGGGAAACTATGGAAGCTCTGCTGCGTGATGGTATGTTTCATTCACTAAAAAAGTTTAAGAAGGGCCTGGATGCCTTTCTTGTTAATATAATATTACAAGCTATTAGTAGCTAAATTCTGGAGATGGAAAGTGGATCTGGGGAACTAGTCTGATCCCATTTTGTAGCCGAGAAGGAATTTTTCCCCAAAATATAAGGCAGTATACATTTCTCTCATGGGTTTTTGCCTTTTCCTGGACAAACACATAGGATTATAGCTTGAACTCGATGGACTTGTGTCCTCGTTTAAGTCCAAGGTCCAATTTGCAAGAGACTCACGCGAAGTCTCATATTGCATCACCCAACATGGCCGCCTGCTCTCCAGGCATGTGTTGGTTTGCATGTATTTCTATGCAGCTGCACGCTCCTGTCCAGAGACGGGCGGCCATGTGGGTGATGCGATGCAAGACTTGCCCTAGTCTCTCTCATGCCTCTTGCAACTGGGACCCTGACTTAACCATAAACCAATGAACCTAGAAACTAATGAAATATTTTTGAATTGAACAGATATTAAAAGAACATGGACACTACAGGGAAAATGTACTAAAACTGGCTTTTCATATGCCCTAGAGTAAAATGCACCAAATGTATGCTCCTACTAAAATTGTCCCGTATTGTGCTGCCCAGGTGCCACAAACTGAAGCCTATGCCAGCTATAAGAAGTTGTCAAGTTGTTTTCTGGCATTAATGACAGTATATCACTTTTCATTTACCTCCACATGTTCTTAGGACCCAGTGCACCAGCTCCAGTGACAAAGAGATGTGCGGAGCAAGGAAGGTACGTAAGTTTAATAGTGGCCAATATTTGGTTCCTCTGATCTATGCCACCAAAGTCTGACTGGCAGGATTTGGATTTGCAGTGACCCTGCCAACTGCAACAATAACGAGACAAAAGTTACATTGATCAAAGCTTCTTTTTTCTTTACAACATGAAATCTCACACCTAAAATAATATGAAAATTGACAAATAACTCTATTATAATGCTGGCCACGAACCATCCTTATATCTTTACTACTTATGCGTCCTGAAAAAAATATATGTACGGTATATATTTTAAGATGTGAATATAAATGCAATAAGCGTGTAAAAATGCCAAATACCAATTTTATTTATCTATCGATGACTTACAATGATGATAGATCTGTTTAAAACATATCAATAGCCTTATTTTCTGCTTTGCCGTGTGTTACAACCGGCTAATACAGAAATCTAAGAAAATACAGTTAAGAATGGCAGATCTCATTTTCCACAAAATTGCACATCAGCAAAGAAAGAATCACTTAAAGCTGTTAAACCCCTGTTCCCTGCTGGGCTTTTTCACTCCTTAACCAAACAGCATTTGCTCAGTAGGGGCACATTTAAGCCTCAGTTTCCACAAATCCATGCTAAATTCATCTTTTTTTTCTGACAAATATTGAGAAAGCCCAACAGAAATTTATGCTGCTGCTTATTTTTTTTATATTTAATTGATTTAGCAGCAATTAGTGAAATTGTTAACTGTTATAATTGCATAGCTATTCACACAGGAATATAGGTCTAACACATAAAATTACAACTCACCCAGCTGGTTCTTCTACAGAATAGGGATCCTCACCCTACACAAATTAAGAGGAGACTACTTGGACCCGGCTGCCTGAAAGGCCATCAAGCATTTCTCGTACTTCCAAAGGAACCAAGGGAAAGTGCAGAGTGCAATTAACCTAACTGACTAAACAGACTAAGGCTGGCTTCACATTACGTTTTTTTACTATCCTGTTCTGTTCATTTTTGAAACGAACAGAACAGGATCGTTTTTGGCCCCCATGTATCCCTATGGCACCGGATTGGCCCTATTTGGCCATCCGGTTTTGTGAATCCGGTGCAGGATTCATTTCTGTCCTGTTTTTCACCGGTCCCAAAAGCGTTTTTGGGCTCCGGTGACAAAACAGGACAGAAACGACTCTTGTACTGTCCGGCACATTTAACATGGGGGCCTATGGCACCGGATCCGGGAAACAACAGAATCGTTTCCCAGATTCGGTGCCAGGGAGCAGCTGCGCTGCTCTGTATCCATGGTAAATCTGTCTAATATCACTTTAGCAGTGTATCGATATGCACTGCTAAAGTGATGTTAAATATAAGGATGGTTAAAAAAAAAAAATCATAAATACTCACCTTCCGGCGACAACGAATATCCCACGCTGAATCTCCCAGCCATTCAAGGACCTGGCATGATGTCACTGGGAGGGCAGGGCAACCCGATCACATAACCACATTAGCGTGGGTTTTAATTGGTGCTGATGCGGTCATGTGACCGGTTTGCCCCGCCCCTTCCAGTGACATCATGCCAGGTCGTCAAATGCGGGAGATTCAGCGTGGGACACTCAGAAGTTGCCAGAAGGTGAGTATTTATGATTTTTATTTTTATTCATCCCTGTATTTAATATCATTTTAGCAGTGTATATAGATATGCACTGCTAAAATTATATTAGACAGCGCTGACAGCAGCGCTGACAGCAGCTCGGCTCCCTGCTGCTCTTTCTATGTCCGGATACTGGACCGGACATAGAAAAAGCATCTTAAGGAGCCAATACAGTGCTGTCCGTTCCTGTTCATTTGGATCCTGCAAAAAACAGGATCCAAACGAACAGGACAAAAACGAAGTGTGAAGCCAGCCTAAGAAGAGACTACTCGGACCAGGCTGCCTGAAAGGCCATTGAGCATTTATCGTACCTCCTAAGGAACAAAGGGTAAGTGCAAAGTACAATTTATCTAATAGACTAAACAGACTAAGAAAAGACTAAACAGATTTGGCTGCCTGAAAGGCCATCAAGTGTTTCTCATACCTCCTAAAGAACTAAGTAAAACTGCAGAGTGCAATTTACCTAAATAAGGAAGAAGAGCTGAGATAAAAGAAGATCCCAAAGTGAGTAAAAACCACAAATACAAAATTGAAAAATAAGGTACTTAATGCTAGAAGGGAATGCACCTACTTCCTAACTACAAGCAGGAAAAAATAGCAGGCTGGAGAGCAGAGGCAGCAATGAAAATATCTAGCTGGAATTTAACTGACTGGCTAAAACATACAGCAGTATGGCCAGAACTCCAAGCAAAGTCCACTTCAGAATATCACCAGCAGGAAAAAACTGAAAGGGGAATGTGTAAATAGCCGCACCTGAAAGGTGATTGGACAGAACAAATACACAAATGAAAACACCTGTTAACCTAAAAGGACTAAAGCAAGAGTAACAGGCAAAAAAAAAAAACACCCAGCGAAAGAGTGTACCTGCTGTGGCACAGTGGATAGAGAAGCCGACCACAAAACAGAGGCTCACTGGATTGAATCCTAAAGCATAACATTCATTTACTCCATTCTCTATTGTGTATGTAGCACAATAAGAAAATTTCAAATCCATTTAGAAATCACTTACGTCATTTTTTTGGAAGAGTCTCTCCATCATTCCCGCATGTTCGGGTACAAAAAAATGTTATCTTTGTATATTATATGATTATGTGGTTGAGACTCGATTTCTCTGGCACAGAGTTCCAAAATGTAATATGGTAAAATCTTTTCTCCCTTGAGCCACCACTAGGATCACGCTATACTGATCGTACATTTTAATTGTTCCTACACTTTAAGATATCTTGATAGATAATTCAATAGACAGGCTTTACATTATTTTATTTGAAAATATTGTCTTACCCCCAAACAATTGCTCTACAGTGCTGCCCAATGGATGTCTCTTTTCTATGTAATTCGCTGTCCACTGCCTGCTGTTAGGTGCAATCCATTTCTAAAAGAAGAAACCAGAAGATGGATTTCAGGTGATGGGGTCTTTGTCTTTGTGCTTCTATTCCCTTGTCTCTCAAATTGCAACCAGGCATAACAGCGAGATCGATTTTCAGACAAGGGCAAGCAAACTAATAGATAATGGCAGATTTAAAGCATGTCATGGATATGAGGAAAAGGAAGTTACTACACCTATAATACTGGAATTATTATTATTATTTATTTCTTTATATAGCGCCATTAGATTCCCTGGCACTTTACATATGGAAAGGGCAGAAAAGGACAAGTACAATATGTATAGACAATCAAGACGTACAGGTACAAGAGGGGAGAGATCCCTGTCCGCGAGGGCTCACAGTCTAAGAGGGAGGGGTAGGGATACAGTAGAAGGGGGTAGTGCCGATCGTGAGACGGTGCGGTGAGATGGGTCTCATTGTAGGTTGTAGGCTTCTTGGAAGAAGTGTGTTTTCAGGTTTCTTTTGAAGGTTCCCAGGGTAGGCAAGTGACTGATGTGTTGGGGGAGAGAGTTTCAGAGTATAGCGGATGAACGGGAGAAATCTTGTATGCGGTTGTGAGAGGAGGAAATAAGAGGGGAGCAGAGAAGGAGCTCTTTGAGGATCGCAGGTTGCATGACGGTAGGTGTTGGGAGACCATGTCAGAGATGTATGGATGGGTCAGTTTTAGAAAGCGAGCTGACAAGAAGGATGAGATAGCGGACAGATATTGTGGAATTGTGGATAGTAAGGAGGTGATTTCAGGTCTGGACAGATAGATATGGGTGTCGTCGGCATAGAGATGATGCTGAAGGCCGTGGGACTCAATGAGTTGTCCTAGGCCAAGGGTGTAGATAGAGAAGACTAGGGGTCCCACAGAACTGAACCTTAGGGAACACCGACAAATAGGGGGCAGGGCAAAGAGGAGTTGTGGGAGTGGGTGATGCTGAAAGTCTGGTCCATTAGATATGAGGAGATCCGGGAGAGGGGCTAGGTCAGTGATGCCAAGAGATTCCAGAGTCTGTGGTAGGAGAGAATGGTCTACGGTGTCAAAGGTGGCAGATAGGTCAAGGACGAGGAGTATGGGGTAGTGTCGCTTGTTCTTGGTGGTCAGAAGGTCATAATAATGATGGTAAAATCCTCACTTAAGTTACTGAGCAGTACTAAACAGTTCCAGGACATATTAGATTGGTGTTTCTCACTTGTCCTGGCTCGGGGACCAGGTCTTGGTTCTTTTCCCTAGGGATGGTTTCCTTTGTGCAAGTGTGCACCAGGTTACTATGCTAAACTGAAAATCACATTTGACACCATCACCCAATGCCTTTTAAGGCTAATGACTCAACCAGCTATCTAATATTTAAACATAGCATTCAGTTACCATGTGTACTTCAGGATTTGGACTCACAATGCACTCCGCACAGCTGGCTAATGACTTCTTCATCAAACTCCTACTTGTTTATAAACGATCTGCAATTAATTAGCTAAATTTGTGTATCCCTATGCCATTCACACTTACAACTCTGCTGCAACAGTGTGTAATATATTTTGTAAGCAATTGCTTAGTTTTCCAGTTGATTACTGATGCTTTGTGGTTAACCTTTTCTCTGCTCATTGCATAAATCTGTTAACCATCTTTCTGCTGATAACATACAACTCTGCCATTAGCCATTTGTTTGTTGCAAGTCCTGGGTTAAATATACATCTCCAGTTCTTCTGTGTATCCAAACTCCTGACGCTGTGTCTTCTGGTGATTTTTGCCCTGTTTGCCTGTTTACCATCCTGCATACTCCACTGTCTTATAAAGTGATCCATGTGCTGTCCAGCAAGTCCTGCTTCACTGCACCATTGCTTTCGTTCCAAGTTGCTCAACCTGATCTAGATAATCAATTGCACTAGGTGAGCCCAAGAATACTGGTATGCAAACCAGTTTAAACTTGCTTTGAGGAATGAGGACAGCAAGAATATGCTTTTTTACTGTTTTTGCATTAAAGAACAAATATGTTCTACTCAACAATAACATTATACACAGTAAGTCTCTAAAATCCAATGAGTGAGGCTGAGGATGGTTAGAATGCTGCAATTATAATAGAATACATATAGAAAAATACAGTTATAAATACTAAAAAAATAAATAAAGAAGTCAATCAGCAATGTTTATTGCAACCAATGAGGTCTGTATTAATGAAATGGAGCTCTGGCAACTAAAATATAGTAAATGAAGACATTAATCAGCACCAGACTCTTCATCATTCTCACTAAATAAAATAAGGTTTATGGTTAGACAATCAAGTGAATATATGCAAGGAAATCAAAGGTTCTGCTAAAAACAGCACTTTATACCCTCTACTAAAATATTCCTTTATGGACAGGGATAATGCTGCTGTCACACAAACCTAAGGGCCCCGTCACACTGAGTGATGCTCCAGCGATTCTGACAGTGATAACGACCTGGCCGGAATCGCTGGAGTGTCGCTACATGGTCGCTGGGGAGCTGTCAACCAGGCAGATCTCCTGAGCGACGAGGGACCAGGGCGCGACCTCCACATCGCTGGAAGCGGGAGGACGCTGGTAACTATAATAAACAGCGGGTATCTAGGCAGCGCACACTTCCTAGATACCCGCTGTTTATCATCGTTACCAGCGTCCTCCCGCTTACAGGCTGCGCTAAGCAGGGAGGACGCTGGTAACTATGATAAACAATGGGTATCTAGGCAGCGCGTGCAGCTTTATTACCCGGTGTTTATCATGGTTACCAGCCTGTGAGGTCGTTGGTCGTTGGTCTCTCGATGTCACACGCAGCGATGTGGGCTGACCAGCGGGAGACCAAGGACCAAAAAATGGTCCTGAACGATATGCAGTGATCAGCGACCTCACAGCAGGGGCCTGATCACTGCTACATATCACACATAGCGACATTGCTGGGGAGGTCGCTATTACATCACAAAACCTGTGACGTATCAGCGATCTCGCTAGCGATCCCGCTATGTGTGACGGGGGATTAAGAGAGTAGGGACTCTACTGCCAAACTATAGCACTTTACAGATCTTTGGCACACACAGTTGTGGCCAAAAGTATTGACACCCCTGCAATTCTGTCAGATAATACTTGGTTTCTTCCTGAAAATGATTGCAATCACAAATTCTTTGGTATTATTATCTTCATTTAATTTGTTTTCAATGAAAAAACACAAAAAGAATTGTCCTAAAGCCAAATTGGATCTAATTCCACACCAAACATAAAAAAGGGGGTGGACAAAAGTATTGGCACTGTTAGAAAAATCATGTGATGCTTCTCTAATTTGTGTAATTAACAGCACCTGTAACTTACCTGTGGTACCTAACAGGGGTTGGTAATAACTAAATCACACTTGCAGCCAGTTGACATGGATTAAAGTTGCAAAAAATCAGTGCAAAAAATCCGCACAGGAATCACACAAAAAGCTCTCTGTTTATAATAAATATTTTTTCCAGTTTGTAGCAAGTGCTATCAAAAAAGTATCAAAAACAGGGCTATTGGTCTGTACGTTTTTTGCAAAAAATATACGTAAGCTGTCTCACCTCGTCACGGTTGCCCTAGCGAGACAGTCCCTAGCTGATGTGTGCATTTAAAACCTGAGTGTGTGAACATACCTCCATCCAGGCTCCAGCCAGGACTCCACTCTGTGGGCTTTTTACCTATGAAACAGCTTATGTGTGGACTACTCATAGGGGAAGGGTGGGTCACTTCCCTTTCCTGCGAACAGGAGAAATACATTCACCAAACACTCCTGGCTGGAGCCTGGATGGAGGTATGTTCACACACTCAGGTTTTAAATGCACACATCAGCTAGGGACTGTCTCGCTAGGGCAACCGTGACGAGGTGAGACAGCTTACGTATATTTTTTGCAAAAAACGTACAGACCAATAGCCCTGTTTTTGATACTTTTTTGATAGCACTTGCTACAAACTGGAAAAAATATTTATTATAAACAGAGAGCTTTTTGTGTGATTCCTGTGCGGATTTTTTGCACTGATTTTTTGCAGATTTTCTGGTGGTGGATGAATGCGGTTATTAATCGCATTCATCAGTGTTGGACTACTCATTATTGTTTGGTGAATGGATTAAAGTTGACTCAACCTCTGTCCTGTGTCCTTGTGTGTACCACATTGAGCATGGAGAAAAGAAAGAAGACCAAAGAACTGTCTGAGGACTTGAGAAACCAAACTGTGAGGAAGCATGAGCAATCTCAAGGCTACAAGTCCATCTTCAAAGACCTAAATGTTCCTATGCCTACCGTGCGCAGTGTCATCAAGAAGTTTAAAGCCCATGGCACTGTGGCTAACCTCCCTAGATGTGGACGGAAAAGAAAAATTGACGAGAGATTTCAACGCAAGATTGTGCGGATGGTGGATAAAGAACCTCGACTAACATCCAAACAAGTTCAAGCTGTCCTGCAGTCCGAGGGTACAACAGTGTCAACCTGTACTATCCGTCAGCGTCTGAATGAAAAGGGACTGTATGGTAGGATACCCAGGAAGACCCCACTTCTTACCCCGAGACATAAAAAAGCCAGGCTGGAGTTTGCCAAAACTTACCTGAGAAAGCCCAAAAACGTTTTGGAAGAATGTTCTCTCTTTTTGGGCAAAGGCATCAACATAGAGTTTACAGGAGAAAAAAAGAGGCATTCAAAGAAAAGAACACGGTCCCTACAGTCAAACATGGCGGAGGTTCTCTGATGTTTTGGGGTTGTTTTGCTGCCTCTGGCACTGGACTGCTTGACCGTGTGCATGGCATTATGAAGTCTGAAGACTACCAACAAATTTTGCAGCATAATGTAGGGCCCAGTGTGAGAAAGCTGGGTCTCCCTCAGAGGTCATGGGTCTTCCAGCAGGATAATGACCCAAAACACACTTCAAAAAGCACTAGAAAATGGTTTGATAGAAAGCACTGGAGACTTCTAAGGTGGCCAGCAATGAGTCCAGACCTGAATCCCATAGAACACCTGTGGAGAGATCTAAAAAGGCAGCTTGGAGAAGGCACCCTTCAAATATCAGGGACCTGGAGCAGTTTGCCAAAGAAGAATGGTGTAAAATTCCAGCAGAGCATTGTAAGAAACTCATTGATGGTTACCGGAAGCGGTTGATTGCAGTTATTTTGGCTAAAGGTCGTGCAACCAAGTATTAGGCTGAGGGTGCCAATACTTTTGTCTGGCCCATTTTTGGAGTTTTGTGTGAAAAGATCAATGTTTTGCTTTTTGCTTCATTCTCTTTGTGTTTTTTCATTGAAGACAAATTAAATGAAGATAATAATACCAAAGAATTTGTGATTGCAATCATTTTCAGGAAGAAACTGAGCATTATCTGACAGAATTGCAGGGGTGTCAATACTTTTGGCCACAACTGTAATATAGGATAAAAAAGTCAGACTGAAAACTCAATTTGCAGGCATGTGTTTTGGGTCTTTGCTCCTCATCAGTGCAAGGCAGAAGAATTGGATGGCTGGGTAAAGGCTTTTAATAGCCATTTTGAATGATAAAGGTTTTCCTTGTAAAATCTACCTACCTTAATTCATGAGGCAAGACTCTTTAAAGGGTTGATCTTCACTTTTAGAATTGCTACTTCCAACATGTGATGTGCTCTCTTTCTCTGTGAAGAAGCCATTTGCATTCTTAATTTCCCATTGGAGCATTGCAAAATCAACTTGGTGCTCTCCTCAAGGAGATTCCTTGTAGAAACTGCAGAAAAAGCAAACCGGTATTTCTCTATTGTACTGGATTTTTCCACCAAGGACTTCTGCACTCACCTGGAGAATATCGGCATCGTGCAACGATATCAGATGTGTTGAGCTACCTACATATCCTTTTTATCATTTTTATTGCTAGACAATGAAGCCATATGACAAGTTTCAAAAGCAGATTGTAACAAGTTTGTGTGACGCGAGTCACTACCCTAATAACCTAAGACACAGGGAGTGTAGAGTAACGATCACAAGTCAGAGTTGACATGTCACGACTTACTGGGATAACAGTAAAGAGTGGTCAGACAATCCGGGGTCAGTTCCAGGAAGTGGGTGCAGTATAAAAGAAGAAACAGAGTCGTAGTCCAAAGCACAAACAGAAGTCAGGTGAAACAGAAGGAAGATTCAGTATTCAGGGACAAGGCAAAAGCATAATCAGGTCACAGGCAAGGGATCATAAAATCAGGCAAACATTAACAAGGTCAAACTGGGTCAGGCAACAAAGCAAGGATGATCCAGAGTCTACACAGCAAATGCAAGTGTACAATTGACACCAGATAGAGAAACCAGCATACTTAAATAGTAAACTACTCACAGGGAAGTGGAAACACCCGTGACTCCAACACCGCATATCCAGCATGTAGAATAACATAAACAGACTGACAGCTCAACCACACCCATAGCAACATATATGAAAGACAAGGAATAGTAGCATGGAGATCATGACAGTTAGCTTTAAATTTTGAGTTTGGTTACTCACGGTTTCTCCAGTAATGCTCAAAGTGAGAATTAAGATGGCCATAGACACATGTTTTGCCCATTAACCCCTCAATTTCACAACAGCTCATGAAAAATCAGTTACATAAGGTTAGATTTTAAAAGGATTTTCCAACCTTTTCACAAATTGGAGTTGAAGGAAGCAATTTCATGAATTCATGAAAGATACATTACTTATAAATCCACTTCCATCCCATCTTTGTCGCTTTGATGCCACTTGATTGCGTTTATGTCTCTGATTATCAATGTTAGGGTGCCTTCACACCTGGCGACGGCACCGCCGATGTATTAGGCGATGTAGGGGCGTGGCCTATCAGCGACGATATCGCCCTTGCGTCACCTAATGTAAAGGGGCAATGTCGGCGCCTCTGAGTGGTTGCCTGGTTTCACATCAGTGATGTGAAACCAGGAGGCCGATTAGGGGCGATGTGTCCACATCACCCCATGTAAACGGCCGCCGGCGACCTGACAGGCGATGGGAGCCATAGGCTCCAATTGTACTGCATTGTCGCTGGGGTTTTGAGATACCCCGGCGGCGATGCAGCCTATCAGATCGCCGGTGCATCGCCGGAGGTGTCGCCCCATGTAAATGGGGGACGGCAACACTGGTGGGGCACCAAAGACATGCTCGCTCCCACCCGTCGCCGTCGACATCTCCGGGGCCGTCACACCATGAGACGGTACCGTTAGAGTATCTGTCAATCAACTCATCTACCATGGTTGGTCAGTGATTGGCTGCAGTAGTTACCTGGATAGTTGGGTGACATCATAGCTGTCGATAAGACCGGCAGGGAGCATTAAAGCAACACAACCGAAACAGAGGTAAATTTATAAAATAATCTACGTGTAATTCATTATTTTATGCATTTTGTTTCCCCTGGGCTCAAGGGCAAATACTTTTTTTTTAACTGTCTAACAAACAGTGCCAGAGATACTTGCTCCAATAACCCTCTCTTAGCTTAGTCGCCCATCCTACAATTAAGATGAGTGTGGTTTCCACTCTATAGACGGGGCTCTCAACTTTGTACTCTTGGCTAGAATACGTAAGATAGACTGCTCTAAAGGACCCAGTAAGCCATTGTATTACATTCATGTCTATTTGCTGTGGGTGCTTGTTTTATGCTATGCCACTTCCCATTCCATGTGGTATCTGGTCATTATGAACAAAACAAATACATCTAACTAGACGACCCACAGGCATTTCCAGAAGCATTCCCATTCCCTGCATTGACAGCCTATCTACATAAAGAATGGAGGAGACAAGTCTTCGACGGAGATATTCATCTTTTTTTGGCTCCTTTGGCCAAGATTAGACTCTCAGAAGCTCTCTCTCCTGTCCCAAATTACATTAAAATGCCCCTTTTGTGACACTGTGGTCTGAGAAATGCCTAAATATTTTGTATTCATGGATATTTGGATTCTAATTTAGGTCCAAACAGACATGTTCATTATCAATCACCTCTACAGATGGCATTTCAGTATAATCTATGTACACGTCATTTTGTACATTACTTATAGAAAGTTAATTCATGTTGTTAATAGTCCAGAAAATAATGTCTTGTATGCATGAACATTACGCCATGATCCAATTAATCCCATCCTGAGTATTGTTGCTTTTTCTTTGTCTAAAGATAAGAACATAAACACCAGATGTACACCCATCAGTACCCATCATACAGACATGTCCCAATTAGTCCCTTCTATACACTAATTAGCTATTTGCATTAGATGACCTTTTTACAATTTTAATATTGTTGCCCCATAGCAGGAGACCTGTTATTTCTACATAGTATCCTGCTACATCTTATTTACCAGTGAGGTAAGATACAAAGGAAAATATTGAAAATCTAATAATGGTATAAAGTAGATTAATATAAATCCAGACTAAAAACAAACCTAAAATGTACCATAAAAAGAGGAGCATGCAAACAATATTTATTTAGGGATAGAGAAAATCAGAGACAAGAATATGCATGGCAAAATTATTGATTATAGATAGTTTTACAGGTTGCAATTTAGGCGCTTTATACAGGTTTCAGCCAATCAGGTTGTATCGGTTCACACCTGATCCATTTGCCTCCCATGTATCCTATGGTGCCGATTGGTCTTTTGGCCGTCAGGTTTTGTGTATTCTGTGCTGATCCGATTTTCAAATTTTCATCGTAACCAAAATCGTGCCTGCAGCATTTTTAGTCTCGATGCAAAAATCGGACAAAACCGACAGAACCGATCCACGCAATCCGGTTCGATTATAAGGAGTCTAAGGGCCCGATCCATGAAAAATCGATCGTTCCGGATTTATTAGATTGGACTTAGGACCACGGGTTCCGCAATGTTTTTTTTTGCTTTCATTTTAAGAGTGGAAAAAGGTGGGTAATATGAATTAAACTTTTTTACATTTCTACATTAATTTGCCCTTTCTAGGATGCAACTGCAATTGTTTGATAATTTCTAGGTCCTATAATATAAAGTATGTATATATATTTCCAATACATTTATCTATAGTATAAATACACTATAACTATATACAGTAATCTTAGTTTCAATGAGCAGTCAGAGCCATTATTGATATTTCATAATAATACTGACTGGCTCACTATCTTGACCTAGCGTGAAGCAATATTATGACCAGTCTAGTATTGCGATGTGTCATTTAATAATATCCTGATTGCACCCTACGTCTAAATCAAGAGGACCAGATGAGAGCAATAGGGGTTACTAGCAGACCCACGTCTATCATATGATCTATCGGGTCTACATTATTGGCCATTCAGAGCGTATGCTCGTGTCTGATAAAACACTGCTACAATGATTACAGTTATATATCCCTGGAATAGTGTGGTACAGCCCACTCTGATGCCAGCATCTTAAAGGCAGATATATCATGCAATAAACCCGTATATGCCCTGTGGTAGGAGCCGCTCCTGAGCCACCTCAAACCTCGTGACAGTCTTCCCAGGCGTTCTTCCATATACAATGCAGGAGGTCTCTATGGACAGAGACCAATGGAACTGTACTGTAGAGCAGTTGCATTGCAAACTTACTTTTTTGATTTTAGGAACCTTGGAAAAGCAGAGATGCCCAAACAACGTCCATCCATACGGCTTGGACCTACAATGGTTGACAAGTTTCAAGAAGGTGGCTCCATGCCGTCTATTAGAAAGAGATTGCAACTCTGTTCTCCATTCTGTTCCTAAATCCTTCCTATAGGCAACATCCACCTGATAGTGGCATATCAAACTCTGCGCCTGCTGACACTATCTCATGCAAGCATCATTTATATGACCTGTATCTCATCTGTCTATACCCCTCTCCTGCTTCCTATTAGCTCTCACCCTTCTGTGTTTTTACTACTTGAGTTACTTTGGTTTATCTGACTGATAGTATCAGTAAATGTCCTTGTATTAAGAGGAAACCAATAATAAATCATTGTTTAAAAAAAAAGTGTTCATCTAAATCCAATGTCACCACTAAATATAGTATAACAGTCAAAATTACTAAATACAACCTTTATTAAAAGCATTAAAAAAGCATTCAAGAGCCCAGAGACAGTTGATCAAATTACAAATTACAAAAACTGCTTACATATGATTCTCAACTAGATGGTGTGTGTGGATCTTGTTGTATGGCTGCCAGCTAAGTCATTAACTCTGATTCACCAAATAAGTTCTGTGTTAAATATTTAACTCTGTTCTCCTTCTGGTTCTGAATAAATCACTGTTATTTATATTCCTGCTTTTGTATTTGATTTTCCAGATTGACCTCTCCTGTTTTTATATATCTCACCTGATGATTTTGTAAGTTTCTATTCTGGACTCAACCCACTACAGGCAGCGACCCCCTGGACTTGCAGGAAAGCCGGTCCCATGTATTAGGGTATAAGGTATCTGGTATCTCCTGGTTCGCCTGATGTTCAGTGCATTTGTCTGTGGGATTCCCTTTGCACCTGTAACTTGACAGGCGTTACACCTATAATTCCTTAGTCAATAATAGTCCATAACCCAAGTCCACCCTATCAAGGCAGTCTACAGTCAAACGATGTAAGAAAAGCATATTTTTTATTAAGACTGGACAAAAAGAGCCTTGTTGTTCGGACTTCTGGAATTTATGACTGTTGGCCACAGTGAATAGGCGGCTTTATTAATCCTACAATATTTTACTGAAACAGAACTCTAAAAATGAATGTGAAACTCATAATTTATTATAGTTAGTAAATTTTACATTAAAAAGGTAAAATATGCTTAAGCAGTATTTAATTTTTTATTATGATGTTTCACAGTTATAATGACTACATGTAATCCTTGATACTTTACTTTTTACATCTCTTTAAGAAGGTAGAAATTGATTAGAATACATGCATGATTTCACATAAAATGACTAATTAGACATGGATGGGCACTGGTACAAGACAGTATTTAATTAATTTCCTATAAATATTAGCTATATCCATGTATATCACACATTATTAGTTGCGGGTAGCATTTTGCAGTAAACATTTTCACTGTCATCATCTAATAGAATTAGAAATATTAAATGTTGCAACAGTATATTTAATATGCATTTTTATAGACATAGCTGCCTTTCTTTTCACTGGTCAGTGTTAGGTTAGGGTTACACTTGAAGGGTGACCCACGTTTCCTGGATCCGCTAAACACTTAGCCCAGTCTGCTGTAGCGGCTAGCGTTAACGTCGCTCGCTGCCCGGCACTGTTGCTCCATAGTAACCCGTAGTTTACCTTGGATGCGGCCACACACAGAGCCCCAGGAATGCAGACAATGTTTCCCTGTGTGCTCAGCTGAAGCACACTTCCTTGGGCTCTGTGTGTGGCCACATCCAAGGTAAACTACGGGTTACTATGGAGCAGCGTTGCTGGGCAGCGAGCGACGTTAACGCTAGCCGCTACAGCAGACTGGGCTAAGTGTTTAGCAGATCCAGGAAACGTGGGTCACCCTCCAAGTGTGACCCTAGCCTTACAGTGTATCTTGTCTATGGATAGCCGAGGTGCAATATGCCTGTAGCGCTGTGAGCACATGGGCACATGGGCATATTAGTAGTGCTGTGAGCCCATGGACATATTTGTAGCGCTGTGAACCCATGCACATAGTAGTGCTGTGAGTGCATGGACATTTGTAGCACTGTGAGCACATGGACATATTTGTAGCCCTGTGAGCACATTGGCATATTTATAGTTTTGTGAGCACATAGACATATTTGTGGTGTTGCGAGTGACACGCCCCTCCAGCCCTCCAGAGCCTTAGGATACTCGAAACCGGGCTTTGAGGCTTCTTCATGGGAGTCACAGGGGTCGAGACCCAGCACCATGACCCTGGCGGTGTCATTAAAGGTTCCGTGGGGGTGGCTCTCTCTCTAGGGAAGGTCATGAGGCGAGGAGGGTTAATCAGGGAAGGAATGAAAGGACCTGGGGATACTTGTTTTTAAGTGATGCCACCCAAAGGTTGCGGCTATAGATGGCTGCCGCTGCATGACAGTTCTTCTGGGGGCCGATGGAAGGGAGGCAGCAGTGTTGAAAAGCCCTCTATGGGTAGGGCTGACCCCCAGGGCAGCAGAAGGTACCTGAGTGAGTTGGTAGTTATGGTTCTGGTGTTCACAACGTGTCAAGAAAGTTCACAAACACAGCGGGTTGCAGTCTTCAGATCTTTTACTCAGTCACTGTGCAGTAGCCTGCTGAGCACTGGGTTATCATAGGCAGGGATCCAGCTACTCCCGGGCAGGAGGATGGCATGTAACTGGTACCCCTTCTCTTTCCTTCCTCGGTCATCTGACACTGCACATGCTTCGCCCTCTTGCCTTGCGCCTTACCACACACAGAGCTCTGAGCCAGTAACTGTGGGTTCTTCTTAGGGGTAAATTTGCAGTTTCTTCCCTTAACCCTCTCTTTGCCACCTTTTCAGCAGATGTGTGCGGCTGTCGACCGTGGCAACTTGAAAGTACCACCGCCTCTGGGTTTGCGAGCTGAGCCTGGTCTGTCGTCTCCATTAGTCTTGGGGGTCCCAGTGCCCCTTTTCTGCTGCCTGTTCCCTCCACTGTTTTGTGCCTGAGAATGGATACCAGCCCCATGGGTGGATTGTTCACTGCCCGTGCCTCTGGGACCCTCTCTTCCTCCTGGAGCCATCTGGTTCTCTGCTCCTCAATCTGGCCTCAGGACGAGCTCCCACTAGCTCCAGTCCTCTGAACACTTTTCTCAACTTCTTTTCCTTCTGTGATAGGCTTTCTTTCTTTAGCTTCGCTCCAACTCGACTCTAGCTGTTTGACTCTCCTTCTCTCTTGCTGCTGTTCAACGGTCTGTGCCCCCCCCTTACCTGAGGGTGAGATACTACACCCAAACAAGGGTGCAGTGTGGAGACTGGATCCACAGGGGCGCAACATGAGCACATGAACATACTTGTAGCACTGTGAGCACATGACATATTTGCAGTGTTGTGAGCACATGGACATATTTGTGGCGTTGTGAACACATGGAACATATTTGCAGTGCTGTGAGCACATGGACATATTTGCAGTGTTGTGAGCACATGGACATATTTGTAGCCCTGTGAGCCAATTGACATATTTGTTGCACTGTGAGCACATGGACATATTAGTAGCATTGTGAGCACATAAACATATTTGTAGCGCTGTGAGCACATGCACATATTTGTAGCGCTGTGAGCACATGCACATATTTGTAGCGCTGTGAGACATGCACATATTTGTAGCGCTGTGAGCACATGCACATATTTGTAGCGCTGTGAGCACATGCACATATTTGTAGCGTTGAGAGCACATGTACATATTTGTAGCACTGTGTCACAATGGTCTCTCTTACTTTGGAGACTTGTGACTGGTACAGGACCTCATATACAGGGTAATTGGTCACAGCACCTGGGGTTGCATGCTAGGCCTTCCGTACCTCCAGCCAGCACCTGGACGCACATCCCAACCGGAGAGTCCAATCCGGATCACAACGATATATTTAAAGAAGAAAAGGACAGTGCCACAGATCTTTGATGGTGAAAAAAAATTCCTTAGTATAATGAAGCGACGTTTCGACCACTTGATAAAGACCACAGGAGTGGTCGAAACGTTGCTTCATTATGACCATGGAATAAATACTAAGGAATTTTTTTGCACCATCAAAGATCTGTGGCGCTGTCCTTTTCTTCTTTAAATATTTGGTACAGGACCTCAGTCTCTTTTCTGTATTGAGGCTTCATATTAAACGTGTTTTTTTCCTTTGGCAGTGTTGGAGATAATGTCAGTTTCTGTTGCTAGCAAGCTCCCTAGTTCTCTTTCCTGGTGTGGCTACTTTGTGATCACTCCCATCTCTTTATATGGTCATATTGTTTCAGCAATCTTGGCTGGTGATTGAACTCATTCGTGGTCTAGCTACCTGAGGTGTAGGTAGAACTCTGGAGAGCTGATTATTGCCAAACCATCTGCTGCCTTGGAGTTTGACAGCAGACGTGAAGTTGCCTTGTTGATTTCCTGTCTCCCCTTCCTCTCTTGTCGTTTATTGCAGTGGTTGGGACTAGCGCTCCTGCCGGCCATCTCTCTATTGAGGGTTTGAAAGAATACATATAGGGACGGTAGGGACATCAGGGCGCAGGTGAGAGCAGGAGGTATCCTTTCCCCTGTTCGCTACAAGCAGGGCCCCTCATTGTATTTGTTACCACCCGGTCTTTCCCCAGTCTGTTGTTGTGGGTGGTGCACTGGACATCGTTGATCTGTGTGCCACTGTCATGCACTATGTCCAGACGCTCCCAAGTCTATGGTGTTACACACTGTGAGCACATGGACATTTTTGTAGCTCTGCAAGTCCATGGACATTTTGTAAGTATTTAAAAATATTTTTGCACGTGGCAATATCTGGATAGCACATGGACGCTTTAAGAACATCTCTGAGGAGTCTTACATCTACTCAGTCTGGTCTGCAAGTGAATGGGAGTGCGAGGTTAAAGGGAACTTGTTACACCTTTTGTGCTTTTTAAACTAAAAGTGTCACCTTCAGCAGCGCCTATGCTGCATTTTGCAAAGGTGGCTCTTATCCCCCTATCACCCTGTACACCTAAATAATAAGTATATATTTTCCAATCCTGTATGTAAATTCATACCTACGGATCAGATGGGTCTTCATTGCGTTCCGTCCTCACCGACTATGTGGTCTTCCTCCGCCTCTTCATTCTTCTGGGCGCGAGTCTCTTGCATGCCTCTCACAAGTAGGACACCGGCCTACCAAGTTATAATCAAGTCTCATGCATTTCTTGTAGAAATTGTGCACCTGACCTAACTATTGGAATAGAATGCGCCGTGATACCCGCCAGATCTCTGCAGGATCCATGAAGAGGCATTGCAGTTACAGCAAGTCAACGATCCTTCCCCCTCCTAATATGGATGTGATTGGAACTGGATAACCCATTTGGGATATATTCACTTGTGGCTGTGGTGATGTGACCGGCATGTGCCCCATGACCGGTATACTTCACATGGGTGATTGTATCTTTTGCTCTGTGGCAGCACACACGGGATTAATGGCAGCAAGGTCTGAGTGCTGATTGTTCACACTGCTTTGCAGGTGTGGTGGCTAGGAATGATATGAGCTGCCCAGGGCTGGGGACAGGGAGTGAAGTGTCAGAGCAGCAGGAGCTGTGTGGATTTCATATGTGAACAGGCTGTGTGAGAAGTTTTAATATAGTCTGGGAGTGGCTGTGTGCAGTTAACATAGCATGACAGCGTGGACTTGGCCTTCCTAGGGGCCCTGGCTAAAGATAGAGCCTACCGGACTGTGGGAATACCTATTATACCGGCTGTGTCCTAGAGCTATAAAAGGTCTGGAATAACCCGGACTTGTAAATAAATCATGCGTTGTGTGAACAAGTACCTGAGTCACTGCCTTCTGTCGTGCCGATCCTAATGGCTACCTTAGGGTGCTTTCACATCAGCGTTTTTTTCAAATCGCGGCAGATGCGGTGAAAAAAACCGCATCTGCCACGATTACCGCATACCGGCTGCACTTGCAGCACGGTTGCGGCGCGGTTGCGGTAAACGCCATACAAGGTATAGGCGGACTTGCGGCAGGTGCGGCAAGTGCGGTTTTCCACTTGCGGCAGGTGCGGCCGCGAAAAAAACCGCGGCTGACCGCGTTTTTTTCGCGGCCGCACCTGCCGCAAGTACCAAAACCGCACTTGCCGCAAGTCCGCCTATACCTTGTATGGTGTTTACAGCAACCGCGCCGCAACCGTGCCGCAAGTGCAGCTGGTATGCGGTAATCGCGGCAGATGCGTTTTTTTCACCGCATCTGCCGCGATTTGAAAAAAACGCTGATGTGAAAGGGCCCTTACACGGCATACTTGCTGCAGACATTTCTGAATGGGGCATATAAAAACCTATGTACATGCTGCAGAAAGAACTGAAATGTTTGCAAATCTGGCTGGATTCATTATACCCTTCTCTGATCCAATCATTAAATTCACCCACTGATTTCTTCATAGGGTTAACTATGATTAACTCTGCTGTTTCGACATTTTGTTCATATTATCTTTTACAGAACAGATTGTTTGCAGAGGATCACAGCTACTAAAACATAAATGCTACCGGCAACTGCCACAATCTGCAGGTTTCTTGCCTTCTGTTTCAGAATATGGTAACCTTCATGGGAATAAGCAACACAATGTGGCGCAGTCAGAGCCGTGATTAAATGTATGGATTTCACTTATGCAAAAAGAAATATAGGTCTTTGTATTGTAAAACTTAAAGAGGAACTGTCAGCACAATTCTGTAATATAAAGTAAAGACATTGCTGTAATGGCGCTGTAATACTGACTACATTGATACATTGATGGTGAAGAAATCCACTTTGTGGTTCTACTTTAATCACCATTTGAAGTTTTCTGGTAATTAGATTTTGATGCACAGGGGCCAGACTATACATTGGGTCTTCTCCTCCCTGTTTGTGATTCCCTGGCCCCTATGCTGCTTCTGGTCTGCGATTCCCCAACTCTCCGCTGCTTCCGATAGGCGAATAGTGGCCACTATTGAAACTAAGATCTCCATTTTTATCATATTTAGCATAGGGCAGTTTCTGCAATTCACTTATACATCATATCCATTGATCCTCTTGTTTCTAGTGCCACTCATTCATTTTTATTAATCATGAAATAGTAGTGTCGCGGCAGATAACCATTTCTGTAAGTATATTATTTTCTGCCTGCACCTACGCTTGTGGTGATGCCATCTTAATCTGATTCACATATTGCTTATTTTTGACTGTGCTCCCACTATATTATTTCCCCTTCCCCCTTTCCTTAGTTTGGTATCCACACTTGGACACCATTGTGAGAGCCCTACACACACCTATTCATTGTTTCCAATTACATCTTTGGGCATATAAACCCACTCACATTTCACAATTTCACCAGGGCATAGTGTTAGGACTTGGCAGTGGAGGCTCCTTGTAAGTGGATGCCAAGCTTACTCTCTAGTGGCCACTATTGAAACTAAGATCTCCATTTTTATCATATTTAGCATAGGGCAGTTTCTGCAATTCACTTATACATCATATCCATTGATCCTCTTGTTTCTAGTGCCACTCATTCATTTTCATTAATCATGAAATAGTAGTGTCGCGGCAGATAACCATTTCTGTAAGTATATTATTTTCTGCCTGCACCTACGCTTGTGGTGATGCCGTCTTAATCTGATTCCGATAGGCGAATGACTGGCCTCCTTTGTTTAAAATCTAAGTAGTAATTTGTCCTTTCCAGACTTGAGGCAAATCGAGGGGCTGGGGAATCATAGACAGGGAGGAGAAGATCCAGTGTACAGTCCGACCCTTGTGTTGATTTATTCACCAAAGGTATCAATGTAATTAGTATTACAGCACCATTGCAGCCATGTCTTGCCATGCTCCTTGGAGTACTGACCCGTCGAAGCGGAATCACCACGAAACGGTGCCGTTGTCGGCCTCCATCACCCCCTCCCTGACTGTAATGTAACCTGGCAAAAAGGTACATTAAAAAATACAGAGCATCGAATGGTGAGTGCCTCCTTTTTTCTCATCTTTAAAGCAGTCAAACATAAGGAGTCTGATGTATTCATGAGATAACGACTGCCGAGTGGCAGTTTTAAAGAATATCTATCAGAAGTAACAATCCTCCTAAGTCATCCATATATTCATATACGTCATAGGAAGCGGAAAACAATGACGTCTTGCCATTTGAGATCCAAAGTCTGCTTTAAAGAAAAATCCACATTCTTCTCGTATGTAAAATAAAGGCTTGAGGCAATGGGCAGAACATCAATCTGCATGAGAATCTGAGCTAATTTTAATAAAAAGGAAAAAAGGGGTAATGGCCTTTCTCTGATCCTGATCTCACTGCAGAGCTATGTGTGATTATAACATCTGCAGGTTCTCAGGCCTTCAGCTTCCATCTCAGATAGAGCTTCAATATTGGGGCAGTACAGCAGAGCTGTGAGAGCTACAGCAAATGTGTTTGTAAGAAGACAAAGTTCTGTTGTACTGTTCTGTGCTCGCTGTGACTGCAGACTTTCATGAAAAGCCTGGTTAACTCCTTTAAATAAAGGGGTCCAGGTTGGAGAACATTATATGATAGGAGGGGAGCAGAATGGGGGACTTAATTAAATAAAGGGCCAAAATATGGGATATTATTACAGGATAGAAGGTTCCCAGAATGGGGACATTATAACATGGGGGGGGAAACATGCATGTCTTTATAGGCTCTAGAATGCTACTATTGCCCATACATCTAACCAATAATCAGGTGGGGGCCCATGCCTACATTTTGCACTGAGACCTGCCACTCTAGGTACATCACTGTACACAAATGATCAGTACCTAGTACTAATATGTTTTGAGTAATTTTTTTATGGGATATCAAATTGAAAAAATTACCTTAAATTTGGTTAAAATAGTTATTAAAATAAATGAATTTTTCAAGGTGTTCCAAACTTCTATACACTTCAATTCTGGGACACGATAGGTCAATTTGTTCGTGCTCAACACACATCAGTAATCAGTGTAAAGTGAAATGACACAGGGGAAAAAAAGCCAGAAGTGGAGCTGCTAGTACCCAGGTCCGGAGCAGATATTTAAAGATTATGGCACATTGGACAATTAAAGTATGTTAGCAAGCCAAATAACTTGTATTTGTAAGCACAGTTACATGATTTTCCCAAAATCGTAAGATACCCTACCCATGGGATAAGGGACCCTACCCATGGGATAAGGGATGATTTCCTGATGCTATGAGTCTGATAGCTGGGATCCAAACAATGTAATCTTATTGAGCAAAGACGTGGTCAATGGGGCACATGCTCTACATCTTCTCCATTCATTGTCTGCCGGACTTAAAGAGAAAGCTGATTACAATACTCAGCCATTCCCACAAAAAGTGAAAAGAGGAGGCTATCAGGGAAAATGCAAAGTGCTACATTTGGGCAAGAAAAATTAAAATGTATATACAGAATGTGAGGAATAGGGCTAATCAACAGTACATGTGAAAAAGACAGATATACTAATAGATCACAGACTGCACATGAGTCAACAGTGTGATACAGCAGCAGCAAAATGGCAAATGGAATTCTGGGATGTATTAACAGAAGCATACAGTCTACATCATGTGAAGTCATTATCATACTCTACTCTTCTTTGATTAGACTTCATCTGGAATACTGTGTCCAGCTCTGGGCACCATATTTTAAAAAAGACATCAACAAAATGGAGCAAGTTCAGAGAAGAGCGACCAAAATGGTGACCGGTCTACAAACCATGTCCTATGAGGAACGGTTACAGGATTTAGGAATGTTTAGTTTGCAAAAAAAAGAAGATTGAGAGAAGCTGTCTACAAATATCTCAAGGGCTGTCACACTGTAGAGGGATCAGCTTTATCCTTATAGCACAAGGAAAGACTAGAAGCAATGGGATGAAACTGAATGGGGGAGACACAGATTAGATATTAGAAAAACTTTTTGACAGTGAGGGTGATCAGCAAGTGGAGCACTGGTCATGAAAGGTGGCGAGTTCACCTTCAATGGAAGTCTTCACATAGAGGCTGGACAGACATCTGTCTGGTATGATTTAGTGAATCCTGCTTTGATCAGGGGTTGGACTAAATCACCCAGGAGGCCCATTCCAATTCTACCATTCTATAATGCTATGATTCTAGGAGGCTGTGCATGCACCCCCATACACCACTCAAGCAGGGACAATACAGAGCCCTACTTTTTATGGTCATGGGGCCCATTTTCAAAATTGCAGGTTCTCCAGTACTTGGCTATCTCTGGCTATCCCAAAGACAAGGAATAGATGGAGATGGGTGACATTCATGTGTAGCCGTCACTCTATTTAAATGGAATCTCTGAGCCTTGTTCTTTGGATTTATCCAACAGGTCAGACCCTCAGCAACAGATAGAGAATAACTATGGATAGGGAACAACTAGCGATTTTAGAAAAACCTCTTGAAGACAATTAGTTTAATATTCCTATACGGAGCATTAAAAATAGAGTTAACTAAGACCCAAGCTTTACGTCTTGATGTAAAACCCAATAGGCAATTTAGGGCATACACTTCATTTAATTAAGCTCCCGCAAAGTTACACAATCTCAGTTTATTCTAAGTTCTTATTTGTTAATGTTTTATCAATATCTACGTCAACACCAGGCCAAACACAGTGAGAAAGGAAATTGGATACAAATCATTTAATAGTGTCATGTGCCTCTTTAGAATGTCAAGGATGATTTCCATAATAATTATTCAGATAACTGACAAACATAACACAGCGAGAGCTTCCCTGGCTGCCGTTACAATCTTGCATTTGTGCTTCCAGCTGGGATAAGGATTAGTGAAATATCTAGTAGAAAAAACAGCAAGAAAATACACCCTTCTGTCCTAGAGGAGCTGATCATGTACATGGTTTGGCAAGCTACAGATCCATCTCAATGAATTAGAATATCATCAAAAAGATCATTTATTTCAGTAAAACAATACATAAAGTGAAACACATATTATATAGAGTCATTACAAACAGAGTGAAGTGTTTATTTCTGTTAATGTTGATGATTATGGCTTACAGCCAATAAAAACCTTAAAGGTCTTTATATCAGAAAATATATTATAATATTATACAAGACCATCTGAAAAATGATTGTCAACTCATAAATGTTGTCCTAATGAAAAGTCTGCACAATAAATGCACTCAATACTTGGTCTGGCTCCTTTTGCATGAATTCCTGCATCAATGCGGTGTGGCATGGAGGTGATCAGCTTGTGGCTACTGAGGTGTTATGGAAGCCCAGGTTGCCTTGATAGCAGCCTTCAGCTCATCTACATTGTTGGGTCTGGTGTCTTTCATCTTCCTCTTGACAATACCCCATATCAATAAGGTTTAGGACAGACGAGTTTGCTGGCAATTCAAGCACAGTGATATTGTGGTTAGTAAACCAGGTCTTGGTACATTTGGCAGTGTTGACATGTGTCAAGTCCTGCTGGGAAATGAAATCTCCATCTCCAAACTTGTCGGCAGAGGTAAGCATGAAGTACTCTACAATTTCATGGTTGACGGCTGACTTTGGTCTTGATAATGCAAAAAATAGTAATGGCGGTCTAATTAGGAGCGCTCTAAGGAACAAGCAGACATGTAAGATGTTTTCATAAATGTCAAACCTTTTATTAACTTCTTAGCTCCCCTCACAGCTCCACTACGCGTTTCAACTGCATACAAACAATCTTCATCAGGTGGTGTTCCTTAAAGCGCTCCTAATTAGACCGCCATTACTATTTTTTGCATGAAAACTACTCCCTTTTTGAGGGACTGGCGGCTGGAGCAGCTCAGGAACAGCACAAACAATCTGCCTTGAACAGGAGAGAGGAGAGCGGAGAGGCATTGCATATACCGCCGGCGGCGGAGGCTGTTAAACCGGGTTGTGCAGGAATTGCACAACCCGATAAGGTGCGTGGCCACCTATCCACGCCACTTAGACGTTTTTAATAAGGGGATCCTACACATTTGCGCCCCTTTTCCTTTTTGTTTTACTTTGGTCTTGATAAAACACAGTGGACCTACAACAGCAGATGACATGGCTCCCCAAACCATCACTGATTGTGTAAACTTCACACTAGACCTCAAGCAGCTTGGATTGTGGCCTCTCTCCACTCTTCCTCCAGACTCTTGGATTGTGGCCTCTCTCCACTCTTCCTCCAGACTCTTGGATTGTGGCCTCTCTCCGCTCTTCCTCCAGACTCTTGGATTGTGGCCTCTCTCCGCTCTTCCTCCAGACTCTTGGATTGTGGCCTCTCTCCACTCTTCCTCCAGACTCTTGGATTGTGGCCTCTCTCCGCTCTTCCTCCAGACTCTTGGATTGTGGCCTCTTTCCACTCTTCCTCCAGACTCTTGGATTGTGGCCTCTCTCCGCTCTTCCTCCAGACTCTTGGATTGTGGCCTCTCCCCGCTCTTCCTCCAGACTCTTGGATTGTGGCCTCTCTCCACTCTTCCTCCAGACTCTTGGATTGTGGCCTCTCTCCACTCTTCCTCCAGACTCTTGAATTGTGGCCTCTCGCCACTCTTCCTCCAGACTCTTGGATTGTGGCCTCTCTCCACTCTTCCTCCAGACTCTTGGATTGTGGCCTCTCTCCAGTCTTCCTCCAGACTCTGGATTGTGTCCTCTCCATTCTTCCTATAGACTCTTGGATTGGGGCTTCTCCACTTTTCCTCCAGACCCTGGGACCTTGATTACCAATGACCTTTCTGGCTTACCCTACTTGTGGAGTGTCAATGACTGCCTTCTAGACATCTGTCAAGTCAGCAGTCTTTCCCATGATTGTTTAGCCTACTGAACCAGACTAAGGGACCTTTTTAAAGGCTTAGTAAGCATTTACGGATGTTTCATGTTATCTGACTTTTGGGTTTTCATTGTCTATAAGCCATAATTATCAACATTAACAGAAATAAACACTTTGAATAGATCGCTCTGTTTGTAATAACTATATAATATATGCATTTCACTTTATGTATTGTATTACTGAAATAAGTTACCTTTTTGATGATATTCTAATGTATTGAGATGCACCTGTATGTATAAAATGGAAACCATATATAAATCTGAACACGAGTCATAAAATTAAGTGCTCCGCAGATATGCTATATAAGGAATGAAACTTGTATTATTCATGTAATAATAGTTAGGGGGATGTTTTCTTACAACTCTAATATTATACCACTCGCCCGTCATTCCTCCTACCAATTTATCAAACAAAATGACAGCTGGGTGTGACATTGTCCAATCAGAGATGACAGTGACAGATATGCAGGGACCTGCCCCTTCGACAAGGTGAATGGTAATAGCCAAAAAATAATTAGAAGGAATAGCAAAGTAACGTCATCATGCAGAGTTCTGGGAAAAAATGCTCCATGATAGTTATTTCAAAGGAAATGAAAGTATTTACGAAATTAGACATGTCAGCAGTGGTGACGGGTCCTCTTTAAATAGATGTTCAAGGACTTTAATATTGATGACTGATCTTTAGAAGAGGTCACTGGTCGGTGAACATCTGATTCCCAACACCCCTGACAGCTGATCAGCGGAATTAAAGTGTTGTGAAGCTTTAGAGAATGCGGTGACATCTTTACACAAACACATCGTTATATATCCAGAAGTTGTAGATGTTGTTGGCACTGAATTTCACTACAGCTCAATCCATTCATATAAAATGGATAAACTATGTTATCAGCCACAGTCATAGGAGTAGAGGCAGCAAGGTAGATGTGTAAATAATAGAGATGAGCAAAAAGATTCACACTACCCTGGACCGGCATCCACTTCAGTACTCTATGGCAGTTGTACCAGGGGAGTACAAACTTCCTTGGCCGGCACTCAAATATCTGAATGCCTCTTTCTAAGGATAGGGACGCATGACAGTAGATTCATTCGAGAGAATTGGTCAATTAAGCTAATGACAATCCAACCAAACGAAATTTCTCCATCTTCTCCATTGTACTCTGATAACGAGTGCAGTCCGATGATTTCCACGCACCCATAGACTTGAATGAATGAGTCTCATCCGATTTCAGAGTGAAATTGCTCCATGCGATTTTTTTTTCGCAGAAAGATTCTGTCCGTAAAAAACGTTGGATATGAGCGCTGCCCTACTAAATGACATTGGTCCGAGTGCTATCCGACGAAAAATCAGATAACACTTATCTGATTAATACAGTGGTGTGAGTGAGCCATTATAAAAAGCCTCATAATGTGATGTCTGTCCGTGGCTGCAGGCACAAAAGGAGTATCTTGGACAGACTAGGCACAAGCCACTCCATTAGGCAGAACCTCGAGAAATCCTGACACCCTTTAACCCCTATACAGGGATCTGGATTTACAACAGGGTCCAGGAGATTGCTGCCTATGAATGGGCTTCAAACCAGAGACAGGAAAGTGCCAAGCAGGATCAAAGCTGGGAGGTCAGGAAAAGAACAATATCAGGATCTGTTAAAGTAGTCAGGAAGCCACTTCAAAACCAAGAAGACAGCAAAGTACAAAATAGTGAGGCAGAAGAAGCGTCCAAAAATAGGTAAAACGGTGAAAAAAAACACCAATACAAGAAAGGACACTTGTCAGGGGAACCTAAAGCTATTTCTGGCAGCTTCCAGCAGAAAGCTGAAGGCATAAGTAGAGTGTGGTGCTTTCACATAGGCTGAAGCTAGTAGCTAATGACTTCAGCTGGACAGCATAGACATAAACCTCAACTCTGTCAGATTGTGACTACAGTAGGTCCCAGACACTCTAAACTTACAGTATTGGATGGGCAGAGCCTGCATTTACCAGAGTTTTTGGTTCTGACTTTTCCTGTATCACCCACACCACCTACAGTGTGAATACAGTGGTGCCTGGTGACAGAAGTGACTCACCGTGGCCGGCGGACTCCGGTTGATACAGGCGATTCTTCTCCTTCCTTGTCACGGGTGGACCGCGCCTGCCGGTAGCGGGGCCCGGTGTAGTGCAGATCAAAATTAAGGACGTCTTACGGGAACAGATTAAAGGGGATTTAATTTGTTTTCTTCGTGACGCCACCTATGAGTAGTTCGGTAAGGGCTACCGACGCTGCGGAACCTCCGGGGTGATGGACAGCAGCAAGATGTTACGCTCCCCACAGGCTGAGCGGTGATCCCCGGAGGCTGGAGCTGCTCAAGATGTTGTGCGGCAGCTGCGGTTACCTTTAGTTAATGACGGACAGTTCATAAGGAGACACGGACACAGATAGTCTCTGCAACGGGTCTTTACTGTAACCAGCAGGCAGTACATGGCTTACAGTGGTTGAGTAGAAGACCGGGTGGACTCAGCAGTGATAGTGCTCCTCAGAGATCCGCAGTGTACCTCCATTCTACCTCCTTAGTTTGTTTTGCCAGCGTCGCCCAGGAATACCAGGTCGGGTACGGGGAGGCTGCTTCAATGCCCTATCCATGATGTACGTTCTGGATGCTTTGGGGAGCCTTGGATCCCTCAGTGGGTACACCGCTGGTTAGACGGCTGGAAACTGGCTGGTGGTGGGGTGCTCCTGTAAAGCTGATCCTCCACGGGGCTGGTTCGCGTGGCAGAGGTGAACTGCTGCCAGCTTCGGTACCAGTGAACCGGCTGTGAGTTGTGGGCACGGGAGTCTTTTGGGAACCCGTGTAGAAATGCCCAATCCCGGTAGTTAAGGCCTCAGGTGCGAACACCCGACCGGTGACGGCCCAGGGGCCCGCACGGGGTGCGGAGCCCCCGCTCCTCTCCAAGTTCTAGTCTGCACTCGTCAGGTTCTAGATTCTTGACTTGACTACTCTAGACTACTGTGTGTTCTACTTCACTACCCTAACACTCCACCCACCAGGACCTAGGATTGGTCCTCTGTTCTAGGTGTTGTATGTTGGGTTGGATCTCAGAGTTAACCATTGCACTGCTTTGTCAGAGAATATTGCGGCTGCAATACTCCCTTGTGACGCACTCGTTGCGGGGCGCCACACTCCCCCTTGGTTAAATCAGCTTGTCCCCAAGCGTCAAACTACTCACATTACAGAGGTTTTTGCATTTTTATACATATATGACACACTTTTATTAAAATAGAAAAACAGGTAAAGATATGCTTTGGTGATATAAGCAAAGAAACAGGTAATCACTTTGTGCGGACCCGGCGGGCGGTCGGCTGTACTTTAACTAGAGTCCAGGCTGTAGCCGCAAGATCACACAGTCAGTGATTAACGGGAACAGAGTCATTGATGAAGTTCAAGTTTTAAAGTCACTGGCTCTGAGGGTGATGGCGCACCCGGATAGCGAACCACCCATCTGCACAAGCATAGCGCTCGTAGGTGATAATATCGCCCCGGTATAGGTCGCGATCGGGATGTCCTCTTGGCAAGTTTGACTCAACGTCCCGGCGCCCCACAAACACCTCCTCATTCAAACCCACCTCCCAAGCGAACCCCCACCCGGTATTTAAATTAAAGGTGGAAATTCTACCTTCACGGCGGAGTTCATCAGGCAGCGGCGGCTGGCGGCGAGCCTCGGCGCGGGCCTGCATGTTGGCGCGTTCTCGGGCTTGCCACTCCTCTCGTCGTCTCTGGCGTACATCTCCGTCGTTACGGCTCGGGGTGTAAAGATGAGTAACGGAGCTGGTGGTTTGGCGGGAAGCTTGAACTTGGCGGGCTGTCTGTATCGGAACCCGGTGGAACGGCACAGGGGAAGGTGTCGGCAGTGCACCCGACCAGTGTACCCGAGCCGTGTGCCCGGAAGGAAGTTCCTTGTTGTCTCCCCAAGCGAACCCGGTGTCGAAATCCTCAGCGGTGCTGTGGGTCTCGTCGGCATCCTCTCCGACCTCTTCCTCGATGACCACATCAGGCTGCTCGATGATGAGAGATGTTGAAGCTTGTTCCGTTGTACAACAGGGCGGTGGTGCTGCGGATCCTTCCGTAGGGACGTCCTGCAGGGCTTCCAGGCTGCCTGCCTCTTCATCTGTTTCCGCAGGTAGAGGTGTTTCAATCCCGGTTACCAGGTAGGCCTCGGCAATGGCAAGGGAAGCCTCCGGTACGGGGATAAAACAGGCGACTGTCTCTGTAGTGGTGAAACATGTCGCGGGTTCCTCAGTGGGAACCTGGTAAAGATCGAGTTCTTCAATGGAGCGTGTTATGAGCTCCGGCTCAAGAACGGGATCGGTTGCGAAGTTGGTCGCTGGAACGGGTCGAGTTGCGGCCTCCACCGGAATGACGCAGTCTATTGGCTCAGGTGACGGAGCAGGACAGGTGGTAGGCGAGGGTGAGGCGGTCGAGAAGCTGGTGACGTCGTCTGGGCTTGGAGAAGCTGTACCCGGTCGGCTCTGCTGCATCGCATGGTGTAGTCGTCTGCCTAGGGTCGCGCTCCAGCTACGGATCGTCCATTCCACTGTCTCTAGTAACCGCACCCGGAGGTCTTGTAGAGCTTCTAGCCAGAAGTCGGGGCTGCCATCTATGGTAAGGGCAGGATCCGGACCCGGTTGGCTGACGGCTGCTCTGGCCTCCGCCTCGACCTCCCGCATCAGGTCTTGGAGTCTCATGCTGGCCATTCTTCTCGGAGGGAAACCACACCCGTAGAACCGGTAAGCGTTCTGGTAGAGCTGGTGAAGAAGTCTTCTCTTTCTGTCGGTGTGTCTATGACACTCCCATTTCCTCTGGGCTTTTGTAGTCCAATCGTGGGAAAAGTCTTTGGGGTCCGCCCCCATGGTTGATTCGAGCAATCAGGGCGGACAAAGAGTTTGGTGCCTTTTGTCTTTAGCCCTCCCACGATGAGGGGGGGGGTTGACTCACTCCTGGGCTTCACGTGGCGGCTTCTTGTGGCGGGAACGCCATCTTGGGCGCCATCTTGACCCAATGGTGTAAAGGCGGGAAAGTTCTTTTTAGGACGAACAAAGTCCAATTGTAGACAATAAAGTCCAGTTTAAGCACAATATACCCGTTGGGTAACGGGCCTGCTCGTATCCTGTTCGTGACGCCATTTTCTGACTCACCGTGGCCGGCGGACTCCGGTTGATACAGGCGATTCTTCTCCTTCCTTGTCACGGGTGGACCGCGCCTGCCGGTAGCGGGGCCCGGTGTAGTGCAGATCAAAATTAAGGACGTCTTACGGGAACAGATTAAAGGGGATTTAATTTGTTTTCTTCGTGACGCCACCTATGAGTAGTTCGGTAAGGGCTACCGACGCTGCGGAACCTCCGGGGTGATGGACAGCAGCAAGATGTTACGCTCCCCACAGGCTGAGCGGTGATCCCCGGAGGCTGGAGCTGCTCAAGATGTTGTGCGGCAGCTGCGGTTACCTTTAGTTAATGACGGACAGTTCATAAGGAGACACGGACACAGATAGTCTCTGCAACGGGTCTTTACTGTAACCAGCAGGCAGTACATGGCTTACAGTGGTTGAGTAGAAGACCGGGTGGACTCAGCAGTGATAGTGCTCCTCAGAGATCCGCAGTGTACCTCCATTCTACCTCCTTAGTTTGTTTTGCCAGCGTCGCCCAGGAATACCAGGTCGGGTACGGGGAGGCTGCTTCAATGCCCTATCCATGATGTACGTTCTGGATGCTTTGGGGAGCCTTGGATCCCTCAGTGGGTACACCGCTGGTTAGACGGCTGGAAACTGGCTGGTGGTGGGGTGCTCCTGTAAAGCTGATCCTCCACGGGGCTGGTTCGCGTGGCAGAGGTGAACTGCTGCCAGCTTCGGTACCAGTGAACCGGCTGTGAGTTGTGGGCACGGGAGTCTTTTGGGAACCCGTGTAGAAATGCCCAATCCCGGTAGTTAAGGCCTCAGGTGCGAACACCCGACCGGTGACGGCCCAGGGGCCCGCACGGGGTGCGGAGCCCCCGCTCCTCTCCAAGTTCTAGTCTGCACTCGTCAGGTTCTAGATTCTTGACTTGACTACTCTAGACTACTGTGTGTTCTACTTCACTACCCTAACACTCCACCCACCAGGACCTAGGATTGGTCCTCTGTTCTAGGTGTTGTATGTTGGGTTGGATCTCAGAGTTAACCATTGCACTGCTTTGTCAGAGAATATTGCGGCTGCAATACTCCCTTGTGACGCACTCGTTGCGGGGCGCCACAGAAGCAGATCCTGATAGGGCAGACTCTGGTGAGGATGTGATACATGAGATGATACATGAGATGTGATGTAATCACTGGAGCCTAGTTATCACAAGTGGTGACAAGGAGGTTTGCACTGCCCTGGCTTGTGTTAAGACTCCTGAGATATCTGCAACTGCACTTCGCTCCATGAGGTTGATTCTTGGTAAGGCACTTGACCAGATTAGGTTTTGCCCCTCTTTTAGAGGGTGTGGTGCAAGGTGCTCACATTAGCATTTACCTAACCCTTTGATTCACACGTTCTTGAGGGTTTACAGTAAATTCCTTGGTCATCAGACCACTGAGACCTGTGATTTGATGCAGCAGTCCAGTGACCGGGATGATAAATCATCAGAGGTGCCTCTGATGAAGTCCCGTTACAGCCTTGGCTGTCAGGTTGACCTTCTTGTAACATCAGACTGATAGGACATCCAATGTGGTGTCTGTAAATGTTTCAGTACTCAGTGATTTATGAGTTACATTTATTAGAAGACCACTGTGCACAGATCACAAAATAGTTTACGGTTCCATACAGGAGAATTCATCAGATGATAGTCACCCAACAAAGGCTCCTGTCTGGGGCTGAAAACCGGTTGGTGACCTGTGCACTGTGGTCTGCTAATAAATGTAACTAATAAGTTACTGAGTACTGAAACTTTTACCGGGCAGCGCACTGACACTTTGTTGGTTCTTCCATCAGCTGTTAACCTGCTGTTCCCCCTTGAGTGAATTCTCTGCTGCAGTGTCGTAACTTGAAGCTCATGGGCCACAAACGCGAAAGCTCCAATGGGGCCCAATTATTGCAAATCTTCAAAAGATTAGTCTTTTCTATAGGCTAATGGGACATTTGAGGCCCCCAAGGCTCGAGGGCCCGGGTGCAACTGCAACCCCTGCACCTACTGTAGTTACGCCCCTGCTCTACTCATACTGTCTCCTATCCCAGAGGTGAAATTAACTCTGTATCCACCACCTTCTATTCTATGTTACCATCTGAGTGCCATCTGAACCACATTACTACATCGTAGTGACCAGAATCACAGGGAATATACATTTTATTATCTTTTACTGATTCTTTGCTTTTATGTATTTTATTTAATCCAGGCAACCCTGCGAAAAGATATGAACATATTTCAGGGGCATTTTTTTTTTTTACTTTCCTGCACACAACCACATCTGCTTTAAATTTCTCTTTGAAACATTTAATAGAATTATACACCAGACAGCAGACCTTCTCACTGCCGGAGAATGACACTAAGGAGAGAAAATTGAAGCATGTCATTGTCATGTGCACATCAAGCTACACCTACTTTATTTCCTCCTTTTGTTTTAAATAACCTCTCTCTCCGATAATTACTGCATGCAGGCAATAATAAAACTGACAAAGATTGACATAGTGCATTTTGATTTATTGGCTCATATGTAACATGGGAGTAATGGAATTCTGAGAATAACTGAAACTGCAAAAATGTACTTTTTATTCCATATAATCTGATCAGCACCCAAAGTACGGTAAGGCTTGCAAATACGGTAAATGCTTGCATCATTTTTGTGTCCGGGGAGAAAAATCTCCCCAATTTGCCGGATCCCAGATTTGCCCGGATTCTCCCGGATCTAGGGCAATCTGTCGCTCCCTAACATGGGACCTATGGGGCCGGATTGCCCTGGACCGGGAGGATCTGGGAACCGGACACTAGCGGCTGCACGCCGCTGTTCTTTTAGGATCGCCAGCCACGGTCCTGAATCATTAGCAGCTGCAGCTGTGTCCGGCTGCACACAGGACCGGAGGGCACATTTGGCCCTCCGGTTCTGTGTGCTGATCCAGTCCGGGGCTGGCAGGGTCATCCCGGACAGCCCCGGACCGGATCACACCGTGGTGTGAAGCCAGCCTAAGTCCTAGGTAAATAAATTTTGACAGCTCTTGAAAAACCTCCTGAAAAACCCATGCTTCTCCCTTCCGCAGCGTTATTTCAGCTGCGGTGCAAGTTTCCGGACTTCCGCATCTCTGCATCACGTTAATTTCATGCTGCGGAGTTAGGAGCAAGCTTCATCGGGTGAATGCAGGGACAAGCCGCCCTGCACCGAACACAGATCGTGGGCACAGAGCGGCTGCATTCTCCCCACGTTCACCCATGGCCTCCCTCAGGTTCGGAGGCACTGTCTCCAACACGCAGTGCCTTCAGATCGTGTGCACACAGCCTTAGTAATTTGTAGCCACTGGACAGTAGCCATGAGAACTACCTCTTTCCTGACGGAATCCCTTGCACTGTTTTTGAACCGCTGTCCTGATGCAGAAACAGTTTTGCAACGTAATACAATATATGATGTTGCACCACCCCGGCTAATTAATAGAGGAACCGTTTGTTGCAGGAGGTGGTTCTCAAGGTGCCCATCTGATAGCTGCAGATTAATATCTTGGCCACTGGACTGGGTCCTGTGAATCGATTCACAGCAACACTACTAAATGAAAATCTGCGATAAGGGAGAGGATCTTGCAGCTCACCGCTATTCCACCAAGGTTCCTTTGGGAGTCCAGAAAAAGTGTCTGGCTTCCACTGCTATTGTAGACAAGAAAAGAAGAATCCGGGATCCCAAAATCCTTAAAACGTCACAACGACTTTGCTGGTGTTTAAATAAAATTCCATGATCAATAACATTCACAGCTCCGCTGCCTGCTCCTGTGAATGTTACTGATCATAGAATTTTATTAAACCACCAATAAAGTCGTTGTGAAGTTTTAAGGGTTTTGAGTTCGTGGATTCATCTTTTCTTCTCTACAATACTAAATATAAGCAGGAATTATGTAAGGACAGCCCTGCCCGTAATTGTGCAGCTGTAAGAAGAGGAAAGGAATTATTCTTTATTTATAAAGTGCTATTGCATTTTTTTTCACTGTTCAAATATATTTTATAGTCTAAGGAATAAAGTCAATCCTTGTGAGGAGCAACATGTGTGGCGCCCCACTGGTCAGTGCCCCACAGTAGGGGTACTGCACCCACAACAGAGTGTGTGGTATTCCTGTCATTGGGGAGTGTAAAGTCAACCTGAGGTTCCCATTCCGGCATCTTTACACCTAGACAAGGGGACCAATTGGCAACCCGTTACCAGGGTAATCGGTCCCAGGGGGAGGAGAGTTAGGGAGAAGCGGGAAGTCAGACAGTTGTATCTAGTCCATACTGAGGGAAGAAGCAAGGAGGGAGCCCTAGAGGGGTCTGCCAGGGAGGGCACCTGAGAGGAAAAGGCGACCCAGGAAAGAAAGGGGAATCCCAGTGCCAGGCCACCGGACTGGTCTGGGAGAATCCTAGTCCACCAATGGAGTGCCGTCTCCGAGTCACGGTACAGGCGAGTTCAAGCCTGAGCCCTCAACACCGGCCAGTCAACGGTTAATACAGCAGCCCCGACCCCGTCCAAAACGTACAGCCCCACCAGGATCTCCAAACCAGGAGAATTTTCTGCATCAAATCTGCATCTGCTTTCAGCATGTGTTAAGCGACAAAAGCATTGCACTTTTGCTAGGTAGTATCTGCTCTTTGATGCAGAAAATTCTGCATCCGACCTTGCTGTCCCTGTCCTGTAGTACAGTGCTTACCTTGCATAGTGGCTGGCACTTCCGGGTTTTGGCTGTGTCACATATTATGTAGGTCACACGCCGCCCCCTATTCACGTCATGTGTGACGTAGCCAAAACCGAAACCCGGAAGTGCCGGGGAGTACGCAAGGTAAGCTGCGTAGAGGAATTGACATGCTGCTTATTTTTTATGTATCTAAAGATCTGTAAAAATCTGCAGCTATTACACTGCGCAAAATGCTAAAAATTGGCACAGCACATTTACTTTGCTTGCTGGCCTATATACTGTGCACAGCAAATGTGCTCTCGTCAGCACATCGCCTAAAGAGTAATGTCTCGCCTTGTGAAGACTGACATTCCAGTATAAAGAGACTTAGGCCAGGCAATGCTCATAGTACTTTGTGAGAATATTGCATACTGTATTTTTGGTCCAGTTATAGTTTTCACGTGTGGTCACCTCAATCAGACACAATAAGCTTGGAGAATATAGTTCAGCTATAAAGAAGCGCTACTTGGGCACCGGTAAGAACGCATAGCTATGGTGCCTGCATCAATTTGGAGACTGTTCTGTAGGAGACAATAAATGAAGCTTTTTTTAATACTATATATATATTAAATAAATGCTATGGTGTACTCAAAACTTTAGCTTTAAAGGAACCTTTATGTTAAAACAAATAATCATCTACCAGAACCAAGCTCTGTACTTGACAAAGTTTGTCAGTCCTATTGAATGGAAAAGTAGTGCACATCTACAATAACGGCTTCATTCAAATGGGACTTTAGATCTCAGCTAAGTGTGTTCCCCCAGCGTTGGTGCCCGACGTTTGCCCCTGGCAGGTACCCGGACATCGGCTGTCCCCTCCGGTATCTGTTTGGTGCATCCCAAAGCAGTGATTCGAAGACGGCCAAATCTCCATTGTGAACTTGGTGCAGGAACCCTGTCTAGCGGCTCTCTGGTGGTCCCTAGGATGTGTCACTCTGAGCGAGATAGAGATAAAACTGACAAAAGACTCTTTGAATTCACGGTGTATAATGATGACGCTAAAGGACACAATTTGGGAGGTTCCGAGACAAAGGGAGCAGTCTGCAGCCATATCAGCCATTGTAAATAGCCCTCCTCAACTCCCATATTCAATTGTTGTAGTATGGAAAACGTGAAAACTTTTATTGAATCTGTGAATAGTTTGTGCCTCGATGAGGGTACTAGAGAACTGAATTAATGCACTGCGAGACCAGCTTGGGAAGGATCAGCTCATCTGTGGCTGTGTTGTGGCCTCAGTCATGCCTCACATTTGACTACTGCGGGCCCCTGCTGCTTGCACCTCAACATATGACCATCCAATGCTTCCCTCTACTGGGATAATCTATGTTGGGATTCTGACAGAACAATATTGAAGTGGTGTGTTACTGCTGTATCCCCATAAAGTGGTTGACTCATTCTCCATGTTTGGCCCCATTAAAATAAAAAATCTTAAACTCACCTCCCGTGCCATCACCATTCCACTGGTGTTAGCACTAGCATTTCTGGAGCTCACGTGATGTTGTTACATCACACGAGTACAGGGCCCAATCATTGCCAGCTTCTGTCCCTCTAATTTTAAGTATTCAACAGGTAGTAACAGCTGCGGCTGCCGCTCACTACATTTTGATTTCTCATAGGTCCAAAGGTGGAGAGAGAGAAGTTGGAGATGACTGGGCATGGGGCTGGTTTAATGTCACAACATCATGCGAGCCCAAGGAAAGCAAGCTCTGACACACTGGAACGGCCCTGGCCTTTGCTCAGCACTGGCTTTTATTTTAATTGGGCTAAATATGGGGAATGTGAATGGATTGTCAAAGTAGTGGGTAACATATTTAAATGTTTTTCCATTACAGTAACATTTTTATGGAGGATTGACCATGACTGGACAGTGATCAGGCGCATTTTAAAAAAGTAAAAGGGAAGGGAACATCATCGGTCTTTGCTGGGACCAGAAGTTATGACCTCATGCCCATATAGCTAACCTCTATGGCCTCAGCTACAGTTGCGTTTGTGAACGGAACATCATCTCTTCCATTCATAGAGGAGGAGGAGACCCATAGAATAGGGGCTATGGGGTGGCAGGTGTGCAAAGAGGTAAGTAACACTTTTTTATTTTACCATGCTTCTTCTTCTTAAAAGGAGGTAGAAAATATCCTCACCTAAAAAAAATTGCTGATTTTGTCCATCTTTCCATCTTTTGATGGTAACTTTTTATTTTAAACATAGCTTTTAGGCAACTCTGAGATAACATTAATTTATGAATAGCTCTACAGGGGAAAACATGATCCCAAAATTATTCCTGCAGAGAGGAGCCCCACTCTACTTATCTTGGGCAGCTATTCAGAAAATTGCAAGATTAAGGAGTTTTATTTGTCATGTTATTACCTAACAAGAACTCTATAGTTTACTAGCAACATATTTTCAGCAGGAAATAAAATAATCTAAGAATTTACCTATATATAGGGGCAGACTATAGATTGTCTAAAACCTCAGCCAATTGGACTTACAGTCTTTTATCATCTATATGTAATATTAAAGATGGCTGTAGGACCCGGTAGAATGAGAGACCTTGCCGCGGTTACTGGGCTCGGATGTCATGGCCATCACATCAGCTAAGTTCTCATGTTATTCCTTACATAAGCTTTGAGTAGTTTTCTACTGTGCCTTTTGCTCCAGTTCACACTGTGCATTAATACATGTCAGCCATTAGCTTTTTGATCTCTAGAATTTTTGATGTTGGTGTGCAGCGGATATTTATCTAGTCTTTTATCATCTACCATATTCATAAACACTTTAATAACACCGTGTTATCATAATAGGGTGTGGGAGAGTATCAATTATTTCTGATGGTGAACATTTCCAATCATTTTATTTTCTAATTTTTGGTTGGTAGCTGTGAAACTATGAGACTTTTCCAGCATGGATGGCTAATTATGTCAATTTTATTGTTCACAAGTTGTAGGTGGAAGGGGATGTATCAGAGTGTCCCATTCAGTTTGTGTCCATAGATCATAATGCAATCAGGCTACATTAGCATTCAATGCCCTGAATTTTGCTAGTTCGCTTGTGAGTTTTTTGTTCCTCCCTGCAGGGAGGGCCCTCTTGTATACACATCTTTGTAGACTGGCCGGGAACTTCATTGGACATTCTCTTACTTTTAAATTGAATGTATCTGATGGTTAAGAGGGTTGGGTGTGTTTGAATCGCTCAACTAGGGGGCTGACTCCAAGAAGAAGGAGAATAGAAGAAGTCATGTGTTTGGGGGGAGGTCAGTTGGTGCTGTGAATTGGAAGCCAGAGGATGAGTGCTGAGTCCAGGTCGTGAGCTTATGAATGGACTATAGAGTTTGAAGTTGGATGTGCTATGGTCATGATTAGGGATGAGCGAGTACCTTAATATTCGTGCTCGGTATACTCGCAACGAATAGGTAACGGTACTCGCTACTCGTTACGAGTATGAATACTTTCGCAGTGTATCTATAGATACACTGCGAAAGTAGTCTAAAAGTGAGTAAAAGTTGTTAAAAAACAATAAACTTACATACTCACCTGTCCGACGCCTGCACCGGGACTGCCAGAGAAGCCATCCGATCGCTGGACAAGGACCTTTCACTACCAGCCAATCAGATGGCCGGTAGCGATCTTGCCAATCAGATGGCACCATGTCACAACTACGTCATCACTAGCGGCCACCTGATTGGCCAGTTTGAAAGGTCCTGATAGTACATCTAGTACCTTGCAAATTGGCCAATCAGGTGGCTGCTAGTGATCACTACCGGCCATCTGATTGGCTGGTTGTGAAAGGTCCTTGTCCAGCGATCGGATGGCTTCTCTGGCGGTCCCGATGCAGGCGTCGGAAGGTGAGTATATCTATATCTATAGATACACTGCGAAAGTATTAGGACTACTCGCTACTCCCGAGTACACAAAAGTACTCGGAGAGTAGCGAGTAACCCGCATACCGCTACTATTCGGCGAATACCGAATAGTAGCAAGTATACTTACTCATTACTAGTCATGATATCTACTGTTGTGATTTAAAAATAATTCTAAGGACTATTGTTGAACTGGATACATGTGCTACGGTCATGATATCTGTTGTCTGGGAGAACTTAAGGAGTATTGCCGTTGGTTGGTTTCTGCTCTTGTGGACTGGGACATTGCATTGTGCCAATCTACCTGGAGTTACTATAATACTATGCATGGATACAAATAACATTTGTTGAACCTCCATCCTTCCTAGGTGATTATTATAACCCATAAATTCAGATCTTCACAGTAGCATTCTCAGTTTTCTGTTCAGGGTGGGCACAGGCAAGTCATAAGTTATGAGACGTTCCAGCTCCTCTATGGTACTGTCAGAATGATGACTCTGAGAACATATACTGGACTAGTATGTGCACCAAAAATATTTTCAAGTTGTTTGGGGATGAGGTTACAAAGACCATGTTATTAAATTATAATTTCCAAGGAAATAAAGGCTAGAAACTCATAGGACTGATAAAACTTTGTAATTTTTTAAGGTGTCAGAATTATAGTGACTGTGATTAAAGGTAAATAATATCTGCTTCCTAGGAGCTGTGAACAGTTATATCAAGGTATAATTCAGCACGGCTGATTCATTTTATACTACATGCATTTTATATAAAAGTGTAGGCATAATAATATATCTTGTTAAATTATAGACACCTTCGTAAATGAGCTCCGAAAGGATAAAATATAGCTTCTAACTTCTATACTTAAAGGAAAAACTGCTCTAGAGACCAGTAAATAAATAATATGGTTATAACATCCCGGCCTAGATCAAAAGACGAAATGCTTCAGGGAAAACCGTCACCAATTAGACAATTGCTCAAGATCTCAAGCACAGATATCATCGTCAAAATTGGGTTTTTTGAATCCTACCAAGTAAATTATTCTCCCTTATATAACATTTTTGTACTTTTAAATTCAGATTTTTAATATTATTATTGTTTATAGAACATATCAACAATAAGATCAAGTAGGTTATTTAAAAATAATAATAATAATCTTCATTTATATAGCGCCAACACATTCCACAGTGCTTTACAATTTGAGGTTCATATACAGGGTGGGCCATCTATATGGAACCTCCTAAATAAAATGGGAATGGTTGGTGATATCAACTACCTGTTTGTGGCACATTAGTTTATGGGAGGCGGAAATCTTTTCCAGATGTGTGGTGACCATGGCGGCCATTTTGAAGTCGGCCATTTTGGATCTAACTTTATTTTTTTCAGTGGGAAGAGGGTCATGTGACACATGAAACTTATTGAGAATTTCAAAAGAAAAACAATGGTGTGCTTGCTTTAACGTAACTTTATTGTTTCATGAGTTATTTCAAGTTGCTATCACCATTCATTCCCATTTTAGTTAGGTGTATCCGTATAAATGGCCCATGGGCTATTTATATGGATACACCTAAATAAAATGGTGATATACTTGAAATAACTATTGAAAGAATAAAGTTACGTTAAAACCAAGCACACCATTCTCTTTTGTGCGAAATTCTCAATACGTTTGATGTGTCACATGATCCTTTTCCCATTGAAAAAAATAAAGTTGGATCCAAAATGGCTGACTTCAAAATGGCCGCCATGGTCATCACCCATCTGGAAAAGTTTTCACCCTCCCATATACTAATTAGCCGCAAACAGGAAGGTGATATCACCAACCTTTCCCATTTTATTTAGGTGTATCCATATACATGGCGACCCTGTACTAACAGTCATAAGTAACAGTTATACAAATAAAAAAATTAAAGCAAAATAATGATGGCCCTGCTCATAAGAGCTTACAATCTACAATGAGTGGGGGTGTTAAAAAGTACAGGTACTGAAGTTACGCCACTGAGTTACTGCTACACAAGAAGGTCACACCAGATACTGAAAGCAAGGGTTCACATACTTTTGCCACTCATATACGTGATATTGGGTTGTTTTCCTGCGCCCAAAAAATGTCAGTCTAATATTGTTGACTTGTGTGAAAATCTGATGTAGTTTTAGATCCAATTTACGCAGAAATAAGAAAAATTCTGAAGAGTTCTCACATTTTCAAGCTCCACTGTTCATAATGATTCCCGCTTGTAGGTATAAAGTGACTGTCATTATATTTCATTGGGAAGTAGAGGGTGTTGAGCTTTTCTTCCTAATTTATCTAGTTTCTGGTTTTCGCACAGTACATCCGGATCCTGTCTCTTTTTTATCACTGTGACAAACTCTTTACTCTTTTCTAAAAAGAAGTATTTGATGACTTTACAAATACATCTTGAGATGAATTTCTAGACATGATCTTCGTAGATCCTTATAACTCAAATTCTTTGTAAATAAACAGGAAGCAGGGGTTGATTTACTTTGCTTACAATCGTACACATTTTGTATTGGCGAGATTTTACCGGTACACCGCCCCCACTGTAAATAAACTTCGGAATAGCCTGGCATGATATCCTTTTTAGGTGAAGCTGAATAGTGAGTATACAGAAAACTATGCCATGTTACATAAATTCTTAACCAGAAGGTATGTCTCTGTTTAATCCCCTCTCCTTGTATTATTTCTATTGTAGCGCTAACTGATCAGCAGTCCAAGGCCAGGTATACATATAGAAGGATCGAATCACCTGTTCTCTAAAAATGTGTTGTAAAAGAAAATCTACTACTATCAAAAAGATTCATGAAAAACTCGCTAAGTATTGTTTAACGAACGGTTCGCACGTAGAGCTTTTTTTGCAAAAAGCGGTCGCGCAAAAAGGCGCTGTAAAAAAATGCGGTGCATTCACACACCTTGATTTTTTACGCGCAGGGGAGAAGTGATGTCACAGAGGGGAGGAAGAATCCTGGTTCTGGTGTGACAGCCCCTGTTTGATTTCGCAGTGTATTAATATACACTGCGAAATCTTAATAAAAGTAAGCCAGATGTATTAAAAATAATAAAGAATGAATACTTACCCTTCCGACGGCCTGTTCGGGCTATCTGGAGCTGAGCCAAGCACAGTTATGGAGTTGCCAGGACCTTGTGTGACATCATTGGGCTCTGATTGGCTGCTCGCAGTTATGTGATGTGTGTGTCATATGACTCACGTATCACATGACCGCGAGCGTCCAATCAGAACCCAATGACATCACGCAAGGCCCTGGCAGCTCGATACATATGCTTGGCTTAGCTCCCGACTCCACGAACACCCAGCGGAGGGTAAGTATTTTATTTTTATTATTTTTAAAACATTTGGTTTACTTTAATTTGGGTGTCGCAATGTATATTAATACATTACGAAACTCAAATGGGGTGGTCACACATGTCACGGAGAGGAGGAGGTAGAGGATTCTTACTCCCCCTCTGTGACATCAGATCCTGCAGCGCCGGCCCCTATGGGAGAAAGCGCGGGCGCAGGTGCGTAAAGAATTGACATGTCAATTCTTTTTACGCCCACGCTTGCTCCCATAAAAGCACTGCATATTTTTACGCCACGTCTGTACAACAAGACTCAAGCCACATTGCGCATTTTTGAAAAGCGCTCAAAAATGTGCAATATGTGAACATAGCCTAAGTCTGATTGGTAATAGACTGGCTGTACTGCCTGTAAAGATGACTACTAGTTAAAGGTAAACCAGCGGTTTAGACAGGCGCATTCTGAATGAACTCCGGGAAGTTTGTCCAATTTAATCACCTGAGAAAGGCGCTAGTACGCCGAAACGCGTGGTGAGAGAGACCAGTAACACTCATTAAAGAAGTTTTAAATTGGACAAACTTCCCGGAGTTCATTCAGAATGTGCCTGTCTAAACCGCTGGTTTACCTTTAACTAATCTACAAGCACCCCTGGTGAGCGGTGCAGAGCTGCTTCTGATAAAACTGTGTCAGTGAGGAGAATGGGGATCTAATAGCTAAAGCTCTCAAGGACCTGTGCTGATGTCAGACCGTGTGACTGATCACGTGTCAGCCTGAGACCTGGAAGCAGGGAGAGACAGCAACTGCATGAGACGCAGTAAGGCTACAACACCTGGTTATGCTGGCAGCATAACCAGGACAGGTGAGCACCAACAATCCACCGACCCCCTCCCCCCTACTGACCCCTGATACTGCACCAGGAGTGCCCCTCTCTGTTTTTATTAAAGATGACTACTGACACATACTGGTCAACAGTAGCACTGCACTGTGGAATTAAAAGGATGACAATCAGAAAATGGTGTACTGTTTAAAGGGAACCTGCCATGTCATCCGGCTGGCTAACAGTTAACAGATGTCACTGAACCTGTAGCAATGCCGACTGCTCTGTATAAAGGACCTGTGTGATGTCACGACCATGTGACCATAATTGGCAGAGTTAATGTCATGATCTCCACATTGCCTGTGTTGTTCTAGTTTTGTGAAGACTGTCAGGCTGGGCTGGCTCTGTGCCTCAATCACCTGAATTCAGCTCACTTAATTAAGAGTCTATTTAAACTAGCTTGCAGCTCTGCTCTGGGTCAATTGAACATGCTTTTGGCTGTGTATGACTTGATCTCTTTGTGTTCTGAACCAGGCCCTGCCTTTGTTTCTTACTTGGACTTGACCCTCTGCTAGTGACCTGACTTCTCTTTCTATTTTTGTACTTATGTACTCTGTTTCTGTCTCTCCGGTTTCCTGACTTTGGCTTAAATTGGATTTTGCTTCTTTTTACCCTTTGCTGTACTGCGCCATTTCCTGGACCTGACCGCAGATTACTTTGACCTCTCTTTACTACCATTAAGTATTATAATTAGTATTTATTTCAGTTAGTTTTCTACTCCTCTGAGACTAGTTATTACTTGTAAATAAGAGTAACTCTGGCACACCGAAAAAAGGACTTTACAAGGGTAATTAGTGCTCACTTGACAAATAATTTATTAGTTACAAGAATTAAGAATTTTTCAATCTGTCACAAGAAAAAAACATTTTCGGCCTAATCCGGCCGTTTTCAATTTTATGATGCTTGCGACTTATATCAAATGACTCTACAAATTCATATACAAAAAAGAAAATAGTAGTGAATAGCCACATAACATAAAAATATATATAGTGCACACTATCAGTGTGTGCTCAGTAATATAATAACAAGCAAGTAAGGCCCCTTTCACATCAGCGGTAAATGCTGATCGCGGCAGTTGCGGTGAAAAACCGCAACTGCCGCGATTACCGCATAACGGCCGCACTTGCGGTTCACTTGCGGCAAGCCCCATACAATGTCTATGGGGCTTGCGGTAAGTGTGCGGCAGGTGCGGCAAGTGCGGTTTCGGCATTTGCGGCAGGTACGGCCGCGAAAAAACCGCAGTACGCCGCGTTTTTTTTGTGGCCGCACCTGCCACAAGTGCCGAAACCACACTTGCCGCACCTGCCGCAAGCCCCATAGACATTGTATGGGGCTTGCCGCAAGTGAACTGCAAGTGTGGCCGTTATGCGGTAAACGTGGCAGTTGCGATTTTTTTTTACCGCCACTGCCGCGATCAGCGCAAAACGCTGATGTGAAAGGGGCTTAAGGGTGCTTTCACACTAGCGTTTTTTTCAAATCGCGGCAGATGCGGTGAAAAAAACGCATCTGCCGGGATTACCGCATACCGGCTGCACTTGCAGCACGGTTGTGGCGCGGTTGCGGCAAGCCCCATACAATGTATAGGCGGGCTTGCGGCAGGTGCGGCAAGTGCGGTTTTGGCACTTGCGGCAGGTGCGGCCGCGAAAAAAACGCATCTGCCGCAATTTGAAAAAAACGCTGATGTGAAAGGGGCCTTAGACATGCGAAAATTTTCAAGAGAGAGTCCTGACATAAAACACAGACTATGCTATATCAAAAAAAATAAACAAAAAATCTCTGTATACCTTGTGACAAAACAAAGCAATGATTGATCAAGTTATAGCTCATGTGGCTACAACTAGCTAGAAAATTAATAAGGAAAAAACAATAGAATACCAAACATAAAGATTAAGAATAAATGCTATCAGGTATAATATATTACATCTGAGATGTAACCCATTTATATGAATTTTATCTCATCATAATGGATTTCAATGAGCTTAAAAGACCTCCACTGTGAATGACAGCAAAACTGGATATCTTCAAGTGTGAGCACTTAGATAAATGTAAAAGGAACTAAAATGTGGCGAAAAGCAAAATATAATGATGTAATCCATATTCAATACTATGTATGTCATGCACCAAACTCAAAACATCTAATATACCTGAGAGGAAGTCCAATATTGCATGGAGTGGCTCACAGCTCAATGATTACCCTGTGATAAAATATAATGAATGCCAAAGTGCTGCAAGTACAATGTGCTAACATCTATAAGCTGTTCCCTGCTGACTTACCAAAGGTTCAAGGTTGCACCTGTAAAGAAAGACAATATGTAGCGATTTAAAGTAAACCCTATCAGGAGCCACCTATCATAGAGATAAAAGCACCATAATAAGACTTACAGTTGTGGCCAAAAGTATTGACACCCCTGCAATTCTGTCAGATAATACTCAGTTTCTTCCTGAAAATGATTGCAATCACAAATTGTTTGGTATTATTATCTTCATTTAATTTGTCTTCAATGAAAAAACACAAAAGAGAATGAAGCAAAAAGCAAAACATTGATCATTTCACACAAAACTCCAAAAATGGCCCAGACAAAAGTATTGGCACCCTCAACCTAATACTTGGTTGCACAACCTTTAGCCAAAATAACTGCGATCAACCACTTCCGGTTTGACTGTAGGGACCGTGTTCTTTTCTTTGAATGCCTCTTTTTTTCTCCTGTAAACTCTATGTTGATGCCTTTGCCCATAAAGCTCTACTTTTCTCTCATCTGACCAGAGAACATTCTTCCAAAACCTTTTAGGCTTTCTCAGGTAAGTTTTGGCAAACTCCAGCCTGGCTTTTTTATGTCTTGGGGAAAGAAGTGGGGTCTTCCTGGGTCTCCTAGCATACAGTCCCTTTTCATTCAGACGCCGACGGATAGTACGGGTTGACACTGTTGTACCCTCGGACTGCAGGGCAGCTTGAACTTGTTTGGATGTTAGTCGAGGTTCTTTATCCACCATCCGCACAATCTTGCGTTGAAATCTCTTGTCAATTTTTCTTTTCCGTCCACATCTAGGGAGATTAGCCACAGTGCCATAGGCTTTAAACGTCTTGATGACACTGCGCACGGTAGACACAGGAACATTCAGGTCTTTGGAGATGGACTTGTAGCCTTGAGATTGCTCATGCTTCCTCACAATTTGGTTTCTCAAGTCCTCAGACAGTTCTTTGGTCTTCTTTCTTTTCTCCATGCTCAATGTGGTACACACAAGGACACAGGACAGAGGTTGGGTCAACTTTAATCCATGTCAACTGGCTGCAAGTGTGATTTAGTTATTGCCAACACCTGTTAGGTGCCACAGGTAAGTTACAGGTGCTGTTAATTACACAAATTAGAGAAGCATCACATGATTTTTCTAACAGTGCCAATACTTTTGTCAATCCCCTTTTGTATGTTTGGTGTGGAATTATATCCAATTTGGCTTTAGGACAAATATTTTTGTGTTTTTTCATTGAAGACAAATTAAATGAAGATAATAATACCAAAGAATTTGTGATTGCAATCATTTTCAGGAAGAAACTGAGTATTATCTGACAGAATTGCAGGGGTGTCAATACTTTTGGCCACAACTGTACATGTGGACCGTGGGGGGCCAGGAACGGCTGTGAGCGGTGTTTCCATCGCTCTGCCGGGTTTATATGAGAACTGGAAGTGACACTGTAAAAGCGCAACTTCCTGGCCCCAGACCTGGAACGCAGGAAGTCGCGTGTGGAACGCAAGCTGCGCATGCGCACTTGCGTTCAGCGGTAATAGACTGATTCAAGCTCATCAAAGATACTGGATGGTGCTGGAGGCTGCTAAAGGGTTCAATTTTGTTGTATAGGTCCCTCAAGGGATCTAACAAAAGGAAAAACATATAAATAAAGAACATTTTCTTGCAAATTATGTATATAAAAGGAAAAAGTCCTTAAAAGTACAGTACTTGGTAAGACATTAGGGAAACAGGATATAAAAACTATTTTAAACAAAAATATGCAGTGAATAACTGCAGGGGGTCCAGTCAGCTGACAGGAACCCTATGCCTGCATAAACATGTAGGAATGAATAAATTATACTGTCAAAAATGATATCAGTGACCTTAATGAATAACCTCATATTCCCTGTTCATGCCTTTTGGTTCCATTTATCTAATTATGTCCTCTGGGCACCCACCAACCAGTAGGGTGAGCCAAGCATTCTTGTATAAATAGTTATTACTTGTGACCAGCGTTACAGCTAAGTAAGCTAAATCATTAAGGTCTATGTAGACTTAGCTCTGCCTATTAGGGTATGGACACACTGGCGTGAAAGTCGGACAACTGCAATGCGTGACTTTATCGCATTGCAGTTGAACCAATGTTATTCTATGTCCAAGAACACATTTGTGAGTGTCGGACGCTTTTTTCTCATCCGGATAACGGACGAGAAACAAATCGTAACATGCTGCGACAATATGCGATTCACGCGTGAGAGTCGCCAATGCAAGTCTATGGGCCCGACAAAATAAGGGTTGCACACTAACCGCACTAAGAGCACCTGAAACTATGTAAGTTGTAGATAGATCTAATTTCTTGGGGTAGAGCATTCCAGAGAATTGGTGCAGTTCGGGAGAAGTCTTGGAGCCGGGAGTGGGAGATTCATATTATTGCAGAAGTGAATCTAAAGTCATTTTCAGAGTGAAGAGAGCGGGTGGGGTGATAGACAGAGATGGGGGTAGAGAGATAGGGAGGTGCTACACTGTGAAGGGCTTTGTGGGTGAGAACAAGCAGTTTGTATTGGATCCTATAGTGTAAAGGCAACCAGTGCAATGACTGACATACAGCGGAAGCGTCTGAGTAGCGGTTAGCTAGATAGGTGATCTTGGCTGTTGCATTAAGGATGGGCTTGAGAGGGGAAAGCCGACTGAGGGAGAGGCCAATTAATAGAGAATTACAATAGTCAAGGCGGGAGTGAATCAAGGCCACAGTGAGGGTTTTTGTTGTTTCCATGGTGGGGCGGATTCTAGAGACGTTCTTCAGGTGCAAGCGGCAAGAGCAGGCGAGAGATTGTATATATGGGGTAAAGGAAAGAGCAGCGTCAAACATAACACCCAGACAGCGAGCCAGCTGACCAGGCGTTATCATTGTGCCGCACACTGGGAGAGATGTCAGATTTAGGGAAGATAGTGGATGGTGGGAGCAGAAGGAGCTCAGTTTTGGAAAGGTTGAGTTTCACATAGGCTAGGGTCACACTTAAATATAGAATTGTGTTCATCACATCCAGATCCGGAAGCGGTGAACGCAATTGGCTTCAAACAACCAGCAATCCGGTAACTGGATTGCTCAAGATGTGTAATCCTGACCAATCCGGTTACTGGATAGTTTGCTCATCCCTGCTGCCGCAAGGACAAAAACAACCCCCAGGACGTCCAATCATCTCAGGGGTCTCCTCCATTACCGCTAACCTTTCACATTATTTGGATTTATTTCTTCAGAAATACGTTTTAAGTTTAAAATACCACCTGAGCGATTCCACTCACCTAATAGGAATATTAAAAGAGTGTACTCTTGAGGACCATCATTTATTTTGTACATTGGATGTGAGCTCGTTATATTCAAACATTCCCCACCACATGGGTTTGGAAACAGCTGAATACTATATGTTACGGGATGCCTCCCTGCCAGTAGAGCAGAGGACGTTTCTGCTTGATGGCATGGAGTTCATTTTGAAAAATAACGTTTTTAGTTTTGAAGAAGTGATTTACAGACAAACGAAGGGATGTGCCATGGGTACGCGCATGGCACCAAGCTACGCAAATCTGTATATGGGACGGTTTGAAACCATTTAAATTGAGGAAAGCCCCTTAAGTGTAGGACGGATCGTGCTTTACAGACGGTTCATTGACGATTTATTTTTGGTGTGGTCCGGTACAAAGGATGAGTTGATAGCCTTTGTAGATCAACTAAATCAAAATGCGTGGGGGTTGAAATTTACACACAATATCTCCAATACTGCAATTTTTGGATCTCATGATCCAAAAGGGATTAAATGGAAGTATCATCACCTCCACACACTTCAAGGTAGTGGATGTGAATAGTTATTTGCCATTCAATAGTGGCCATCTTCCTAAGTGGATCACCAACGTGCCATACGGTCAATACTGGCGTATAAGAAAGAATTGCACACTGGATTCAGATTTTAAGAAAGAATCAGTTGTATTAAAAAATAGATTCAGGCAAAAAGGTTTCCCGAAAAGGATCCTGGCTGATGCTTATAGTAAGATGAGGGAGGAAACCTAAGATTCATGCCTTGAGAAAATGAAGTCTAGATCCAAAGAGGATGGTGCGAAAAAGGCTGAACTGAGTCTAATCACCACCTATAACAGGTCCACAAGGGCCCTCTGCAAATTAATGTGTAAATATTGGTTCATCCTTAAAACCGATCCAGTATTGTCAAAACAATTACCGGACAAACCAACCATTATTTACCGTAGGAACCGTTCAATTAAAAATCTGGTAGCACCCAGCCAAACCTATGTAGGGACAAAATACCAACCATTGTCGCATACAGATGAGAACATGATTGGTTGTTTCAGATGCGAGAATAGAAAGTGCCTTTGTTGGGAGTCTCTAGCGCATGGTACTGTATCCTTTAAATCTAAAACTACTGGGGAGGAATTCCCAATAACCTTTAATCTTACGTGTCAGTCATCCTATGTGGTATACATTCTGGAGTGTAGTTGTGGACTACAGTACGTAGGTCAGACCATACAGGCTGTGCACCTACGCCTCAATAAACACAGGCAAAATATAAAAAATGGTTTCATTAAGCATAGTGTATCCAATCATTTATTATTAGAGCATCAGAAGGATTACCGGCAGTTTAAACTAATCATTATAGATCATATTCCTGATACTTTTAACGACAGATTAAAACGGCTCGTAAACAGAGAGAACTATTGGATTTTTAAAATAGGTTGTTTACACCCTGAAGGCCTCAATTTAAAGCTTGAAAATGTTTTTTAATATTTTTATTATTTTAAACGTTGTGGTAATATTGTGTTTTTTTATGTAATGGATTATGGATTATCTCACCAGGACCCCCTCCCCTTTTCTTCTTTTTTCTACATGATTAGTGGGAGCTTTTCTAATATATAATTACCTTAAGCCACTTCCGTCATATTCGGCGCTGTTTCCGTCGTCGTGTCCGTGGCTGCCTCACTCGCAATGCCTTTGCGAGTCCTTGCAGAGTCTCTCTCTCTCTCTTTCCCCCCCACGGCTTGCAGGACCTGAGATGATGTCACTGGTATGGGCGGGGCTATATCACATGACTGTGACATCATCACAGGCACTTTCATTGCTGCAGGGTCAGCACAGGAGACATCATGCCGCTGTCTCACATCAGACGTGTCCTCTTCAGTGATTCTCTGCCTCTGACATCCTGCGATCACAAGGGAACATAGAGCTGACATAGGACCCCGGACTGAGCCCCCAAGAGCTGATCTCCAGGATACAGGTGAGAGGACGCTGCACAGGAGCAATGCTCTGCAGAGGGGAGGCTGCACAGGAGCAATGCTCTGCAGAGGGGAGGCTGCACAGGAGCAATGCTCTGCACAGAGGAGGCTGCACAGGAGCAATGCTCTGCAGAGGGGAGGCTGCACAGGAGCAATGCTCTGCAGAGGGGAGGCTGCACAGGAGCAATGCTCTGCACAGAGGAGGCTGCACAGGAGCATTGCTCTGCAGAGAGGAGGCTGCACAGGAGCAATGCTCTGCAGAGGGGAGGCTGCACAGGAGCAATGCTCTGCAGAGAGGAGGCTGCACAGGAGCAATGCTCTGCAGAGAGGAGGAGGCTGCACAGGAGCAATGCTCTGCACAGAGGAGGCTGCACAGGAGCATTGCTCTGCAGAGAAGAGGCTGCACAGGAGCAGCTCTGCACAGAGGAGGCTGCACAGGAGCAATGCTCTGCGCAGAGGAGGCTGCACAGGAGCAATGCTCTGCACAGAGGAGGCTGCACAGGAGCAATGCTCTACAGTAAGGAGGCTGCACAGGAGCAATGCTCTGTACAGAGGAGGCTGCACAGGAGCAATGCTCTGCACAGAGGAGGCTGCACAGGAGCAATGCTCTGCACAGAGGAGGCTGCACAGGAGCAATGCTCTGCACAGAGGAAGCTGCACAGGAGCCATGCTCTGCAGAGAAGAGGCTGCACAGGAGCAATGCTCTGCATGAGAGGAGGCTGCACAGGAGCATTGCTCTGCATGAGGGGAGGCTGCACAGGAGCAATGCTATGCATGAGAGGAGGCTGCACAGGAGCATTGCTCTGCATGAGAGGAGGCTGCACAGGAGCATTGCTCTGCATGAGGGGAGGCTGCACAGGAGCAATGCTCTGCATGAGAGGAGGCTGCACAGGAGCATTGCTCTGCATGAGAGGAGGCTGCACAGGAGTATTGCTCTGCATGAGAGGAGGCTGCACAGGAGCATTGCTCTGCATGAGGGGAGGCTGCACAGGAGCAATGCTCTGCACAGAGGAGGCTGCACAGGAGCAATGCTCTGCACAGAGGAGGTTGCACAGGAGCAATGCTCTGCACAGAGGAGGCTGCACAGGAGCAATGCTCTGCAGAGAAGAGGCTGCACAGGAGCAATGCTCTGCATGAGAGGAGGCTGCACAGGAGCATTGCTCTGCATGAGGGGAGGCTGCACAGGAGCAATGCTCTGCAGAGAAGAGGCTGCACAGGAGCAATGCTCTGCAGAGAGGAGGCTGCACAGGAGCAATGCTCTGCAGAGAGGAGGCTGCACAGGAGCAATGCTCTGCAGAGAGGAGGAGGCTGCACAAGAGCCATGCTCTGCAGAGAGGAGGCTGCACAGGAGCAATGCTCTGCAGAGAGGAGGAGGCTGCACAAGAGCAATGCTCTGCAGAGAGGAGGAGGCTGCACAGGAGCAATGCTCTGCAGAGAGGAGGCTGCACAGGAGCAATGCTCTGCACAGAGGAGGCTGCACAGGAGCAATGCTCTGCAGAGAAGAGGCTGCACAGGAGCAATGCTCTGCATGAGAGGAGGCTGCACAGGAGCATTGCTCTGCATGAGGGGAGGCTGCACAGGAGCAATGCTCTGCAGAGAAGAGGCTGCACAGGAGCAATGCTCTGCAGACAGGAGGCTGCACACGAGCAATGCTCTGCAGAGAGGAGGCTGCACAGGAGCAATGCTCTGCACAGAGGAGGCTGCACAGGAGCAATGCTCTGCAGAGAGGAGGAGGCTGCACAGGAGCAATGCTCTACAGTAATGAGGCTGCACAGGAGCAATGCTCTGCAGAGAGGAGGCTGCACAGGAGCAATACTCAGCAGAGAGGAGGCTGCACAGGAGCAATGCTCTGCATGAGTGGAGCCAAGATGCTGGGGACAGCGGAGTGAAAATGCCGTGGCGGGGAAGACGATAACCCGCTGGTAAGTATGACAGGCAGAGTGCCTCTGTCCTCTGCTGACCACTCTGCCCACCGCACTGCGCTAACCACTCTGCCCGCCGCACTGCGCTGACCACTCTGCCCGCCGCACTGCGCTGACCACTCTGCCCACCGCACTCACTGCTAACCACTGAGCCACCATACTCCTGCTAACCACTGAGCCACCGTACACTGCTAAACACTGAGCCACCGTACTTTGCTAACCACTGAGCCACCGCGCAGTGCTAACCACTGAGCCACTGCGCACTACTAACCACTGAGCCACCGCGCAGTGCTAACCACTGAGCCACCGCGCACTACTAACCACTGAGCCACCGCGCAGTGCTAACCACTGAGCCACCGCGCAGTGCTAACCACTGAGCCACCGCGCAGTGCTAACCACTGATCCACCGCGCAGTGCTAACCACTGAGCCACCGCGCAGTGCTAACCACTGAGCCACCACGCAGTGCTAACCACTGAGCCACCGCGCAGTGCTAACCACTGAGCCACCGCGCAGTGCTAACCACTGAGCCACCTCGCAGTGCTAACCACTGAGCCATCGTATACTCTGCTAACCACTGACCCACCGTATACAGCGCTAACCACTGAGCCACTGTACACTGCTAAACACTGAGCGACCATACTTTGCTAACCACTAAGCCACCGCGCAGTGCTAACCACTGAGCCACCGCGCAGTGCTAACCACTGAGCCACCGCGCAGGGCTAACCACTGAGCCACCGCGTAGTGCTAACCACTGAGCCACCGCGCAGTGCTAACCACTGAGCCATCGTATACTCTGCTAACCACTGACCCACCGTATACAGCGCTAACCACTGAGCCACCGTACACTGCTAAACACTGAGCGACCATACTTTGCTAACCACTAAGCCACCGCGCAGTGCTAACCACTGAGCCACCGTATACTGTGCTACCCACTGAGCCACCTGTATACACACAATTAATTTCACCGCACTCCCCTAAATATTAGTAAATAAACTATATATGGATTCTAGACTACCCGATTCTTTAGAATCGGGCTCACAGCTAGTTATATATATTTTTATATATTTATTGGCCTGTTTACATTTTAATCATTTTTTATTCTTTTATTAAAGTTGGATTACAGTATTTTTAGGTCCCTAGTGAGGTACTCTCCTCTCTTTTATGGTGTAACACTATATTGTGTGTATTTCCCTTTAAGAGAAATTGTGTGTATTTCCCTTTAAGAGATTCCCCTTGATGTGGTTTAGATAATGATGATGTCACTGTATCTGTACCCTATAAAAGTCTGGAATGACATGTGTGGTCATCACCTGATGAAGGCGGAACCACCGCTGAAACGCGTTGTGAAGACCTCCTGTATATGCCAAATAAAAGAAAGTATCATTAACTCACTGTCTCCTCCTTGAGCGCCCCAAAACCGCTCTTTTAATTTTACACTTTTTCCCATTCTTTATTCATGGCTGTGTTTTTAGGCAAGACTGTGAGTGAGCCGATTCCCTTGGCTGAGAAGCAACCCCACACATGAATGGTTTCAGGATGCTTTACAGTTGGCATGAGACAAGACTGGTGGTAGCGCTCACCTCTTCTTCTCCGAATAAGCTGTTTTCCAGATGTCCCAAACAATTGAAAAGAAGATTCATCAGAGAAAATGACTTTACCCCAGTCCTCAGCAGTCCACTCCCTGTACCTTTTTGCAGAATATCAGTCGGTCCCTGATGCTTTTTCTGTAGAGAAGTGGCTTCTTTGCTGCCCTCCTTGAAACCAGGCCTTGCTCAAAGAGTCTCCGCCTCACAGTGCATGCAGAAGCACTCACACCAGCCTGCTGCCATTCCTGAGCAAGCTCGGCACTGCTGGTAGTCCGATCCCGCAGCTGAAACAGTTTTAAGATACGGTCCTGGCGCTTGCTGGTCTTTCTTGGGCGCCCTGGAGCCTTTTTGACAACAATGGAAGCTCTCTCCTTGAAGTTCTTGATGATGCGATAGATTGTTGACTGAGGTGCAATCTTTCTAGCTGCGATACTCTTCCCTGTTAGGCCATTTTTGTGCAGTGCAATGATGGCTGCACGTGTTTCTTTAGAGATAACCATGGTTAACTGAAGAGAAACAATGATACCAAGCACCAGCCTCCTTTTAAAGTGTCCAGTGGTGTCATTCTTACTTAATCATGACTGATTGATTGCCAGCCCTGTCCTCATCAACACCCACACCTGTGTTAATGGAACAATCACTAAAACGATGTTAGCTGCATCTTTTAAGGCAGGACTGCAATGATGTTGAAATGTGCTTTGGGGGTTAAAGTTCATTTTCTAAGCAAATATTGACTTGGCAAGTAATTGCTGTTAAGCTGATCACTCCTTATGACATTCTGGAATATATGCAAATTGCCATTAGGAAAACTGAAGCAGTAGACTTTGTTAAAATTAATATTTCTATCATTCTCAAAACTTTTGGCCATGACTGGTGGCATCTTATAAACTTTCTAAAGAACTTCATGGCTGGAAAACATTTTTTAACGAGTAGATTTCTCTTTTACAAGATTATAACATTTTTCAAAACTTTCGAAGTTTTATGGCTGCTAAAGTTAATCTTTTGCAGAGGAACCAACCATTGTGTTGGTGTTCTTTCCATATGGTATCAGAGTATGTTGTGTTACAAAGAGATGACATTGAACTTTTGTGACTATAATCTTTCTAAAATTACTTTTCTGTTTGTCGAAGTGTTACCCACTATGCACTTATCCTCAGAACATGTTCAATCAGCTCCATAAAGTGCATGGCTTCACACTTGGAAATAATTAGTCCGCTAAACAGATTTAATTCCCTTTTAATTAAAAAAAAAAGAACTGTTCATGTTTAGAATAGCCAGATAACATCTCTACAACAAATAACCGGTGACTCAAGCATCTCTTACTTCATCACGGTTCTTCATGGAGTCAAATAGTATTATAATAAAAATACATTTAATTTATGATTTTCTGAACAAAATAACTTTATAATTAATGGGCTTCATTATCCATGCAGAATATTCTGATTTCTAATCTCGCCTTCGCTGATATCTCTTTAATGTGGATTATACGTAATTATATATTCTGTACTGTTTACAGATACTACAAATGACCTTTTGAGTCCACTGATTACACAAGGGATGTGTATATCTTCCGGTAACCTCAAACCTTCAGTAAGCGATATGTGTATTAAAGGTTGGCAGTGTTGGAAACACCTTCATTAAACAGTTATGCAACGTCCTTGTATCAACTTCACATAGTGAAAAAAAAACAGCTCTGTCAAGGGATTTTTCTTCAGTGTATTCTTCTACTTGGCAAACGCTCGTGCCAGTTTTACTATACCGTGAACGTGATGCCAAGAGCAAATGGGCGAAAATTAATGTAACCAACAAAAATGGTAGTAGACGCCTCTTCCAAGATGTCCTGAGGGGACTTCTGAGAGGGGCACACCTGTCAATTATATCTGTAGGTGCTATTAGGGCAATTAACATATTTTCCAGGGTCAATAATATTAATTATTATTATTATGTATTATTAGAGTGCCATTTATTCCATGTCGCTTTACATGTAAAAAGGGGCATACGTAGACAAGTATAATAATTACTAGCTGGGTGCCCGATGCACATGCATCGGGATTCTAGAAGAGCGAGTCTCTGACTCGCAATGGCCGCTTTGTGGCCAATGCTTTGCGCTGCTAAGGCGACTCGCCATGGCCGCTGCGCGGCCAATGCTTCGCGCTACTAAGGCGACTCGCCATGGCCGCTGCGCGGGCATAGCGAGTCACCTTAGAACTGCTCGCAATGGCCGCTGCGTGGCCAATGCTTCGGGCGTATCCACATGACCACGCTGACTCGCAGCTCGTGTGGACTCAGAAGGGGCAAAAAACCCATTCGTGATTCTATAATAGATGGGACATTTAATAGGAATGTGATTAAGGATAAGGTGTATGACCTTGGAGCATCCCAATTGTTGAATACAATGCAGGTGACCTTAGATGACAGTGTACAGCCGGAGTACAATACAGGATGGGTCTCATTCATCATCTCCACCTCTGATGTATGGGCATCTAGAGAGGCTTTCTGCAATGAACTATAGAATAGAGAGGTCATTGATTGGAATGTAGTGATCCCCTCTGTATACAGTAGATTTCCAGAGATGTTTAGTGTATCTAGTCAGTTAGTAGGTGGCACACACACCCCATACAGTACTATGGCCTCTTACCTGCCACAGTGTACCTGTCCGGGTAGTTGAGCACATTGCCCACGCTGAGGATGCCCGCTGCTGCCACCCTGGGCCGCCTCATATTGAGGGGCTTCTCCGGGAGGCTGCTCTCCATCTCCGGGGACTTCCCCTCCAGAGCGGTGGTGCCCGGGTTCATCCTCCCGGAGAGGGTCTCCACACCCCCGTCCTCTGCCCCCGGGATACAGTCCTGGCTGCTGCCCCCCGTGCCCGCTCCATCACTCTCCAGGCACATCATCAGCTGCTGGCCGGAGCTCCGCCAGTGATTCCGGGCAGCTGAATGGAGGAGCGTCACGTTGCCGTTCCCGGTTCCTCGCCAGTGAATGAGAGAAAGCGCCGGTGAGTGCGGTGAGTTGTGCAGGTTCAGGCTGCAGCCCGCGGGTGACACTGACAGCTCGGGCTAGAGCTGCTCTTCCACTGCCCTGCTGTACTGCAGAGAGGTGCGGGAGGGCGGGGACAGGGCACTACAGGATACAGGCGCTGCTAAGGCGACTCGCCATGCCTCGCTGCGCGGCCAATGCTTCGAGCTGCTAAGGCGACTCGCCATGCCCGCTGCGCAGGCATAACGAGTCGCCTTAGAACTGCTCGCAATGGCCGCTGCGCGGCCAATGCTTCGGTCGTATCCACATGACCACGCTGACTCGCAGCGAGAGCGGACTCAAAAGGGGCAAAAAAACCATTCGTGATTATATAGATGAGCAATACAAAGCACAGACAGGTACAGGAGGAGAGAGGACCCTGTCCTCAAGGGCTCACGGTCTACAAGGGATGGGTGAGAATACAGTAGGTGAAGAGTGAAGACCCTGTCCGCCAGGGCTCACAATCTACAAGGGATTGGTGAGGATACAGTAGGTGAAGAGTGAAGACCCTGTCCTCAAGGGCTCACAGTCTACAAGGGATAGGTGAGAATACATTAGGTGAAGAGCGAGGAACCTGTCTGCAAGAGCTCACAGTCTACAAGAGATGGGCGAGGATACAGTAGGTGAGGAGACAGGACCTTGCCCATGAGGGCTCACAGTCTACAAGGGATGGGTGAGAATACAGTACGTGAAGAGCGAGGAACCTGTCTGCAAGGGCTCACAGTCTACAAGGGATGGGCGAGGATACAGCAGGTGAGAAGAGAGGACCCTGCCCATGAGGGCTCACAGTCTACAAGGGATGGGAGAGAATACAGTAGGTGAAGAGCAAGAAACCTGTCTTCAAGGGCTCACAGTCTACAAGGGATGGGCGAGGATACAGCAGGTGAGAAGAGAGGACCCTGCCCGTGAGGGATCGCAGTCTACATGGGATGGGTGAGGATACAGTAGAACTGCCAGTCTATGATGGGTGTGTAGGTCGCTTAAAACTGGGTAATGAACAGGTAAACTCTGCTTCAAAGGTGAAGTTGTGGAGACAGTTTCATGTGACATGTACTACTCCATGGTAAGAATGAGCAAAAGCAATAAGTCACAAGGTAGTTATATTTCATCAGCAACATCATTTCCAGGTAGAGATTTCAAATCAGACTGAGGGTTCAGGCATTGCTGTTTATGCTCTTTTGAAGAAAACCCAAGAAATGGGTAACGATGAGGATTGTAAACACAGTGGTTGGATGTCAGTTTAGTGTATCAGATTAAAGATGTATCATGCTTACTTCCATAAGTGCCATCAGCTCAGTGCTAGCACCAATCACTGGAATCCAACTACACCCATCTACTATTCGGATGTCTGGTTAAAAGTAGCCTTCATAAAGGAATTGCCAAAAATCCATACCGTTGACTGGAAACAACGCCAAGCAACTCAAGTATACGTGAAAACATAGGAACTTCGGTGCAGAAAATGGCAGCAAGTTTAATTGGACTAATGAGTCAAAATGTGAAATATTTGGCTGTAATGGAAGGCAGTTTATTTACCAAAGAACTGTAGCGCGGCACAGTAATGAATGTCTGAAGTCAACAGGGAAGCACAGTGGAGGGTCCATGCCAATTTGGAGATGCATTTCAGTAAACAGCTGGGATTTGGTCAGTATTAACGGTGTCCTGAATGCTGAAAAATACAAGCAGATACCGTATATACTCGAGTATAAGCCGACCCGAGTATAAGCTGAGGCCCCTAATTTTACCCCAAAAACTGGGGAAACCTATTGACTTGAGTATAAGCCTAGGGTGAAAAATGCAGCAGACCGCCACCCTAGTATATAGCTCCCCCATTACTGATATATGTCCCCATCACTGGTACATAGCCCCATCACTGGTATATAGCCCCCATCACTGGTATATAGCCCCATTACTTTATACAGTGCCTCCATCACTGGTTTATGGTCCCATCACTGGTATATTGCCTCATCACTGTATATATCACCCCCATCACTGGTTTATAGTCTCATTACTGTATACAGTGCCTCATCACTGGTATATAGCCCCATTACTGGTATATAGGCCCCATCACTGGTATATAGCCCTATTACTGTATATAGCACCCCCATCACTGGTATATAGACCCCATCATTGTACATACGCCCATCATTGTACATACCCCCAATAATTGCACACACCCCCATCACCTGTGTATAACCCCCCAGCCTTGGTATACAGCGCCCCATCATTGTACATACCCCCCCATCATTGCACACCCCCATCACTGCACACACCCCCACCCCATCACTTGTATATAGTCCCCCATCCCTGGTATGCAGTGCCCCCATCACTGCAAATACCCCCCCCCCCCATCACTTGTATATAGCGCCCCCTCCCTGGTATACAGTGCCCCATCATGGCTCCGTGCGTTTTCTCTCTGGTTTTCCTGCTTGTAATAATGTGACCGGGGCTCACCGCGAAGACATCACTGCGGCACCGGTCACATGACTTTAGAAGTAGGAAGTTGGAGGGAGCACTCACGGAGCCGGGAGAGAATCGCCAGAGGGTGAGACCAGTTTATTACTTTATAGTGAGCGGCAGCATGGGGGGCAAATACTATGATAGGGGGGACAGTAATGTAACATGCTCTACTCCCCCTGACGCTGATGGATGGGGGGGATGCAGTGTGCATATTCATTACAATAATGAGCAGGGGTCACGTGACCTCCCGCTCCTACTTCAGCGTCCCTCCACCTCCTCCAGCCCCCGGTCACCACCCCCCACCTCACAGCAAACTGTATGACCCGAGTATAAGCCGAGGGGGGCAATTTGCAGCACAATTTTTATGCTGAAAAACTCGGCTTATACTCAAGTATATACGGTACTTATGGAATACCATCAAGACGGGGTCTACTCGGCTCAAAATGTATTCTGCAGCAGGACAACCACCCAAAGATACAGCCAACGTCATTAATAACTATTTTTACTGTAAAAGAAGAATAGAGTCCAGGAAGTGATAATATGTCCTCACAGAACCCTGATCTCAGGATCATCTAGTCTGAGTGGGATTACATAGAGAGACAAAGAATCTGCACAAGCCTGCATAATTTTTATTCATCCATTGTTCATTCACTTTGCATTTTAATTAATAAAAACAGACTATTAACACTTCGATTTATGAAAGCATTTTTACTGTGCAGCATTTTTTCATTCATCTAAAACTTTAGCACAATACCATATATGTGACCTAGTTATTTTCCGAGACCTGCTGATTAGTGCAGCAGCTGGAAGAACTAGACAAGAAAACAGAAAAAACAATAGAAAAACTCTAATAAGATGAGACATCATCGGAAAGTCAATAGATATAATTATTTACTCTGAATCTACAGTGTATAACTTGCAGAGCAATGATGAGAGTAATATTTTTGTTTGTAAAACAACACATTTCATATAGCCCTGTCCAGCACCATGTAAGGTACTGACTTGTTATGTATAGCATTGGCCCATATTACATAATGTTTTTTTTTTGATTTATAGTGCCCTCCCTTATTACATAGTGTTCTACCTTATTTAGTGTTCCACTATTCATTATCAGATAGTGTCCTCTCCTGTTACAAATATCCTGTGCCTTAATACACAGCATCCTTTCATGCCGGCCATGTCCCTGCACTCCTAGTGTCAATAACGCCACCATACTGACTGCCCTGGCTCTCTGCTCACTCCGGTTCCGTCTGTTCCCGTTAGCCCCTAGGTCCACACATGTGTGGTAGAGTTCTCAGCAGTGCGCCGCACTGCTCTGTCTTAAACGAGAAGCACGCCTGACCTGTAAGTGCTTCTCAGCCCATGGCTGAGAAGGCACAGGGTATTTCAAGCAGCTTTCCCTGTTGGTAGGTGCCTGATTAATGTGTTTTAGTTAGTTACTCTAGTTGTCAGGTCCCTTCCTTGCTTTTTTCCTTGTTGCTTTAGTACTGTGTTTGTGTCTCCTTGGCCCGCCAGCGCCACCATCTGCTCTGTCTACCTGTGCCTAGCATTCACCGCCAGCCACTACCATCTGCTGGGCCTGCCAGTCACAGCCAGCTGCCTTCATCTGCTATGGTTACCTGTGCATCCGCTATCCCTGCACAAGTGCCCATATCTGTACCCTGTCCTGTGGTGCCAGCTTCCGGGGCACCGGGATCCCCTGGGGCTGCCCTCCATTGGTCACCTATCTGCAAAAGTCTATCCCCACCTCTAGTGCTTTAGGAAAATCTCCATTCTTATTAAGTATAGCGCCATATCTTTTTGCATAGTGTCCTCTCTTGTTATGCCTAACTCTGTCCATAAGAACATAATTTCATATAGTGCGATATACATGCCGCGCTCTCTAACCAGTCGTTTGCCAAATATGCACCAGAGCACCGATGTGATCATCATATGACCCCCCATCACTTTGTGACATGTCACATGAGACATCGGGTGATCAGGGGGCCTGTATAGTCTAAACTCTCAACGGCCCTTGCTGTCTTTAATTTCTGACAGCAGAAGAGAAACATCTGATGATGTGCTTATCTAGTCATGTGTCATAGATCTGGCAAAGCGTCTAAAGCCGGTGCAGACTTGGAGATCACATTGCACTAAATCCAATGAGCCGCGGGTAGGTGACTATGCCTTTTTAATTTTAAAAGAATCGATTCAAAAAAAATATCTATGTCAAACAACCCTTTAAAGTAAATGATGTAATATATTAAAGTAAAATCTTTCCTGTATTACTGTAAAGGCTCTGTTATACTTCTGCGCTACATGATTATATCCAAGTACAGTTATGTAAGGAAGCAAAACCGTAGATGGAACAAACTATTTATAGGCAAAAATGTGTTCTGTTAAATGAAATGCAAAATAAAAAACTCATTACAGAACTTATAGAAGTTTTATGTTAAAAAAAAAAGCTGTTGTCCTCAATGTGCCGTTCTAAACATTCTTTCCCTTGGGTTCCAATAGAACACCGTTTTTGCTAGTTTATCTTAATAAATGGTCTTTCTATTGACAGCTTTCTCCCATCACCTCCTTGGGAAAAGTATGTCTGGCCCTAAAACCTATCATTAAAAAACATTATTTCAGCTATAGCATTAGATGTGATCACAGATGGTAACCTAAATATAAAGTATGAATGTGTCATCCCACATCCTCCACATTGCAGTAGCGTTATCGCAACCAAATTTAGCCAAACACATTGACTAGAAATGAATAAGACTAAACATAATGCTGTGGGTTCTGATCAGAACAGACCTTATGGAACCTGGGCCCTTAAAGGGGTTTTCTGATCATTTTAAATATTGAGCAAAGAGTAGGGAATGTGCTAAATAATGAAATAAATGCCTCCTCCAAACACGGCGAGTGGGTTTCTACCAAACAGTTCTACTTTGTTTTCATCTGACCATATGACATTCTCCTAGTAATCTTCTGGATCATCCAAATTCTCTCTAGCAAATTTTAGACGGGCCCAGACATGTACGCCCTTAAGCAAGGGGACACGTCTGGCACTCCCGGATCTGAGTCCCTGGTGGCGTAGTGTGTTACTGATGGTACACTGTGTAACATTGGTCCCAGCTCTCTGCAGGTCATTCACTAGGTCCCCTCGTGTGGTTCCGGGATTTTTTCTCACCGTTCTTGAGATAATTTTGACCCCACGGGTGAGATCTTGTGTGGAGCCCCAGATCGAGGGACATTATCAGTGGTGCATGCATATGTGCATGCATGGATGTGTGCATACATGGATATGTGCATGCATACATTGATGTGTCATGCGTGGATGCATGCGTGGATGTGTGGATGCATGTGTGGATGCGTGCTTGGATGGATGTGTGCTGAAGTGCATGTGTGGTGGGTGCATGTGTGGATGGGTGCATGCGTGGATGATGAGTGCATGAGTGGATGGATGGGTTCAACAAGGGATCAAGTGTTCTCTGTTGTAGTCTCTGGGATCATAGTCATGGTGCACTAACATTGGCCCGACATTATGAATGCCAGCTGCCAATAAAAAGCTGGCATTAACCCCTTTATTAACAGTTTACCACCAGCACAAGGGCAACTGAAGAGCCTGGGCACAGTGCTAGAAAATGGGGCTTCAATTAATGTGCCATTTTTTGGGGCGGCTGCGGGCTGCAATTCGCAGCATGGGAGGCCAGAACGCTTGGGCCTCTCCATGCTGAGGATTCCAGCCCCCAGCTGCCTAGTTGTTACTGGCTGGGCTAAAAATATGGCGGAGCCCCAGATCATTTTTTTTTTCTAGAATTAGTGCTAGAAATAAAAAAAAATGGGCATTTGCTGTATTTTTGGTTGCCAGCCAGGTACAACGAGGCAGCTGGGGATTGCTGATAGTCCGTAGCTGCCAAGTTGTACCTGCTGGACCAAAAATATGGCGGAGCCCCAAGTCTTTTTTTTTTCTAAAATCAGTTCTAAAAAATTTTAAAAAAGGCCTTCACTGTATTCGCTGAAAATTGCAACCCACAGCCACCCCATAAAATAGGCATTCATTAGAGGCGCCATTTTCTGGTGCTTACCCCAATTCCATCAGTTTCCCTTGTGCTGGTAGCACACGGTTCTCCATACATGACATGGTGTCCGCTAACAATTTCAACAGAAAAATTAGCTCCAATTGTTAGCGGAAACCATATCACGTATGGAGATCCCTTCCCTGTGTGGAAACTAGAACCCCCAAGGAACTTATCTAGATGCATAGTGAGCACTTTGAAGCCCCAGGTGCTTCACAAATTGATCCGTAAAAATTGAAAAGTACTTTTCTTCCACAAAAAATGTATTTTTTAATTTTTACGGATTAATATGTGAAGGACCTAGGGGTTCAAAGTGCTCACTATGCATCTAGATAAGTTCTCTGGGGGGTCTAGTTTCCAAAATGGGGTCAGTTGAGTTGTAGCTCCAATATTTAGGCACACAGGGCCTCTCCAAACGCGACATGGTGTCCGCTAACAATTTGAGCTAATTTTCCATTCAAATTGTTAGCGGACACCATGTCATGTTTGGTGAGCCCCTGTGTGCCTAAACATTAGAGCTCCCGCACAAGTGACCCCATTTTGGAAACTAGACTCCACAGGGAACTTATCTAGATGGGTGGTGAGCACTTTGAACCCCCAGATGTTTCACAAATTGATCCGGAATAATGAAAAAGTACTTTTTATTCACAAAAATTTCTTTTAGCCTAACTTTTTTCATTTTCACATGGGCAAAAGGATAAAATGTCTTTAGGGTCAAAATAGGCTGGGTCCTGAAGGGGTTCATTATTGAAAACCCAAGGGGAATATAAGGACTGATAACTTCCTGTTCGAGTTCTCTGGTTGGATGTATGACTGATTTTCCATAGAGACATAATTGGCTGCAATCCAGTTGAACATTACAATCTTCTATTATGAAAATCGAGCCAAATCTTGTTGTTCTGTCCACTACTTCTGCATTCTTTCCAGTGTGACCAGCCTTCCCCTATATGACAGGTTGTTAATATGTTCAGAGATTTATTCCTCCATTCACTTGGACGCTCCACTAGCAGATTGCAGAAACCTAGGATAATCCCATAAATTGAACCTGACACCGGCGTTTCTTGGGACGTATAGATCATGATGACTAAAATGAGATCACCTTGTAATAAAACCATCTTGTCCAGACTATCTAAGCCAAATTATAGGACGTGATTGTATCTGTTATAGATGCTGCAGTCCTGCATCCTGTGAATGAAGGCTTTGTCCTGCACGTCTCTTGCTTTTTATTAACTGCTGAGCAAAAATCATTTTGGCAAACGCCACCACTGCTGATATACTGCGCAATGTATCACCCCATGACACGGAAAGTTAAACTAGATCAGAAAACGAAGAAAGTGAAGGAAAATTAAATAAAACCAAAAAGAAATGAAGAAGTTACCACGAGGCAGGCAACAAAGACATGGCATTGTCTTAATGACTATCTTCAGCTTGCTCTAGTTGAACACGGATTCATGAAACCTCTATAGAGAGTAGATATGATCGCTAGAAGAAAAACCTTTAGGTGTGTTTAAAATAGAAATATTTAAAATTGAACATAAACTATAGAGACCACATCCTGTGATAACAAACCCAAAGGAAGTATGTGTCTATGATCTGCGCTGCCGTGAGATGAAGGAACCACAAGGGTGAATCAAGAATTGGTGGCTTTGTTCAACGCGTTTCGGAGCGTTAGCCTTGCCCCTTCTTCAGGAAACCAACCAGATTATCTGATTGATTCACCCTTGTGGTTCCTTCATCTTACGGCAGCACGGATCATATACACATACTTCCTTTAGATCTGTTTTGGCTACCACGCTGTATACATGGATTGTGAATCCTGCAGCAGCCGTTACATGCTCTGCAAACTGGTTGTGCGTCACGCAACCAGCCCAGGAGAGCAGCGACATTTATTTATGTGCAACAGAAGGAATCCGGGCACAATCCCCTTAATTATCAGGCTTGCTACCAAGGCCGCACCACCTGACAGCGGGACTGCGGCCGACGTTGCTCAGCTCCAAGGAAGAGGTGCAAATGAACAATATAAGAATGAGTGGCATTCACCGGTCTTCAAATGCAGTGCAGGAGTGTATTCCAAATAAAATGGGTACATTAGTGCAGGGAGGGGAGGTTTGTGGAGTCGGACTACGGTCCGACCCTGCTAACCTCCCCTCCCTGCACTAATGTACCCATTTTATTTGGAATACACTCCTGCACTGCATTGAAGATCGGTGAATGCCGCTCATTCTTACATTGTTCAGCGACATTTATTGGCTTCTGGCATGCTATAAGGATAAGACCCTATTTGCGCTTTCTGCATCCTTTGCAGTTTGTTCCACATCCTGTGATGTCCCATGTTGTAACTCATATGTATTATTGATGCCGGATAACTGGCTTATTTTGATAGCTTTGCCAGTCCCCTCTTTTTGCACTAACCAATAGATCGGAGGTGGGGAACTCCACGCCACAAGGGCCGCTAACAGGTCACGTTTCCAGGATTTCCTTAGAATTGCACAGGTGATAATATAATCATCTGCACTGGTGATGATTCCAAACTCTGTACAATGCTAAGGAAATTCTGAAAACAAGACCTGTTGGTGGCCCTTGGGGCCTGGAGTTCCCCCACCCCTGCAATAGGTAGACAGAAAGGGGGGCTGGCTTAGCTAGAAAAAGGAGATAGTCAGCCAGTCCCCTTCACACACAGCACTGGGTACGTCATAGGTCACTTCCTTCCCGTTGATGCGAGCTCAAGTGCTGAGCTCGCATTATTCCCTGATTTGATCAGCTGAAAAGGGCAGCTAATAGTTTCAGGCGTGTAAAGACCAAAAGTGTGAACTAGATCCAGTGAGTCCCAATACTTCCTTTTACTAGTAGAAAACTAGTAGAAAACAAAGGGAATACTTAGAGTAAGGAACACAGATAAGTTATTTCCCTAGAACTACTACATCTATTATTTACATTCATCCAGCATCAGGCTAGGGGTCTATGTGTTACCCCAGTGTGAGAATTTACTTAAATCTTAGGCTGGCTTCACACTGCGGTTTGGATCCGATCTAAGGCTGTCCGTGTAAAGGACAATATCTCCTCTAATTGGCAATTCCCGGATTGACCCGAATTGCCCCAGATTCGCCTGGATCCACCCGGATCTGGGCAATCAAGCACTCCCTAATATGGGAGCCTATGGGGCCGGATTGCACTGGTCCGGGAGGATCCGGGAACCAGACCACTGCGGCTGCACGCGGCAGTGGTTTCAGGACCGCAGCTAGCTCCCTGCCAGCCGCGGTCCTGATTCATCAGTGGCGGCAGCTGCGTGCGGGTGCACACGGGACCGGAGGGCATATTAGCCCTCCGGTTCTGTATGCTGATCCGATCCGGGCTGTCAGGTTCATCCTGACAGCCTCGGATCGGATCTGACCCGCAGTGTGAAGCCAGCCTTACACAGAAAAATGAACGATAATTAATTACACACAGAAGCAAAGCAGTGAAAATCAGATGAGGGCAATATAGTGAGGATCACTGAAATAACACACTGATTTACAATCTTAATAACTCTATGCACACAAATACTAATGCATCTCAAGAATTTAGAATATTATCAAAAATCAAAGTCATATTGCCATTTTTGGAGCGTTCCTGGAGCCCTGAGACATTGACTAATAAATCAATATTATATTCACCCTTTGATGTCTCGTGGAATACGGCAGTGCAGTTTTTAACCCTCATCCTCCATACTTAAATTTTCTGAGATAATGACCTTTGGGTTTTCATTGGCTGTAAGCCACAATCATCAACATTAACATAAAAAAACACATGAAATAGATCACTCTGTGTGTAATGACTCTATATAATATTTGGGTTCTCTCTTATGTATTGAATCACTGAAATAAGTTAACTCTTTGATGATATTCTAATTTATTGAGATCCACTAGTTCATATTTGTAATTGTTCAACTGCTCTGAACAGCAGGAGCGATCGGACACTGCAGTGTTGATGCTCCTTAAGGGGCCAAGAGAAATAAAGAAAATGTAAAAAAAGTTTTTAAAAATAGGAAAAAGGTTTTAAAAAATAAAAATTTAAATGCCCCCTTTTTGCCCCATTGAAAGTAAAACTATTTAAAAAACAATACAAATATTTGGCATTGCCGTCTTCAGAAATGCCCGATCTATCAAAATATAGAAGCAATTAACCTGATCGGTAAACTGTGGTAATGGAAACAAAAATAAAAAATGCCATCACACAGCCCCAGATCCCATAAATGAAAATGCTGCGGGTCGCAGAATATGGCGCTGAAAGCATCATTGTTTTTTTTTAAACAAATTTCTGAATTATTTTTCACCACTTTGATAAAAGTTAAAGTATACATGTTTGGTATCTACAGACTCATACTGACCCGAGGCATCATAGCGACACATCACTTTTACTGTATAGTATACATGTTTGGTATCTACAGACTCATACTGACCCGAGGCATCATAGCGACACATCACTTTTTACTGTATAGTATACATGTTTGGTATATACAGACTCATACTGACCCGAGGCATCATAGCGACACATCACTTTTACTCTATATATACATGTTTGGTATCTACAGACTCATAACTGACCCGAGGCATCATAGCGACACATCACTTTACTGTATAGTATACATGTTTGGTATCTACAGAACTGATACTGACCCGAGGCATCATAGCGACACATCACTTTTACTGTATAGTATACATGTTTGGTATATACAGACTCATACTGACCCGAGGCATCATAGCGACACATCACTTTTACTGTATAGTATACATGTTTGGTATCTACAGACTCATACTGACCCGAGGCATCATAGCAACACATCACTTTTACTGTATAGTATACATGTTTGGTATCTACAGACTCATACTGACCCGAGGCATCATAGCGACACATCACTTTTACTGTATAGTATACATGTTTGGTATCTACAGACTCATACTGACCCGAGGCATCATAGCGACACATCACTTTTATTGTATAGTATACATGTTTGGTATCTACAGACTGATACTGACCCGAGGCATCATAGCGACACATCACTTTTATTGTATAGTATACATGTTTGGTATCTACAGACTGATACTGACCCGAGGCATCATAGCGACACATCACTTTTACTGTATAGTGAACATAGTGAGTACAAAAACACAGAAACCATTGTGGAATTTCACTGATTTTGCAATTTCACCGCAATTGGATTTTTTTTCCTGTTTTTCAGTACACTGTATGGTAAATGAATAATGTTATTCAAAGTACAACTTGACGCACAAAAAACAAGCATTGTAGGCCACAACTCAATGCATCTCTATGAGGCCTCATTCTGGCATCATTCTGGCTCTCATAGAGATACATTGAGCCCTTGTAATGCAACTTCTCACTTCCGGCCAGTCAGAAGTTATGGGCGAAAGATGGCGCTGCAAGACCATAGCAGTGTCGATAAGAAGTAAAGATGCTGGAAGGGAAGTATAGTGACTGGGGGCAGTGGCTTACACCACTCCAGCTCTAAAAACAAAACAAAAACTGCTGCAGTGGTGCTTTAACCAATACAGGAAATGGACTTGCATGAACCTGAAATTGAGGAACCTTTCTTAATCCAAGAACATTATTAAATTGAATTATTTATATTTGAACTACATTTAAATGAGAATGTCAACAGAGTTTTATACCCCAAACTAATGTCATGAAAGTAAAGTTTCTTCAATGTTGATTAAAACCACAACATTGTTTTAGAAATCCACCAGCATGTTTTTATGCATATAAACTGCAAGTCCAGTGGGGTGGACAGTGCACTTACAGCTCCTCAACCTCTCTCTCTATATCCCCACCCACGACCGGCCTCCAGTCAATGACTGACTGATCACTCTTATCTCCCATGTCTGAAATATCACAAAGGCATCACTATTCCCTAGGAAGGCGCTTGGGCAAATCAGTGGTCCAGCTCTGTCAAGATGATTAAGACTTCACTACTAGAGAAGAGCAGACCAATGGAAGCTCAGATTCGGGTGGTGCTTGCAAACGTTTTTTTTGGGGTACTGTCCAGGTAGTGATGTCACATTTTTTTTGCGCACTGTTCAGGACTTGAACTTGACTTGAATGTCATTGGGGGTCACTGATTGGCAGTTCCTAAATGGGGTAGACAAGGGCGCAATGGGTCAAATCTCCCAAATAACTGGAATGATTAATTTCTTGAACTGCTCACCTTGTACAGTTGTGAGACCCATAACTGATATCAATGCTTGGTATCAGCTGCCACAGGACCCCCACTCAAGGTGGTAAATGTAAAGCAATTATGGACGAATATATACGGTCCGCGCTGCTGAGAATAAATTAGAGGACATTCCATACCCTACGCGTTTCAAGGCTGTCCCAGCCTCTTCCTCAGGATGGTTATTGATGGTGTTGCTCCTGAGGACGAGGCTGGGACAGCCTTGAAACACGCAGGGCATGGAATGAATGTACCGATCATTTTACCTTGGACATCCTGTTATTTATTCTCAGCAGTGCGGACCGATTGGCAGTTCAGCATCTGCCAACATACAGCCAGACATAAGCAAAACACTTCCAGGGAAGGGAGGGCAAGGATATTTTTTTTTCTTATTGTAGGAAGACACTATGCCCGAAAACTTTTCTTTACTCTTAGTGTGAGTCAATCAAACACTGCTCGTGGCTCTCACTGGGCCAAGCACCAAACGAACACAGCGATGCTTGCTCCAGTGCTTTGGAAAAGGAAAGACCCCGAACAGGTTTGCTCATCTTTACTTACCACACCTGTGTGGCCCCACGGCATGATGCCGCCTATGTGAGATCTCAAGAGAGGCAGACAAGGTTCTCCTTATAGACAATATTGCACCTAATTCAGCATAGTGGTCAGTAACAGTGATGAGCGAGCACTACTATGCTGGGTTGAGCGAGCACTACTATGCTCGGCACTCGAAACGAGCAGTTCAACGCTCAGATGGACACGATTTGAGCACTCGAATATAATTGAATTCAATGGGGAACTCGAGCATTTTTCCTGAAGTTCTGCCGGAAAAATGCTCTGTTCCCCGTTGACCTCCATTATACTCGGTAAATGAGTTGCGCCCATCCGAGCATCCAACTGTTCATTTCGAGTACCGGGCACCCAAGCGTGGCAGTGCTCGCTCGTCACTAGAGTTACTTTAACAACGATGCAGTACATTGGGCAAAGAGTAGTGAGTGTGACCCATTTTCTACCTTTGCTATTGGCCCCTATTATTTATGTCCAACAGAAAGGGCAAATAAAATTCAGATGACCTGCTTATAAGGGTGTTTGCATAAAACATTCTCTGTAAAATACTCAGAGGGAAAGAAATAGAAAAACTTAATGAGGGGGGACATATGCAAAGCTCAAGCTCCCCATAGTGAAAGATAATCATTTAGTATTTTTATGCTTCAGCCACCGGATTTGATTCGTGATAACATTCACCATAACGATGTCACACCACATTAGTATAGGAGCCCAGCGAAGGCCAGCAGGTGTCCACAGGACAACTTCAAAGGTAAATATATCAGAATGTTAATCTTGTTTGCTTTTTTACAGGAAAATATGTTCAGTCCCAATAGGACACCATCCCGGTTTATTTTGCATCACCCAATGCCATGTTGTCTTGTTTAGTCTTTCCTTGTATATATATACATTCCATATATATATATAATTCGGTCATATTATGTTGCTGTATTTTGCATTATTCTTGAAAAAAATTGTTTTTATTGTTTGGTCGTAACAGTTAAGGAGTAACTAATTTGTGATTTTACACAACTTTCCTTTTTGGCCTTCGAGGTGGATTTTACTTGTTCCTTTCTTTTTACTATATTGCATGGAAATGTGTAATATAAAAGCCGAAGGCCACTTCCGGAAAGCCCGAAGGGTATTTCCGTGATGGCCTCCGGACCCATGCCGCTGACGTCACCGGTGGAGGAGCGTTCCGGCCAGGAACATTCCGCTTGCGCAAGTTCCGGACAGGAACGTTCCCCTCTGTCCCAGCCGCCTCCTCTCTCCCGCTCCAGCCGCCTCTGCCGCCTGCCCGCTCCAGCCGCCTCTCCCCTGTGCCCTGCCCGCTCCAGCCGCCTCTCCCCTGTGCCCTGCCCGCTCCAGCACCAGCCTCCCCTGTGCCCTCACCCCTCCAGCCTCCCTGTGCCCTAACCTCTCCAGCCTCCCCTCTGCCCTAACCCCTTCAGCCTCCAGCCTCCCCTGTGCCCTAACCCCTCCAGCCTCCCCTGTGCCCTAACCCCTCCAGCCTCCCTGTGCTCTCCTCTCCCTGTCCTCTACCCTCCAGCCTCCGCTCTCCTCTCCCTCTCCTCTGCCCTCCAGCCTCTGCCCTCCAGCCTCCGCTCTCCTCTCCTTGTCCTCTGCCCTCCAGCCCCCGCTCTCCTCTCCCTGTCCTCTGCCCTCCAGCCTCCGCTCTCCTCTCCTGCCCTCTGCCCTCCAGCCTCCGCTCTCCTCTCCCTGCCCTCTGCCCTCCAGCCTCCGCTCTCCTCTCCCTCTCCTCTGCCCTCCAGCCTCCGCCCTCCAGCGTCCGCTCTCCTCTGCCCTCCAGCCTCCCCTCTCCTCTCCCTGTCCTCTGCCCTCCAGCCTCCGCTCTCCTCTCCCTGTCCTCTGCCCTCCAGCCTCCGCTCTCCTCTCCCTGCCCTCCAGCCTCCGCTATCCTCTCCCTGTCCTCTGCCCTCCAGCCTCCGCTCTCCTCTCCCTGTCCTCTGCCCTCCAGCCTCCGCTCTCCTCTCCCTGTCCTCTGCCCTCCAGCCTCCGCTCTCCTATCCCTGTCCTCTGCCCTCCAGCCTCCGCTCTCCTCACCCCTCCATATGTAATGTATCTCACCGCACTCACTGCTAACCACTGAGGCACCGCACTCACTGCTAACTACTGAGGCACCGCACTCACTGCTAACCACTGAGGCACCGCACTCACTGCTAACCACTGAGCCACCGCACTCACTGCCAACCACTGAGCCACCACACCCACTGCTAACCACTGAGCCACCGCACGCAGTGCTAACCACTTAGCCACCGCACGCAGTGCTAACCACTGAGCCACCGCGCAGTGCTAACCACTGAGCCACCGCACGCAGTGCTAACCACTGAGCCACCGCACGCAGTGCTAACCACTGAGCCTCCGCACGCTGTGCTAACCACTCAGCCACCGCACGCAGTGCTAACCGCTGAGCCACCGCACACAGTGCTAACCACTGAGCCACCGCACGCACTGCTAACCACTGAGCCACCGCACGCAGTGCTAACCACTAAGCCACCGCACGCAGTGCTAACCACTGAGCCACCGCACGCAGTGCTAACCACTGAGCCACCGCGCAGTGCTAACCACTGAGCCACCGCACGCAGTGCTAACCACTGAGCCACCGCACGCAGTGCTAACCACTGAGCCTCCGCACGCTGTGCTAACCACTCAGCCACCGCACGCAGTGCTAACCGCTGAGCCACCGCACACAGTGCTAACCACTGAGCCACCGCATGCACTGCTAACCACTGAGCCACCGCACGCAGTGCTAACCACTAAGCCACCGCACGCAGTGCTAACCACTGAGCCACCGCACGCAGTGCTAACCACTGAGCCACCACACGTAGTGCTAACCACTGAGCCACCGCGCAGTGCTAACCACTCAGCCACCGGGCAGTGCTAACCACTGAGCCACTGCACGCACTGCTAACCACTGAGCCACCGCACGCAGTGCCAACCACTGAGCCACCGCACTCACTGCTAACCACTGAGCCACTGCACTCACTGCTAACCACTGACCACCGCGCGCAGTGCCAACCACTAAGCCACCGCGCAGTGCTAACCACTGAGCCACCGCGCAGTGCTAACCACTGAGCCACCGCACTCACTGCTAACCACTGAGCCACTGCACTCACTGCTAACCACTGAGCCACCGCACTCACTGCTAACCACTGAGCCACCGCACTCACTGCTAACCACTGAGCCACTGCACGCAGTGCTAACCACTGAGCCACCGCACGCAGTGCTAACCACTGAGCCACCGTGCAGTGCTAACCACTGAGCCACCGCACGCACTGCTAACCACTGAGCCACTGCACGCAGTGCTAACCACTAAGCCACCGCACGCAGTGCTAACCACTGAGCCACCGCACGCAGTGCTAACCACTGAGCCACCGCGCAGTGCTAACCACTCAGCCACCGCGCAGTGCTAACAACTGAGCCACCGCATGTACTGCTAACCACTGAGCCACCGCACGCAGTGCCAACCACTGAGCCACCACGCAGTGCCAACCACTGAGCCACCGTATACTGTGCTACCCACAGAGCCGCCTGTATACACACAATTTATTTCACCGCACTCCCGTATCTATTAGTAAATAAACTATATATTGATTCTAGACTACCCGATTCTTTAGAATCGGGCCGCCATCTAGTATCTATATATACCAATACATTATTGTCTGGGCATATAAAATACATTAGCATCTGTTAGGGATTTCATGTAGGACATCCGCTGAAAATTCAGATTCTTTTTGTCTGGGCCAGCCTTGTGTAATTCTGAATTATTTATCCAAACTGCTAATCCCTATTGGGCTAATGCTTGAATAAAAGGGCACCCCTCCTTTAATGTGACACAAAAGGTTAAATTAATCAATCAGAAATGTGACTTTACTCCAATCTATCAACCTCTCCAGAGGGGCATTTGTTGTAAAATCCTGCTGACAGATTCCCTTTAAGCAAATATTATTACATAGATCAGACCTTCAATAGGTGGTGCTAGACATATAGAATTTTTTTTCTTCCTATAGAAAAGTAATTACAAGAAGGTAATCACTGATCTCAGTGACTGCTTCTTGTTGTTGGTCTACTAGGCATTGCTCTCACCTAGCCAGAATCCTACTTCCCCCCCCCCCACTCCCCTCCAGCGCGTCTTCATCTTTTTTTGGCATCGCTCTGGACCTGTGGCACCATCTTGAGCTCGTAACTTCTGTCACAAGCTCTCAGTGCAAGTCTATGAGAGCTATAATGAGGCAAGACCAAGGCTCTCTTAGACTTGTATTGAGTTGTGACAATCATAAAACACTGGAGCAGCATGCAGGTAATAAGTCAGAGGAGACGGACCAGAAGGATGGTAATAACAGATGAAGTTGGTGGCTGGTGAGTATAAGACAGGGTCATGAGACTTAGATTTATATTTACATCCTAGGCCATGACCCTCCCCTTTATGCGAGCTCACGTGCTGAGCTTGCATCATCCCCCACACATCTCAGCTGATCTGATCAGCTTATATGTGTAACTAACAGGACCTATTGGATCAGTTATCTAATTGGGACTATTAACCCTTTAGATTGTGCTGTCAATCACTGACAATGCGATCTAAAGCACCGCAGCGGGGAGTGCACTACTCCTCACTGGCCCCGTAAAGCGATCACATGGCCTCGATGTATTGCCAAGGTAGCGCGAAGTCAGCTGATGACCCTGGATGATGTCATGACTCACTTCTGCCAGCGAAGCCAGAGTGACGTCGCCGGCAGAATGTGATCATTTGTGTTGTGCAGAGGGATGGTGAAGCATCTCTCCTTCATAGCACAAGCGATCGGAGACTGCAAGTGCTAAGGGACAAGTAAAATAAAGAAAAAGTTTTTTAAAAGTTTTTAAAAAATATAAAAAACACAAAAGTTCAAATCAGACCCCTTTTGCCTCACTGAAAATACAAACAAATTTATTAAGAACAAAAAATAAACATCAGTTTGTTTGCATATTAAAAAAATCAAAAGCAAAACATTTATCAGTCAGCATATGTAATATAAATGCAATAACCGAAAAAACTAGCTCAATTAACGAAAAATGGGTAATTAGAAACGTCACTCAAGACGCAAAAAAAAGCCGTCACACAGCCCCAGATTCCGAAAAATGAGAACGCAACGGGGCGCGGAAGTGGCCAAAAGTGCAATTCTTTTTCTTTAAAAACTTCTGAATTTATTTTCCCCACTTAGATAACAGTAAAAGTATACATGTTTGGTATCTATGAACTCGTACCGACCCGAGGCATCACACTCGACATGTCAGTTTTACCATATAGTGAACATGGTGAATAAAAAATCCCCCAAAAAAATACATAATTGAACTTTTTTTTTGCAAATTCACCGCACTTTGAATTTTTTTTCCCATTTTTCAGTACATTCTATGGTCAAATAAATAATGTAATTTAACTCATCATGGCAAAAAACAAGCCCTCATATGTTTGTATTGACAGAAAAATGAAAACGTTATGGCTCTCGGTAGACGGGAAGGGAAAAACAAAAACCGGAAAACGGAAAATCGTCCGGGAGTTAAAGGGTTAACTCTCCAGGGGTTGAAAATTAGACAAAAAATGTTGGAGTGGTGCTTTAATATTCTATACTGAGCTGATCTCCTTATGGATATGGCGCATGATATGTTCCTTCTTGGATAAATACCCAGTATGAGAACTGTCTGACATTTTAAAGTCTGAGTCATTTATATCATGACGCCAGTGAAGATGAAATATCAGATATTTGGTATCTCTATTGATTGCAACTTTATAGTCAAGTTACATGGATGAAAAAGAGTACAAAACAGTCTGCGTTATTGATGTTCGGGAAAAAAAAAAACTATTTTAGGACCGTTCTAAAACAGAAAATGCGTTTTAACTCTCTGCATCTCCATCACTCACGCTATAATAAGAAGTGCAGTGGGCCAGAGTAGTGCGCGTGAATTAAGCTGTGATTGCATCAAGGCAATGGGTGAATTTATTATGTCATGCTTCACCACCACATTCTATTAAAAGCCGCTTTCTTTCAACCATTGTTCATATGCTAACTATAAAAGCCATAACTAATTTTTCAGACAGGTAATTTTTCATGATGAGCAGCTGAAATCCCTTCAAACTGGACACCAGCACTATGCAAGTATTATTTTATCACTTTCCAAGAGACACTTTGGAAAGCTACTAAGTTGTATTCAATGATGTATTTATCACAAAAGGGATTTTCAACAAAGGTAGATAAAGGAGTGGAGCTTATAGGAGGTTAACATCTTTAGCCCCATCTTCCTCATGGTAAAAGTCAAGGTCGTACTGTTTATGCCACTGAGGGAGTCAACGTAAATAGCTGTGGAATCCATGAGAATGTGTAGCCCATGGTCTATCTCTCCTCATCTCTTCAGAACAGCCTACAACCTGCAATGACCACAGTGCCACCTCATCACCACTGGACCTGGCGCTCAACCACCATTGGACCTAGCGCTCCACCACCATTGGACCTGGGACTACTGGCGCTCCACCACCATTCTAGACCATGGCCGGGCTCCACTCCCATTGGACCGGAGCTCCACCACCACCAGAGCAGACCAAACCTACTGTCCCCTTCCCATGCCCTGTAGAATGTAAGCCCGTAAGGGCAGAGTCCTCTCTCCCCTCTGTACCAGTCTGTCACTGTTAGTTTGTTCATTGTATTTTTAACTTGTTTGTATGTACCCTTTCTCATGTGACAGCACCATGGAATCAATGGTGCTCTATAAATAAATAAATAATAATATTATTAAATGGTTAAAAAGGACAAAGTGCTTGTTAAAACCTCTCTTTTCTGAAGTATCATCATTTATATAATCTCCGACAGATGTCTGTCCAGCCTCTGTTTGAAGACTTCAATGGAAGTCTTCACACAGAGGCTGGACAGACATCTGTCTGGGATGATTTAGTGAATCTGCTTTGACCGAGGGTTGGACCAGACGACCAGGAGGTCCCTTCCAACTCTACCTTTCTATGATTTCCATGAAGTACTGAGGGATTTGCAATTCTTTCATGTAACTTTCAAGAATAAAGTTACCAGGAACTTTAAAGGTTGTCAGTCTCTTAGGGGTTTAAAGATACGTCGAGCAAGGGAATGCTCAACATGCGGCGCAGCACAGATGGGAACACCAGGAACGATAATAATCAAAAGACCCTGGTGTTAGGGAGGGGGGGGCGAGAGGTCATAACCTCTAACACTCACCTGAGCTCCTAGGCCTTAACTGACCTGGACTCATCCTGACTAGTGTGCAGGCCAGCAAGGCACTAGACTTGGTACTACAATAACAAAACATGCGGTAGGTAAGATAGATGGCGAAACACAACAAACAATAATCTTCAGATTCTCCAGCACAAACTTCACTGAATCTACAACAATAAACTCCAAAGCTTCTCCAGGGACAAGCTCTTTCAAAGTGGTCAACATATAAAATGAAACTGGTACTGGATGGCAGCCAGCAGTGTGTGTATATAGCAGAAGGGTGTGGCCCAAAAGAGCCGCAATTGAGATGAAAACTACAATTTCTCAGCCAGAAGGCAAATAACCCTTAACCTTTTCCGCACTAAAAGAAAGTAAAACCATGCCAATACCTCATAATAGTCAAGTGAGCAGCAACGAGGATCTGCGATCAAATATGAGTTGTGACCTTCTGATCCCAAATTTCCTAGAGGTCGCATCAAGGCGTGACCACCTGTGACATGTAAGTTCCCATTATGAATTTTTGGCCACATTTTGATGCTGCACAAGAAAACGCAGCGTCTTACAGTTCCAGCAAAGTGGATGGGATTTATAGAAACCTTCTACCCACTGTATTTCTTTTTAGCACAGCTCAAAATGAACTGCATTGCATCTTTGAAATCTGCAACATGACAATGTCTCTTGTGGGTACACTGAGTTTTATGTGTGGATTTTCACAATAGAATTGCATTAAATGCAGAAAATCCACAGGCAAAAAAAAAAACATGCATTTTTAGTGCAATTCAACAGTGGAAATGCATCAAAATGCAATCTGCACATTACTGTAACAATAAAATTTTGTCAAATACTAGGAAGTATCAAAAACAAAGCAACTTTATTTAAAACATTACATTATAACAAAAAGAGGTAATAAACGCAGCGTCAAAAATGCACTAGAATCATAGATTCAAAATCATAGAATGATAGCGATGTAAGGGACCTTCTGGGTCAACTGGTCCAACCCCCTGCTCAAAGCAGGATTCCCTAAATTATCCCAGACAGATGTCTGTCCAGCCTCTGTGAAGACTTCCATTGAAGGGGAACTCACCACCTCTTGTGGTCGCCTGTTCCAATAGTAATGTATGTAAAAAAAATTAAGAGTCCAAAACACAATGAAAGAAATTCAGGTAACCTAATGTACCAAATATATAAAGAGAGAAGTGTTCAGCTCACCTCAATATGTCCTGGTACCTTGACTAGTCATCGGAGCGCGGAGCTGCCCTGGCGGTGAGGACTTCCAAGTTACAAGGGGAGTTGTCTCCAGCAACCACAGGAGATAAGGTTCTTAAAGGTACTGCCACACGCCGCCATACCGCCGGCGAGATCGCTGGCAACTCTCAAATTCGGCGATGTGGAAACCATATCGCATGTGCGTAGTGGCGTGTGACTGGGCGATTCTACGGTGAGAAATCGCTGGTGGAGCATCACCTGATTGCCCTGCACGGCAGTGAAATCAGGCAATATCCACCAGGCAATTTCAGCGCATCGTGGCGTGTGACAGGACGATATCAAAGTACACAGCGATCCTGAAATGAATCCCGTAGGTGTGGTTGGATGATGTTTTTTTGCGCCGCATCTGCGGTGATTGGTGGGTGATACTGCATTCCGATTGGCTGGCCGTGTCCGAGGCGCCTTATTTGATGACCAGTGCGTTCACGCAAGGCTGACCAATGGGAACGCAGTCCACCAATCGCAGTGATAGGGGTGCGGTGAAACCCACTCTAGCACGCCCCTAACGAAACAGTATGGCCACATCGCTGCTACGATTGTGGAGTGTGACACGGCAACGTGGGAAGGGAAGATCGCTTCCGGTCTCCTGCAGGCGATTTCTGGGACGCAGGATCGCCGAAGATCGCACACTAGATAGCTACGTGTGACAGCTCCACAGTGGTGTGAAAAAAGTGCCCGAAACGTGCATGCTCACGTCAAATCGCCGGCGACATGGAAGCCATATGGCGGCGTGTGACGGTACCTTAAAACTTCCTATTTATTGAGCCATTATGTTAAAAGCATAGACATGCACAAGAAGGCAATTCCAGTGAAGGGAACGAAACCCAGAAGGCAATCCGGGGAAGGGAACGAAACCCATATATTTCATTTTAACATACACAGTCTTAGTCATGTGGACTACAGTCAAGTGGGCCCCAGGAATGTGAGTTCACGACACAGCAGGAACCACGCCAGAACTGGGGGTGAGTATAGGCTTTTTTTATTTTTATGGGAACACACATGGGGAATGAGAAGGGGTTGTCCAAGTAGTGGACAACTCCTTTAAGGAAATTGGTATTTATGATTTTTTTGACCCATTGTTGTAAATATTGCAATAATATGGTATTGCAGTATATAGTGAAAATGATGACTGCTTAAGAAGCTGAGCCCATGACTGAGCTTCACAGAAGCAGCAAAATGTTAGTGACATGGGTCTGAAAACTGTCATAACAGCTAATTGCCACTGCGATCATGCCTATAAAATGATATTAACAGCAGTATTTAATGGGTTAAACAGCAGAATTTGTAGCTAACTCCAGTCACTAATGTTAGAGGTGGATACCTCTACAGGCGGTTCCTGCTGTGCATCGATTGGGCTTTGCTCTTGAGCCCAATCAATTCACCAGCACTTAACATGTGAAACATGTATATCACATGCCTTTTGTAGTATGTAGTATGCAAAAGTATAAAGAAATTATTAGTTTGTAAATGAAAAAAAAAACAACTTTGCAGTATTTTCTGCTGTGTTAGGGTGCTTTCACAACGGCATCAGTGTGAATCCGTAACAAACAGGATGCCCATGCATCAGTTTTTGGCCCCATTGTCTTTCAAGGTGGATCCGCGGCATGACGGTACTTTTCACAGAGACCAAAAATGCATCATGATATGTTGTCAGTCTACGTGAAAAGTAACGTGATGTCATGGATCCACATGGATTCGCGGCACAAACATGAAAAATTTGAATGGGTGCTTATGGGCACAGAAAGCCACGGACAGTATGGATCCCAGCGGATCCGTACTTCCGGGGTGGGAAGCATGAACTGTGCATGCACAGGACATGCACATAAGGCAGTTGTTAATGACAGGGGGTGTGTCATTATGGATCCTAAGGAGCTATGAAAACTATGCAAACGGATGCTGCTTGCATTTAGTTTGCCTTTTGCGTGGGAATCCGTGGGAATACAAGGTTTTCCTGTATGCCCACAGATTCCCAAATTACCAGTGTGAAAGCAGCCTAAAATAGGTTTCAGGACCAGAATGGTAATAACTGATGTGCAACAATAAAACAGTGATGATAATATTGTATTTAGCACAAAATATACGGAAAGTCATGAAAACTTAAACTCATCTAGCAAAATCAAAGCCTCCAACAAATCCATCAAAGAAAAAAATGCTGACTCTCAGTATAACACCACTCACAAAAACACATTTTTAAAGAGTTTTTATAGCAGAAGTGTTTTTATTGTAAAATAAGAAAAAAAACTTGCATTTTTGGTGTTGCCATGATCACATCATCTTATATCAAGCTAGGGTCATCCAACAATTTTTTCGGACCGAGTGCGATCTGACAAACATGGGGTGGCACTCAGATCAATTTTATTCTATGGAGCCGTGCTCATGCCCTATTTTTCCTCTGACCAAGTCTTTGTGAGGAAAAAGAAATTCCAGTATGCACAAATTTTCACCCATAAGCAAGATGACACTCAACCATGCAAGTAAATAGGTCCGTGAAAATAATCAGACAAACATCCGAGGGGAGTCCAATATTCATGAACTGACAGAATAGAGAAGATGGAGAATTTATTTTTTCTCATCTTCTCCACATATGAGAAAATTGGATCACACTCTGATCAGAATCTGATCACAGAGTGATTAGTATACCCAGATCAATTTTTTCGGATGACAGAATATACGGATATTTGACCCTAGCTCTCATGCCGGGGCATATTGACACGTAGCGTATGGTAAAACACAGTGGAAACGATAGGGATGGTAATGAAGAAAAGCCCTGGCGATAGAGAGAAGAGAGAAGGCTAACCTCCTGACTTTCCTATCCTGAGCTGCCCTACTGTGAAAAAACTCGCCAAAAATTAGCCAGGTCAAATATCCATTGTACCCAGCAGCATGCTGCCAGCTCCACTAGGAGGTAACACAGATGTCTGAATACCGGTGCTCAGTCCCAGCAACTCAAGCAATGGGGGCGGTTGTGGCACCTGCATCCAGCCATGCTATCAAGGAGGAGATTGGTGGTATCTATAGACACCAGGTCACCAAAAGAGCATCAATCACACACATGCATGTGAAGCACAGTGTCAGAGCCAAGGCTGTTGGTCACACCCATGCTATAAGACCAGGTGGGCGATTCTGCACCAATACATGCATTTCAAATGACAGATGCCCTGCAGAGGGCTCAACTTCAAACTGCAAAAGGATTAAAAAGATGCAAATAAAACACTATAGATAAAATGTGAGGTGTTAGTGGATACTTTGGCCAAAATAACGTAAGCTGGTAACCCACCGTCAAGGACTCTCACACTTACAGATCCTAACCATATGTTAGCCATATGCTTGTTTAATGGAAAACCACCAAACATTAAAAAATCACGAAACAGGACATTCAACTCAGAAAAAAATCACCAAAAATCAGCTAGGTCAAATATCCATTGCACCCAGCAGCAGGCTTCCAGCTCCACTGGGAGCGTAACACAGATGCTGAATACTGGTGCTCAGTCCCCTGCAACCCAAGCAATGGGCGGTTGTGGCACCTGCATCAGCCATGCTATAAAGGAAGAGATCGTGGGAACAAGTTGGAAGCTAATCAGGTGAAAACGTGTCGCCCGTCGTCCTCCCCGCACCTCCCTCCTCGCAACATAATGTTTGTAAACCCGCACCTCCTAACGGAGCACTTGGATTAAGAGAACCTTCATCTAATGGTGAGATGTCCGTCTGTTTCTTCTAAATCTGTGGACATTTTTGTGACTGGACCCTGTGTCAGACTTGCGCAACACCATATTGCTGGCAGCACTTACAAGCCTAGGAAAAACACCAAAAAAATACTAGTGCCCAGAGTTCCTTCCTACGGTTGAACTTTGAGACTAAGCATATGGTTAAGACTCAAAAAGAATGAGGGCCTTTGACGGTGGGTTACGAGCTTACGTATTTTGGCCAAGTATCCACTAACACCTCACATTTTATCTATAGTGTTTTGTTGCATCTTTTTATCCTCTTGCAGTTTGAAGTTGAGCCCTCTGGGGGCGTCTGTCATTTCTGATGCATGTATTGGTGCGGAGCCCCCCACTTGGCCTTATATTATGGTGTGACCAACAGGCTTGGCTCTGACACTGTGTCTTCACATGTACGTGTGTGACTGAAGCTCTTTATGGTTGAGTTGCAGGGGACTGAGACATCTGTGTTACCTCCCAGTGGAGCTGGCAGCCTGCTGCTGGGTGCAATGGATATTTGGACCTGGCTGATGAGTTGTTGTGAGTTTTAATGTTGTTTCGGTTTGAGCTGCCCTACTGTCCCTAAATGGGTATTCAGCATCACGTGCCTAGATCCGCTCTCGTCCCGGTCTAACCTGGTTAGTGTGCTGGCCAGCAAGGACGCTAGCCTCATCTCTGCAAATAACACAACACAGGTAAGGTAAACAAATAAATGGGCATAGACCGGTGTTTACTCAACTCCAGTCCTCAGGACCCACCAACAGTCATGTTTTCAGGAAACTCCTTAGTATTCCACCAGGTGTTATAATGATCCCCTTTGCAGGTGATTAAACTAACACTATGCAATACTAAAGAAATCCTGAAAACATGACCTGTTGGTGGCCTGAGGGACTGGAGTGAGAAACACTGGAATAGACACAGAAAAGTACTCCAAAATATTCAAATGCAGCAAACCTCCAGAGCTGCATAAGCCACAACTCCAAGACTTCATCCAGAGGCAGGTTCCTTTCAAAGTAGACAGCATAGAAATAATTCTATCACCGGCTCCATGTAATCAGATATGTGACTACTTATAGTGGTGAGGTGTGGAAAAACAGCTACACCTGCGGATAGAGGCTACAAGAAAACAGCTAGCAAGAAAAGAGTCCTTAACTCCCGCAATGCCAAAAGAAAGTTCCAGACTCTCGAGAGGTCCCCCCAGGGTGAGACAAACTCTTGACACTAGCATAACAGAGGTTATTTATGCCAAATGGTGAATGGCACAAAATAAAAAAAATAATAATTACAAAGGTAGAATCGCTGTTTCGGCCTTAGTCTTGGACAGTATTTGACTATAGACTATCAGTCGTCCCAGCTGGCACTGTTCTAATTCCCAAATGACCAGCACAGGTTGCAGGTAGAGGTTGCAAGACAGACAAGTATTTAGTGCAGGACATAATCTAGAACATCTGCCACCAAGCTAAAGCTCCTGCTGCGGACGATGCTGGTGTCAGCCTGTCAGAGACAATTAGAGGGCTGGGTTACGGTCCCACTGTAACATGTAATTACATTTTCCTTTAGTTTCTCAGAAAAAGGCATTTGTTATTTTGCCTCCTTGTTAAATTGCGCTCTTGCAGAACCAGCAGACGGTCTCAGAATGCAGATGACCACAGTGAGAACATTCTATTGTGAATCTATAACAAGCTGGGGACTTGTAATTATAGAACAGATGAACATAGTGAATGCTAAATACATTGGCGGCTGATCATTCAGTGTCATCGTTTTTATGTAATTATTATGCCATTATGACCAGAGATAGTCATCGGAATACATAAATATCAGGCGGACCTAGCAAGACGTCTGCTCTGTGTAATGGCCAAGAGGTTGGGCGATGGCGGACAGTAGATTGAACTGTGCAGACAGATCACATTCTTTCTCTGCAGTGGATTAGGTACTGCCTATCTTAGGCAATCCTATCATCATGAAACAGTAGTAAAGTGAAAGACAAAGCCGTGCACTACTTACGAATAGCCACTCCCCCAGCAAAGTCAGCTCAAACTCTCCGGGACTCAGGACCAGTGGTGCAACGCTCCTTTCAAGGAGCAACAGAGAAAACAGTCAGGGAAACAGAGAAGCGGAACGGCACCCACCGGTCTTGAAGATTTATTTTTCCATATATCACAGATACAAATTCATAGTCGGCAATGAGGCATAGGAGGGGGAGAGAGGGTGTGGAAGGAGCACAGGACATGGGTGGGTGCCGTTCTGCTTCCTCTGTTTCTCACACCTATCATCATAAAAATACTGACCAATATACAGGCAGCATGTTGTAAAGCAGGTTAAGTTGAACAGGATTGTAGGAAAATAAGCCACACGGCTACACAATGGTGTCCACTTGGAATAACAGAGTCTGTGTTTACAGGAGACCTTGAGTAGTATTGCAATCAATTGTAGGGAGACTGATTAGGCAAAGTCAAGAAAGTGTCAGACCAGAGTAGACTTAGTAAGGATGCAGGGTATTTCACGGAACTCTGTGCAGCACAAATAAACTATATAGCCAAACCCAGCAATGTACCTCGATGTGCCAGTAAACTCAATGAGGATAAGATCAGTAACATTGAGCAATGCAGCAAAGCCCAGTGATGTAGCAAAACTGGATGTGCCAGGAGACTCAATGGGGAGAAGATGAGTTACATTGAGCAATGGGGCACAGCCCAGTGAAATAGCTAAGCTTGATGTGTCAGGAGACTCAAAATGGGGAAAAGATCAGTAACATTGAGCAATGTAGCAAAACCCAGTGATGTAGCAGAGATGGATGTGTCAGGAAACCCAATAGAAAGGAAATGAGCAAGGTTGAGCAAAGAAGCAGAGCCCAGTGATGTAGTTGATTTGAGCAGATCAAGAGATTCATTATAGCAATAAAGCAAAGCCAGCTATGTACATGGTGGGCCATTTATATGGACACACCTAAATAAATTATCATATCAACTTCCTGTTTATGGCACATTAGTATATGGGATGGGGAAACTTTTCCAGATGGGTGGTGACCATAGCGGCTATTTTGAAGTCGTCCATTTTGGATCCAATTTTATTTTTTTCAATGGGAAGAGGGTCATGTGACACATCAAATTTATTGAGAATTTTATAAGAAAAACAATGGTGTGCTTTGTTTTAACGTAACTTTATTCTTTCATTAGTTATTTACAAGTTTATGACCACTTATAAAATGTGTTCAAAGTGCTGCCCATTGTGTTGGATTGTCAATGCAACCCTCTTCTCCCACTCTTGACACTGATAGCAACACTGCAGAAGAAATGCTAGCACAGGCTTCCAGTATCCATTGTTTCAGATGCTGCACATCTCGTATCTTCACAGCATAGACAATTGCCTTCAGGTGATCCCAAAGATAAAAGTCTAAGGCCTGCTTCACACCACAATTTTTGGGATTTGGGGCTGTCCAGTGTGAACAGGACAACCCAAGAACCGATTTTGCCCCTATTGTCTCCCTATGGGGCCGGATGGGACCGGATTGGCAGTGTTTTGCCATCCGGTTTTGTGCTGTCCGGGAGGATCCGGTTTATTTTGCTTTTTAGCCCCGGACACAAAAATTCAGAGCATACAGCATTTTTTGTGTCCAGGGCAAAAATCGGACAAAACGGATCCTCCCAGATCCGGCGCCCCAAACATGGGGGTCTATGGGCGCTGGATCGCCCCAGATCTGTCAAAAAATGGGACCGGTTCTCGAACGCCAGGTGCTCAACGAGCGGAGGTTTTGAAATTCAAGCCACGCTCGTTCAGCACCTGGACAGCGCAGCTAAAAGAGCCGCCGGCTGAAATTTTAGCACATAGAGAGCTCCACTGCTGAAATTTCAGTACTTGTAGAGCGCAGCAACCCGCAGGGAGGATTCCGGCAGAAAACAGGATCGGAGGGCATATTTGCCCTCTGGTTCTGTTTTGTCCAGGGCTGTCAGCTCTGTCTGGTGCTTCCTGCAAAACACCGGACAGAACCTGACAGCAAATAAAAGTGGTATGAAGCCGGCCTGAGGGTGTTAGATCGGGAGACCTTGGTGGCCATGGATTTATATTGCCAAATTTCTCATCTGATTATTTGTCCTCACCTGTGCCATTCCCTTGTCTTATACTTAAGGAACTCTACCCCTCTGTTTGTGTAACATAAATATTTGTTGTTAGATTATCAGAGTCATCCTTTTCTGTGTTGCATCCGTGTATCGTGTTTACATATGCATAAAGCGATACAGTAGCTGTCAGCCACCGAGAAGACAGGGATTTCAATCAAGAAATTACTTTACCTCTTAACACAAGACTATCATTTTAATCAGCTCTTTGTGCTCTGTAACATGTTGCCTGCGAATAAAAATGTTTGTTTAATGAGACAGGTCCCCTTTAAATTTTCACCTTCATCTTCTCTAGCAGATAAGTACCTGCTTTCCTGGTATTGCAGCATGTGACCACCAGGAAATGATCATATGTCTCCTACTTTGTAAATAATGGCTCCACTTCCCTCTCGGAGCTCCTGTCAGCAAAATCAGGCTACTTTTGGCATCTGCAATTTGACTATAACATAATATGTCAGTGTAGGAGCACTCTGCCTACCAGCCAAGGGCGTTTTAATTATCATTATAGCTAATCCACACCTGTCCTTTAAATTGTAGACTATTAGCCCTGGTAGAGGCATTCAAGGATAGAGTCCCAACAACAGGGTACGCCTTGTCGCTGCCTGTTGGGCTCATCATGAACTGGCCAAATTGTGTACTAAGTACCTCATTTTTAACCTACTGTCTATGGCAGTAAAGCAGTTCCAAATGTCTTATATTCAGTAGGCTGGAAGAAGGGCGAGGGAGCCCGAAATGTAGCCATACCCTGTATATGACGCCAGACTAAAGGAAGATTACATCATTCACCCAGAGTGCTGCAGCTATTTTTAACCATATATTTCAAGCTAAGGTAAAAGTGGAGCTGAACTGCACCCAAGAAGGCATTGCTGCTCCATTTATTACATCTATCTATCTATCTATCTATCTATCTAAAAGAAAAAAGGGGTAACGACACAACCTTATAGATGATACAAAAACTTTGCACCTGCTATCATCTATAAGGTTATGCTGTTCCACCTTTTTTCTTCTATATATTTGTCCAAAGAACTTAACACTATTTTTCTTATTGAGTCTTTTTCGTTTTGTATTATTCGTGAGTGGACTATGGATCTTAACACCTTGGAACCATGTGTTTTCTCTCATACTGTGGAGGATGAAGAACGTAAACGTATACTTGGAGGATTGGTGGAGATATTGCTTTTTTTGAACACTCCTTCAATTTGTGAACTTAAACAAAGTAACAAAGGTGACCTGAAAAGACTTACTACTTTGTAATTGAACTTGAAAACATTGGGGGAATACTTCAAGGCAAAGGAAATCCCTAGGGGACTGTGTTCCAATATCAGGCCGAATTTAATGATAGGAGGTGTGAGTTTTTGCACACGATTTTATCAATTCCAACAAATATGCCATAGATATTATACCACTCAATGTGGAGTTTTTGCAACTAGAAATTAATATAGTACAGTTATAGTAGTTGGCCTTCTTGATTTAGTGGGGAAACAAAAATGCTTTAACAGATCTATTCTATGATGACAGCATCATCATAAAAAACCGTGGTAAAGGCAATACAGTGGTCATCATGGACTGAGAAATATATCTCGCTGAGATTAGGAGACAAGCATAGGACATAGAGGTGTATAAAAAGTTGATGTATGATCCCAAAGTTGATATTCTCAGGAAGGTTAGGGCTATATTGACACGAGCATTAATAAATAGTACAATCGACCAGGATTTATATGATTACTTATTGGTAGACTTTCCAACAACACCCGTAATATACGTAATAACTAAGGTGCATATATCTTTATCAACTCCTCCATTGTGTCTGGCACAAATTCTGTGTTCAGTCAGGTTGGAGTGTTCCTGAATAGGATTTTGAATCCAAATGCAAAAGAATCGAAATCGCACAATAAAGACACAACCATTTTTTTTACTGAAATAAAATTGGAGAAAGATTATACCTTAGTCTCATTTAATGCTACTGCATTATATGCATCTATAGCACATAAGGAGGGAATTAGTGATGTTATATTGCTGTTAAAAGATCAAGTTATTCTGTTTATTAAGGTTGAAGCAAGATAATTCATTTTGAGTCTGTTGGAATTCGTATTGAAGCATAATTATTTCCTCTTTGGGGATGATTCTTTTCAGCAATTAACATCACTATAAGTGTCCTTGAGAAGGACCTTGTTTACGTGTCCCACCATTTCAAGTACCGTATGTTCTTGGGTGGTGGCGATACATAGACGATGTCTTCCTTATCTGGATGGGTACAAGATTAGAATTGGTTGAATCTTACCAATGTTTAAATATCATTAGTCCAACTATGAAGTTTACTATGGTGAGTTCACATACAAACATACAGTTTTTGGATGAAGTAGTAGTCAAAGGAATTGACACTTTGTAAACTCAGCTTAATTTGAAGCCACAGATATGAACAACATCCTTCACTTTACTGGACAATACGCTAGGAAAATGATAAAGTCAATGCGATATAGCCAACTGTTGTGGGTTAAGAGAATTGTGAGTATTGAGGAGGAATTAGGAGGAGATCTGGACTCTATGTTGGAGAAATTTAAGGATAGAGGTTATCTGAAAAAAACTATTGGATGTACGAAGAAGTAGAGTTCATAAATTGGACAGGAAGGTATTGTTCCATTAGAACAATAAACAAAAAATGTATTGTATGCCTTAGGTCTCCACATACAGTGAGGAGAGTGGTAGGATTGCCTGCATTGTAAAGAAACACTAAGGTATGCACCATAATTGTCTGCTGGTAGTGATTACATTTGGTCATTCATCTCTTTTTTCCTTTAGACACAATAGAAATCTAGGTGATCATTTAATGCATTCAGATATTGGGTCATTTACTATAAATATACAAACCTCCCTTGGGGGCGCTTGGTGCAAAGGAAAGGTTGTTTTCCCTGTCTTGCCTATATCAATTGTCCATTAATGTTAAAGGGTTCCACTATCTTTGATCCAAACACTGGGAATGTGTTTAACATCAATCACTATCTTACACATACACTACCATTTAAAAGTTTGGGGTCATTTAGAAATGTCCTTATTTTCGAAAGAAAAGCACTTTTTTTTTCAATGAAGCTAACATTAAATGAATCAAAAATACACTCTATACATTGTTAATGTGATAAATGACTATTCTAGCTGCAAATGTCTGGTTTTTAATGCAATATCTACAGTACATAGGTGTATAGAGGCCCATTTCCAACAACCACCACTCCAGTGTTTTAATGGTACATTGTGTTTGCTAACTGTGTAAGAAGGCTAATTGATGTGTAGGGAACCCTAGAAAGTCCTTGCACAAGTATGTTAGCACAGCTGAAAACAGTTTGGCTGATTAGAGAAGCTATAAAATTGACCTTCCTTTGAAAAGAAGGTTGAGAATCTGGAGCATTACATTTATTTGTTCTATGAAACTCTCAAAATGGCAAGAAAAAGAGAACTTCAAATATCTAATGTGAGAGACAAAACAGAGTGCAATGGTCTTATTGTTTAGGGAAACTTAATACCCTTAAGATTGCATGTGCTCACCTGGGCCAGTTGTGCAAACCCATAACTAGTGTATGCGTTCGTACAGCTGTTGCTAGATCCGCACTCCCACATGCAAAGTGGCGTGTATACAAATATCCAAGTCATAGTGCCCCTACGATCCACACTGCTGTTTCAGGAAAAAAGGACCACACGAGGTTTGATATAATGGTGTTTAAATCGCAACGTGTTTGGGTGCTGTCCCTGCTGTTTCATCAGGGTACAACTGATGAAGGAGCTGGGACAGCACTGAAATGCATTGGGAATAAACATCATTATATCAAGACCTCGTGTGGTCCTTTTTTCCTGAAACAGCAGTGCGGATCGTAGGAGCACTATGACTTGGATATTAGAAAAAGAGAACTTTCATGTGAAACTCGACAGTCTATTCTTGTTCTTAGAAATGAAGACTATTCCATGTGAGAAATTGCCAAGAAACTGTAGATTTCCTACAACAGTGTGTACTACTCTCTTCAGAGGAGAGCGCAAACAGGCTCTAGCCAGAGTAGAAAGAGAAGTGGAAGGCCCCGCTGCACAACTGAGCAACAAGACAAGTACATTAGAGTCTCTAGTTTGAGAAATCGACGCCTCACAGCTCCTCAATTGGCAGCTTTATTAAATAGTACCTGCCAAAGGTCTGCCATGCTGTAATTGCTGCAAATGGAGCATTCTTTGATGAAAGCAAAGTTTTAAGTAGAAAATTATTATTTCAAATAAAAATCATTATTTCTAACCCTGTCAATGTCTGGACTATATTTTCTATTCATTTTGCAACTCATTTGATAAATAAAAATATGAGTTTTCATGGAAAAACATAATTGTCTGGGTAACCCCAAACTTTTGAACGTTAGTGTATGTGATATATTTATTGTTGTGCCCATGTTGGTATATCGGCGAAACCACATGTGATGTTAAAACATGCATAATCAACACCGATATACCATTAGGAAGAAAAGGTTGGATCTTCCAAAAAGGTTGGATCTTCCAGTTCCTAATGTCATTGTGTAGCTGTACACCTTGTAATTGGCTGCTCTGCACAGGACATCTTTGATTGCTGACTGGTGACCTTGTAGGTAATTGGTCCAGTAGCATGACTTTCTTGCACATGAAGCTGAGCATGGTCTTTATTTATGCCAGGTCACTGCTCTGCTTTGCTCTGTGTGGGGCGGGTGGTGTCTTCCACGGTATGTGTCTCTCATGGGATAGTTTTGCATACAGGTTGCAGTTTCCAGTTTGTTCAGCATATTCCATTTTAGGTATCATCTATCATGTCCCTGTACAAAGAATGGACAGTAACAGAAGCTCTATACTTAAGAGGAAAGAACTGGATTTTTAGATTGAAAACTCTAAAACCACATGGCCTCAATGTTGATTATAAAATACATTCTATTATTTTGTGAGTGACTATTGGTCCCATGAATATTAATTTTTTAGAATATTGGATTGTTCTTGAATATGCTTGCCCCAGCCCTACGTTGCATTGCTCATGTTATGGGCAGCACGGTGGCTCAAGTGGTTAGCACTGCAGCCTTTGCAGCGCTGGGGTCCTGCACTATCTCTGGCACTGCTGTGCTTCTTCAAGGGATGCTCAGAGAGTCAAAATCCCTGGACAAGTAGTCCTTCAGCCTAGGCTGCACCTTCTCCAGTCTAATGTCCCCTTCTCCTGCTGGACAGACAGCATACAGTCTGCCGGAATGAGTCCCTGTGATCACTTGGCCTCTAGTGGTATTCTGCCACCTCCTGAATCCAGTTTTCACCTTAGTCCTTTCTTATCCGCTTCCACTCAACACACTGTTGTTCTACCCAAACCCGGAAGTTCCAAGTCCTATATCTAACGTGGGTCGGTTTTGCAATTAACCCCTTGCCTTCCCTACCCTCTTCCCACCTTATGTGCCTACACCATGTTTGCAATTATGCAGGAAACAGCATTACCTAGTGGTGGCCAGAGGTACTACAGTACACTCTACATAATACACTTAAAAGATAGATATACAAAAAAAGGTGATGTCTTCAGGGAAGGCACAGGACACCCTATTACACAAGTATCACTTATAATCATACCGGATTTTAATGGTTTTCCAATGTGTTCAATAATTTTCTCCGATAAGCTGTTAAGAAAAAAATAAGCTGGCAACCCTGCCGATACCTAGTTAAATTAGTACCATCACAACATCGTTACATTGTGGTACGAAAAACATGACATTATAGCAGAATACTAATCACATGTGTTGCCACTGATGTCATAAGTTGTATGAGGATGGCAGGCCTCTGGTCTGGAGACTCTATGCTATTAAAATGGTCACTGGACCAGAGTCCTGAGAACATTGTCGGTTAATTTTAATAATACGTTTTGTTCTATTTGGTCCGGCATGCACTTTTACCAACATCGGTGTTGAGAAAGAAAGATTGCCTAACAAAATGGAGGTAAAAGTTCTTGATACGTATATATCTGACTTAGTAGAATCTTACTACTATTTATCCTAATTGCAACTGAACATTCCAAACTATTTCAAATCAATATTCATGAGACGGAGACGCCTGAACCCTGATGATAAGGATTCTATGTCTTATTTTTTTTTGTAAAGGGTCCAAATTGAAATGTAGTCATGAATAAATAGGAAAGTTAAATATTTTGGGTCATTAACCAAACACATCAAAACTTTTATTAGGACCATTGGCTCAATCTTACAGATATTTTACCCAATGAATGTCCAACATCAGCATCAATAAAGGTATGATTCTCAGCTATGTGTGAACACCAATATTTACAGGCTGCTTTTCGGCTGAAAATGTCATTGCCTTGGTCATTTCCATGGTCAAATACTGGCACCTGGTGGTTAATAGTAGAATGCAAAAAGAATGTTCTAACTACCGTATATACTCGTGTATAAGCCGAGTTTTTCAGCCCAAAAATTGGGCTGAAAAGTCCCCCCCTCGGCTTATACACGGGTCATACGGTATGCTGTGGGGGGGGGGGGCTGTGACCGGTGGCTGGAGGAGGCAGGAGGGGGCCGCAGTGACCGCAGGCGGTCACGTGGGGCCGCCTCATTAGTGCAATGAATATGCACGGCATCCCCCCGCCCATCAGCGGCGGGGGGATGCCGTGCATATTTCACTACACAGCCCCCTCCTTATTATGGGTCCCCCAGCAGAAATAAACAGCCCCCCCCCTCCTTATCACGTCCCCCCCAGGCTGCGGCAGCTGTGAAAATAACAAACACTTTATACATCACCTTCCGACGCAGCTCCTCCGGTCCCGGCTCCTCCGCTCGCCGGCGTCTTCTTCCTTCTGGTGCCGGTGTCATGTGACCGGGCGCAGGAGATGACGTCATTTCCTGCGCGCGGTCACAGAAGCCGACACAAGAAGAAGAAGACGCCGCGAGCGGAGGAGCCGGGACCGGAGGAGCTGCGTCGGAAGGTGATGTATAAAGTGTTTGTTATTTTCACAGCTGCCGCAGCCTGGGGGGGACGTGATAAGGAGGGGGGGCTGTTTATTTCTGCTGGGGGACCCATAATAAGGAGGGGGGCTGTTTACTACCACTGGGGCTGCATATACTACCACTGGGGCTGCATATACTACCACTGGGGCTGTTTACTACCACTGGGGCTGTATATACTACCACTGGGGCTGCATATACTACCACTGGGGCTGTTTACTACCACTGGGGCTGCATATACTACCACTGGGGCTGTTTACTACCACTGGGGCTGCATATACTACCACTGGGGCTGTTTACTACCACTGGGGCTGCATATACTACCACTGGGGCTGTTTACTACCACTGGGGCTGTATATACTACCACTGGGGCTGCATATACTACCACTGGGGCTGTTTACTACCACTGGGGCTGCATATACTACCACTGGGGCTGTTTACTACCACTGGGGCTGTATATACTACCACTGGGGCTGCATATACTACCACTGGGGCTGTTTACTACCACTGGGGCTGCATATACTACCACTGGGGCTGTTTACTACCACTGGGGCTGCATATACTACCACTGGGGCTGTTTACTACCACTGGGGCTGCATATACTACCACTGGGGCTGTTTACTACCACTGGGGCTGCATATACTACCACTGGGGCTGTTTACTACCACTGGGGCTGTATATACTACCACTGGGGCTGCATATACTACCACTGGGGCTGTTTACTACCACTGGGGCTGCATATACTACCACTGGGGCTGTTTACTACCACTGGGGCTGCATATACTACCACTGGGGCTGCATATACTACCACTGGGGCTTCATATACTACCACTGGGGCTGCATATACTACCACTGGGGCTGTTTACTACCACTGGGGCTGCATATACTACCACTGGGGCTGTTTACTACCACTGGGGCTGTTTACTACCACTGGGGCTGTTTACTACCACTGGGGCTGTTTACTACCACTGGGGCTGTTTACTACCACTGGGGCTGCATATACTACCACTGGGGCTGTATATACTACCACTGGGGCTGCATATACTACCACTGGGGCTGTATATACTACTGGGGCTGCATGTATACTACCACTGGGGCTGCATATACTACCACTGGGGCTGTATATACTACCACTGGGGCTGCATATACTACCACTGGGGCTGTATATACTACTGGGGCTGCATGTATACTACCACTGGGGCTGCTGCTGTATACTACCACTGGGGCTGCTGTATATACCTCTGGGGCTGCTATATACCACACTGCTGGGGGCTGTATACCTGTGCTGGGGTCCACCCTCGGCTTATACACGAGTCAATAGATTTTCCCAGGTTTTGGGGGCAAAAGTAGGGGGGTCGGCTTATACACGGGTCGGCTTATACACGAGTATATACGGTATATTGAATGAATGTTAGAAAGGTCAGCACAGGTATCGAATTTACACACAATGTGAGACTAATTTATCACATTTCTGCAGAAACAAAGGAAAAATTAAATAGGATGTCCTCTACTTTAACATAGGGTAGGTCATCAATGTCTGATTGGCCAGGGTCCAACACCCAGCATCCCCACTGATCAGTTGCTCTTGGTGGCAGCAGGTGGCCAGAAATGCTCAGTTCTGGAGCCGACCCATCTTCTGATAGTGGCAGCTCCCGGGTACTGCACATCCACCTCCTATTTAAATTAATATGTGCAGTGCGCGGTTAGAGCCACTATCAGAAGACAGAGCAGCTCCGAAACTAAGCATTTATGGTCGCCAGCTGTGACTGCCGGCACCAAGATCGGTGGGCGTGCCAGGTGTCAGACCTTGGCTGATCAGACATTGACCACTTGTCCTAAGTGTAGGTTAGGGTGGTTTCTTCTTTGTCCAGTGTCTTTATCTGGCGAAAACCTGCTGGCATCTGATCAGGACTGTCTCCATAGACTTAGAATGGGGACATAGGCACATCAGGTGGTATCAGGTTTACGGATCCTTAGAAATGCGTCCTTGTGACCTCCTTCCTAGACGCACCAAGTTGCAATTTTGTCACCGAATCTAGCGCACTGCGGCAAAAAATACAATGGTATTCGACGGGACCTAATTCAGCCAGGAGCGGATCTAGCCACGTTGGATCCGGCTTTCACACTGAGCATGCCAGAGCCCCTCCCATTAGGTGTGCCCTATGTAAATTTTCAACCTGTTGGCGGATCAGGCGAAAAGACGGATGCAACAGATGCACCTGCACTGGTATTATGCCTGGTCTGACTGCCAGATCAGCCCAAAAAAAAATGCTGCAGTTGCATACAGTTGCACCAACAAAGCCAGATGTGGTTGGACATGTTTTTAGCCTGATCATATCTGAACACAAGTGTATAATCAGCCTTATCAATGTTTAAGTAGTGGACAACATATTTAAAGCAATACCACCCAGCTTTACCACAGTGCTAAAATCATGCCGTTAGTGAATCCAACTGGTGTAAAAGGTGGCACTATGGTTAGAGCTCTCTTCCTCTCTTAAGAGCTATTTGCATAATTCAATTCCCAGAAGAGCATGACATGTCTAGAAGTCTCCTTACGCTGACTTTGCACCCTCTACAAGGAGAGATGTTATCCCTTGAACCTTTTGCTTGTCATCTTAGCCAGATTGTAGTGACAGAGACTTGTTTATTCAGTGACAAGTATAATAAAGATTAATATTTATTCCAACTGGAGAATTAGATTATATTTATAGGAAGGGTTTAATAATAATATATGGATACTGTTTTAATTATTTTATGCTTTAAATATAAAGATTGTAAATTAATGATAGAGTAATATAATGATAGGTTATAATTGTCTATAACAATGAGTCAACTTGGTTACGTTTTTGTAAGATCCGCGGCACAGGGATCCTCCCCTCTGACGTCACAGATGACGTTGTAAAGTTTTTGGAAATCAACATCCGTTGTTAAAAGTATATAAAGCGATTATCTGTGGTATATGTAATGTAACCCTGAGGAAGGTGCAAGGCTTGCACCGAAACGCGTTGGTGAGAGGTAGAATAAAGGAGTAGTACGATACAAGCATTGTCTTCTTGTGCATCATTTCGGACCAGAGGCTCCACTCCTGGATCTTTTCCCACGGTACACGGTGGCGGTGTGGGTCCAGCAGCAGCTGCATCTCAGGCGTTCAAGCCGGTTGTGGGTGACCACAACTGTACCAGTTGAGCAAGCTACCCATTGGGGCCACCTTTACCTGTCATTATTGATAGGGCGCAATCTGCGCCTCTTTGTCTCCTTTATATTTTTTAGAATGTTTTACTCAGACATTGACTTGCTTCGTCCATAACTGTAGGTGCAGACATACCGGCCAAGATAAGGGCATACGTCTACCAAGCAATCTTCAATAAACAAGTTGTTCAGCATTCGTTTACCAGTCCAATAAACAAAGGAGGCAGAACGATCACCAAACTGTATCATGTCATCGGCAGCAGATCCAATGTTTACATGTGCTGCTGATAAGAGTTTTTTTGGTGGCATAAAAGACCCAATAACCTTAAAAATGCATAATTGCAGATATTTTAACACACTTCAAGAAGTATCTTTCCTATATTATAAGACTACGCTAGGTTGATTTGTTTAAAGGAAATCTGTCAACAGGTGTTTGCTGCATTACGGAATTAATGGTGCTACCGTATATACTAGTGTATAAGCCGACCCGTGTATAAGCCGACCCCCCTACTTTTACCCCCAAAACCTGGGAAAACCTATTGACTCGTGTATAAGCCGAGGGTGGACCCCAGCAGTGTAGTGTACAGCAGCCTCCCCAGTGGTAGTAAACAGCAGCCTCCCCAGTGGTAGTATACAGCAGTCTCCCCCTGTGGTAGTATACAGCAGTCTCCCCCTGTGGTAGTATACAGCAGTCTCCCCCTGTGGTAGTATACAGCAGTCTCCCTCTGTGGTAGTATACAGCAGCCTCCCCCTGTGGTAGCATACAGCAGTCTCCCCCTGTGGTAGTATACAGCAGTCTCCCCCTGTGGTAGTGTACAGCAGCCTCCCCCTGTGGTAGTAAACAGCAGCCTCCCCCTGTGGTAGTATACAGCAGTCTCCCCCTGTGGTAGTATACAGCAGTCTCCCCCTGTGGTAGTATACAGCAGCCTCCCCCTGTGGTAGTATACAGCAGCCTTCCCCTGTGGTAGTATACAGCAGCCTCCCCCTGTGGTAGTATACAGCAGCCTCCCCCTGTGGTAGTATACAGCAGCCTCCCCCTGTGGTAGTATACAGCAGCCTCCCCCTGTGGTAGTATACAGCAGCCTCCCTAGTGGTATATACAGGCCCCTGCTTTCCCCCCATGGTATATACAGACCCCTGCTCCCCCCCCGTTGTATATACAGACCCCCGCTCTCCCCCCCGTTGTATATACAGACCCCCGCTCCCCCCCTCGTGGTATATACAGGCCCCCACTCCCCCCAGTAGTATATACAGGCCCCCACTCCCCCCAGTAGAATATACAGACCACCGCTCCCCCCCTCGTGGTATATACAGGCCCCCACTCCCCCCAGTAGTATATACAGGCCCCCACTCCCCCCAGTAGAATATACAGACCCCTGCTCCCCCCCTCCACGGTATATACAGGCCCCCACTCCCCCAGTAGGATATATACAGGTCCCCCGCGGTAAATACAGGCCCCCCCCCCCCCCCCCGTGGTATATACATGCCCCCGGTAGATGCCGCACACCTGTAAAAGAATCGCTTTCATACTTACCCTCCTCACTGTCATCGCGCGTCCTCCATCCAGTCTCCTTCCTGCTTCTACCCGGTCATGTGACCGCGCAGAAACAATGACGTCAGGATGCGCCGGTCGCCGGGTAGAAGCAGGAATGAGACCGGAGGAGCGCGATGACAGTGAGGAGGGTAAGTATGAAAGCGATTCTTTTACAGGTGTGCGGCATCTACCGGGGGCATGTATATACCACGGGGGGGGGCCTGTATTTACCGCGGGGGGCCTGTATATATCCTACTGGGGAGTGGGAGCCTGTATATTCCACGAGGGGGGGAGCGGGGTTCTGTATATACAACGGGGGGAGAGCGGGGGTCTGTATATACCACGGGGGGGAGCGGGGGCTCTATATACCACGGCGGGGGGAGGACAATGTAATATGCACAGCTCCCCCTGCCGCTGATGGACAGGGGGATGCAGTGCATATTGCATTGCACTAATGAGCGGCCCCACGTGACCGGTCGCTCACTATACAGCCTCCCCCCGCCTGCTCCAGCCCCCGGACACCGGCCCCCCCACACTCAGCCATATAGTGACTCGTGTATAAGCCGAGTGGGGGACTTTTCAGCACATTTTTTGTGCTGAAAAACTCAGCTTATACACGAGTATATACGGTATATAAATACATAATAATTATGATGTTTGGATAATCCATGAGCCATACAACCTTTTTTGATATTATATCTGTGAGAATTAACTCTTTCATGTAATGTTCGACTACTTTTTCCCACCTATTGCTTAGGGTGGCTTCACACTGCAGTTCCATTTAGATGGAAATTTTAGAATAAGTTTATTTTTATTCTCAGTTCTTGCATTTTTCAGAAGACCACCATGCTCCATATACTGAGACCGGTGCTGTAAATTATGAAAGCTAGGTACTATGTTAAATTGAGGTGAAAGAGTTTCCAGACATAATGGAATTTGTTTCCTCTATTTTAGTTCCCCGAAAAAAGATTTTTTTGTGAAATAAGAGTCTGAAAATAACATCAGTGCTGTAACATGGAGAGAAATAATCATTCTCTGCAATTAAGCCTGTAGATAAAATCTTGGATTGTGCTGCTAACAATAATGTCACACGCGTCAATATCGCTGTCAATGTCGCTCGTACGTCACGGATTTTCAGTCGCTCGAGCGACATAAAAGTGACGCAGGAGCGACATTGAAGCGTGTGACCAAGCGATGCAACCTGCGATATGTCGCTGATCGCCGATCGCAGGTTTCACTGCCAGATGTAAAACCTGTCGCTCATCGCTCAGTAGACCTTGTGCATCGCTGCGTGTGACACTAAACTCAGCGACGTATTTTCTATTTTGACAACGTACAAGCGACTAAATAAAATCGCTCGCAAGATGGCGACATCACCGCATCGCTGGGTCATATTGACGCGTGTGACATCTTACCTGCGATAATTCCACATCGCTCAGGCGATTAATAATATGTGACGCATGAGCGATATTGCGGGCGACATTGACACGTGTGACAGGCCCTTAAGGTATTCATTAATTGTTCATCTGAAAAGGTTTGTTTTGCAAACAGAGGACTTGGGCAATTTGTAGTCATTGGGTTGACCATGAACTAACTCCTTTGTATACCAAATTAGTATAGAGTCAGATGTGAACCCTTTGCTTTAAACACTAAAGCTTGGCCAAAACTGGTTTATGCAACAGGATAATGTTTCCAAGTTCAAATCTGGTGAAGAATAAGAAGGAGCAAGATCATTTTCACACTGTCACTCACAGAGGAAAAAATTATTTGTTGATTGGTTGTCATTCAATAATATAATAAATCTGAAACATAAAGCCGAGTGTATGTGTGTATGTATCATAACCCTGCCCGCTCCGCACAGCCCTGCCCACTCTGCATAGCCACGCCCCCTTAGGAGGTGGGAATGTGTGTATGTCTCATAGCCCCACCCACTACACATAGCTCCACCCACTCTACAGTCACACCCATTCCACATAGCCACACCCCTTTAGGGGAAGGATTATCTATATAGTATAATGCAGACTTATAGCCCTCCATATAGCATAATGCAGTCTTATAGCCCTCCAAATAGCGGAATGCAGCATGATAGCCCTCCATATAGCTGAATGCAGCCTCATAGCCTTCCATATACCATAATGCAGCATCATATCATTCCATATCTAATATATAAAGCTGAGTGTATGTATGCATGGGTGTGTATGTATGTGTGTATTTCACAATACAATAAATCAAATCCACAATGCAAATCCACAAGTAGAACTCAGGAGACACAAATACCACACAAATACAGTGACATGACACAGAATGTTATAGGCGAACAATCTACTGTGTCATCACAATTTTGATCTATAACTAAGAACAGTTACGGTAGTTAATATGCCCAGACAACGCCGGGCTCTACAGCTAGTATAATATATTAATCTCACCAAATATTATACAGAATGGAGAAGATAGCTGACAATATTTATAAACTGTGTAAGAAACAAGAGGAGATTTACTACATGTATTAAGGGATTGGAAACACATCTGAAGGCATAAAAATATACAGTGGAAAATGGGGATTTAGATCCTCTTTGAGATGACGTCAACAATTTTAAAGTGCTCTCTGGAACAGAAGAGATTAAAGGAGGAATAGGAGCTTTTAAACCGCAACCGCCTTTTACATTTTTATTTAAGAATATTGGAGAACAAGTGATTTTAATAAAGTTTCTAATATACTTCATTAGAAAATTCTGGTTGCAAACCATTCTTAAACCTTCTACAAAGTATCCCAGCTGCGCAGTGTGTGAAGCATACACATGTTTTTTTCCAGTCACAGCCGTCTTCAGTGAATACGGACTTGTAACAATGTATCAGTTTGCTGGCTCAGAGCAGAGTTGCTAAGCAACATCAGAGCTCAGGATCAGGTTACACTAGTCTCTGCCAGAAAGATGTGTCACAATCTCTGTTAAACCCTTGTCTGCTGGATCCACATAGCTCAGGATCTCTGTTAACCCTTTCTCTGCTATCACATCACATTGCACTAATCCCTATGAGCTGCTGGCTACTCCCACACAGTCAGAGGATGCTGTTTTTCAAATTAGCACAGAAAAATGTTAGAAAACATGTTATTCATTGTTTTTTCTGAATACTTTGTGTCATTAGATTTTCATTTTTGTCGTTTCCATTTTATACATTTATACAGTATGTGTTGGATATTTTGATAATTTAAATAGCGATATAGGACATGCTGTTACACAAATCCGTGTTGAGGGTGTTGTAGGCGTTTGTAGAGAGAGGAGTGTTTGAGTGATGTTTGCAAATATGATGAAAACAGAGAGTTTTAAGTGTATTATTTATTAGAATAAGTTTACAATAAAAATCCTAGAAATACATGGTGGAACCAAAAATATACAGTAGCTCCAGAAAGAAAGAATATGGGGTAAAAACTTGGATCATGTTTGCAGAGTAAAGACTGCTCTCAGTTTTTGTGTTTGATACAATATGTTCATGTACAGGAAAGATAATAACATTGCGTGAAACAAGTAAATGTCCCACCGCCCCATCCATTCCTTAACCATAAGTTTCCCAAACTCCTATCATACTTTGTACATGTAATAAGCACAGGACAATGGTGACCACATTCATTTGTTGAGGAGAGCCATAGGATCAAATACTTAATTAACCTTAAGACATAAGGGGATGAGAGAAACGACCCATAGAGTGTATAATTTTACGTCGCATAAGCTTGTTTTAGACCTAAAACACGGCTGCCATTTCCTGTTTCATCACACCATGCCATGGTATGCAAGATGGTGACTGGATCTACGACTACATCCTGTTCGTCAAGGAAGTTCCGGGAGGAAGCAGGATTCCATGTAAGGACTGACCAATCACAGAACGACATGGCACCTGGAAATGCTCGATCAAGATCACACCCCCTGATGACCTCATGGATCCGCCCATGGACGAGCCCATTATCCAACCCACTAACCAATTAATACATCTGAGTAGGGCTGGCCGAGCCCCTTACTGAGTTTTTATATGTCCATGCCTGTTCAAATAAACTCACTTGGAGCTGATCAAGGAGAGTGTACATCTGACTCTGTGTCTGGCACTTGGTCCATATATATTAGGCAAGAAGCAAGCAACAAATTAATATTTCAAAATATTAATCTATATTACATATAGGAGTCTAAATGTAAATCAGTGGAATATGGACTAAGATTATATATGGGATATCTTCTTGTTTACAGATTTTACCTGACATGTTTGCTATTTTTTCTGTCTCAAACATGAAAGAGGCCAAAACCAAGATCTGCAGACCAGAATAAGATCAGTGGCTTCAATTTCAGCCCGACTCTCAGTATACTAGGTACTGTGTGCTGATCTAGTAACGGCTCTGATATATTCAGGCATCATTATACTCATTGCAGACAAATGACGTGCACATTGTGGTCAGAACACGGATTTATCTCTACGGATTTATCTCTACGTCTACAGTAATGAGTTCACATTCAATATTTCGTGAAGACAAATTAAATGAAGATAATAATACCAAAGAATTTGTGATTGCAATCATTTTCAGGAAGAAACTGAGTATTATCTCACAGAATGGCAGGGGTGTCAATACTTTTGGCCACAACTGTAGTTCTTGGAGGAGGGGGAGTAATATCGAAGGTGCAAAAATGGAAAATCACCCCGTTAGGAATAGTTTATTATTCATACAGGTAAAAAATATAAAAAAATTAAGGTTAATAATAAAAAGTCATAGACTTCAATATGACCAAAAATAAAAATTCTCACTATCCCCATAGAAATAGTAAATCACTTGGTAATATGTATTCATATGAATATATTATACATGAAACTTACCAACAACTTGTTCTACCTGTCAATGAACTTCCTACACTACTTCAAATAAATATTCATGAGAAGGAAAAGCCTGAACCAGGTTGATAAGGATTCTATGGTTTATTTTTATTAAGGATTCTAATTGAAATGTAGTAATGTATAATTAGGCAAGTAAACATTCCTAAAAACATTACGGTAACATCAACATATCAAGACGAGTGACAAGAACATTACATTAACCTTACAGATTTACTTATTAAATGCCCAATATCATCAGAAACACAGGTGCGATTCTGCGCTACATGTAAGCGCGAACATTGCTTTGGCTATTTCTGTGGTCAGACACTGCCATCTAGTGGTCCATGTAAAGAATACAAGTAGAATGTAGTAATTATTATTATACCGCCATTCATTCCATGGTGCTTTACATGTAAAATGAGGGTAAAAGTACAATAATCCTGAACGATTCAAGGCACTGAGTGGTATAAGAGGAGAGAATACTCTGCCCACGAGGGCTCACAGTCTACAAATACGCAAATTATTATTATTATTATTTATTTATACAGCGCCATTAGATTCCATGGCGCTTTACATATGGAAAGGGCAGACGAGGACAAGTACAACATGTATGGACAATCAAATCGTACAGATACAGGAGGGAGGGGACCCTGTCCGCGAGGACTCACAGTCTACGAGGGACGGGTGGGGATACAGGAGGGGGAAGTGCCGAGCGTGGGACGCAGTGGCGTAACTTCAGGGCCAGGGGCCCTGATGCGTAAGCTCCAATGGGGCCCCCAATTATTGCAAATCTTTAATAGTATTAGTCTTTTTCTATAGGCCAAAGGGACTTTTGGGGCCCCCCTAGGCTGCAGGGCCCGGGTGCGATCGCAACCTCTGCACCTATTGTAGTTACGCCCCTGGTGGGACGGTGCGGTGAAAAGGGACTCATTGTAGGTTGTAGGCAAATATAACAATACTAATAAACTACCGTAGATATAATGCCGACACATTTACATATTTAGTGAGGACATATGGAGCCAATATCAGATATTACAAAACAATACAGTAATTAACCATTTCTATAATAGGAACGAGGAGATACAAAAGTAGAAGGCGGGGATATGAAACGTAAAAAGTGCTTGTAGTGTATGGCCTGGCCATCTTTTATAATGAAGAAGGTTGTATGGGCCGGTCATCTGTGCATGGTAATATATGAAGTGGTATTAATCTTATGGACTACGAGAAAAACGGTTACAAAAGTGACCATATTTTGTCCAAAAATAATGACCTACTAATTTTTGGCCAAAATATGGTCACTTTTGCAACAGTTTTTCTCATAGTCCATAAGATTAATACCACTGAGTAAAGTTAGAATATTGAAGTGATATAATTTACAAGACTTTGAAATATAATAATGGCTTATCTGTTGCAAAGAAAGATAAGGAAAGATAATCCAGCTTTTCTTTCACAATGATTTATTTCACATTTGTAACATGCATCTACACTTCAGGGTTAACCATGATAGGCATCACCTACGCGTTCAGGTGCACCCTAAATCATCATACATGTTACAAATCTGGAATAAATCATCCCTGGAGAGAAGCTGGATTATCTTTCTTAGCAATTTATGTATCTGAGCCAAAGCAGTGCCTGAATCCCTGCTCCTGCCGGTGGAAGATCGGCTCATGGTGAGCTGGACTTTTTCTTATATGATAACTATGTATCTGTTATGACGCTGGACACATTGTTAGTTCTATTGTATCTGATGTCATATATGTAGTAGATAAAATAGAAAAAAAAAACTGCCAGCACTCCCTAACTTGCAGGTCTGAATAGGTGCATCCTGAACACAAAGTTATTATAAGGCTGGCTTCACACTACGATTTTTGGGATCCGGGGTTGTCCGTTGTGAACCGATTTGGTCCCTATTGTATCCCTATGGTGCCAGATGGGGCCGGATGGCAGCTTTTTGCCATACGTTTTGCTGTCTGTCCGGCTGGATCCGGGGGATTATGTTTTCTTGCCCCGGACCCAAAATCGGAGCTTGCAGCATTTTTTGTGTCCGGGGCAAAAATCAGACAAAATCGGATCCGCCACCCATAGCATGGGAGTCTATGGGCGCCGGATCACGCCGGATCTGACATAAAATCGGACCAGTTCCTGGACGCCTGGTGCTGAAAGAGTGGTGGTTGTTAAAAGCAGCCGCCGCTGAATTTCAGCACCTGGAGAGCTCCCCGGCTGACATTTCAGCACCGGGAGAACTCCCTCCAGCCGCTATGCTGAAATTTAAGCACTGGACAGCGGCAGCAGCTGATTCCGGCAGAAACCAGGATTGGAGAGAATATTTGCCCTCCAGTTCTGTTTTGTCCGCAGCTGTCAGGTTCTGTCCAGCGCATCCTGCAAAACACAGAACCTGACAGCAGAAAATTGTGGTGTGAAGTCGGCCTCACAAACATGTAACAAAAGCCGTTGCACTAAGGAATGCAAACAATGAATGCAATGAACACACAAATATGATCTGCTTAACCCCTTCCCGACCTATGACGTTGTACAACGTCATGGGCCGGTAAGGGGCGTTTGATGTGAGCTCCGGCGCAGAGCTCACATCAAAGCCCCGACATCTCAGCTGATCTCATCAGCTGAGATGTCAGGGTAACAGCAACGATTGGATCCGGGATCCGATCGGTGCTGTTAACCCCTTGGATCATAGTAACATAGTAACATAGTAACATAGTAACATAGTAACATAGTTTTTAAGGTTGAAGGAAGACTTTAAGTCCATCTAGTTCAACCCATAGCCTAACATGTTGATCCAGAGGAAGGCAAAAAAACCCCATGTGGCAACACTAAGCTCCACATTGGGGGAAAAAATTCCTTCCTGACTCCAGATACGGCAATCAGACTAATTCCCTGGATCAACGCCCTATCAAAGAATCTAGTATATATAACCGGTAATATTATAGTTTTCAAGAAAGGCATCCAGGCCCTTCTTAAATGTTAGTAGTGACTCACTCATTACAACATCATGTGGCAGAGAGTTCCATAGTCTCACTGCTCTTACAGTAAAGAATCCACGTCTGTGATTATGATTAAACCTTCTTCCCTCCAGACGTAGAGGATGCCCCCTTGTCCCAGTCTCAGGCCTAAGAGTAAAGAGATCATTAGAAAGGTCTCTGTACTGCCCCCTCATATATTTGTACATTATTATAAGATCACCCCTAAGCCTTCGTTTTTCCAAGCTAAATAACCCCAAGTTTAATAACCTGTCTTGGTATTGCAGACCCTTAGTCCTCTAATAACTTTTGTCGCTCTTCTCTGGACCCGCTCTAGTTCAGCTATGTCTTTCTTATACACCGGAGACCAGAATTGTACACAGTATTCTAAGTGTGGTCGCACTAGTGACTTGTATAGAGGTAAAATTATGTTCTCCTCATGAGCATCTATGCCTCTTTTAATACATCCCATTATTTTATTTGCCTTTACAGCAGCTGCCTGACACTGGCCACTAAATGTGAGTTTGTCATCTACCCATACACCCAGGTCTTTTTCAGTGGTAGTTTTGCCCAGTGTTTTATAATTAAGCACATAATTATACCCTTTGTTTCCTCTGCCCAAGTGCATGACTTTACATTTATCCCCATTAAAGCGCATTTGCCATTTAGCAGCCCAAGCTTCTAGTTTACATAAATCCTCCTGTAATATAAAATTGTCCTCCTCTGTATTGATTACCCTGCAGAGTTTAGTGTCATCTGCAAATATTGAGATTCTACTCTGTATGCCCCCTACAAGGTCATTAATAAATATATTAAATAGGAGCGGGCCCAACACTGACCCCTGTGGTACCCCACTGTTAACTGTGACCCATTCTGAGTGTGTTCCATTAATAACCACCCTTTGTTTCCTATCACTAAGCCAGTTCTTAACCCACTTACACATATTTTCCCCTATCCCCATTGCCCTCATTTTATGTATCAACCTTTTGTGTGGCACCGTATCAAAAGCTTTTGAAAAGTCCATATACACCACATCCACTGCATTTCCTTGGTCCAGTCCAGAACTTACTTCTTCATAGAAGCTTATTAGATTAGTTTGACAGGAACGGTCCCTCGTAAAACCATGTTGATAATGGGTCATGAGGTTATTTTTGTTCAGATACTCCAGTATAGCATCTCTTAGAAAACCCTCTAGGATTTTACCCACAGTAGAGGTTAAGCTTACTGGCCTATAATTTCCAAGTTCAGTTTTTGTCCCCTTTTTGAATATTGGCACCACATTTGCTATACGCCAGTCCTGTGGTACAGACCCTGATATTATGGAATCTTTAAATATTAAAAATAATGGTCTATCTATGACAGTACTTAATTCCTGCAGCACTCTGGGGTGTATCCCATCTGGGCCCGGGGATTTGTCAATTTTAGTGATTTTTAGACGATACCGTACTTCCTCTTGGGTTAAGCAGGTGACGTTTAATTGAGAATTTTTGTTATCACTGATCATATTGTCTGTCATGGGATTTTCTTGTGTAAATACTGTTGAAAAAAAGTCATTTAGCATATTTGCTTTTTCCTCATCCTCATCCACCATTTCACCCAGACTATTTTTAAAGGGGCCAACACCATCATTTTTTAGTTTCTTACTATTTATGTAGTTAAAAAATATTTTGGGATTCTTTTTACTTTCTCTGGCAATGAGTCTCTCTGTCTCAATCTTTGCTGCCTTGATTTGCTTTTTACAATTGTTATTTAATTTTCTGTATTTATTTAATGCTTCATCACTACCTACTTGCTTTAATTCCCTAAATGCTTTCTTTTTGTCACATATTGCACTTCTTACCGCTTTATTTAGCCATAGTGGTTTCCTCCTATTTCTAGCATGCTTATTCCCATAGGGTATATATTGTGCACAGGTCCTATTCAGGATGCTAATAAACATCTCCCATTTGTGTTGTGTACTTTTATGTCTCAGGACATCGTCCCAGTTTATTGCACTAAGATCATCTCTCAACCGTTGCCCTCACTGACAGCGGGATCCAAGGCGGCCGCGGCGGGGAATGCGTTGTACCCCGCCTACACCGAAATCCCACGATAGTATCGCGGGATCTCCGGCACTCACGTGACAGCCCGGGGTCCTGACTAGACCCAGGATGCTGTCACTGAGCACTTCCGGGTTGTGGTTGGCATGCGCTGTAATGGGCATCAATGGACAGCTTCGCTAGGGAGGCCTATGGTTAGTAGGAGTGCTGAGACCCAGTGGAGTTGAGTTGCCAGATGAGCGTAGTCTTGGATGCATCTACTGGTGAGAGCCCTGGGTTAATGCATGTTAATTTATGTAAACAGATGCCAGGTTCTGATAATGATGCAGATATTTATTTCAGAGTTTTGGTCAGTTTATAAATAGTTCTTCTGGCAGTATGGTTAAGCCAGTCAATGTTTTGAATGAGAGTTCTAATATGGATGTTGTCAATGTGTTGGTGGGGTGTGTACCAGCTAGAGTGGTTCTGGAACTAGCAATAGTTTGGATTACTCCTCCCAATGTTGGTAACGAGTTTGATGGTAAGGTTGTCAGTTATACACGGCGTGCTGGTATACCTGCAATCTGTTTGAAAAAGTCTTTGACTTGTGGCATGTCGGCACTAGATTTTTTATTTGGCTATGTCCATTAAAGAAAAAAAATTGAGAATATGTCGATCTGTTCTAGTTATTGTCTTCGATGAAGGAGGTTAACATGGATAAGAGAAAAAAGGAGATTTTTATGTACTCATCACAAAATCTCTTTCACTTAGCCTCTAATTTGGGGACACAGGACCATGGGTGTTATGCTGCTGTCCATTAGGAGGCGACACTATGCATAATCTGAAAAAGATTAACAGTGGCTCCTTCTCTGCAGTATACACCCCTGGCCAGCCACAGCCTTAACCAGTTTTGTGCTAAAGCAGTAGGAGGAACATAACATAGATAACATAACCATGCCTATAAAAAAAGGCAACTATGTACGAGCTCAAGAACAATATGAGAACTCAGTATAAAAAACGGCCCAAAACGGGCAACAGGGCGGGAGCTGTGTCCCCCAATTAGAGGCTAAGATAAAGAGATTTTACGGTGAGTACATAAAAATCTCCTTTTCTTTTTCACCTCATTGGGGGACACAGGACCATGGGACGTCCCAAAGCAGTCCCTGGGTGGGAAGCAATGGAACGATTATTGTGCAGACAGTCCCCTACAGGTGGGGCACTGCCGCCTGCAGGACACGCCTACGCAGGCTCGCATCTGCTGAGGACTGGGAATGGACCCTGTAGTGTTTGGTAAACGTGTGTAAGCTAGACCAGGTGGCCGCCTTACACACTTGTTGTGCCGAGGCCTGGTGCCTAACGGCCCAAGAGGCCCCTACCACACGGGTAGAATGTGCCGTAATACCAGCCGGAAGAGGTGAATTTTTAAGCCTGTAGGCCTCCTGTATGGTGGATTTTATCCACCTAGTGAGGGTAGCTTTGGAAGCTGGCATACCCTTGCGGGTACCTTCCAGAAGAAGGAAGAGGGAATAGGGCAATGGTGTCTGGCCACGATCTTCGCACCAAGTAAAGAAGGCCTTCCAGGTACAATAGTAAATCTTGGCAGAGGCTGGTTTCCTCGCCCTGATCATGGTTCCAATGACGTCCGGCGAGAAGCCTGCTTGGGTTAAAACCCAGGTCTCAAGGTCCACGCCATCAAATTGAGGGCACCTGAATTCCTAATAATGAATCTAAAAGTTTTCGCTTGATCCACCATTTAGGATACCCAGGAGGAAGCTTCCTTCAATGACTCCATTCATAAAGCTACTGTTGCCATGTCATATGCATCATTTGACCACGTGGTAGATTTACTATGCCAATTTGGTCAAGGTGAAGCCTGCTGTAAAGCCCTTGCCAGTTTCATCTGCTGGATTCAACTCTCTCGGTTTTCAGTTTGAAGGGCAACTCTTTTTTGATAAGGCATTGCCAATGGATTTTACTTTGTCCTGTTTTCAGCTTGAGTCATTATCTTCTTTTCTTGAATGGGCAGTTAAGCAGGAGTGTCGGATGGGAAATACGTTATACTATTTAGATGATTTTTTATTTGTTGGTAGCTCTGACTCTGTTGATTGTCATTACTGAATAGCTTTGTTAAGTTGATGGATGATTTTGGTGAGGCAGTAGAAAAAAACGGTGTCCCCTTGTAGTTGTTTACAGTTTTTGGGTATTGTTCTAGACTCTGTGGCCATGGAATTTAGGCTTCCTGAAGTAAAATTGCATAAAATGGTATCTAGCATTGGAGAGTTATTGAAGGTTAAAAACATGTTTTCAGTGCTTGGTTTGTAAAGGCCCCGTCACACGTGTCAACCAAGGCTGCGATGTCGGAAGCGATGTGTGGGTGCACAGTCGCTTCCGACATCGCAGCCTTGGTGTCACACGGCAGGATGTTGCTGGTGACGCCGCAGCGATGTGGGTGGAGCCATGGCTCGCTGGTCTGGGATCAACCCAGCGAGCGATCCATAGGCTGGATTGCCACAAACATCGCTATTGCGGTGTCAGACGGCACGATCCAGCCTAATTGCTGGTTGAAGATTGACAGGTTTACGCTCATCCTCGTAAACCTGTCAACCTGCGATAAATCGCAGTTGGGTCGCGCTGTCACACAGCACGACGCACTTGCGATATCGCTAGCGACATCGCTGATGCGTCACTTTTCGGCGATGTCGCTAGCGACATTGACACGTGTGACACGGCCTTTAGTGTTGTGTTCCAGATTAAACGTCGATCAAACAATTGAAACATCCGTGGTCGCATGTGTGGTTAACCAGATCTGTTAAGGATTTGGTTGTAATTTTTATCTCATTACAATGAATGTTGTGTTTTGCACACGGAATCTCTGGAAGGTGACGTTGGGCTTGTTTACCGATGCTGCAGGCGGAGTTGATTTTTGTCTATTTTTGGAACTTGTATTGGTGTGCTGGAGCTTGGAAGGAGTCTTGGATTGTAAATGGCTTTACTAGGAACATCACCCTTTTGGAATTGTTTTCGGTAGTTGCTGCCTTGGTGTATTACTAACTTTGATAATATGGGAGTAGTTTTAGCCATCAGTTGTCTGTCTTCTAAATATGAGATGGTTGTTAGACTTCTTCGTCATTTGGTACTTGTGTGTCTACAATTTAATATTTGGATTAAGGCTAGGCATGTTAAAGGTATTTGTAATAACATAGCCGATTCTCTTTCCCGTTGCCAGACGGAGATTTCGGGTGTTGGGTCCTACAGCCAACCAGGATGGGTGTGAATGTCTAAAGCATCTCTGGGAATTGGTATGGGATCAGCGTTACCTTTCTTGAGAAATTCTGTAGTAGGCAAGACATGGAGTGCCTATGCAGCTTCATGGTGGATTTGGTACGATTTAGGTATCTGTAATAATGTTATTGTTGATAAGTACAACGTTGACTTTCCTTTGGATTTCGTGTTGGATATATTTCAGGTGTTCAACTAGTTACATTTAAAAATAGCTGGATTTTAAGCCAGTGAATTCACTTATTCAGGTCTGATTGTTAAGGGGTATAAGAAAGGTAATTGGGCACTACATATGCATTGATCTATTTTGTTTTCCTTATTGAAATACTTTGTGGATTCATTTGTTTGTTTTTTCGAATGATGAATGTCAGATATTTCGGGTTGCTTTTCTATTTGCCTTCAGAATTTGTGAAATGGTTGCGGTGAGTAAATTTAAAGCTATAATTTATGCTGTGTGGATGTTATTTTTGGAGATTCATTCTTGATCTTGCATACTAAGAGATCAAAGACAGATCGGTCTGATAAAGGAACTTCGATCCGTCCTAATTTTACTGCAGGATGTTAGGTATTGTCTTGTCAAGCTACGTTTTTTGAGGGTATTCGGCTTCTGCTTCCAGGTCCTTTCTTGATGCAACAGGATGGTTCTCTGTTGACAATATATAAGTTTAGTGTTGTTACGTAAAGAGGTCTGTCTCGGCTACATTTGGAGCAATTGGAAGTTTTCTATACATTCGTTTGGGATCAGGACAGCTAGATTTGCAGCTGGTTTGGACGAGAAAATTAAGTCTGTTTAGTAGGTGAGGTTCTAATTGCTTTCAGATTTAGGTTCCACCTAATGAAGAATGAAGAAAATTGTTGGATTATAGAACATTCTTGTTTTTGGGGGGCACAAAGAAGAGCTACAGTTCAAGTGTATAGCGAGAATTTTTCAAGCGGATCCTGAATCTTTTCAAATATATGGGTAGGGAATACGAGGTATGAGGTGGAATCCATTGGGTGGGATTGTTCAGGAGCTGAGCCAGGTTTGAGAGCAGCCTGACATTTTGATAACCCATTTGGGCAGGTAATGATATGGATCAGATCCACAGTCTGACCAAGAAGGTTATGTTTTTTGTTGTTCAGAAGCTTTTTTCCACGTTGTATTTTGTGTTTTTTGGAGATCAATTAGTTTGGTCTAGCAAACAATTCGAGATTTTAGATGAGATACAAAAACGGTTTGAGCGAAATTCTTATTTTTCCTTGAATGGGGTTTCTTATCAGCATGTGGATTCAGAGGGTATTGAGAAGGGTTTCCAACATTGGAATTGACATTTTCAATATCAGATTCATGAATTTGATAGAAAAGTCTGCGGTGGTTTGGGGGGGCCATGAATACTTGAGGCAGACGAGGCTTGTGGGTGGTCGTCCAGTCTAGCCTTGGTTTTAAGTTTGGTAAATTTATGATTGTATATGAAATTGGTTATGTACTTATTTATGCATATTAAAATATTTAACAATTTATTTAACCCTTTAATAAACATCAAAGCCTTTACAAAATGTTTGTGGTATTGTCTTTATTAGGGTAGTTTAAGGCTCAGGGGTGGGATATTACATGTCATTCACATTCTATGCATAGTCCCCCTCTTTAAAGCATTACTGGTGTGCATGCCTTTGACAAACTTGTCAGAAGCAGACACCTTGAGTTTGGGAAGAGAGCCCAACACCCAGCAGTAGATTGTGTGCTGACAGCCTAGCTAAGTGCAGGGGAATTGACATTTATAAAAGGGATGGGGACAAAGATTGACACTTATGGAAAACACTTTCCCTTTATCTGATGTCTTAGTTGTGGCAGATGGCGTCATCTTGGTGAGCTTACTCTCACACCTGCAGCGAGCTTATTCTTAGCCTTCATTTTTGGCTATTCTCTCTCCATGCCTATATAATGTGTACGTTTCCTTTGAGGGTTATTTTGTTATCTTCTACGGTCTTGTACCTCTTGTTGCCAACTGACTTTACTTCTACATTTTTTCCCCTTAGGACTTACTGATCATGATGTTTTTCTTTGACTCACGTATTCTAGTTAGATAAAGGCATAACTTGATAGTATGTACTATTTATGTACCAATCATGTCCTATTGTGGTATGAACTCTTACTAAGCAACTGAGTTCTAGCTATTTTATATATTAACTGTGTCCTGATTGCAGCTATAATAATTATAGTGTTATGTACTTTATATTTATATTGACTTTTTGTAACCACCATTACTTGCTGGGTAACTCCGTTCCATTCTATACTCAGGTGAACCAGTTGCTTTTATGTCACTTGCATCGTGCAGCTTTTTACAGTGCAACATATTAGGACTAGTGTCTGCTTTTAATTGATTTTACATTTTGTGCATTGTTGGTGTTCTTCCTGTGGCTATATTTTTATATTATTTAGGTGTGCACATTGTATACGCAAAGTTGTTTCCCTTTTCATCTGTTTCTTACTTTGCACGATGTGGCACCATCATTTACTCCGATTTTGGATTAGCTGTGCACCCCTATCCCCCCTTTCAAAATTGGCACCTCTGCTATTGATATTTATATACACTGCACACTGAGTATATTTATCTAGTGGGATTCCCAGACCTAGTTTTCTTCCCATTATCATGTACATTGTAAGCCAACAAGGGCAGGGTCCTCTCCCTCTGTACCAGTCTGTCATTGCTAATGTTTACTGTAAACTATATCTATAATTTTGTATGCAACCCATTTCTCATTTACAGCACATATAATAATATATATATGGCAGACGCAAGTGTCTGGAGGTAGCATGGCGAATGTCATGCTACCTTCACAATCATGCAGCATGACTGGTTTAGAAGAGGTCAGTGATGGTCTGGTTAGGCACATTCCTCCAAGCTATAGCAAATGGTACCAAGACTGCTGTTAGGTAGTAGGATATTCACTGTCGGTCCTTACACTGGTGCAGTGGGCCCGGGGTCCCTACATGGTGCAGAACAAATTCCAATCAACGGAGCTGGCAGTTCATGGATGACAAGCAGTTCGTATTTTCTGCACATTTGAGTGTAATTCCTTTGGTTATTTCTCACACATTAACAACATAGGGAATATAGATTGTGAGTCCCAGTGGGGACAGTTAGGTTGTCTATAAAGCATTGAGGGATTGATGAAGATATATTAAGGGAGTAAAATAAACAACTCATGATTTTGATTGGTCTTCACTTTCCCTGTATTTCCTTCTGGACACCATCATCATGCAGCAAGAGCATACAGGCAGGTGGGATCTAATTCATGATTATGGTTCTCATCTGAAACAAGTACATCTACATTATTTTTTATGTATACTTGTACATGACATTTGATGACAATTTTAGCCCTTGGATTTTCTTTGAAATACATGTTTCTGCACACCGCAGAGCTGCAATTCTCTTGCCTCTTCTGCTACTCGTCACATCTGAACAGTACATTTCTCTTCTGCAGTGTTGAAGGTCCTTTTGCACTGGAATCTTTAGATTACATTACATAAGACTTTTCACATTGCCAGTTACAGTGAAGGAATCACACAGGTTTGATCCACCAGCAATGTAAATATCTAATCTGTCATGGGTATCCTTGGTTGACATTTTACTTTCCATTGACGTTCATTCATCATTTTGTTTTAAAGGAATTCTAGAGAGCTTCTATCCAAAATCGGTGTTCCTTTCATGTTTTTTTTTTCTTTTTTTTAACAGAGTAGATGGGGTACATGGTTATGTGCTGCTACTGTTCTTTACATCATGCAGTAATCAATATATTTTTACATATATATGTATATTTTGAATCTGTAGTGTCATTGACTTTCCATTATTAGGAACACTTAGCTAAATGACTGTTTTATTTTTACTTCCTGTAGATAAAATATTACGCTCGTCATTATTGTTGTTTGAGTATTAACCAATTAAAAAAAAAAAAAAAAAAGTCCATTATTTTTTTGATTTAAAAAAAAAAAACACAAAATAGTCTTCTCCTTTGGGGTGCACAGCATACTGGTGGTTTACAAAGAGCATGTCTATATTGCATCATAGTCCTCCTCATCTTCATGTTTGCGCTTTAATGGATTGGATTCGGCTACTGTGTTTTGTGATGACACCATGTTCGTTGTGATGAGGATGTTTTTGGAGCCGATCAATGAAGGATTAATCAGGACGTTTTGAACTGTGGGGGTTGTAGGAGTGGCTGTAATAGAAAACAAGAAAATTATAATAACAATAACTGTATAAAGTCATACATTTAAACATTTTTTTTTTTAAACTTGCAGCTTCTATAATATTGTGCAGATCTGGGGGGCTGCAGGTCAACAGACCCCAATGAGTGATCAAAGCACTTGTGAGAAGTTCACACACACAGTAAATAAAAAAAAGCTTTCAAAAAGATTCATCAAAGCTTTCACGCCAGGATTCTGGAATAAAAAGTTTGGAAAAGTTACATATTTTGGCTCAACTGGCAGCTGCGCACTTTAGATGTCGCCGTGCATTTTCACCGTGTTCCAAAACGGGCAGAGCTGGGCGGCTAAAAGAAGACCATTGATCGACATAGTGGCATTGCCTACACCAGAAATCTTTTCCAACAAGCAGTGAATTAGGATTTGTGGTAAGGAGCTCACGCCACTCGTCCAACTCCCTCAGCCTTACAATGGATACTCTGCTCTTTGTGACTGCTCAGGCAGGAGCTGGGTGCTTCTTGGGGTGTGTTCACACACTGAATTTGTGGTGCAGACTTTGAAATTCCAAAATCTGCACCTACTGGCAGAAAAATGCACCAAAACCCTCCTTTTAATGCAGAATTGAAGGTGCTTTGTGTCGATTTCAATAAAGCTTGGATATTTTGGCCACAAAAAAAAAAAAAAAAAAAAAAAAAGTGTGAAATCCTGCTTCCCCACCTTCAACACTATCACTTCCTGTAGATTGTAATGCAAATTTGCCACAAAATAAACAGCACATACGCATCGTGCGAACACTGCTGTGTAATGTGAGTTAACATGAGGGTCTATGGGTGGAAAAACGCACTAAAATCCGCTGCAAGAATTGACATGATATAGATTTCCCCGCAATCAAATACGCAGTCGATCTGCTGCGGAAAAAAAAAAAATGCGCCATGCGGACAGGACATCACAAATCACAAACTTTTCTGCGAATCTGCTTTGGATCCGCTCCAAATAAGTGTCAAACTACTCATCATGCGAACGGGGCCCCTCAAGATGTGTTTGGACCTGGTGGGGGTCTCAAACCCCATGCCTGTTTTAGGGTATATGCATACGTCGAGTATTTGCAGTAGTATTTTTTCTGCGCAAAAGAAGTGTTTAATGACGTTCACACATTGCACATTTGGTGCAGAAAAATGCCGCATTTTACCGTTTCCATAAACTACATGAGATCCTAAAACCCACTGTACACGCAATTATTTTTTTCCTTTGCAGAGTGTTAATTATTTCAGCATTTTTCATTCATTCTAATGAATTGGGGGGAAATAAACAGCTTTTTATACAGCATTTTTTATTTCCCCCTTCCCCACCCCCACGAGACTTTTTGATGGCAAAATGCATGCAGCAAATGTTTAATTTGTGCACATATCCTTGTGCGGCGTATAATAGAAGCGTCTGTGATGCGTTTTTTTTCCACATTGCTTCAGACTATGAAATGCTGCAAAGTTTTATATTAAAACATAAATGGCGATAACAGGGGAGCTGATCTCGCCTGGTTCCCTCCGAACCTCACATCACCCTGAACAAATGGAGAAAAGACATGGAGGATTTCATTTTACATATTTCCTTTATAACAGTATAAAAAAAAATAAGTGAATTTATAAAATGGAAACACCAAGATCATATAAACACACACACACACACACACCTGTTTTAACTGCTGTCTGGGAAGTTGGAATCTGAACTGTAAATCTCTGGCCGGCGAGAGCCACTTGAGTGCCGCCAACCTTAGAAACCGATACGGTCTGAGCTGAAGGTGTCCCTGCGAAGAAGGGAAAAAAATTAAATAAAAATAGATTTGAGATCAAACTGCAACAAAATGAGATTCTGGAGACAGTAATTAGGCATGTCAGTATTGCAAATAATGAACATGAAAACAAAACAAAAAAAAAAGTCACGGTATTTGGAAATATTAAGTGAATAAATGTATACAGAAATTGTTTTACTTAAACTCAGAAAAGCTGAGAAGGCCTGATCATTTTATATCGCTTTATGTACCCCCTACCCAGATTAAATTACAATTCCACTTTAAAGAGAATTTGTCAGGTCCATTAACACTATTAACCTGCAGGTATATGGTCAATAGTGTTATGAAGCTGTCCTACCGCAGTACTGAAAGTGTGGCAGCCAGGAGAAGATGAACTATTTCTCCTGAGAGCTGCAAAAAATACATTCAACACTCTCAGCACTGAGAGCGGGGGCTGTTAGCACACCCCAGCACTGACTGACAGCCGGATCCACAGGGCATCAGTGCAGAGCTGCCTGACAAGCGGTGCCTCTTCTTTAATAGGAACTGTGAGCACAGTATGACAGCTGAAACCAGATACAGGTGCTCGGTGCATCATGCCATCTCCAAACATTTATGTACATCTTCTCACCTGCTTGTTTTCCTCTTTATTTGCCCTTCTTTGGCTCCATGAAGCCAGAGCTGTCAATCAAAGGAGGAGGAGGGTGAAGCTAGTGAAAACAAGCTGGTGGGAAGGTGAACCTAATGCTTTGGCCCTGCCATGATCCACAGAGCGCCTGTACTAAGTTTGAACAGTCATTCTGCCCTTACAGAGTCGCTCATGAATGAGGAGCATCTGTCACCACCTTCGATCAAGACCGGCGGGAAAAATCATTGTCTTGATGAATCAGGAACATACTTAGGTTCTATTCAGATTTATTTTCCAGATTCCCCATTTACCGTATATACTCATGTATAAGCTGACCCGTGTATAAGCCGACCCCCCTACTTTTGCCCCCAAAACCTGGGAAAACCTATTGACTCGTGTATAAGCCGAGGGTGGACCCCAGCACAGGTATACAGCCCCCAGCAGTGTGGTATACAGCAGCCCCAGTGGTAGTACACAGCAGCCCCAGTGGTTAATATACAGCAGCAGCCCCAGTGGTTAATATACAGCAGCAGCCCCAGTGGTTAATATACAGCAGCAGCCCCAGTGGTTAATATACAGCAGCAGCCCCAGTGGTTAATATACAGCAGCAGCCCCAGTGGTTAATATACAGCAGCCCCCCCAGTGGTTAATATACAGCAGCCCCCCCAGTGGTTAATATACAGCAGCCCCCCCAGTGGTTAATATACAGCAGCAGCCCCAGAGGTAGTATACAGCAGCAGCCCCAGAGGTAGTATACAGCAGCAGCCCAGAGGTAGTATACAGCAGCAGCCCCAGAGGTAGTATACAGCAGCAGCCCCAGAGGTAGTATACAGCAGCAGCCCCAGAGGTAGTATACAGCAGCAGCCCCAGAGGTAGTATACAGCAGCAGCCCCAGAGGTAGTATACAGCAGCAGCCCCAGAGGTAGTATACAGCAGCAGCCCCAGTGGTGTATACAGCAGCAGCCCCAGAGGTAGTATACAGCAGCAGCCCCAGTGGTGTATACAGCAGCAGCCCCAGTGGTGTATACAGCAGCAGCCCCAGGGCTGTATACAGGCCCCCCCCATCATGATCCAGGGCCCCCCCCCCCCCTTGCGCGGCAAACCTGTAAAGTAAAATCATACTTATCCCTGTCCTGTCGCGCTGTCCCGCCGCTTGCCGACATCACGATCCCGGGCTTCATTCCGCGTCTTCCGGCTTCCTGTGGTCGCGGGCAATGACGTCAAATGAGGACCCTACCCCGATTTACTGACTGCTGTATTGCTTACCTATTGTAGGTGTGCTGGGTCTGCTGGATACGGCCCCCACGCTTAGCCTGGGGACAGTAATTCTGCTGCCTGATGATGGAATCTGTAACAAAGGAAAGCAAAATAAAGACAATGCAAGAAACCTAGAAGAACACCTACAGCTCATATACAAATAAAATCCATAGGATAGGGGATAATTTACTGATTACCGTTGATCCCGAGAATGGGACACTGCAGCCCCGTTGTGAACAAAGCGGAAGTGAACATGCTCAGCTTCTGCTACATTCATTGTCTATTGGACTGATGGAAACGTTCACTCCAAAGCTCTGAATCCTGGGATCATTGGAGGTCCCAACAATCAGACACCGAGTGATCAGCAAATTATCCCCCATCACATGAACAGGAGATAAAGGGTTATGGAGAACCTCTGCTCCACTCTATCAGGTCCCCATCTTTTGGGATCGCCAGAAATGCATACATGAGAACTTATTCCCTTTGACGGGTCATTCCCCAAAAAAAAAACAAAAAAAAAAAACTTTGTATTTATGTCAGGTTTGCGTGTTGAATATGTTTTTTAGTGATGTATATAGAAGTGTTATCTGTCATTGTAAAGGAGGGGGGAGAAGGAGATGAGCTGTGACATCACCTATTGTGAATGGTGGATCCTGTGTTATCTACTGTATATAGAGGTGTTATCAGTCATTGTACAGGAGGAGGTGAGCGGTGATATCACCTATTGTGAATGGTGGATCCTGTGTTAACACCTATATACAGTAGATAACACAGGATCCACCATTCACAATAGGTGATATCACAGCTCACCTCCTCCTGTACATTAACTGACAGCATTTCTATATACAGTAGATATCAGACATTTTACAGGAGGAGGAGGTGAGCTGTGACATCACCTATTGTGAATGGTGGATCCTGTGTTATCTACTGTATATAGAGGTGTTATCAGTCATTGTACAGGAGGAGGTGAGCTGTGATATCACCTATTGTGAATGGTGGATCGTGTGTTATCTACTGTATATAGAGGTGTTATCAGTCATTGTACAGGAGGAGGTGAGCTGTGACATCACCTATTGTGAATGGTGGATCCTGTATTATCTACTGTATATAGAGGTGTTATCAGTCAATGTGCAGGAGAGGGAGAGCTGTGACATCACCTATTGAAGATGGTGGATCCTGTATTGTTAACTGTATATGGAGGAGTCACCTGTCATTGTAATACTTTCAGATCAAGTCTATAATGAGTGACCAGTGTGAATTATATATATTTTTTTTTTATTATTTTTTTTTATTTTAGAGAATGTTTAAGAAATACATTTAACATAAAAGCCTTGATTTAAACCATAGGTCTTTTTCTGATGTTACACTCCGCTCTAGGAATTCTCACTCTGCCATTTATTGTTCAGACCCCAGTGAAGGTTTCTCCTTGTGTCTCACCTTTTTCTGTATTGTTTTTAGTCTGTAGTTCGGTGCAGTCAGGCAGTATCTATCTGGTGGCAGCCTGGGTCCCGCATACGGTTTGATTAATGGTAGAGGCGTCTGGTTCTTTTGCCTTGAAATATCTAATAGAAACTGAAAAATAAAAATTGAACATTTTCAAAATAATTTTTTTTAGATTATAAATTTTTTTCATTCCTTATATACATAGAAGATATTTTGCCTTCAGAAGTTATCTGTGCAGCTTATAGTAACTGGAAATCATTCACTGAGGGGGATAATTAAAGGGAACCTAACCCCACAAACTGACCCCCCCCGCATCTTTAGACCTGTCCCTGCACCCTCTCTTATCATTTCTAGCCATCCCTTTTGCAGAAAAAAAAGGAGATTTTTGTGTACTCACCGTAAAATCCTGTTCTCTTAGCCTCTAATTGGGGGACACAGACCGTGGGTGTTATGCTGCTGTCCACTAGGAGGCGACACTAGGCAGAAATCTGCAAAAGAGTTAAGCCTCTGCAGCACTACACCCTGGAGCAGGAAGTGATTCTCCAGTTTTGTGCTAAAGCAGTAGGAGAGTTAACATATAATAACTAACTCAGAACCTGTAACCACACAGGCAACCTGTGAAAACATTATGGTTAACCAGTTAACAACAGAGTAATAGATCCTGAATTTAAACAGGCATGCTTGAAGACAGGTAATAGTTAGCGCAGTAATGTTGGTACAACAAGACCTGTGGATAAACAGGCACATGCGTAGACCGTGAAGAGTCAACGGAGCAATAATTGTATAACAAGGCCTGTATCTAACCGGACTCACAGTACCATAGGACCTGTAACAAGACAGGCACAGTTTAAACATTCAACAGTGAACATCCGTAGCCTAGGCAAACATGTGTAGACCTCTTAACCATGCAATAGTTGAGAAGCCATGTAAGAACTACAGAACCCACAAGGGTAAAAAAGGGTGGGTGCTGTGTCCCCCAATTAGAGGCTAAGAGAAAAGGATTTTACGGTGAGTACACAAAAATCTCCTTTTCTCCTTCGCCTCATTGGGGGACACAGACCGTGGGACGTCCTAAAGCAGTCCCTGGGTGGGAGAAAACAATGACGCCAGTCACACTGAACCTGATCAGTGAGAAACTATGCACCGACAGACGACAGCTGTCACCTGGAGTATACGTCTACCCAGACCTGCGAATAGCGAGAACGAAGTGCAGGCCGTGTCGTGGTTGAGTAAGTGGGGAAAACGGACACCTGTGTGTGTCCACACACATATTGCGCTGGCCCCTGGTGCCGGACTGACCAGGAGACCCTCACGGTTATAGTACAATGTGCCAAAATTGATGAGTTTTCGATGGAAAAGCATCTTGGATGGTTAGACGAATCTACTTGGGCAGAGGAGCCTTAAAGGCTGACATGTCATTATTTTTGCCCTCTGTAAGAGAAGAGAAAACGAATCCGAGCAGTTTGCAAGAAACATTTCTTTGATACGTATATGCGTAGGTATCTGACAAGATCCTGCATATGAAGGTCCTTTACGACCAGACTGGAGTCGGGCGCAGTGATGACAGAGAGACGTCTTTAGTGAGGTGGAAGGAGTATACCGCCTAAGAAGAAGGATGGAACCAGCCGTAGGACAGTCTCGTTCAGGTAGAGGACTAGAAAAGATGGTTAACATAAGAGCAATGAAAGTACCGACACCTCTGCAGAAAAAAATAATTTTTCACCAAGACACATTACTGTTTTGGATGATAATGCGAAGAGTAATATCCCGTAGAAAGTCAATGGGTGAATTCTTTAGAGCTGTGAGAACGAAGATCAGGTCCCGCAGGAGTAGTCCTGTGGATGGAGACCTTAAACGCAAGACCCTGTGAAAAGGAGATTTTCCTAAAGAACTGGTGGCAAGACGTTCTTGAAGGAAGGTGAAACAGGCAGAAAAACCTGCTGTGTGAGAGGCCTCAAGGACCGACCTGAGTAGTTCTGAGTGGAAGAAATGAAAGCTCTTTGCATGAAATAGGGTCAGGGGAATGACCTCCAGAGGTGCTTGGATATAAAGAAAAAAACAAGACGATTACACTCGTGGTATATCGTCGATAAGGTTAGTTCACTTGTTGCGACCTTGGTCGCTACAACACCCAGGGAAAAAAGCCCTGGGGATAAATTCCAGATCTCAAAGGCTACGCCACCATGTTTAGAATTGAAGAATTCCGATTGAGAACTGGCCCTGAGAGAGCAGGTCTGGACTGACAGTTAGTCGTCCTGGTGCTGCTGTTATGAGTTGGACGAACTTCCCGTCCAAGCTCATCTGGGCCAGTCTGAAAGTACATGGATGAACTGGCGACATTCTTGTTTGACCTTCCACACTATCTTGTTAGTGAAAAAAAATATAGGGGAGACAGAAACAAGGCCAGTCTTGGACTAGCTCGTCTGTCGTATTGACTGTAGGGCCTAGGACCTGGCCGAAAAGAATGGAACCTTAGCATGGAGGCGTGAGTCCGTCAGGTCCACATCTGTAGGTTCCTGGTGCTGGCAGCCTTGACGGAGAACATCCGGATGGGGGGGACCGCTTCCCTGAGTCCGTCACTTGGCGGGTTAGCCTTGTATGAGAACAGCCGATAGTACAGTGCTCGAGGATTCCACCTGGAGAAGAATGTGGCGAACGTCTGTCATCACTTGGAGACTGCGGGTTCCACTCTGGTGGTTGACATATGCCACGGCTGTGACATTGTCTGACTGTATTCTGACGAATCTGACTGCCGAAAGATGACTGAATGATGTCAGTACTAGAATTACTGCCCGAATCCTCGTAAATGAGGGGAAGTCGGATGTGGGCGTGACTATCTACATGTGCATTGTGGTGTGAGTACATCACACCACATCCTATTCCTGGGCCATGTCTAAGCATGGATAGTTGAAAAAGAAAGAAGGCCGTAGGTTCGGCTGAGCTTATGGAACTGCTTCCCATGCTGCCCTATCCTGTCTAGGATTGTTATAGCCATTGTGAAGGATTGAGGAGACCGCTGAGGGAGGCTGCGGATTCCTAGAAGAATCCGTGCTTTGCCTGAGAAAATCCACCATGGCCGATAGTCCCTATGTAGCATGTGGCCATCAGAAATACGCAGCGGAGCTGGGACTTCTTGAGTTTGTGTGCTGTGCTGCAATCTGTGCTCTGGAGTTGTGGTAGACTCCTGGAGGGTGATCCGCCAACCGAGTCTTCTTAACGTGCTCAGTGAAAGCGACAGTGTTCGCAGACTTCGAAAATCCTTCATTGATGAATAAGTCGTCCAGATGAGGGAGACTCCTGGAATGCAGTATAGACAATACCAACTTCAGGCTGTATTTATGAGCAATAGGTCGCACAGTATTCACTTTTTAACTCCTGAGACGAGAAGGAACTGACTGCGTGGAAGAAGGTCCGGGCTACAGCCCCACGGGAGGCCAGGGGGCCCATCCATTGGGTTAATGCTTCCGTGAGTCTGCGAGGTCCTGGTTCGAAGCGGGCTGAGCAGAGGAGGTGCGCGTGTTATCTCAACCCAAGTACCTAATATTGGTGCAGTGAGGAGATTGCCAGCTGGGCTAGATCGCCATTACCCAACCTCGGGCTGTGTGTATGAGTTATAGGTCTTATAGCATTCACTCCCGACTACTAAGTCGAGAAAAGACCGACTGTGGGAGGAGGATCTGGCACAGCCACACGGAAGACCGGAGGACCCAACGATATTGGTAGTGCAGCCGCGGGACTGTGAGGTCCAGCTTCGGACGGGCGAAACAATGGGCGTGTGCGTAGTATTTCAACCCAAATACCTAATATAGGTATAGTGATGAGATTGGCCGCTTCTTCTTTGAGATCAGGGGATGGAGTCCGGGAAGGCCTTGTGCGGACGCAAGTTTAACCCGAATCCCTAACAGTGGTTTTTTTAATATTTTTTTTTAGTGATTATATAGAAGTTTTTATCTTCATTGAAAAGGAGGGGGAGAAGAATGAGCTGTGAACATCACCTATTGTGAATGGTGAATCCTGTGGTTATCTACGTATATAAAAGTGTTATCAGTTCATTGTACAGGAGAGGTGAGGGGTGAAAACACCTATTGTGAATGGGGGATCCTGTTTTTTAACACCTATATACAGTAGATAACACAGGATCCACCATTCACAATAGTGAATCACAGCTCACCTCCTCCTGTACATTAACTGACAGAAATTTCTATATACAGTAATATCAGACATTTTCCCAGGAGGAGGAGGTGAGCTGTGACATCACCTATTGTGAATGGTGGATCCTGTGTTTATCTACTGTATTTTAAGGTGTTATAAATCCATTGTACAGGAGGGGGTTTGAGCTGTGATATCACCTATTGTGAATGGTGGAGTCGTGTGTTATCTACTGTATATAGAGGGTTATCATCATTGTACAGGAGGAGGTGAGCGTGAAAACCCACCTATTTGTGAATGGTGGATCCTGAAATTTATCTACTGTATATAGAGGTGTTATCAGTCCAATGTGCAGGAGAGGGAGAGCTGTGACATCACCTATTGAAGATGGTGGATCCTGTATTGTTAACTGTATATGGAGGAGTCACCTGTCTTTGGGTAATACTTTCAGATCAAGTCTATAATGATTGACCAGTGTGAATTATATATATTATTTATTTTATTATATTTTTTTTTATTTTAGAGAATGTTTAAGAAATACATAACATAAAAGCCTGATTAAACCATAGGTCCTTTTTCGATGTTACACTCCGGGCTCTAGGAATTCTCACTCTGGCCATTTATTGTTCAGGACCCCATGAAGGGTTTTCCCTCCTTGTGTCTCAACCTTTTTCTGTTTTGGGTTTTTAGTCTGTAGTTCGGTCAGTCAGGCAGATCTATCTGTTGGCAGCCTGGGTCCCCGCATACGGTTTTTGATTAATGGTAGAGGCGTCTGGTTCTTTTGCCTTGAAATATCTAATAGAAACTGAAAAATAAAAATTGAACATTTTCAAAATAATTTTTTTTAGATTATAAATTTTTTTCATTTTCCCTTTTATACATAGAAGATATTTTGCCTTCAGAAGTTATCTGTGCAGCTATAGTAACTGGAAATCATTCACTGAGGGGAAAAATTAAAGGGAACCAAACCCCACAAACTGACCCCCCCCCGCATCTTTAGACCTGTCCCTGCACCCTCCCCTTATCATTTCTAGCCAAACCCTTTTGCAGAAAAAAAAGGAGATTTTGTGTACCCACCGTAAAATCCTGTTCTCTTAGCCTCTAATTGGGGAACACAGACCCCTGGGTGTTATGCTGCTGTCCACTAGGAGGCGACACTAGGCAGAAATCTGCAAAAGAGTTAAGCCTCTGCAGCAACTACACCCCTGGAGCAGGAAGTGATTACTCATTTGTGCTAAAAAACAGTAGGAGAGTTAACATATAATAACTAACTCAGAACCTGTAACCACACAGGCAACCTGTGAAAACATTAAAGGTTAACCAGTTAACAACAGAGTAATAGATCCTGAATTTAAACAGCATGCTTGAAGACAGGTAATAGTTAAACGCAGTAATGGTTGGTACAAAAAAGACCTGTGGATAAACAGGCACATGCGTAGACCGTGAAGATCAACGGAGCAATAATTGTAAAAACAAGGCCTGTATCTAACCGAACTCACCCGTACCATAGGACCTGTAACAAGACAGGCACAGTTTAAACATTCAACAGTGAACATCCGTAGCCTAGGCAAACATGTGTAGACCTCTTAACCATGCAATAGTTGAGAAGCCATGTAAGAACTACAGAACCCACAAGGGTAAAAAAGGGTGGGTGCTGTGTCCCCCAATTAGAGGCTAAGAGAAAAGGATTTTACGGTGAGTACACAAAAATCTCCTTTTCTCCTTCGCCTCATTGGGGGACACAGACCGTTGGGACGTCCTAAAGCAGTCCCTGGGTGGGAGAAAACAATGACGCCAGTCACACTGAACCTGATCAGTGAGAAACTATGCACCGACAGACGACAGCTGTCACCTGGAGTATACGTCTACCCAGACCTGCGAATAGCGAGAACGAAGTGCAGGCCGTGTCGTGGTTGAGTAAGTGGGGAAAACGGACACCTGTGTGTGTCCACACACATATTGCGCTGGCCCCTGGTGCCGGACTGACCAGGAGACCCTCACGGTTATAGTACAATGTGCCAAAATTGATGAGTTTCGATGGAAAAGCATCTTGGATGGTTAGACGAATCTACTTGGGCAGAGGAGCCTTAAAGGCTGACATGTCATTATTTTTGCCCTCTGTAAGAGAAGAGAAAACGAATCCGAGCAGTTTGCAAGAAACATTTCTTTGATACGTATATGCGTAGGTATCTGACAAGATCCTGCATATGAAGGTCCTTTACGACCAGACTGGAGTCGGGCGCAGTGATGACAGAGAGACGTCTTTAGTGAGGTGGAAGGAGTATACCGCCTAAGAAGAAGGATGGAACCAGCCGTAGGACAGTCTCGTTCAGGTAGAGGACTAGAAAAGATGGTTAACATAAGAGCAATGAAAGTACCGACACCTCTGCAGAAAAAAATAATTTTTCACCAAGACACATTACTGTTTTGGATGATAATGCGAAGAGTAATATCCCGTAGAAAGTCAATGGGTGAATTCTTTAGAGCTGTGAGAACGAAGATCAGGTCCCGCAGGAGTAGTCCTGTGGATGGAGACCTTAAACGCAAGACCCTGTGAAAAGGAGATTTTCCTAAAGAACTGGTGGCAAGACGTTCTTGAAGGAAGGTGAAACAGGCAGAAAAACCTGCTGTGTGAGAGGCCTCAAGGACCGACCTGAGTAGTTCTGAGTGGAAGAAATGAAAGCTCTTTGCATGAAATAGGGTCAGGGGAATGACCTCCAGAGGTGCTTGGATATAAAGAAAAAAACAAGACGATTACACTCGTGGTATATCGTCGATAAGGTTAGTTCACTTGTTGCGACCTTGGTCGCTACAACACCCAGGGAAAAAAGCCCTGGGGATAAATTCCAGATCTCAAAGGCTACGCCACCATGTTTAGAATTGAAGAATTCCGATTGAGAACTGGCCCTGAGAGAGCAGGTCTGGACTGACAGTTAGTCGTCCTGGTGCTGCTGTTATGAGTTGGACGAACTTCCCGTCCAAGCTCATCTGGGCCAGTCTGAAAGTACATGGATGAACTGGCGACATTCTTGTTTGACCTTCCACACTATCTTGTTAGTGAAAAAAAATATAGGGGAGACAGAAACAAGGCCAGTCTTGGACTAGCTCGTCTGTCGTATTGACTGTAGGGCCTAGGACCTGGCCGAAAAGAATGGAACCTTAGCATGGAGGCGTGAGTCCGTCAGGTCCACATCTGTAGGTTCCTGGTGCTGGCAGCCTTGACGGAGAACATCCGGATGGGGGGGACCGCTTCCCTGAGTCCGTCACTTGGCGGGTTAGCCTTGTATGAGAACAGCCGATAGTACAGTGCTCGAGGATTCCACCTGGAGAAGAATGTGGCGAACGTCTGTCATCACTTGGAGACTGCGGGTTCCACTCTGGTGGTTGACATATGCCACGGCTGTGACATTGTCTGACTGTATTCTGACGAATCTGACTGCCGAAAGATGACTGAATGATGTCAGTACTAGAATTACTGCCCGAATCCTCGTAAATGAGGGGAAGTCGGATGTGGGCGTGACTATCTACATGTGCATTGTGGTGTGAGTACATCACACCACATCCTATTCCTGGGCCATGTCTAAGCATGGATAGTTGAAAAAGAAAGAAGGCCGTAGGTTCGGCTGAGCTTATGGAACTGCTTCCCATGCTGCCCTATCCTGTCTAGGATTGTTATAGCCATTGTGAAGGATTGAGGAGACCGCTGAGGGAGGCTGCGGATTCCTAGAAGAATCCGTGCTTTGCCTGAGAAAATCCACCATGGCCGATAGTCCCTATGTAGCATGTGGCCATCAGAAATACGCAGCGGAGCTGGGACTTCTTGAGTTTGTGTGCTGTGCTGCAATCTGTGCTCTGGAGTTGTGGTAGACTCCTGGAGGGTGATCCGCCAACCGAGTCTTCTTAACGTGCTCAGTGAAAGCGACAGTGTTCGCAGACTTCGAAAATCCTTCATTGATGAATAAGTCGTCCAGATGAGGGAGACTCCTGGAATGCAGTATAGACAATACCAACTTCAGGCTGTATTTATGAGCAATAGGTCGCACAGTATTCACTTTTTAACTCCTGAGACGAGAAGGAACTGACTGCGTGGAAGAAGGTCCGGGCTACAGCCCCACGGGAGGCCAGGGGGCCCATCCATTGGGTTAATGCTTCCGTGAGTCTGCGAGGTCCTGGTTCGAAGCGGGCTGAGCAGAGGAGGTGCGCGTGTTATCTCAACCCAAGTACCTAATATTGGTGCAGTGAGGAGATTGCCAGCTGGGCTAGATCGCCATTACCCAACCTCGGGCTGTGTGTATGAGTTATAGGTCTTATAGCATTCACTCCCGACTACTAAGTCGAGAAAAGACCGACTGTGGGAGGAGGATCTGGCACAGCCACACGGAAGACCGGAGGACCCAACGATATTGGTAGTGCAGCCGCGGGACTGTGAGGTCCAGCTTCGGACGGGCGAAACAATGGGCGTGTGCGTAGTATTTCAACCCAAATACCTAATATAGGTATAGTGATGAGATTGGCCGCTTCTTCTTTGAGATCAGGGGATGGAGTCCGGGAAGGCCTTGTGCGGACGCAAGTTTAACCCGAATCCCTAACAGTGGGGAATCGAGGGTGCATGGTTCATAGATTCCAGATACCGGTAGCTGAACTACCCGTGTCATTGCGAATCATAGTGTTACAGCCTGCGTCTTATGGGACTTGGCTGTCGTTACTTAACCAGAGCTCCAGCTGCAGGGTCTGGAAAGGATTGGCAAACATTCGTGTCAGATATAATGGTAGTTTATATGAGCCTCAACTGAGGTCTGCAATAGTGGGGCCCGAGGAAGAACCTGTTAATCCTGTAATAAGTCTGCCAGTAAAGAGGTCCCTGCGTGGTGACCGAGCCTTTGGGAGAATGAACATATCTCCAACCATCCTTAACGATTCCGATGACCAGAATTTGTTACGCCGGCGCCTTAGCGCCTGAGGGTAATCCTGACCCGTACTTCTTGCAGAACAATTGTCAGCTTTACGGTTTACGAGTCAAATAGTCCGGAGGACACGACCCGAGCAGCCTGGGTCAACAGCGCAAGATCATTGGCCAGGAATTGATCTGCAAGAAACACAAGTAAATGTAGAATGCAGATGCGTACGTAATGGCAAACCATTAAGTGTAGTATTAGGTGAACCGACAAGAACCTGCATTTAACTAGCTCAGCAACCGAGCTGATTACTGATAATCCCCTATTTTTTATATCTATTACACTGCCTCTCGCATATTGCTCCATGCATGGCGGAGGTAGGTGGACAAGGTGCAGCAGGAGATAGTACTGCTGGATTGTCCTGCGGTTGCTACTGGCAACTGGTAAGCAACATGGCTTATTTGTAAGTCCAGAATCCCTGTGGGCAGCCATAGACTCTTAGGTGAAGGCTGCCAGGGAGCACTTATAGGGCTGAAGTAGGGATTAAACCCTGCTGTGATCCTTAAAAAAACGTAAAGAATAAAGCAGACACAGTAGTGCACTAGTTGTGCAAAGATTGCTTTAGACCCTTCAGCTGCAGCAGGGAAGAAGCCCCAATAAGTGAGAGCTTCTATCCATCTAGTGTACTGCTGCTGGAGCCTATAGGGAGCCCCTATGCAGGTGTAGCAGGGGTACCGCTGATATTAGATAATGGGCACTGTACTCTAACTGTGCCCTCATGATATGGCCACCCTGTCTATAGAGGGGGCGGTTCCACCATGAAAAAAGCGCGCAGTAACTCTCGCGGCGAGCGAGAGGCGCCAGGAGCAGGTGTCCCGCCCCCCCATGACGCGACTGCAGTCCGGTCCGCCCCTTTTATGACGCTATCAGCGTCATACAGCGTCATCGGGAGAGGCGGGCCGGGGGCGGGCAAAAGGCGGCGGCTTCGCACTAGGCCGAAGCCGCGGCCTAAATTAGGAAGTCCATGCCGCAAATGGCTCCGGGCCGGCGCGGAGGTCCGGGAAGGGGTCAAAAACGACCCGGACCCCTCCGAAACGCCTGGGCACTGCCGCACTAGCCCTCTGAGGCGACCCGCAGGAGATCCAGAAAGCTGGATCTCCTGTGTCTTGCTGGCTGCAGGCGTCTGCTGCCCCAGGAGCCCAGAGTTCCTGGCCTGCTGAGTGGTGGCAGTATGGATCCAGGGGAAGGAGCTGCACCCTGTGTGAAGGATGCTTCCTTGCCTTTACGCAGGGAACCCGGCTGCCTCCTTGCCTGGGGTCAATGTGCAGGCGTAGAGGGCTTCTATGGTTGCTCGGCCGGATAGGCAGTCAGATGATACTGCCGCAGTCCTTGTTCCACCTGCTATAATGCCAGGGGAGGTTGGGGGGAACCCATAATACGCCCCATTTCACCCCAGAGGTCCCAGAGTCCGCAGTACTAGCTGTGGCTCTGTAGTGTAGGGAAAGGAGCCGGATGGGGCCTGTACCTGTGCTGCCTCCACCTAATACCATTAGGGAGGAATCCTGCTATCCACATCCAGATGGAGGTCCTGGGCAGCGGAGATGCTATTCTCGACATCATGGATGGATCTGTAGCCCCTATCCTGAGGGAGGTCCGGGTCTATTCTCGACCTCAGGGTGGCTGGGGCCTCTCAACTTCTAGCCAGGTACCCACAGGGCTGGAGAAGGAGGACGGACGCATGAGGATTCATGGAGGTCCGTGAGTATCTCTACTTAATCCAAAACCCCAAGGGGGGGATGGACAAGGAGGAACGGCATATAAAAGTTAAAAAATGAAAATCTCAACCTCAGCTCTGCAGCCCACAAGGTGGTGAGAGGAGGGAGTATGCCGGGGGCCGCTCCGGGCCCACTTTTCTTCGAATCCAAGAGATCAAACGAAGAGAGGAACTTTGTGTGTGCTCTCCTAAGACACTAAGCAAAAACTGGAGAATCACTTCCTGCTCCAGGGGTGTAGTGCTGCAGAGGCTTAACTCTTTTGCAGATTTCTGCCTAGTGTCGCCTCCTAGTGGACAGCAGCATAACACCCACGGTCTGTGTCCCCCAATGAGGCGAAGGAGAAAATCGATTTTGTAAAGTAGAGATAAGTTTATATTCACCTCTGTCCTGTGTGAGTTCTCTGTTTCTGAATTAGTCTCAAAGGCCTGTCTGTCTGCTGCTCCCTTGTAATTATGCACGCCCCTCTATGCTTACTAAGAGCCTGGCCACGACATGAAAGGGGCGGGGCTAACAGCACAATGCCCCTTTCATGACACGGCCAGGCTCTTAGTAAGCATAGAGGGGCGTGCATAATTACAAGGGAGCAGCAGACAGACAGGCCTTTGAGACTAATTCAGAAACAGAGAACCCACACAGGACGGAGGTGAATATAAAACTTCTTTCTACTTTACAAAATCGATTTTTTTCTGCAAAAGGGATGGCTAGAAATGATAAGAGAGGGTGCTGGACAGGTCTAAAGATGCGGGGGGGGGTCAGTTTGTGGGGTTAGGTTCCCTTTAACAGTGATGCTACAATAATGACATCTACGGTTGAGGCGATACCAGTTTTGAGTATTCCTTTTATCCCCCTAATATTGTCAGAAAATGCGGTTTTCCCATGAACAATTTTAGTTTTAATCAATAGATTTTGGAATAATAATAATTTCCAAAATTCGATGAGTTTAATAAAAATGTTCCTGTGCCGAGATGTTATATATGTGCCCCTGCTATGTACTGTGTAATGGATGTGCCTCACCATACAGGGACATGGTCTGATCATACCACATCTCCTGTACTGAGATAATCTTATATATGTGTCCCTGCTATGTACTGTGTAATGGATGTGTCTGACCATACAGGGACATGGTCTGATCATACCACATCTCCTGTACCGAGATAATCTTATATACGGTATGTGTCCCTGCTATGTACTGTGTAATGGATGTGTCTGACCATGTCCCTGTACAATAATTTAAAGAAGACTGGCACACCCACAGGTTCAGGTGCTAGCTGGAAAAGAACTATATATATTAGAAAGTAATCCGCTGCACACTAAACACAATATATGACATAATGAAGCGTTTGACTAACATATAAGAAACTAATGCAAATTTTGAAGAGGACAATTGACATTGCAGAAACTGCTTCAGGAAACAAAATGAAAAATGAGAATCTTAGTTAATGCATTGGCCATTGCATGTTAAGCCCGATAACCTCCGGCAAGGTGCTCTCATGTATATCGAGTCCCTGTCTCCCTTACCTTATGCCTCTGTCTGTGGTGCAAATGCTTGTGACGACACTAGCCTCTGAGTGCAATTTAAAACCTATGTGTATGGGTGTGGTATGAGCTTGGACTAAAATAAGATGGTGGAAAAAACATGGCTAATCTTGACTAGGTTATCGGGGGAATGGTTTCTTAAATGTTAGTTAAACACTTCATTATGTCACATATTGTGTTTAGTGTGCAGTGGATCACTTTCTAATACATGTCCCTGTAAAGTCAGACACATCCATTACACAGTACATAGAAGGGACACATATAAGATTCTCATCACAGGAACATTTTTTTTTTTTTTTTTTTAAACATCCAATTGTGGAAATTATTATTATTCCAAGATCTATGGATTAAAATGAACTTTGTTCTTGGGAAAAAACATTTAACAGTTAAATGTTATTCGATCATTGGTCACTTCAAGACGTCACCTCTGAGTGTTCTCCAGCTTATCCCCAGGGAGGTATAAACCCACAACTCACATCTCTAGGAGGGGGAGAGGTAAATGACTGGTCTGTTCTACACTGGATTGCCAGTCTGACATCATCGGCATCAATGTTATTCTTCTTGGCGTGACTTGAGTAAATCTTGGCATCTTCCAGAATTGTTGTCACGTATCCTAAACAAAGAGGGAATCATATATTAGCTGGTACAATAAGCAAATCAGCAGTATGTTAATGAACATAAGAGCCTACGGATGACGCCAGCTGCTGTGTGTGAATGCAAAGTAGCAACGTCCGCTGTAAAATCAGAAAGTCCTAGTGATGTACGGCTCTGTGCTGAGGGACAGCATGATTCACTTACTATATGTGAACTCCAGCATCTGGTTAATCACTCGAGGCTCGTACTCCGTGATCCCCATATCCTTCAGAATCTGGGCCATAACCTGAGAGCGGAGAATTCAGAGAAGAGATGACATTATTGTAATCAATGACAATGTTACAAAGTCACTTCACAGCACAACTAAAGCTGCAGGAATGATTAGCGACAGGAGAGTTCTACTAATTACAGGGGCTCCGTCAGCCCAGAATGACTGTTCAAACCAAGTACAGGCACAGTGCACCTTCGGTGTGAACCAGAAACTCAGTGTAGCTTCTTACCTGTTCTCTATCCATTTTTGCCCTGGTTATATCTGGATTCAGTAAACCAGAACGGTCAATCAAAAAAAGAAGAGGGTGGAGGAAAAGTGAACACAAGTAAAACAGGTGGGAAGGTTGTACAGAGAGTGCACCCAGTGCCTGGGCTTGGTTTGAAAGGTTATTTGGCTCTGAGACCTTCACTTTTAACCAGGTAATAAAAAATAATTTTTATCCCAATCTGTTTTATTAAATTCTTATTCTGCAAATGAAAACAATCTGGGATGAGCAGCGGTCAACAGCATTTACAGATGCTTTACTGCAATCACGTGACCCATAGATGGCAATTGACTGGAGAGGACCTGCTGCCTGGTAGAGCAGAGCTGTGGGCATGCTGCATGATCTGTGCAGTGAGAGGGGGAGGAGGTGAGCTGTGACATCACCTGTAATATATCATATTGGGATGGCCGCCATAGTGATGTGATCAGTGATTCCACTGCAGGGTACAGGTGCCACCATAATGGCAGTCACACAGGTGCCATATCAGGGTCCACAGTGTCTGTGCAGGGAGGCTGAGCTGTGACATCATCTGTAATATGGCATATTGGGATGGCCGTCAGTGATGTGATTGGTGATCCCACTGCAGGGTACAGGTGCCTCACCGGGGTTCACAGCATCTGTGGGCATGCTGCATGATCTGTGCAGGGAGGGCGAGCTGTGGCATCACCTGTAACAGGTCATATTGGGATGGCCGCCATAGTGATGTGATTGGTGATCCCACTGCAGGGTACAGGTGCCTCACCGGGGTCCACAGCATCTGTGGGCATGCTGCATGATCTGTGCAGGGAGGGAGGAGGAGGTGAGCTGTGGCATCACCTGTAATATGGCATATTGGGATGGCCGCCATAGTGATGTGATTGGTGATCCCACTGCAGGGTACAGGTGCCACCTTCATGTTGGTCACACAGGTGCCACACCGGGGTCCACAGCATGTGGGCATGCACCCCATTCAGCAGCCCCCTCTCTGTTACCATGGAGACCGTTGAGCGTATAATGGCCGGCTCTGCCCTGCACAGCCCCCTACATTCACATAGCCTGGTGCTGTGTGGGCCATTACTCCTGCAGGAGGCTGAGGGCCGGGTGTACGCCACATAATGCAGCCTGCCCAGCCCGCCACACAGGGGCTCTGCCTGCAGTGGAGCGGCCCTCTGAGGCAATGGCTTCTGACAACGAAGGAGTCATCTCCCGCCGCTGCAGGTGTAAGGTGTGAGCGGTGAGGAGCAGTGTAAAGCCCCCTGGTGTCTCCCTCGCACCTGGGCATCCTTCGGCGCACTCTTCGGAGACGCCATCTTCGCCTGCTCCATAACATCCCATTGGCGCTGAGACTTCCGGCAAAAACCAGCGCTGAGGAAGCACAACCAAGGGCGACTTCCGTCCGCGGACGGGCGCCATATTTGTAGAGGAAGCGTGACACTTCCTGTTTGGAGCAGCGCGCCACCTGCTGGAGGACATGAGAAGTGCAGGCTGTACATATGGCTGCTGCCCTGTACACACTGTGTGGTGCTGGGAGCCTTTCCCTGTGATAGTTCTGTATCAGAGAGGTGCTAGATATCATGAGAGTGCTCTGGCCGTGTCCTAGCAGGGGGATCGCAGTAAGGACACATTTTCTTATGCTGCCATTAGCCACAGGACGATACAAGCAAGTGTACAAGGAGCGCGAATATAAATATGCAGCCTGCACCTCTCTGGTGGGTCTTTAGTCTGTAAGGGACCTTTCACATCAGCCGTATTGCCGATTTGTGGCAGAGCTGGCAGATTTTGCCGTATCTGACACATAACGGTTGACTTGCGGTAAGTCCCATTCATTCTCTATGTGACTTGCGGTAAGCCCCATTCATTCTCTATGTGACTTGCGGTAAGCCCCATTCATTCTCTATGTGACTTGCAGTAAGCCCCATTTATTCTCTATGTGACTTGCGGTAAGCCCCATTTATTCTCTATGTGACTTGCGGTAAGTCCCATTCATTCTCTATGTGACTTGCGGTAAGCCCCATTCATTCTCTATGTGACTTGCAGTAAGCCCCATTCATTCTCTATGTGACTTGCAGTAAGCCCCATTCATTCTCTATGTGACTTGCGGTAAGCCCCATTCATTCTCTATGTGACTTGGTAAGCCCATTCATTCTCTATGTACTTGGGTAAGCCATTCATTCTCTTGTGACTTGCGGTAAGCCATTCATTCTCTTGTGACTTGCGGTAAGCCCATTATTTTATGTGACTTGGGTAAGCCCATTCATTCTCTATGTGACTTGCGGTAAACCCATTCATTTCTATGTGACTTGGTAACCCATTCATTTCTATGTGATTGCGGTAGCCCATTATTCTCTATGTGACTTGCGGTAAGCCCATTCATTCTCTATGTGACTTGGGTAAGCCCCATTCATTCTCTATGTGACTTGCGGTAAGCCCATTCATTTCTATGTGACTTGCGGTAAGCCCATTCATTCCTATGTACTTGCGGTAAGCCCATTCATTCTCTATGTGACTGCGTAAGCCCATTCATTCTCTATGTGACTTGCGTAAGCCCATTCATTTCTTGTGACTTGCGTAAGCCCATTCATTCTTATTGACTTGCGTAAGCCCATTTTCTCTATGTGACTTGCGGTAAGCCATTCATTTCTATGTGACTTGGGTAAGCCCATTCATTCTCTATGTGACTTGCGGTAAGCCCATTCATTCTCTATGTGACTGCGGTAAGCCATTCATTTCTTTGACTTGCGTAAGCCATTCATTCCTAGTGACTTGGGTAAGCCCATTCATTTCTATGTGACTTGCGGTAATCCCATTCATTTCTATGTGACTTGGTAAGCCCATTCATTCTCTATGTGACTTGCGGAAGCATTCATTCTCTATTGACTTGGTAGCCTCATTTCTATGTGACTGCGTAAGCCATTCATTCTTATGTGACTTGGGTAAGCCATTCATTCTCTATGTGACTTGCGGTAAGCCATTATTCTTGTGACTTGGGTAATCCATTCATTCTCTTGTGACTTGGGTAAGCCCATTCATTCTCTATGTGACTTGGGTAAGCCCATTCATTTCTATTGACTTTGGTAAGCCCATTCATTCTCTATGTGACTTGCGTAAGCCCATTCATTCTCTATGTGACTGCGGTAAGCCCATTCATTCTCTATGTGACTTGCGTAAGCCCATTCATTTCTATGTGATTGGTAAGCCCATTCATTCTCTATGTGACTTGGTAAGCCCATTCATTCTCTATGTGACTTGCGGTAAGCCATTCATTCTTATGTGACTTGGTTAAGCCCATTCATTCTCTATGTGATTGGGTAAGCCATTCATTCCTATTGACTTGGTAACCCATTCATTTCTATTGACTTGCGGTAACCCATTCTTCTCTATTGACTTGTGAAGCCCATTCATTCTCTATGTGACTTGTAAGTCCATTCATTTTCTATTGACTTGGTAAGCCATTCATTCTCTATTGACTTGCGTAAGCCCATTATTCTCTTGTGACTTGGGAACTCATTCATTTCTATGTGACTGCGGTAACCCATTCTCTATTGACTTGCGGTAAGTCCATTCATTCTCATGTGACTTGCGGTAAGCCCCATTCATTTCTTATGTGACTGCGGTAAGCCCATTCATCTTATGTGACTTCGGTAAGCCCATTCATTCTCTATGTGACTTGGGTAAGCCCATTCATTCTCTATGTGACTTGCGGTAAGCCCATTCATTCTCTATGTGACTTGCGGTAAGCCCATTCATTCTCTATGTGACTTGCGGTAAGCCCATCATTCATTCTCTATTTGTGACTTGCGGTAAGCCCCATTCATTTCTATGTGACTTGGGTAAGCCATTCATTCTCTAGTGACTGCGGTAAGTCCCATATTCCATGTGACTTGCGGTAAGCCCATTCATTCTCTATGTGACTTGGGAAGTCCCATTCATTCTCTATGTGACTTGGGTAAGTCCATCATTTCTATGTGCTTGCGGTAAGCCCATTCATTTCTATGTGACTTGTGGTAAGCCCATTCATTCTCTATGTGACTGCGGTAAGCCCATTCATTTCTATGTGACTTGCGGTAAGCCATTCATTCTCTATGTGACTTGCGTAAGCCCATCATTCTCTTGTGACTTGTGGTAAGCTCCATTCATTTCTATGTGACTTGCGGTAAGTCCCATTCATTTTCTATGTGACTTGTGGTAAGTCCATTCATTCTCTATGTGACTTGCGGTAAGTCCATTCATTTCTATGTGTACTTGCGTAAGCTCCATTCATTCTCTATGTGACTTGCGGTAAGCCCATTATTCTCTATGTGACTTGTGGTAAGCCCATTCATCCTATGTGACTTGTGGTAAGCCCATTCATTCTCTTGTGACTTGCGGTAAGTCCCATTCATTCTCTATGTGATTGCGGTAAGCCCATTTATTTCTATGTGACTTGTGGTAAGCTCCATTCATTCTCTATGTGATTGTGTAAGCCCATTCATTCTCTATGTGACTTGCGGTAAGCCCATTCATTCTCTATGTGACTTGCGGTAAGCCCATTATTCTCTATGTGACTTGCGGTAAGCCCCATTCAATTCTCTATGTGACTTGCGGTAAAGCCCATTCATTCTCTATGTGACTTGCGGTAAGCCCATTCATTCTCTATGTGACTTGCGGTAAGCCCATTCATTCTCTATGTGACTTGCGGTAAGCCCCATTCATTCTCTATGTGACTTGCGGTAAGCCCATTCATTCTCTATGTGACTTGCGGTAAGCCCATTCATTCTCTATGTGACTTGCGGTAAGCCCCATTCATTCTCTATGTGACTTGCGGTAAGCCCCATTCATTCTCTATGTGACTTGCGGTAAGCCCCATTCATTCTCTATGTGACTTGTGGTAAGCCCCATTCATTCTCTATGTGACTTGCGGTAAGTCCCATTCATTTTCTATGTGACTTGCGGTAAGCCCCATTCATTCTCTATGTGACTTGCGGTAAGCCCCATTCATTCTCTATGTGACTTGTGGTAAGTCCATTCATTCTCTTGTGACTTGCGGTAAGCCCCATTCATTCTCTATGTGACTTGTCGGTAAGTCCCATTCATTCTTATGTGACTTGCGGTAAGTCCCATTCATTTTCTATGTGACTTGCGGTAAGCCCCATTCATTCTCTATGTGACTTGCGGTAAGCCCCATTCATTTCTATGTGACTTGCGGTAAGCCATTCATTTCTATGTGACTTGGGTAAGCCCCATTCATTCTCTATGTGACTTGCGGTAAGCCCATTCATTCTCTATGTGACTTGCGGTAAGCTCCATTCATTCTCTATGTGACTTGCGGTAAGCCCCATTCATTCTCTGTGTGACTTGTGGTAAGCTCCATTCATTCTCTATGTGACTTGCGTAAGTCCCATTCATTCTCTATGTGACTTGCGGTAAGCCCATTCATTCTCTATGTGACTTGCTGGTAAGCCCATTCATTCTCTATGTGACTTGCGGTAAGCCTCCATTCATTCTCTATGTGACTTGCGGTAAGCCCCATTCATTCTCTATGTGACTTGTGGTAAGCCCATTCATTCTCTATGTGACTTGCGTAAGCCCATTCATTCTCTATGTGACTTGCGGTAAGCCCCATTCATTCTCTATGTGACTTGTGGTAAGCCCATTCATTCTCTATGTGACTTGTGGTAAGCCCATTCATTCTCTATGTGACTTGCGGTAAGTCCATTCATTCTCTATGTGACTTGCGGTAAGCCCCATTTCATTCTCTATGTGACTTGCGGTAAGCCCCATTCATTCTCTATGTGACTTGGGTAAGCCCCATTCATTCTCTATGTGACTTGCGGTAAGCCCCATTCATTCTCTATGTGACTTGCGGTAAGCCCATTCATTCTCTATGTGACTTGCGGTAAGCCCCATTCATTTCTATGTGACTTGCGGTAAGCCCATTCATTCTCTATGTGACTTGCGTAAGCCCCATTCATTCTCTATGTGACTTGCGGTAAGTCCCATTCATTCTCTATGTGACTTGCGGTAAGCCCCAGCTGATGTGATCAGCTGAAATGTCGGGCTAACAGCTCCGATTGGATCCGATCGGCGCTGTTAACCCCTTGGATCCCGCGGTCAATCACTGACAGCGGGATCCAAGCGGCCGCAGCAGGGAACGTGCTGTTCCCCGCCTGCTCCGGAGATCCCACGATAATATCGCGGGATCTCCGGCACTCACGTGACAGCCCGGGGTCCTGGCTAGATCCCGGATGCTGTCAGAGCATAGTTTCCTGCTGTGGTTGGCAGGTGCTGCCAACCACAACAGGTCCGCGATTCTGAAAGATACAATGAGCTGCAGCTCATCTGTATCTCCCAGAAGCGATCGGACTGTGCAGCAAGGTGCCTCTTATGGTACCTTTACACGCCGCGACGGCAGGCTGGATACATCCCGCTACTTCACGTGCACGAGCACGCTCAAACGGTTACAAACGCTCAACGCATCACCTTTACACGCCGCGACAAGATGCGCTACGCCACGCTACATCTATAGCTAGCTACATCGCCGGGTGTCTCAAGTAGCCAGCTGTAGCTCATTTACACACCGCTACAACCAGCTAATATGGGCGGACCTGGTGCAGCAGGGACAGCACATAGGCGTGCTACAATTGTGGATTACGAGACGTCCGTACGCTGATAGGACAAAGCAATAATACCATGATTGGGCAGGCATCGCAGGAGGCTGAGTAATACAGCACGCTCGAGCGATTGTTGTAGTGTGACTCGTCAGCTCCTTAAATATGCCGCCCTGTGCGGCGACAACCAATCGCAACGCACCATCTTCCACCAATGATCGCACATGGGGCGCGGTAACACGGAGCCAGGGTCACGCCTTAGCTACATCGCAGGCTGTCCCGAGTTCCCTTCCGTTGCTTCTTTACACGCCGATACAGCTCGCTACCATGGGCGTTGTAGCCATCAGTTTTCGAGCAGAGCTAGGAAACAGATGTATCTGTAGCCGGCTGTAGCGTCACGTCTTCAGACGCCGCTACGACGGGCTACATTGGCGCTACAAGCTACATTTGTAGCCTGTAGGGATGTAGTCCCATCATTTCTGGCTTGTGTAAGTCCCATTCATTAGTGACATGCTAAAAGTACCATTCAATTTAAGTTTGTACCTGTAAACACATTACAATTATATATTGAAAAGTCAACCCCATTCATTCTCTTGTACTTAGTGGAAAGCATTCAAAAAAAAAAATTGAATTGTTGGTAACGCCATTCATCTCGTGTGACTTGCGTAATCCATTTAATCTCTATTGAATGCGAGCCAACTCCCATTTATTCTAAGATGATTGGTACTCATTCATTCTCTATGTGAACTTGTGTTAATGAGTCATCTCATTGCTTTGAAAGCCATCATTCTCTATTACTTGCGGTAAGCCCCATTATTTCGAGCGTACTGGTCGCAACTCATTCAAGTCTCTTTGTTGTTGTAATGTCCATACATTCGAATGTGATTTTAGTCCCATGTCATTACTATTAATCGGTAACCCTGTGTGTTAATTCTCTATGACTCTGTGGTAACTCCAGTTCATTCTCGTTGATTGCCGATATAGCCATTATTCTCTATGGAATTGCTCGAAAATCCATTATTTCATTGCTACTTTTGCAATGTCCCATTCATTCTTATGTGACTTGCGTAATCCCTTTATTTCTAGTAAAATATGATTGCTCCATTGCAATGTACAATTGTCGTGGAAAAAACCAGTCATCTCATTGTCATTTGAGTAAAAATCAAAAATTATGCTCTTGACTTGTGGTAAGCACAATCAATCTATGGCTGGAGTCAAACACAAAATCTGGGCAGATATGGTTCAAACTCAGTTGCAAGTGAACTCACTGACAATTGCCATTTACAGCCACAAAATGAGCTGTTTTCAGGGATTTCAGTCAACCAGAGATCTGTGAAGTATCTCGCAATTCTGTGAGTGTCCCATCAAAGGTCTGATTGATTGATAGCTATTGTAGGGGTCCGTGATGGCCGGGTGTTTGACCTCCGGTTTTGACCTGCGAGGGATGATCGCTCAGCAAAGGACGTCCACAGGACGCGGGAGTCCCCGGGGTCAGGAGCTGAGATGATGGAATACGGCAGCTCAGTTGGTTCTGAGATGAATTGGTTAATAACCATTCTGAAAGAAGGCTCGGACACGATGCTCCTCTGCACGGGTCTTTACTTAAGTTACACACGGTACACGGGATAACGGATTTCACCTTCAGGTAACAGACCAGGTGGTACCTGTGATAAACAGTGTCCCTCCAAGGCTCCACAGTGTCTCTCTTAAACTGACTGTCCCTTGTTACTCTTCGCTGCCTTCATGTACCAGGTCAGGATACAGAGGAACTTCTAGTGGGCACCCAAGCCGTTGGCCGGACGACTCCTACTGGGTCCCTGGACCTCAATGGTGGGTACCCCTCCCGGTAAAGCTGCGGTGATGGTGGTTTGTGTGATGTGCTCCTATGAAGCTGTCTTTCACCCCATTCTGTAGCACAGTGATAGAGCGTCTGCACTACCTCGGAGCCGGTACTCCGAGTTGGACTGGGCTCGGGTCGTTTCTTCATCCGTTAATTGTTTACTTGTCCCCCTTCACTTCTGGGTCACCGCTTCTTGGTGCCCTCCCTGTTAGCTGTCCTGTCACGACATCTACTCTTGCTCTTGTCTCTCCCACTTTCTAACTCTTTCTACCCTTTCCCCACTGCTATGCATCTAACTCTCCTCCCACCAGGACCTGATTTGCCCTCTGCCTCTAGATGTTGCATGTGGTGTATGGAGCCTTGGGATTAACTTGTTCATCACTGAGACGGAGAATACTGCACCTTCGGTCAGAGATGCAGTACCCTCCTGTGACGCACTCGTTGCGGGGCGCCACACAAGCAAATCTCCAATTAAGCACAAAAAGAATATCGATGTACCCAACAGTCCATGCTGTAAAAGTCTGATAGTCATTAGTTCATGGCCAGCTCCTCACTATAGCCATCAGCTATTGTTTTGGCCATCACAGGAATTATGATCCTGGTGCAATAAGTCTTCTCCAGCTCTACCATACATATGAATATAACAGTTTTGTAAGAGGGCGAGTATTGGTGCTTGCTGTTCACCACTATTATACATTAATTTTAATTTCACTGTTGATTGCAGAAAACAAACTAATTTATAATATATAGAAAATGGCTAAGACACAATGCTGTTACACATGGGTAATGTATCACTAAGGCTCCGTGCTGTGGCAGCGTCATGAGACTCTTAAGTGACGGGAGCATAAAACTAATGACTAAATATGTATATTTATCTTTCATGCTTCATGTAAAGAGTAATAAGACTTGTTCAAAATGGTGACAAATGTGATTTTGCAAAGGGTAATGGAGTGGTAAAGCACACAAGGGCTAGTTTTTAATCCACTAATTGAGCATTAAAGTACATTATTATCAAATAAGATGAGATACTCTCTCAGTCCTGAAAGAGTTTCTGGGTGAGAACAGTGTTCAAGCCGACATTGGAAATTGACTTACACCCTGACAAGACCTGCAAAAATATCCATCAACGCTTTCTTGGAGTCAAGGATATTTGATACATTTTTCCTCTTTCAATGGGAACGGCAGCTAAGAAGATATCATTGGACTTCGATATCAAAGACTCTATAAAGACTCTATCAAGATAGAGATCGGAATATGGGTGCGAACCAAACAGACATCGGACCTGGAAGTAATGGGACCACCACCCTGGATGCGACAAGTTCACTCTTTGATATTTACATATTGGTTCCGGTCACAATCATTTGCATTTTGCTCTTCCTGTTGGGTGTGACGGGAAATCTGGTCACCATTTTGATCTTTAAAAGATATAGGGACATGAGGTCAACCGTTAACATGTACCTTTCCAGTATGGCGGTGTCCGACATTCTGATTTTCCTTGGTCTGCCATCTGATCTGTACAGAATTTGGAAATACAAACCTTACATTTTCGGGAACTTCATCTGCAAGTTTTTGGTGTTACCTGAGCGAGTCTTGCACCTACTGTACCATTCTCCACATCACCACTGTTAGTGTAGAAAGGTATCTTGCCATTTGTTACCCCCTCAAGGCTAAAATCATGATCACTAAGAAGAGAGTGAAGATCATCATCATCTCCTTGTGGGTCCTCGCTTTCATCACGGCCGGACCTGCTTGGTTTCTTTTTGGAGTAGAACATCGTAATGGAACACAACCAGAAGAGACCAAGGAATGTAAATACATGGAGCACACCTCCCAGAATGGACTCCTCCGGGTTATGACATGGGTCTCAACCATATATTTTTTCATTCCGGTCATTTTTCTCACACTCCTTTATGGTCTAATCTGTAGGAAGCTTTGGAAGAACCATCATGGGGTACAAGGCCCTAATGCCACCAATAGAGGGAAACAACACAAACAAACAGTAAAAATGTTAGGTAAGTCATCTACGAATCTGCATAGTTTCTTAAGAATGTGATGTAGCTCTCCGTTAAGTAAGTTTGGAAAACTTGTATAAACTATTAGCATCTATTATATATATATATATATATATATATATATATATATATAATGTGTACAAATAGGAATGTCACCTGCCGATAGCAAAAAATTAACTTTTAATGTGCTAGAGACCGCAGGGAGGTTGTGTAATTCTGGAAATTGTAGGTAGATAGCTAATGAACTAGAAACTGCAGGCACACAGATAATGAAAAACAGCAGGCAGGTAGGTAGCTAAGGAACTGGAAGCCGCATGTAGACAGATACTGGAAACTGCAGGTAGGTTGGTAGCTAAGGAAGTGGAAGCCGCATGTAGACAGATACTGGAAACTGCGGGTTAGGTTGGTAGCTAAGGAACTGGAAGCCGCATGTAGACAGATACTGGAAACTGCGGGTAGGTTGGTAGCTAAAGAAGTGGAAGCCGCAAGCAACCAGGGGATGCCCTGGAGACCAAGACAGGTAGCATACAAAACTTTGGAACAACCAGAAAGTCTGAATACCATGAAAGCCGCAGGTGGACAGGAGACATCTGGAAGCCACAGACAGAGACATGACAGGGGTCCTAAAATACCAGGAACAAGAACTTCAGAGTACCTAGAAAGTCTGAATACCATGCAAGCAACAGGCAGACAGGAGACGTCCTAAAAAACGCAAATAAGTTGCTGTGATACAAGATATCACAGGCAAGTAGGTAGCTGAAGAACTGAAAGCCTCAGGCAAACAGGAAATGTCCTGAAGACCACAGATAGCTCTGTGCAGAGAAACTGAAAGGAGTGTGTCTTGGAAGGCTTTATGTAGGCCTAGGATGCTGAGCGTACGGGAGCATGACAGGCTGCTTGAAAAGCCCGACATGGAGCACGAGAACCTTTAGTGGTCCATGGACAGGTGTTTAACATCTAAAATATTCATTTGTAATACAACATGCTTGGGCTTCTCAAGGGGTGAAGTCTAGTGCACTCCCCGGCCTTTGCATTATCCAGAGTGAGGGGAGGGACAGCTCAGGAACTAGGCACGTGACAATGATAGGGGGGAAGGACCCGTTTAGGGATGTTAGGAAACTCAGGGTACAGACACAGGTAAATGTCAGGAGGTGACCTGTCTCCCCTCTCCCTACAGTTAGGGTCTCCCTCCCCTTTCCATCCCCAATGTAACCTCTGTGTTGTGCTGGGTATCCCCTTGCCCAACATGACAATAAGGCTACATTCAGACTGTGTGTTTTTATCCTTTATTTTGCAGTGCACTGCAGAAAATGGATCACTCCAATGACTCCCCAGCAAAGTCTATGTCTTTTTATTGTTGTCATTCAGACTGTGCTCTTTTAAAGTGATCCGTTTTTTCACTTTAGGAGGCTCAGTTTAGGAAAATGTCATGTCAATTTCTGCAGCATTTTTGTCCTTTGTATTTCCCATAGCAGCCCTTCAAAATGGGGGAAAAAAACGCAGCAGTCAAAAACGCATCCTTTTTTGGGTGCATTTTTTTACAGCTCCTCTTTTGCAGCTAAAAACGCAGCAGAACAGAAGAGAAAAAAAAACACACAGTCTGAATGTAGCCCAAGTCAGGGCAACACCAGGGAAGCCAGGATTCCTATTACTGCCTATAAAGCTGTGTTCACACAATGCAATTTTGCTGCATTTTTTTCTACACCCAACATCTGGTCTTTAGCAGGTAAAAAATCTGCTTCGTAAAAGCGGATTTTCCAGTAACTTAGCTGCATTTTTGTTACAATTTTGTTTGCGTTTTTGGCGTGTCATTTGTCTCCACTACATGTTTAATAAAGTTAGTTACTGTCACATTGGTCTTTCTTACTTATGAGAATTGTGACAAGTTTGGGACCTGAGTCTCATTCCTTTATTGAGACAATAGTAAAGGTGTTTCTTTCCTTTGGCAGTGAAGGAGTTAATGTCAGTTTCAATTGCTAACAAAGCTCCTAGGTGCTCTACCCAGGTGAGGCAACTTTGTGACCACTCCCATCTCCTTTATAGGGTCACATGCTCCGGCACTCCTTCCTGGTGATTGAACTTCATTCCTAGCGATGCTGCTTGGGTGGAAGTAGCTATTCTGGAGAGCTGACCGTTGCCAAGTCGTCTGCTGCCTAGGAAAGCGGCTGCAGCTGTGAAGTCTTCTTGGTGTTTACCCTTTCTGACTTCCTAACCTTTTTGTTGATTTTAGTGCAGCGGTTGGGATTAGTATTCCCGCCAGCCATCTCTACTCAGGGTTAACATCAGGGCCAGCGAGGGACCAGGTATCCTGCTCAACGACAGGATGAAAGAACCTGTATAGGGACGTCAGGGAGAGCAGGGAACATCTGCAGGTGAGTGCAGGAGGTCTCCCTTCACCCGTTCTCTACTGACAAGGCCACCATTGTATTTGTCCCCCCTGTATTCCCCCATTTGTAGTTTTTGTTGTGTGCCAGACATCCTTGGTCTGTGCACCACTGTCACACTCTTTAGCTGGGCTGGTGCTGTAAAAAGCAGCTTTTAATTTGCATAAATAGCACTAAAATCGCAACTTGTGAACATAGCATAATGATTGAAGGTGCATTAATAGTATGCAATACAGTCATATGAGAAGTATTTTTCGGTTTCTAAGAATTAAAAAAAACACTGAAACCTAAATACACTGCGAGGGTTAACGTGATGGCCATATTTGATTGCATTTCATAGTTCTCGATGAGTAAGCCCACCAGCACTGTAATACAAGAATATTTATAGTGGAAAATTCTCCGTTGGAAAAAAAAATAAAGATAAAAGCTTTTCCAGGCTTGTTCTATGAGCAGGTCATTGCGTGGGTATCCAGAGTGTCCTGTCCAGAACACACTGAAACCAGACAGACATTCACAGCACAGTACGTTATGCCAGCTGTCTAGCCAGCCATTAACTCAAGGCACTGTGCAGTTTTCTTCTGCGGAAACCATTTTTACAATATAACTCAGTCTACTAGTAAGGGAGAACAATAGTAACACGTCCTTACATGGCTTCCGGAAGATACAATTCTTGTTTTAAAAGGGAATCTGTCAGCAAGTTTTTGCTACCTCATCTGAGAGCAACATAATGTAGGATTCCAATTATGTATCACATACTAGGTGCAGCCGTTCTGACCCTATCGGAGAATTGAGTTTTAAGCATGTAGCTGAGCTGGGACAGCTTTCCCCGCCCACACCAGGCTCTGAATAGAGATTATGCATTCACTGTGAGGGGGAGTGTCAGACTGCCATGTGTGTGACCTTCTAGTCCTGTAATGCTAATCACAGGGTAATAAACCCTTTAGTTTAGGTAAAAAATAGCTCACATGCAGATAAGAGAAGCACATTTGCTGTTTGTTTTTTTAACTCTTACAACATGCTGTCGTCAGCTTATATAGCAAAACCCTGCTGACAACTTCCCAACCCCTTTATGGCCAAGGATGTATATGTATATATATGCTCACACACTAAACTAACGTCATTCCTTGCTGATGTCATTATCTGACAAGTGCAGGTGGATCAGGGCCCCTTATATTGCACTGTCAAACAATGACAGCGCTATCGAAGATGCTGCAGAAGGGATTGCGCTATTGTCTGCCGCCATCGGCAACCACATGACACGATCATGCAGCGTTGATTTTTGCCATGACATCAAGGAGTTAGATGATTTCCCCTGCTACTGTCAGGACTCACTACCTGTGAACACTGCATGAGCGATGCGTTCACAGAAGATAATCTTTTGCTGAAGCATCGCTCTGTACTGCAAAAGCAATCAGACACTGCAGTCAAGTAAAATAAAGGAAAAGTGAAAATTGAAATAAGTAAATAAAAGTTTAAATCACCTCCCTTGATTGCAGCACTGCCGCCTGTCTCACCTCTCCATCTGATTGATGTGTATAACACCTCCTGTTTTACCCACATCGCGCTTTGCAATCTTATGCCTGTGCTGATGCCTCTTTGGCTCACTAAGGCGCTATGCCCTATTACGGGCAGAACTTACAATTCATCCACAGATGCACAAACCACTGAGGTAGCATGATATTCACCCAGGTATATGAATGAAGCAGAAGACGTCATCGTGACAGCCGGGTGAGATCTCGCGCATGCGCAGAGACATCAGCATTTTGCGTTTGCGTGGATGAGTTGTCGGCTCTGCCCGAAGTAGGAAAGAGTATAGTGCGCCTGCGCGAGCCGGAGAAGTGTCTGCACAGACACTAAATTGCAAAGCATGATGTGGATAAGGCAGGAGACATTATTCACATCAATCAGAAGAAGAGGAAATTAAACGGCACGGAAAGGCAGGGCGGATGGCTTGTTAATCAAGCCCATCGGACCGGACACAGGTCACTATAATAAAGGGCAGGGGATTTTTAAAAGTAATTTTTCGGTGTACAGGGGCAGTCAGGCTTTTAGTTTAAGACCCCAAAATCTGGTGACCGGTTCCCTTTAAGTTAAGTAATAAAATAAATTGCCCTCACAGGTGTCCATATCTTTAGGGTGCGTTCACACACTGCGTATTTGCTGCATATTTTTACGTGAGTGCTGTTGCAGTTTTTGTAGCCAGAACCAAGAGTGGAACAAACAGAGGAAAAGTCTAATAGAAACACGTTACCACTTCTGTATTCAGAGGTGTAACTAGGGTCCATGGCGCCTGGGGCACAGCTCTATTTCGGCGCCCCCCCCCCGGGGAAGTTGAGGAGCTGGGGGGCGGGGGGAGGGGTGTCGGTGCTGTCAGGGGGGGGTTATTACACCTCATAGTGTGTGCCTCAGGTATATATATGTATACATCAGGCAGGCACACTATGAGGTGTATATATGTATACATCACCAGGCAGGCACATACTATGAGGTATAGTACCTCATAGTGGGTGCCTGTGCCTGATGTATACATATATTATATACTAGCTGGGTGCCCGATGCAGATGCATCGGGATTCTAGCAGAGCGAGTCTCTGACTCGCAATGGCCGCTTCGCGGCCAATGCTTCGCGCTGCTAAGGCGACTCGCCATGCCCGCTGCGCGGGCATAGCGAGTCGCCTTAGAACTGCTCACAATGGCCGCTGCGCGGCCAATGCTTCGGACGTATCCACATGCCGACATTGACTCGCAGCGTGAGCGGACTCAAAAGGGGCAAAAATCCCATTCGTGATTATATAATAGATACACCTCATAACTTCCCCCCCCCCATCCCCCCAGCACCTGGGTTACTTTATTACAATTTAATTACTCTAGTAGAGTAGTACCTACTAGTCAGGACGGACCAACGACTCAGGAGGGGGAGGGAGGGAGGCAGGCAGGCTGCTGCAGCAGCAGCAGCTCCTCTTCTGTGTCTCACTGTACGCGCGGCGCGCGCTCACTGTTTGCGGCCGCCGGGTGACGTCGGCCGCAGCGCGGCCGCGACGTGACACGGGAGGGGGGGGGGGTTGGAACTGCTGCCAGGGGGCGGATAAGCAGCAGGGGCTGCGCACGCGCAGGGCGGCGCCGAGGAGATTAGCGCCGGCGCTGTAGTGCCACCGCCGGATGCCCAACCTGATGATGGCACCGGCGCGGCGGCGCCCCCCTGCAGAGTCGCGCCCGGTGCAAAAGGTCCGGCTGCACCCCCCTAGATACGCCCCTGTCTGTATTTATCACCCACTGCTGGGTTTTGGCTACAAGAACTGCAAGAGCACTTGCGTAAAAATATGCAGCAAATACGCAGTGTGTGAACACACCCTTAGAAAGGGTTATTCCCATAATCTTAACTAGGTATGGTTAGGTGGTAATTGGAAAAAGAAACAACTTTCTAAACTTCTACTTGGTTAAATGTTCTTCCTCTCTTCCAATATCTAAGCTTTCAAAGTATGTTTACTGCTCATTGCCTAGGGGACTGTCCACTGCTGGGGGTCTAGGAGTAGGGATGAGCGAACTGAACTTTAAAGTTTGGTGTTTGTGCAGAACACAGACTTCACTAAAAAATTCAGTGTTCTAGTTCAGAGTTTGGGTGCCTTACGTATGCAAACTACTAGAGCAAGAATCTCTGTTCTTGGATATACTCTGTGCTCGGGTACACTCGGTGCTCATCCTGAAGTGGGAGTAAAATCAACATTATCAGATGTAGTGTGTTCCAAAAAAAATTACAAAATCCTGCTCTTCCTCCCCCGGAAGTGCTTTGTTTAAGGCTGTATGTGGGCGGAGAGCAGGACTGCCCAAGTAGTGACTTCCAAATAAGTTTGGGTCAAGTTTGGTCCAGAACAGAACTTTATATAAAGTCTGGCTGAACCCCCAGAACCCGAACCTCTACGAGTCCGCTCATCACTTTCTAGGAGCAGTTGACAAACATGCACAGTTCCTATTTTTCTGCTGTGGCTTACCACCAATCTCCCAAGCCTCACAAGCTATTAACTGCTCCTAATAATCCACAGTGTCCCAGGATCCGTTTTAAAGTGCTGCTTATCTGCAAATGTGATCGTGGCATGGCTGATTATTGCGATCACTGAGCTTCTGATGCTGCTGAGCCACGTCGGCCACATAAAGGTATTCTGGAAGTTCACAAATCCAGTCCACTAGCAAACTGCTACAATAAATCTAACCACCTGTCCTCTCTGGTCCCAATACTATGAAGCCCCGAGCACTGATGTGATATCTGCACCCAATGTAAACAATACACCGGACAGGGGGTATGCAGCACTGGAATGGTGGGAAAGTATTAATATACGGTAATTGCGCTAGTGTTAATGCTCCTTCTTTTCAGGGTTTCACATCACTTGAGCACAACTATGTTGAGGTGTAAAAATCTTACAGAATACCCTTCTTGAACAATTGTGGAAAAAATATTTTTAAGGTTTTAAAGTAGATGCATTAAATTATTTTTTCCAGCCTAGAAAATAATATATGGTATATACATATATTAGGCTGGCTTCACATTTGTGTTTGTGTCTGCATGCTGATGGCATGCAGACACAAACGCAGTGAAAAGCAGGGTCATTTTGATGTGTCCGCAGCGTAGAATGTCCGCCTGCGGACACATCACTAGGGAGCCCGGGCAGCCATTCGGCGGTGTCCGGGGGCGGGCTGGAGGCGGAGATCAGCGGCGGAGATCTCCTCCTCCCGGACGCCGGTAAGCTCTGGGACGTGTCAGCGGGTTTAAACAGCTGATCTGACAGCTGTTTGAATCTCCCGCGCCGACACCGAGAGGAGATGTCGGCGTGGGAAGATTCAAACAGCTGTCACATCAGCTGTTTCTCACCACCAACACCGCTAGGAGATTACCGGCGGCGGGGAGGAGGAGATCATCAGAGGCTCCAGCTGATCTCCTGGTGGCCGTCGGTGATCTCCTGTGACATGCGTTCCTATGTTAAACATAGGAACGCAGTGCGCATGCACTTGACTGCGTATGGGAACGCAGCATACGCTGCCTTCCATACGCAAATGTGAAGGCACCCTTACTGTATCAAGTTAGCTGGTAGAAACAAATTAAAATTCAGAGCCCTCAGTAGCTGAAACCTTTTAATGGCTGACCAAATGGTGTCAAGCATATTTCTCCATTTAAAACAAATTTTTTTTAAACTGATACATAGATGTAGTCTGTTACCAATTTACATTAATAGTTGTGGATTTACCCTTTAAAAGTAATGATCACCTTGCAGTTATGACGATATCAGCTAACGTTATGGTTGCAGCATTATAAAGTAGAGTGCAATATTTCTATACCATGAACTGATAGGAATATATCTACTTTGTGTTTTCCAGCTGTTGTCGTATTGTCCTTTGTGTTTTGTTTCCTGCCCTTCCACATTGGCCGGATCCTGTTTGCCTGGGTTGAAATAGAAGAAGTCATGATATATCACCTCGCTCAGTACCTAAATCTCATCTCTATGGTTCTGTTTTACCTGAATGCCTCCATCAACCCCATGCTGTACAACATCATGTCACAAAAATACAGGGCCGCCATGAGTAAAATCCTCAATCCAAAGGAAGATCTGCAAGCCAGAAACATGCCAAGGAGTGAGCAGTCTTCTCTGGAAGGAACGGAGATGACGTCTTTCATGTAATATTGGAACCACACACTAAAATGGAAAGACAGGCACAATAGGGTCTTATCCACGGTAACTAAGGGGGTGAGGAAAGGCTGAGGCCACTCACCTTGTAAGGTTGAGTACTGTATACGCCAAACTGTTGCAAGCCACCCAAGGAGAAATAAGCCATGTGTACAATGGAGACCGGGTGGATGGAAGTCCGCGTTGTTCATCACAATATTGAGGTCCATCCACCTGGTCTCCATTTTACACGTGGCTTATTCATGTAATACTGTTACGCACATGTTTTGTCTTCAGGGCCAGGCTCTTCTCCCGTATGGCTGCTACCCTTTGTTGTGCTCCAAGTTGGGTCTTACAACTGGCTTTCCTCAGTGACATCATCTTCCTTGTAATTAAAAGCCCAATTAGATACACCCCTGTGTCTGAGTATTGAGTCTCCAATGCATTCAGCTGCTATATGGATTTTGGCAAAATCCTATATCTTCTGTTGCTATCATGGCCTTAGACTCCAGTGGTTTGTACAGTTTGTACCTAATATTCCTCAAGACCTGCTGGGTAACCCATCGTTTGTTATAAGCATCTTGAGGTTTTTAAAAACTGTTTATTATTTTTTGTTGTATTCATCTTTTTAAATACCTGATTGCCACAAACCATCGTTTGTAGACAATATCACAAACTGTTATTAGAGACTTTTTACATTAAGATATAATCTGCTGTGGACCCTTCCCTTTCACCTTCATCTGTGCTGCTTCAGACCTGGCATTTTCCTCTATTATGTGGCTTCCAGTGTCCCCTCAACATCAACTGGGATAAATTCTGGGAACAGTAGTGCTTCCTCCCTGTATCCTGACAGTGGGGCCATTCTTCATCAATGGAAACCTCAATGGCACTGGATAACTGAAATTGCTACATGATTCAAATATCCAGTGAGATTGAGGTTTCCATTTTTGAAGAATGTCCCCCACTATTTTTGTACCCCATATACCACACCATACCATCAATTTTTATGCTCCAGCAGTCTTGGAGGGATCTATCCACTGTGGGTTAGTGTCAGACCAATAGCGGGGGTTTTGTTTGTTAACTTCACCATTCACAATAAAGTTTGCCTCCTCCCTCATCTGAAGGCAATTGTCTATGATGTGAAGATACGAGATGTGCAGCATCTGAAACAATGGATATTGGAAGCCTGTGCTGCATTTCTTCTGTGGTGTTGCTACCAGTGTGTCAAGAGTGGGAGAAGACCATCCAACACAATGGGCAGAACTTTGAACACATTTTGAGTGGTCATAAACTTGTAAATAACTCATGAAAGAATAAAGGTACATTAAAACCAAGCACACCATTGTTTTTCCTATGAAATTCTCAATAAGTTTGATGTGTCACATGACCCTCTTCCCATTGAATAAATGAATTTGGATCCAAAATGGCCGCCATGGTCACCACCTATTTGGAAAAATGTTTCCCCCTCCCATATACTAATGTGCCACAATCAGGAAGTTGATATCACCAACCATTCCCATTTTATTTACGTGCATCCATATAAATGGCCCACCCTGTACTTTGATTAGTGGTCTAAGATTTGAGGTTTCCTCAATTGATGGAAAAAGACATAAATCCATGCAACACATTCATTGCTGCTCTCAATGAGTCGAAGGTCATCATAAGTTTATATTTCCAGACTTTCCTGATTCTTTGCGATTTGAAATTACCTTTCAAAACTACTATTTTCATATCTACAGTTAGGGCCAGAAATATTTGGACAGTGACACAATTTTCGCGAGTTGGGCTCTGCATGCCACCACATTGGATTTGAAATGAAACCTCTACAACAGAATTCAAGTGCAGATTCTAACGTTTAATTTGAAGGGTTGAACAAAAATATCTGATAGAAAATGTAGGAATTGTACACATTTCTTTACAAACACTCCACATTTTAGGAGGTCAAAAGTAATTGGACAAATAAACATAACCCAAACAAAATATTTTTATTTTCAATATTTTGTTGCGAATCCTTTGGAGGCAATCATCCACCACTGTTGTCATCCGTGGACACCCAGGCCTTTTAGAGTTCCCAAGCTCACCAGTCAATTCCTTTTTTCTCAGAATGTACCCAACTGTTGATTTTGCTACTCCAAGCATGTCTGCTATCTCTCTGATGGATTTTTTCTTTTGTTCCAGCCTCAGGATGTTCTACTTCACCTCAATTGAGAGTTCCTTTGACCGCATGTTGTCTGGTCACAGCAACAGCATCCAAATGCAAAACCACACACCTGGAATCCACCCCTGACCTTTTAACTACTTCATTGATTACAGGTTAACGAGGGAGACGCCTTCAGAGTTAATTGCAGCCCTTAGAGTCCATTGTCCAATTACTTTTGGTCCCTTGAAAAAGAGGAGGCTATGCATTACAGAGCTATGATTCCTAAACCCTTTCTCCGATTTGGATGTGGAAACTCTCATATTGCAGCTGGGAGTGTGCACTTTCTGCCCATATTATATATATAATTGTATTTCTGAACATGTTTTTGTAAACAGCTAAAATAACAAAACTTGTGTCACTGTCCAAATATTTCTGACCCTAACTGTATTGTGTGAGCACGGCTACAGAAGAGTTTAGGCACATGTAGATCTATCCTTCTTTCTTTTATCGTGTGGCATTGAGAGTTCTTCCTAGTTCTGAGTTGTTGCCCCATCTCACCTAAATACAGTTTCCCACTCGCACATTTTGTACATAGAATTAAATAAACCACATTAGTTTTGGTGCAGCTGAAGTTACCTGGGATTTTGTAGTCCTGATCTGTGTTGGGAATCTTTATCCTGTCTGTTATCATTACAAATGGACAGGGTTTTGCACCCGTTCTGGTTGCAGGGAAAGGTTCCTCTTTTTGTATCGGTTGCTAACCTCAGGCAGGTCTGGCTTCCCCCTCACTCCCCCCTTTGGTCACTAGAAAGTTTGACTGTCAGGTATTATGTTTAAAAGGAACCTGTCCCTTCGATCTACCCCTCTCTCCTATCACTAGCTGTCCCTGCACCTCCCTAGCTGTTCCAAAAGGAGGCGGCAAAGCACCGAGAGGGATGACGCCCAGCGGGGCGTGCTAAAACACAGTGAGGAGGGGATCATGGAGCCTGCAGCCCGCCTTTCCAGTCTCCTAGATGGAGACCATATCCAAGTTCAAATTCATTTTTCAAAATCATTATAGGGCCCCTTTAGGTCAGAGAGGAATGGTTAGGGATCAGCTAGGAAGGTGCAGGGACAGCTAGTGATAGGAGAGAGGGGTAGATCGAGGAGACATGTTCCCTTTAAGGGTTAGTAGATGTCAGCTAGGTGCCAGCTATCCCAGTGAAGCAGATCATTCACAGATGCCATTTTTTGGAAAAATATCAGTGTGAACACAGCCATGAGTCTGAAGAACCTAAATAATTATTGTTCAATGTCTTACAATTGCACTGGTGAATGTCTTTCCAACTATGCTTAGGTTTAATAGGGAAACAGAATAGTCAAATATCCTCCCCGCCCAGGAAAACAAAGATATATCTTATAAATATAACAGCCCCAGAATAACGTGTTCAGAATAAAATATTAAGGGTATGTGCACACAATCCAGAGGCTCCGTGTCTGCGGGAACCCGTGAGTGAACGCAGGGAGATCGTAGCCGTCTTGTGCTCATGATCTGCATTGGGTGCAGGGTGGCTTCTCCTTGCATACACCCGATGATGACCTCTTCTGACTCCACAGAATGATATTAACATGCTGCGGAAATGTGGAAGTCCGGCAATGCACACCACATCTGAAAACACGCTGCAGTTGGGAGAAGCATAGTGGCCATGGGATTTCTTGAAATACCATCCACAATGCTTGTACTGTACAAGCAGCATTTTGGAAACAGCAGCAGTACGTTGCATCCAAACTCTGCAAATCCTGATCGCAAGTATGCACTCTAAATCTGTAAGAAAAAAAAAAAAAAAGAACATATTGCTTTCCCTCCGCCGTAAAAATAAGTTGGCCTAACTCAATGCACATGTTGTGCCCATGCATATTCCATTAAAAAAAGTCCATGTTCACTATTGCGAATTCCCTTTTGTTGTCTTTGATGTGGTCTGTGTGTTTGGTTATACATTTTACTCTTTGAATAAATGATTAAACAAGTGTCTAATGGAAATTTTTCTTTTATGTATTAAAAAAAAAAATCTATTGTATGTTAACGTTTCATTTTCAATACATAAAATCTACTTTGCCAATTTGATTTGACTTCGATTTTAAAAACTCAGTGTTTTCTTCCTTTCTTATTCTGTGGGTATATGTATGTATATTTTTTCTATTTTTAAAAACCATTAAATCAGTTAGACAAAGAAAAAATTGTATCTCTAAAACAGAATTTGAAAAGAGAAACAAAAGTAAAATTACGTTGGGTAACTGCAGGAGTCATAATAAAAAATCCACTTTTCATCTGGTGACGAGTCAAATTGAGAGTGAACTTATCACCAAGTTTTTCCCCTATAAACTCTGGCCACTACCAGTAAGCCCTTATATACTGCATGATAGAATACTGTATACAGGTCCCCAGACTAATCTGTATACCATAAATAATACCTTGTATTATAGTCATCTATGGGGCGGTTCGGTCCAAGGGGGGATGCAGATCTTGATCCGGCACCTCCTCTGTTCTTGTGATTGCCATCGTCCTTCTCTGCTTCATGTGGATGACGTGTCCTACATCATCCACACACACTTTCTTCCATTGTACCCCTGCTGTGCACTTCTTTCTGCCCTGCTGAGAACAAAGTCTTGTAATGCACAGGCTCAGGAAAGGATCAAAGAAAGTCCACGCATGTACACTGCAATACTTTGCTGAGCCCTGGGCAGGGAAGTACGTGTGCGCAAGAGTGCAATGGAGGATATTGTATGAATGGCGAAGGAGATGTCAACATGAAGTAGGAAAATAGGATGGAAATCTGAAGAAGAGAGGAGGTGCCAGATCAAGATCAATGATGCCCATTGGACCATTCCATAGACTAGTATTATAAAAGTCTTTTTTTACATAACCCTCAGTCCACTATACTACCGAACAATCAGTTCTACCCTTTCATAGTATATGCTTCCCATACCTTGCAGGCTGTTTGCCCTCACGGGCAGGGTCTTCTCTCCCCCCCAACCCTTGTAGACTGTGAGCTCTTGAGGCAGGGTCCTCTCTCCCCCCACTGTGCCCTCACTTTTCCCTTGTTGACTTTGAACCCTTGTGGGCAGGGGCCTCTCTCTTCACCTACTGTATCCTTAGCCATTCCTTGTAAACCGTGAGCCCTCGTGGGCAGGGTCCTCTCTCCTCACCTACTGTATACTCAGCCATCCATTGTAGACTGTGAGCCTCGGAGGCAGGGTCCTCTCCTCCTGTACCTGTGTGTGCGCTTTCTACTGTTCATAATTATTGTACCTATTTATGCCCCTTTTTCACATGCAACGAGCCATGGAATAAATGGCACTATAATAGTATCATTAATAATAACAACAATAATAAAAATAATAATGTTATACAAATCTGTCTGGAGACTTCTATCTAGATATCCCTGATATTCACTACCTGACAGACAAAAAAAACAAAAAACATAGCAGCCGCCATATTGGTACACCAAGTGAAGGATGCGCCAATATAAATACAAGACTGGCCAATGAAACCTCATATTTTAAAGATTTTTTTTTTTTTAACTTAGCATTAGAATAGAACAGGCAAACTCTCCTATGACAAATTTTTATACTTTTTATTAGACATTAAATATATTATCTATTTCAAAGTAACAATTTAGTAATACATATGAAAGGTCATCTTATATTGTAGAAGATACCTCAAATAACAATGAAATACAAAGCAACATATTTCTTACAAGAACACCACTAGTTGATTAAGACTGGAATGTATAATAATTTTGTAAATGGTAAAATAATAGAAAGAAACCAGATTTACGATGGTCAAAATTGGAATATTTCAGGGTGCCATATTTTTAACAAGAACTGTAAAATATGGAACCAATATATCCCATAGTTCCCTTAATAAATATGTCCAGGAAAAAAAAAAAAAAATAGCGGTGTGCTAAATTAGTACATTACTAAGTATGCCAAATGTATAAAAAGAAATAAAAAATAAAGGAAATAAACTGTCTTAATGCTTCACTCTTAATTTGTGTTTTGGAAAAATAATCCTTTGGCAATGGAGAATGTCATTTTTCCTAAAATGAGAATTTGTAAAAGTAGAGAGGAAAAAAAAAAAAAAAAAAAAAAAAAAATCTACATTTGTAAACATGCCTGTAGACTAGAGATATTGATGTGTGCACAGAAACGTATGCATAGACACACACACAGACGAAATGCATTGAACCCGTTCCTTGGAGGGTCGATCATAGTGAGAGCATTAAGGGCTAATGTTTTTCGATGCGCTATTCAGACTTTTTTTTTTTTCTTTCCTTTTTGGTACAGTTAAAAACAGAACATTCACACTTTACATTTTTCATGAGTTAATCAAAATAAATAAAATACACAGATTATACGTGTGAAAAAAAACAAAACAAAAGAAATGTACATTTTGTTTAGATTGCACCAGGTAACTACTGTAAAGAAAGTGGCAATACACGTCTCTATAAAATATTTAGAAATGAAATTATGAGCGGAAATATTCATAGATAACTGACGAGAATCAGAAAAGTACATGTAATGTCTAATATTCAGCATCAACGCTATAAATGAATACAAAATTGTCTCTAGTGTATGTTTTGCGCAACTGCAGAGAAAAAAAAAAAAAAATTAATAAATCAAGAGGATTGATCCAAAAGGTAAAGAAACATACCTCACATTGAATTTTAACGCAACAATAACACCTACAATTTTTTTTCTTAATTGTAGAACAGGATTTTTATTTTTTTTAAACTTGAGATACAATTGACTTCGAGGTCTAACACCAAATTAAAACCATACTATGATTTCTTGTCATATGAAGACAATTTTATAATTGATGCAAATTACGCTGCACAGCAGAAAACTGTGCAATACAGACTATGCTAAATAAAAAATAAAATACATTGTGAGAAAAAAAAATCTCAAATATAAAGTGATGGAATGTAAATTTATATATATTTATATTTTCAGCATGATAATTTCTTACAAAACAAAAAAAAAAAACATCTTACATGTAAAAATATTTCGGTTAGTAGATAATACATAATATGGGCATCTCATAAAAAAAATCAAAACAAAAAAGAAACGTGCACTTCTATTTATTTTTTGCCTTTTTTTAAGGTTATAGACAGTATAAAAACATTTGCTCAGTTTGAGCCAAATAGTGTAACATTTATAATAAATGCACTTTTTTTTATCTCCTCCATAAAGACAATATCTGTGCTTTTTCAGAAAGTGCTGCAATATATTCTTTAGAAGCACAGAAATTACATTTTTTCATTGTAACACATAAATGAAACGCAAAGCAGGTCAACGGATGAGTACAGGTACGACGCCGAGATACGCAGAAAGTGGGTTTGTAAGGCCTGTGTATATTGCAGTGGTAAAAGAATCACTAGGAATAATATTGACATATTGAAATACAACACAATGGTATAACACTTCAATGTTGATTATACGAGTAACCGGCTGGGGGTCATAGCAGCTAAAGCCATGCAAAACATTACCGAGACAACCAAATATAGAAAAGACTATATTATTATTAGCATCAAACGTTCACATGTATCCTCTACATTGGAGGAGATGGGTACTTTCTCTGCTCCACCAACTTTCGCAATACCAATTTACTACAAACTAAGGACATCATAGAGATTACTAGCTCAACATGAAGAAACTGACGCCATTCTCACGAACATGTGCTCCCATCTGGGCATCTAAAGACTTTTGCTCATTGGCAATGTCTGGTATTGCAGTACAGTCCCATTCGCTAAACCAGTGGTTCAAAACCTTTCTAACCTTGAGAGCCAAATTCAGGTCTGAAAGAAGGTCGCAAGCTACATCCAGCTCAGACAGAGGGTCGTGAGCCACATCCCGCTCAGAGAAAGAGTTATGAGCCACATCCTGCTCAGAGAGAAGGTCGTGAGCCACATCCCGCTCAGAGAAAGAGTCATGAGCCACATCCTGCTCAGAGAGAAGGTTGTGAGCCCCATTTCACTCAGAGAGAGGGTCCTGAGGCATATGCCGCTCAGGGAGAGGGTCGTGAGGCATATGCCGCTCAGGGAGAGGGTCGTGAGTCACATCAAGCTCAAAGAGAGGGTCGTGGGCCACATCCAGCTCAGAGAGAGGGTCGTGGGCCACATCCAGCTCAGAGAGAGGGTCGTGGGCCACATCCAGCTCAGAGAGAGGGTCGTGGGCCACATCCAGTTTAGAGAGAGGGTAGTGAGCCACATCCAGTCAGAGACTGTGCGACCACATCCAGCTCTCACGTTCCTCACAGTAGTGACACTCAGAGCTCGCAAACCATAATGACTGCAAAAGCATTTCCACAGAAATCACACTGAGGCAGTATGTCAAGAATCAGGGGTTCCTACATTACCCTCATTCAGACCTTCTCTACTATTTGGGACTACTAACAAAAGTCATAACCTGGAGATGTCTTCTGCAAGCTGGAAGACAGTCACGAGCCAAACATCATGGTCCTACAAGCCACTGGTTAGGGACCCTTTCTCTAAACTGTAATACCAGATTCAACCTATAAACAAGTGTGGCACTATTTCTGGTTGGGGAAAAAAAAGTATAAAATTCTTTTGAAGAGACAGGCACATTTTATATTTTCGAATCTTTATCATTAAAGATATAAGGGGCAACACTGAATGGATCAGGGCCAATAGTGACAATTGTTTAGATTATAAGGGTTAGACTTTAAAGAACAAAATCTAATAAAAACTACAAATCTCTATACATAGAATTATTTGAGATATATAGTGTAATATAGTATATTTTATAAAGTAAATCTTTTCAGTTTTTATTTCATAACTATTTTCAGACAAAACACACACTAATTGAGAGTTAGCCAAATTAGGCTATACGAGGCACAAACAATGTAGCAAATGTTTATTTTTTTACCTAAAAATTGAGTCTAAAGGTGCTTTTACACTGCATGATTACTAGGAACGAGTGTTCCCAGGAATGCACTTTTCTCAATAATCGTACATTATAAACAAGCAACCGGAAGAAAGAGTGAAACTATCACTTAACAAAGGAGTGACACAATCTTTTGTCAGATAAATGTTCTCAACAGCATGTCGTCCTCCTGAGTAAACATGTGCTGCCGAAAGCAATGGCAGACTAGGTGCACAGGACCATGTATTACTGATTGTTCGGTGTACATGTTAAAGGGTTTTCTGGGCTGAGAAGAAAATTCTGCATTCACTATGTGAATGCAGACTGACAAATTATGGCAGCGGGGACACTGTTAGGATTCCCCATGCGAGTGGGTGCTCATGAGATTGAATTTATGCAACATGCATACTCACAGCCATGAGCTAACTAGACTTTCCTCCACTACAGCCTTGGGAAGTAAAGGAGGAGGAGGATGGCACATGACCGTAAGCATACAATTGCCAACTCACATGGGGAATACAGGAGAGCAGAGAGTGTGCACAACACACGCAATATGGCTTCCTACAGTCAATGAGTGCCTGCAGATTTCTCAGCCCGGAAAACCCGTTTGAATGCAGTCTGGCTGCCTAAATGGACTACTGAACAACTGCTGATCATTAAACAAGTAGCTGACCAGCAACCACGTAATGCCGTCAGTAGGGTGGTGAACACCCAACTTAACAGTCAATAATCAAGAGTGAAAAGGTAATCAAAGAATACCAGAGAGTAGCCGAAACCTAAAATCCACCATTTCCCTTGTAAAGTTGATCCTAAAGAGAAAAACGTCTTGTCAGCACCAACAGCTGGTGAAACAGTCAGTTAGTCCTTATACTCAAAGGTTTAGCGACAGGTCCAACCCTTGCCGTTTCCAAAGCTGGCCATACACAATAGATATTTGTTGGCTAAACCCCCATGCTGGCCGACAATCTTCTAGGGAGTCTACAGGCCTTCCCCTATTGGCAGATATTGTGGGATAAATGGGAAGACCAAATCCCTTTGTTCTTAGTTGAGAAAAGTCGCAGCCTTATCTATCTGGCATCCAAGTTTGTTATATTTAAACAGGCTTTTTGCTCATTAACCCATTAAGGAACGAGAAATGTTTCTTTGCACTTTTGCTTTTTTTCTCTTTCTTCCGTGAGCGCTTGTTTTTTGAGGGGTTGAAAAATGAGAAAAAAAATTGTAGTGATATTGTGAAAAACCCTCAATTCTGCCAGACTTAGGTATTATTTTTATGCCAATTTATTGTGTGGTAAACAATTACCTGGCAATATGATTCTTCAGGTCAGTATGATTCCGGTGATAACAAACTTGTCCTGTTTTATACTATAATTTAGTGGTGAAAAGAGGCAATTCTGGTGTTGTAATTTTATTCTTTTAGGAATTCAACGAATGGCTTTGATACTTTTATATTTAGCTAGATCTGACTTTTCGGGAGATGACATAAAATTTTTATTTTTTTGCCATTTGTTTTTAATGGGGTAAAATTTGAGGAATTTTTTAGAAGACTTTTTACTTATCTTTATTTCTTAGTCCCCTTAGGAAACCTGAGTTTGCAAATACTATATACTTCAAAATCACAGTATAGGGAAATTATGGTTGTCCTATGGAGAGCTCAGCCTAGAGGGAGTTTCTTGGAGAAAAAAGATGGCAGTGACCATAGTAGCCCATCAATTCCTCTCAGTAGGGTCATGGACAGCTGATGGAAGCCGATAAACGTGTGGAAGCACCGACGTAATTTAAATACCGCTGTCAGAGATAGGCAATGGCATTTAGTTAAACTACAGAGATAAGAGCGCACTCTGGCTGCTGTGGTTACAAGCAAATGCTGGCTATGTACTTCTGCCTGTTAATGTGCGTGCTCAGCTCCCGAGACTGCTTCATACGTTCTTATTGAATTATGAGAAAAACGTACATGCATAAAAGAAAATTAGCACTGTGGCTGTCAAAAACTAATGATCGTAATTATAGATTTATTGTCTCCACCCAGCAAAATCTTTTCAGCAGCATATTTAGACAGGGGGTTGTGCTGCTGATAATGATTTTTTTTCTTCTAGCAGGCATAAAGTGAAGCTACTACCTGACGAACGATCGTCAGCATGTTTATATTGGATATTGGCCAATAGTCTGATATGCTTGTTCGCCAATCAGAAAGTGCAAACGCTACTTCACTCCTTCTACTGAGAATGTGTATTCAGGTGTACACAGGGTTTGCGAGCCATAGACGTCAGCCTAAACATTTCTGCGAGATATCTAATGTGTAAGGTCTCCAATTAGTAACAGGGGGTTGAAATATCAGACCACTTAAGACACATAGTCAACTTAACAGTGCGGTAGTTAGACGTTAACACCAGGGTTGTGGAGTCTGTGTCTGTTTTGGTGGAGTCGGACTCACGGAAAGGAGGTTTGGGTTACCAACTGCCACCAGGGCTGTGGAGTCAGAGTTGTTGTCTATTTTTGTGGAGTAGAGTTTGATTCAGGAAAATTGAGGAGTCGGAGATGGAGTTTTGGCTTACTGACTCCACAGCCCTAGTTAACACTTGGGTTAAGGTGGAAAAACATTGCAGGATCAGTCAGAGGAAAAAGAAATGGGTTATTTAAAAGCAATGCCCGGAATGGCATTATCAAGTCCCTATCCTTGGGGGCTATTTAGAAATAGGACTGGGGCAACAAAATATATAACTAGGTTTTCCATGATTTGCAACAGATGTGTCCAATAAACAGTACACCCTTCATCGCCCTTGTATCTACTGTCTGGAAGTATCTGTATACCTTTTCATGCTTCTTTTTCTATAGTTTTGTAAACTAAATGTATTGTTTCTTAAAGGGATCCTGCCACCCCCAAAACACCTCTAAAGCTATTAAAAGCTGTCCCTAGAGCATAGTAACACTTACCCTACACTCCTTTTAGCTCCTAAATGCAGCAAGTGAAATTGAAGATAAATATTACAGTACCTCATTAGGGATGATAATGAGTGACTATGGTATTCATAGTCACCCTGACAGGCTGTCCCTCTTAATGATATCACGCCTCAATAGGCGTGATCTTCAAATCACATTAAAATGTGCGCCTCCCCGCTCTCCTACGGCAGCTGGACCGCTGCATTGTGCGGCTGGGTGACGCGAATCGCATCATTTCTGGCGCCGGGTGACGTACGTACACCCGCGCCGCTGTTAGCTTCAAGACCCGCACTGCGCATACGCAGTGCACGTTTTGAATCTAACAGAGCGGCGCGGGTGTACATACCGTCACCCGGCGCCGGAAATGACGCAATTCGCGTCACTCAGCCCCACTACAGGATGGCCGAGACAGCACAGAGCGGGGAGGCGCGCATTTTAATCTGATTTGAAGATCACGCCTCAGCGTGATATCATGAAGAGGGACAGCCTGCCAGGGTGACTATGAATACCATAGTCATTCATTATCATCCCTAATGAGGTACTGTAATAACATTTATCTTCAATTTCACTTGCTGCATTTAGGAGCAAAAGGAGTGTACGGTAAGTGTTACTATGCTCTAGGGACAGCTTTTAATAGCTTTTGAGGTATTTTGGGGGTGACAGGATTCCTATAAGTTGCTTGCATGGTCCATGTACAAATGACAAATCGTATTTTACATGACAGTGCCAACGTAGCTGGGAATAAAAATTCCACAACCGGAAAAGGAGGAAACTGGATACATAAAATTCACAACATCCACTATCACGTTTACAAGGCACCTTTGTCTCTACAAGGAATGATGTGCCCTATGGAAGTAGCAATATCTTACATTTCTCATTTTTGGTGTTATGTCTAACTAATATATTTAATGCCACCATATAAAAAGGCAACGTGATCATAATTGTGTTGTCTACAGATCTCAAGTAATAAAAACGGCAGCTACGTTCCATATAAATCAATATCATCTCATGACGGGACAGTTTATTTACCTCACCAAAAAGCATAGTAGACTACTACCTCTATAAAACCATTCTGGTATATAGATCTATAGTTAAAAAAAAAAAAATACACAGTATGTACATTTAAAAATAAAATATACATTCATAGCTTAACCGCTAGCAAGAAATACCAGTCAGGCTGCATATTACAACAAAACAAACTAGGCCGCGTTGCCCATGGCAACCAGAGTGTGCTCTTCATTTTTCCAGTGCTGTTTAAAACTGAAAGCTAAACTCTGCTTCGTTGCTTGAAGGTACAAGGCAACTTTCTCTTAAAAACATAAGGCCTAATATGTATTTTCGGACATAAACGTATCGATTACAGTGTTATTCCAGAAAGTGCTTTCACAGTGATTTTAATATAAAAGAAAATCCATGAAAAGCTTTAGGGAGGTAGACAGACCCTTTATTTTTTTTTTTATTTCTTTTTGGTCAGGCAAATAAAATGTAGTTATGTCATGTCTGTTACTATTCCTTTATTCCTTTAATCTTATGGGATGTTTACTCTCGCCTTTATGTGCACGTCATGTATAATGTCAACCACACCGTGTTCTATACAGCCGTCATCCTACCTAAGAAAATAGAGATATATTTCAATATAATCACCTATGTAATAAAATTCTGATAGACTGAATATATATGTTGCATGAAACTAATAAATTTGCTATATTATTTTTTTTAAAGGGAGCTCTAACATCTATGTTCTAGTTATGAAGAATGCACAAGCTAAAAAACAGAAAGCGGGAGACTTCATAGTGAAGTACTGGAGTCCAAATGTTACATGTATTGAGCCTCTCCCCTGCCTAACTTGCAGTGTTATTTGGTGGGGAAGACTCGCCATGCTTTAGTAATGCAGAACTAGTGGGGGTTTAATGTACCCTTCTGTTCCTCCAACCCCCTGAGGGGGGAATCACACGCTGCCCTCTCTTCAATTCAGATTGGCAAGAAACAAGACGTTCGGGGATTTGGGCCCTCTGCTTGACAATTAAAATTGTCTATTTGTATGGTAAAATCTGTCAGTCATGAGGACAGCAGCGTGGACAAGCCGGCTGGGGTCCACATACTATCCTTGGCTCTTGACAACTGCAATGGAGAAAATAAAGTGATAACTAGAGATAGTCAAAAAGATTTGCAGGATTCTGGCCCTGTGGCCAAGTTGGTTAACTGTGTCCTCTAACCAGAATAGTGTGAACGTCCTCCTAACTGCCATAATCACCAAAGTTTCCTCTATTCTATAGGCACAGCACACACAAAAATATTGTGCTGGACCTACTAATCGGGAAAGGCACTGGGAACGTCATAAATAGGGAGGTGGTTAACAGTGTTCTTGTTGGATGCCATGATCTATAGACATTGCTGCTGGACCACGGTCCTGCAAATATTTTTTTGCTCAAATCTGATTATTACTATTACAAACAGCCATAAAAGACCTACAATAAAGTTATATATCTATCAAATCACAAAAACATATTTTAAGACTTTGGCTCCAATGGGTTTAAAATGAGTGGACAATAATGGCTCTGTGTTAATATCTTACACATAGATGGGTGGTTCCTGAATTGGATTTACCCTGCATAATTGATGAAGCCTTAATAATATGAAAGAATTTACCTTCTTCTCTCGTGTCACATAGGCCATTCTAGGGCATCTTATATCAAAATTGTTTTTTTTTTTAACGAGAAAAACAAATGTACGTAAAGCTATGGCAATGGAGCCGTCACTCATAATAACCAACATTAACATTTTACAGCACCAGCGACTACAACTTATAGCGCATTTACTTTCCATACATATCTTTCTATTTTTTTTAACTCTGCTTTCCTGAAACAGAACTAGAACTCACTTTCCAAAGCTTTTCCTACTAGAACTCCATTGAAATAAATCACAGTGTGTCATTATCGAAATCTCAAAGTCTTCCAAAAAGCCTCCTTAGAATTCCATACCTTTTTGTCTTTAGAAACCACAAAGATGGAGAACAACACTGTGTCTCCCCCCACCCCATATGAAACAGGATCTGGTTAATCTGCATTACAAGAGCCCGAGTTACTTATTTTCAACTTTTGGTAAGTTGCACTAGTAAATGCTGTGGAATTAAATGTATAAAAACATAACTAGAAAATAAATAAAGAATAATGGGAATACTTTTAAATATCCACAAAGGAAGTCTAGGAGTTCTTAATATCAGGGGGCCATCCAGGAAGCCATGCCCCCAATGATCTTCAGAATAAGGTAACATGGTTCTCCTTTACTTTTCCACTAAGGCGGCCGTCACACGGTTCAATATCGCTAGCGATCACATGCACGCGCGATCGCTAACAATATCGCTCACATCGCTGGTGAGCTGTCACACAGACAGACTCACCAGCGATGTGGAGCAGCGAGATCGCTGGTAACTATGGTACACATCGGGTTACTAGGCGCCGTGCGGCGCTTAGTAACCCGACGTTTACCATAGATACCATCTCCCAGCATAGGCTCTGCCGCTGGGAGATGGATCATTGTGGTGTCACACACCACGATGAGGCAGATTGTTCAAGCGTTTATCGCTTGATATGAGCTCCGGCTCACAAATCTGCGATCAAACAATCAAGCGATTTTACATTGTAAAATCGCTTGATTACACGCAGCGATGCACAAACGATATCGCTTAAGCGATCAAAACGCAGATCGCTTAAGCGATATTGTGCATTATATTGATGCGTGTGACGGCAGCCTAAAACCGATACTGGGATCTGCTTGATTCCTGAATCACATAGAAGTGGACTCTTAAGTATGGCATATTTGGGCACATCTTTAAAAGGATGTAGCCTTTCTTGGAGGAGACTATAATTGATAAAGCCCAGATCCAGCCCAACATATTTTTTAGGTCAGTTTTGGTCTACATTAATCGTTTGTCCCTTGCTGAAAAATCAACATTAACAGCAGGAAAAATAAATTTGCAGTAAAAAAAAAACATGGGTGCACCCCAAAAATAACATATAACCCTAAAATAGAAACATTATTTCTGTAGATGCCACCAAATCATAATTCACAAAGGCGCCACTTATGACTTAGATAGACTTCTCCTTGAAGGCCACAAGCGAGTGTAAAAACGGACACTTGTGTAAAAAACATCAACCTTATATGAGCTACCATTTTGCAAAGCTGAACATTTAAAAAGGGACATGCTTTTAAAGCAAATGGTCCAATACATAAACGAACAGCACCGTCTTGACCTTTAAAAGTGTATTAAGGCATTTAACACCATGGCCCTAGAAACACAGGAGTAAAGTTCCCTTTCTAAGAGTTTCATGATGCCTTATGTTCCACATACAGGAGGATTCTACTAACCCAGCCTCATGATGAATGAGCAGCAAGAATGGAAATGCACTTATATATAATACAATCATTTCCATCTATAAATTTAATTAAAATAATTAAACATAAATATTGAAAAAAAAATAACGTATGAATAATCTCAGGAACCAGGGCACTTAAAATCTACTTAATTACAAAGTACTGGATGACGACGGCAAAGAGGAAGGCCACGACAGCAAACATCATAAGCAGCAAGATGGCGAACTGCTCGTCACTGAGAGGCTTCCTTTTGCTTTTTGTGGTCTCCAATGCAGCATTAACACACGGCAAATCCAACTCTGGCCTTTGAGATGAGAACATGGTGCTCGGGCTGTAAGGGCCAAATAATTCTTGTAATCCATTGGCATCCTGGTATTGCCGTCCAGCACAAACTCGGAAGCGGTATTCACAGTTTGTTTGAAAGTTTGCAAGAGTGAATGAGGTGTCTGTTCCTTTGTATACCTGGTCAGGAGAAGAGGAGAGGAACAGTGGTCAGATTACAAATATATATACCGTATTTTTCGCTTTATAAGACGCACCAGATTATAAGACGCACCCAGATTTTAGAGGTGGAAAATAGGGAAAAAAATATTTGTAGCAAAAAATGACTTTGATATGACACTCAGGCCCTGCGACCAGTCAGCGCTGGCGTCTGTTTCCTTCGAATGCAGGTGCAGCATGTGAGCAACACCAATGACTTCTGCTCCAGTGTCTGATGGTGGGGAGACAGACGCCAGCACTGACTGGTCAGAGGGCTGAGTCTCACATGGGCCATGACTATGCAACTTCTGACAACGTTGGAACTGCTGCAGCATCAGGGGTAAGGGTGCGTGCACACGATCAGTATACGCAGCGTTTTGGACACAGTATCTTGCTGCTGTGTCCAAAATGCTGAGTAGTACAGTACAAGCATAGTGGATGGGATTTGTAGAAATCCCATCCTCACTATGCTTAACCCGACCGCAGTGATTTGATAGCTGCAGTGCAGGTTGTCACCATTCCGCTCCTCCGCAGCATGTTTATTTCATGCTGTGGAGTCGGAAGCGGCTCCCATCAGGTGACTGCAGGGAGAAGCTGCCCTGCACCCGCCGCACACGGTGAGTACAAGGCGGCTGCGGTCTCCCTGCGGCCACCCCGGCTTCCCTCAGGTGCGGAGGAGCTGCGTCCAACACACAGCTCCTCTGGACCGTGAGTATGCAGCCTTAGTATGGTCTTTATTACTTTTACAAGGGCCAACAAGGTGAATGAGATGGGATTTGTTCATGTAGTAGCAATCCTTTTAAGAACTATAACTCCCAGCATGTACTGTAGATCGTATAGCATGCTTGGAGTTATAGCTAAGCACAGTATTGGTAGTGTTAACTTTAATTTATTAGTGGTTATGTTACATATACATGTGCACTCACTTTAATGTGTCCTGCTTTGCCATCACCCTGCTGAAATCAAGGAAGTGGCCATAGTCTGCACATCAAGTTCTGATGTGATGTCCTGTAAGAGGGAGGGCCAGGGAGGAGGCTGTACACTGCTGAAATATGATGCTCCAGCCCTGTCTCCTAATTACAATTCACCACAACAGAGCTTGACCTGTAGATGCAGGGGCAGGGGAGCTGTACAATGTCGTTATGCAGCCTCCAGCCCTGAATACACTGAAGCTCTTGAACTGCAGACAGACCTTCCTGGATTTCTGCACGGGGCAGGGCTCAGCAGGACATTACAGAGAGCAGGGAGCGAGGCGACACTGACAAGGTACCTGCTGTGATAAGGTGCCGATCTGCTGTGCTCTGCCCCTGTCTTCATGGCAGTGAATAAGCACAAAGCTCAGTGCTCATTCACTTGCCACAGCTGCCCCCCTGTCACTTGCTGACTTCTCCTGCTCCCCGGGCTCATCTCTCTGCTGTCTTCAGTGCAGAGAGGTGGGTGGGGACTGGGAGCAAGTGAAGTGAATAAAGAGAATTTTGTTTACGTACCGTAAATTCTTTTTTCTTGAATCATCAATGGGAGACCCAGACAATGGGGTTTAGGGCGCTGCCCTCCGGAGGTCACACTAGGTACTACAAGTTTGTAGCACCGCCTCCTCCGCTTATAAACCCCCACCGTAGGAGACATCCTCAGTTTAGTCCATAAGCTGCGAGGAGAAATAAACCACACCCGAAACATCGGGAAGAATGCCGTGCACAGACGGTTCAACAACCCGGCAAACACTGTCTCAACAGAGAACAGATCAAATGCAAACATGCAACGGAACAACTGGGTGGGTGCTGGGTCTCCCATTGATGATTCAAGAAAAAAGAATTTACGGTACGTAAACAAAATTCTCTTTTTTCTGATCATCATAATGGGAGACCCAGACAATGGGGATGTCCTAAAGCAATACCCCAGGGCGGGAAGAGTTCCTCAACAAGACGGATAACACATGGTTCCCTTTTAAAGGTGGGCAACCGCCGCCTGGAGAACCCGCCTGCCCAAACTCGCATCCGCAGAGGCATGGGCATGCACCATATAGTGCTTAGAGAAAGTGTGCAGGCTGGACCAAGTGGCCGCTTGACACACCTGTAGAGCAGAAGCTCGATGTCGCAAGGCCCAAGAGGCACCTACAGCTCTAGTAGAGTGTGCCTTCAAACCCACCGGGATAGGCAAACCAGAAGACCGGTAAGCCTCCTGAATGGGAGCCTTGATCCATCTGGCCAAGGTCGACTTTGAAGCCGCGGACCCCTTACAGCGACCCATCGTGAGGACAAATAAGGAATCCGAACTCCTAAAGGAGGCGGTCCTGGACACATAAATGCGTACAGCTCTCACGAGATCCAGAGTATGGAGGTCGCGCTCAACCTGATGAACGGGAGCGGGGCAAAATGATGGGAGAACAATCTCCTGGTTCAAGTGGAATGTTGAAACCACCTTCGGCAAAAATTCAGGCCGTGGGCGCAACACCACCTTGTCCTGGTGGACCACCAGAAAGGGTGACTTGCACGAAAGTGCAGCCAATTCTGAGACCCTTCTCAGAGACGTAATCGCCACCAGAAAGACCACCTTCTGGGACAGACGAGAGAGAGAGATGTCTCTCAGTGGCTCAAACGGCGGTTTCTGCAGAGCCGCCAGGACCATGTTGAGATCCCAAGGGTCCAGGGGCCGCCTGTAGGGCGGAACCACCCGAGACACCCCCTGCAGAAATTGGCGGACCTTCGGGAGGAGCGCCAAGCGCCTGTCAAATAGCACGGAAAGTGCTGATACTTGACCTTTCAGAGAGCCAAGGGATAATCCCAACTCCAAACCCGACTGTAGGAAGGCCAACAATGTCGGGATAGACAACGGCCACGGTGAGTGACCACCAGAGGCACACCAGGTAAAAAAGATTTTCCACGTTCTGTGGTATATCTTCCTGGAAACGGGTTTCCTTGCCCGATTCATAGTGGCAACCACTGTAGGAGAGAAACCTCTGGATGTCAGCAGCCAGGCCTCAAGAGCCATGCAGTCAATCTGAGGGCCCTGGAATTGAGGTGGAAGAATGGGCCTTGCGCGAGAAGATCTGCGCGCTCTGGAAGAGCCCACCGGTGTCCGCCTGACAGTTGCCACAGGTCCGGGTACCAGGACCTCCTGGGCCAATCTGGAGCCACTAGAATGGCTACTCTGCATTCCGTCCTGATCTTCCACAGGACCCTGGGAATCAGAGCTAGAGGCGGGAACACATATGGCAGCTGGAAGCTGGACCAACTCAGGATCAGGGTATCCGCCCCCAGAGACTGAGGATCCCATGATCTCGCCACGTATTGGGGCACCTGATGATTTAGCCGTGAGGCCATCAGATCCACGTCCGGAGTGCCCCATCTGCCGCAGATGTCCCGGAAGACGTCTGGATGAAGGGACCACTCTCCGGCGTCCATCCCCTGTCGGCTCAGATAGTCGGCCTCCCAGTTCTCGACCCCTGGAATGTGAACTGCGGAGATCAGGCAGCCGTTTTCCTCCACCCAAGCTAGAATGCGGTGGACTTCGGTGAGGGCCTGAGCACTTCTGGTCCCTCCCTGATGATTTATGTATGCGACGGCCGTCGCATTGTCGGACTGTACCCGAATGGGTTGTCCTGACAGGAATTTCTGAAACGCCAGGAGCGCCAGATAGACCGCCTTGATCTCCAGCACGTTGATCTGCAACGCCGACTCCGACTGAGTCCAGAGGCCTTGAGCCCTGTGGTGCAAGAACACCGCTCCCCAGCCCTTCAGACTGGCGTCGGTGGTCACCACTAACCATGACGGTTTTAGGAAGGACCGTCCCCGTGCCAGATGATGTGGCTGTAGCCACCACTGTAGGGAATCCCTGGTTGGTTGTGACAGCGTCACCAGCCGATTCAAAGAAATCGTCCTCTTGTCCCATCTGCGAAGAATCTCCAGCTGGAGAGGACGGAGGCGAAATTGTGCGAACGGCACCGCCTCTATCGCCGCTACCATGCGACCCACCAGTCTCATCAATACCCGTAGGGATGACTGTGGAGACAGGAGGACATTCTGCACTCCTGATTGGATCGCAAGCTGCTTGGCGTGAGGTAGGGACACCAGGGCCGAGTCCGTGTGGAAGTCCATGCCCAGATATGTCAATGACTGGGTCGGAACCAGGGTCGACTTTTGAATGTTGATAAGCCACCCGAACCGTTCCAGGGACTTCATGGTCACCTCCAGGCTCACCCGACAAAGGTCTTCCGATGGCGCCCTGACCAACAGGTCGTCCAAATAGGGTATGACGGCGTGTCCCTGCGCATGCAGGAGAGCCATCATGGAGGCCATCACCTTTGTGAACACCCGTGGTGCTGAGGCTAGCCCGAACGGCAGTGCCACAAATTGGAAGTGCTCTTCCCCCACTGCGAATCTCAACCAGCGCTGATGAGCTGGTGCAATGGGTACGTGAAGGTAAGCGTCCCTGATATCGATGGACGCTAGGAAGTCTCCCTGTGACACAGCTGCGATCACTGAGCGCAGGGATTCCATGCGGAACTTCCGAACCAACACGTGCCGGTTGAACAACTTGAGGTCCAACCCCGGGCGAAAAGAGCCGTCCTTCTTTGGGACAATAAAGAGGTTGGAGTAAAAACCCCTGAACCTCTCTTCCGTGGGCACAGGGACCACCACTCCGTCTCTGCGGAGTCCCTCCAACACCAGGTGAAAAGCCTGAGCCTTTTCTGGGGATGGAACCGACCGATGGAATCGGTGTATTGGTTGTGACGTCAGCTCTATCCTGTAACCTCTTGAGACTACGTCTCGAACCCACTGATCTTGAATGTGAAGGAGCCACTGGTCCTGAAAGCGGGACAGGCGGCCCCCCACCTGTGGGGAGGCAGGATGAGAGAGCGAGTCATGTCGAGGCGGGCTTGGGGGTGGCAGCCGCTGCCCCCGCCGGCTTCTTCTGACGACTCTTGGAACGCCACTGAGTAGCAGGCTTGCCCCCTCGGTCTGAGCGAGTGGACGCCGTTGATGACTGTGAACCGGAGCGAAAGGACCACTGCTTAGGGTTCCTTTTCACGGTGTACCGTGGCTTAGGCTTATTCTGCGGTATCTTAGACTCAGCAGAATCCTTTATCAATTTGTCCAGTTCGGTGCCAAACAGCCTGTCACCAGCGAACGGAAGATTTTGTAAAATCTTCTTAGATGTGGCATCTGAGTCCCAAAGACGCAGCCACAACAGCCTGCGGATCGCAATTGCATTGGCCGAGGCCACAGCAGAGCGAGTGGCAGTTTCCAAAGATGCCGTCCTGGCATAGTCCGCATAGGCCCTTGCTCTCTCAGTGAGAGCCAGGACCTCTGGACTGGACCTAGCTAGATCAGTGATACCATCCAAACAGATAGTAATCGCTTGTAGGGTCCAGACTGCGGCAAAATTAGGGGCAAACGAGGACCCCACAGCCTCATATGAAGACTTGGCGAGTTGCTCGACCTGTCTATCAGTAGCATCCTTCAATGAGGAGCTATCAGAGGCAGAAAACAAGGAGCGCGCAGCAATCCTAGTCATGGAAGCATCCACCTTGGGAGACTGCGACCATTCCTGGAGCGCCTCCTGGGGAAAGGGAAAGCGATTGTCCTTAGTTTTACGGACATAACGCCGCCCAGGATGCAACCTGGGAGCTTTAATCACCCTTCCGAAATTAGTGTGGTCCATGAAGGAGCCACTTGGTCTAGCCTCTGGCCGCAGCCATTGGTATATCTCCTTGGGGTGTACAGTCACCTCCTCAGGAGGAGTGACAAGACGCAATGTCTCATTGATGGAGGACACCAGATCCTCCACCCCATCTGGAGGTTCAGACATAGACCCAAGAGTAGAACCCCCATCATCTTCCTCACCATCAGAGGAACGCTCCTCCTCAGAGAGAGTCTGGAGCTCAGGAGAAGCCTCACGGGCTCGCTTAGGGGGTCTTACAGCAGAAGTAAGAGACACCCGGGGGTAACTAGGAGGAGTAGCTGGGTTCTCCAGTCTCCTATGCAGTGCCTCCAGGGTTTGCGACATGGAGGACATCTGGGACAGCAGAGATTCATTGATCTTATTCTGCGTTTCCCATGGCCCTGGGATCACCTGAACCTCAGGGAGTAATCCCGGATTTGCAGACTCAGTAGTAGCAGACCGGGCCTCTGGGCGTCCGCAGTTATTGCAGGACCCCTCCACCAGTGTCCCGTTGCATGTAGCGCAGGAAACGGTGACCACTGCCGCCTTAGCAGCATGCTTCCCAACTGAGGACATCTCCACAGTGAGGGGAATATAAGCCAAAGTTCACAAACAACCCGGGAATCCCGGTGGCTTACCGACCGCAGTAAAGCGGTAGGAGGAAGCGGTGAGTGTGTGTGACCTCCGCGAGTTCCGGTCTCCCTTGCAAGTGCAGACACGCGCTGCAGCCAGATCCCAGCCGGGAAGTGAGGGAGAAGATGGCCGCCGACAGTGAAGATGTGGGCGGAGCCAGGAACACGCGGGAAGAACACACAACACGCCCAGCGGTGATGTCACCATAAGGGCTGCCTCCTCCTCCTCCAGACTGCCTCAGCAATGGAGGTGCCGGAGCCCGCAGCGCGGGAAAAGAGTGTGAATATCACCACACACACTCTCAGACTGCATGTACACATCAAAACACTCGCAGTCTGCAGCCTCAGCCCCTGTGACACACAGGGCGGTCAGCCAGGGAGACCCCAGCACAGGGTCACCGCCAGAACCGCGGACCCGAGGGTAACCGCGCGGTCTGAGTGTCATGACACCACAGTGACAGACACTACCCCCAGGCACACAGGAGACACACCAGGTGCCTCAGTGCCGGTCCGGTCTGTAAGCACCTTTAGGGAGGCCTCGGACGGGGGTACAGCACCAGTCCGGAGTGTAAGCACCATTTAGGGAGGCCTCGGACTGGGCTGGCTCCGTCCGGTCTGTAAGCACCATTTAGGGAGGCCTCGGACGGAGCGGAGCTGTGCAAGGCTCCAGGCTCCCCCTTACCAGAGCCTCCATGGAGGGATGGAAAGGAAGGAGCGCGACAGCGTACCGGGAGAACACAGAAGTGTCCAGGCTAAAAGCCCTCCGGTACCTCCACCAGCGTGTGTTCCGCAGAGGGTGAGCGGGGAGGCTGTCGGGGGTCCCGAGCGGGACCATTTTACCTTGTCTTCATACGCCATCACGTAAGCTGTGAGAATGCAGTGAAGTGCAAGCAAAGCGTGATCCTCCGAGCACACTAAGTTTAAAACTGAGGATGTCTCCTACGGTGGGGGTTTATAAGCGGAGGAGGCGGTGCTACAAACTTGTAGTACCTAGTGTGACCTCCGGAGGGCAGCGCCCTAAACCCCATTGTCTGGGTCTCCCATTATGATGATCAGAAAATTTAAGTACTTAATGAGCCGGGGACACATGGTGCTGCTGCCGCCTGATTCTTCAGCAGGGACCATTCCCTGCCACTTCTGACCCCACTTCATTGCTATCTCCCCCTCCCAAGCAACTGAGGATGATAGAATGTTATATTCCTTTTATAAGACGCACCCCCACTTTCCTCCAAAATTTGGAGGAAAAAAAGTGCGTCTTATAAAAGGAAAAATATGGTATGTCTTTTTTTTTTTTTTTATTCCAAGATATATTGTAAACACAAACACACACACACTCACATGCACGCACACACACACACACACACATAATTGTTGATACTCCTCTCCATTAAAATTCGACATTGCTTTTGAATTTTGTTTCAACAGAAAAATGTAAAGAAAAACAAAAGACTAATGAAAATGCCTTGATAAATATGATGGTACCCTGCCGTCTAAAATCTACATCTGTGTAGATGTTCAGAATAAAATTAAGGGTAAAAGGTAAAAAGGATGTGCCTCCTACAGACACTAAGGCTGGTTTCACATTGCATTTTAGTTAAATCCGATGCTGTCCGATAAAAATCGGACAGCATCGGATCTGAATCAGCCCCCATGTTATCCAGTGGGGATCGGATCGGATTTGGCATAATTGCCATCCGATTTGCCTCCGATCCGATTCTGTCCGATTTTTTGCAGGAGCAAAAATTGTAGACTGCTGCGATTTTGGCTCCTGAAAACAAAATCGGAGAGCATCGGATCGGAGGCAAATTGGATGGCAATTATGCCAAATCCGATCTGATCCGATGCCTTTAACATGGGGCCCTATGAAGCAGGGTCCGAGGAAACATCTGATGTCTTCTCGGACCCGATTTTAGTGTACTCAGCATGCTCAGTACATGCTCAGTACACTAAAACTATTGTGTGCCGCCTAATTTAACTTCCGCAATGTATATACATACATTGCGGAAGTTAAATATAACTAAAATCAAGTGTTTAAAATAAAAAAATCTTTATTCTCACCTGCTAGCGCTCCCCCGGCGTCTCCATCAGCTTCCCGTTCGGTAACCAGGACCTGGGATGATGTAATAACCCCCTCAGCTGATCAGGTCACATGAGCGGTTACCGCAGTAACCGCTCATGTGACCCGATGACACTTCTGACATCATCGCAGGTCCTGTAAAACCGATCGGGAGCTGATGGAGACGCCGGGGGAGCGCTGGCAGGTGAGAATAAAGATTTTTCATGTTGGAGTGACAGGAGGAGCGGGGAGGAGAGGACAGGGGGACAGCAGGGGGAAAACAGGGGGACAGCAGGGGGACAGCAGGGGGGGCAGCAGGGACAAGAGGGGGACAGCAGGGGACAACAGGGGACAACGAGATGACAGGAGGCAGAGAGGAGGGGGAGCGAGGTGACAGGAGACCATACTGATCCTGCAAAATGTCGGAATCGGATGCCTATTTGGTATCTGATTGCAGGGATAAGTTTGGATCCGATGCTGTCCGATTTTCATCGGACAGCATCAGATTTAACTAAAACGCAATGTGAAACCAGCCTAACCTAAAACTGGTGGAGCCTGGCCCAACCAGGGGCTGTATACTGCAGAGGAGGAGCTTACTGTTTTCACATTTACTTAGTGACAGCCTCCTAGAGATAGCAGCATAACACCCCATGGCCCTGTGTCGTCCAATGAGGCGAAAGAGAAAAGCCTTGATAAATATGATGGTGCTCTAAAAGGGGTTGTCCACTATTCGGACAACCTCTTCTGAGTCAACTTATTTCCCCAAGTTAAAATAATAAAGCCTCTACTCCCATCCTGTACTAACGCCATACCAGGACTGTCGGTAACCACGGCTCGGGTATACAGGAGATCATGTGAGCCCCTTGTCCAATTACCGCCTGCTTCCTTCTCCCCGCCTTTGGACATAGTCGCAGTCTTACTTCCTGTTGATAGCTTGTCTGGTCCAAAGTGGGGTGAAGGAAGCCAGCGGTCATTGGACGAGCGACTTGCGTGATGTCACAATGTCATGTGAGCCACGGTTACTGATAGTCCTGGAATGCCAGCGGCACGGGAGGTGAGTACAGGGTTTTGCTATTTTAACTGGGAAAATAAATCAATTCAGAAGGGGTAGTCCTAGTAGTGGACAACCCCTTTAACTTAATATTTTGTTGCACAACTTTTTCAGACAATTACAGTAGACAAATGATTACTGTAACTTTCCATGACACTTTTGCATCTGTCCACAGGTATTTTGCCTGTCTCCTCCTGAGAAAACTGCTCCTATTGTCTCAGGTGTGAAAGTGCCCTCTCCAGACTGCATGATTCAGCTCCTTCCAGAGATGTTCAATAGGATTTAGATCAGGGCTCATAGAAGCCACTTCAGAATAGGCCAGTGCTTCGCTCTTAGGCACTTTTAGATGTTTTTAGCAGTATTTTTGTCATTATGTCATTAGAGAACCCTTGTTCTTTGACTCTGACCGAGCTTTCTCACATCAGGCTGCACATTTGGCTCCAGAATGCCTGCCTTGATAGTCTTGAGGTTTAATTGTACCCTGTAGTGTATATAAAGAAAAGGGACTTTGGACTGTGCTCCCGTTCCAATGAATGAATACAATAAAGTTATTAAAATCTCATTTGGTGGTTTATTTCTACACATTGCAGAGTTAAAAACCCCTTCATCAGGACGCCCACAAGAGGTACATCTTGGGATTCTCCTGATCAATGATTGTTTTTAACCCTGAAACATGTAGAAATAAACCACCAAATGAGTTTTTAATAACTTTATTGTATTCATTCATTGGAACAAGAGCACAGTTTAAAGTCCCCTTTTCTCTTCTATATACACTACTGGATTTACAACACGTGGGAGACTGCTGCATAATGTGGAACCTAGATATCAGTGATATCCTATGCAATGTCAGTGGTTGTGACGGATCACTACTGACTCAGGTGATCCTGTATTGGTACTTTGCACTTTTGGATCCACACAGATAAACACGATTATGCGCCTTTTTCTTTCCTTTCCAGCATTTCTCACAGATTGAAGATACCCTGTGCCAGATGTTGCACAGTAATCCCAACACATAACCGAACCTCATCCATGTTTCACGGTAGGTACAATGTTAATTTTTAGTATGCTTCAATTTTTGCATCTTTGGACATAAGAGATGATGCGACTTGCGAAAAAGCTCCAGATTTGTCTCATCAGTCCAAAGGACATTCTCTCAGGAGCTTTGTGGCTTGTCCAAATGCATTTTGGTACATTCCAGTATTACTTTTTTATGATTTGCTTTTAACAGTGGTCTTCTCTTCGGTCGTATTCTATGAAGTCCACTTTGGGCAAGATAGTGACACAGATGGTGCGATCTGGCACTGGTGTACTATGACCTTTGAGTTCACCTCTATCGCTTCAATTTCTCATCATTTTTCCTCTTGCAGCCACATCCAAGGAGTTTGGGTGCAGTCTCATAGATCTTACATTTTTGAATATTATGTGTAAGGCTGCTTTCGCATCTGCAATTATTGTAATTCACGGCAGATCCGGCAGAAGTTGACACATCTGCCGCATAACGGCCGATTTGCGGCACTGACCTGGCAAGCCCCATTCATTCTCTATGGGGCTTGCGGTCAGGTGCAGTATTGCGAATCCGGCACCTGCGGCCACGCAAAACAAACGCTGCTAGCAGCATTTTTTGTTTTGCGGTGCCGCAAACGCCGGATTCGGCAATACTGCACTTGCCGCACCTGACCGCAAGCCCCATAGAGAATGAATGGGGCCTGCCGGATCAATGCCGCAAGGCGGCCGTTACGTGGCAGATGCAGCGACATCTGCTGGATCTGCCACAAATTACAATAATCGCTGATGTGAAAGAGGTCTTACTGTATTAACAGAGACATCAAGCTGTTTGGAAATAGTCTTCTAGCTTTTTTCTTTATGCATGTTTGTCCATTTTCTTTCTCATCTGCTGAAGCAACGCTCTCCTTAGGCTACCTTCACATTTGCGTACCCCTCCGCAGCGTTCTGCGGAGGGGATCTGCAATGTGACCTCAGCACCGCAAGCCCCTATGTTTATAATGGGAGCGCACGGTGCTGCGCTTGACTGCGCATGACCGTGTGCACCCATTCACTGCCATATGTGATCACGCAGTCTCGTCCGCACCAGAAATGCAACATGTTGCATGCGGAGGGGAAAGCAAATGTGAAGGTAGCCTTAGCTTTCCTTGGTCCTAGTTCAGTGTTGCACACACCATGATACCAAACAGTACATTGACTACTTTTCACCCCATCAATAGGTAAACTGACTGATTTCGAGTGTGTAGACAACTGTGATGCTGGGGACAGGGCACACCTTAGAGTTTAACCTGTAGACTAGAGTCCTAGAATCCACCAATAATCTGCATCTTTCGGTCAGTCTATGATGGAGAAGTAAATAGTTTTCTAATATTTTAACTTTTTTTTTATTATTATTATACGGAGATACAGTTGGACGCCACAGGAAAAAAAAAAGAAAGTATCCCACCTGATCAAACTCTCTCCCATTGGTAAACTGAAGGATGTAAACAATTGAATCTCCCCTCATCGGTGACACAGTCTCCCAAGATACTTCACATGAATTGCCATCAATCTGTTGTACTTTGGGTGCTAAAATGAAACATCAGTTATTTAGCAAGGGTCATGTAGCAGCAATAATAACTACAGATAACTCAATAAACATAAGCAAGAAAAATTAAAGGCAAATGCTTCTGACTTCTCAGTCTTTAAAAGGGAATGCAGCACCAGATATTTGCTACTCTATTTGAGAGCAGCATGACGTAGGGGCAACGTCCCTGACTCAAGCAATGTGTCACTTACTAGGCTGCTTGCTGCAGTTTTGATAAAATCCCTGTTTTATTTGCATATCTACCTGGAATGCATCAGTGTAGAGCCTTACAACTGCAGCGCTTAGTAGTGTGAGCGGTAACTGTCTTTGCTGCATACATGCCTGTATGACTGAAAGCTGGTGGTTCCAGGGAGTCATAAAGTTCATGTTCTCCTGGATCCTCCACTTTCAATACCATGACGGGGCACATATATGAAGCTTTTATCCTACAGATTAACCCTATATCTGCAACAGTGTTATTGAATATGACAGGTTCCCTCAAGGATCACTATCATTCAATACAATGTGTATTGCTGATCAGTGAGAATCCAGGACTTGAAACTCCTACCGACTGGTCAAAACTCTGCTGTGCAGTCTGAATAAACTGCGGGCACAGAGAGGTATACACGTTCAATAGTACTATAAGTCAAAGGAATACTAACACCTCAGTCTATGAACCTGTCATGTCCTTTTTCGTTTTTAAACCGCCCCCAATGTTATTTAGAACATGCATTGTGCATCACTTAGGCCCCTTTCACATCAGCGGTAATTGCCGATCACGGCAGTTGCGGTGAAAAAAACGCAACTGCCGCGATTACCGCATAACGGCCGCACTTGCGGTTCACTTGCGGCAAGCCCCATACAATGTCTATGGGGCTTGCGGTAAGTGTGTGGAAGGTGCGGCAAGTGCGGTTTCGGCACCTGCCGCAAGTGCCGAAACCGCACTTGCCGAAAGCCCCATAGACATTGTATGGGGCTTGCCGCAAGTGAACCGCAAGTGCGGCCGTTATGCGGTAATCGCAGCAGTTGCGTTTTTTTCACCGCAACTGCTGCGATCAGCGTAAAACGCTGATGTGAAAGGGGCCTTACCTGGTTTTAAAAAAAAATAAAAAATCCATGTATTTATCATAAAAAAGCACTTTATAAGTTTAGATGTTTGCATTAGGTATCAGCACAAACAGTCATCAGTGTGGATATGTCAGCTGGTATCAGCCATGTCCATCCCCAGTCATGTCGTTTTTTTTCTTAATGTAGTCACGCCCCCCTGTATTGTACTACATTAAGAGCCTGCAGAAATTCACATATGCTGTAGAGTAGATGGACCTGTAGTGATGTCAAGACTATGTAACCATAATGGAGGAGCTAAACAGGCCTGGTGTGAAGGAAATGTAGGCCTAGCTCCGTCCATTACAGTCACAGGTTTTTGTACAGCATAAATGAATTTTTGAAGGTCATTAAATGATGTTAATTTATTACAACGCAGGGGGTGTGACTACATTTGCAAACAGCATGACTAAATGTGGATCGACCAGATTGATACCAGTTGAAGTATCCACCCGATGACTGTTCGTGTAGTTACTAAATCGAAATAAAAAGCATCTAAAAAGCTTTTTTTTATAAGAAATACATGTTTGTTTTTTTAAACCAGGTTAGGGCCGGTTTACACATACAATGTCCCAGCGACCCCACCACGATGAGGGTTGCTGGGACTTCGTTATCTGATCGCTGATGAGCTGTCACACAGGCAGACTCACCAGCGACAACTCTGGTAACCAGGGAACACATCGGGTAACTAAGCAGAGCGCAGCTCTCTGCTTAGTTACCCGCTGTTTACCCTGGTTACCATGTCTCAGCGTGTGCTTTGCGGCATGGGAGGTCGATGATCATTGGTCTCTCGCTGTCACACACGGCGATGCTGGCTATCCAGCAGGAGACCAACGGTTGAAAAATGGCCCTTGGCCATTATACCAACAATCAGCGATCTGACCGCTGATTGTTGCATTATGTCACACATAGCGACATCGCTACGAGGTGGCTGCAACGTCACAAGTTGCAGCGACATCGTTAACAATGTCGCTACATGTAAACCGGCCTTTAGTGATGCACAGCGCATGATCTAAATAACATTGGGGGTGGTGTAAAATAAAATAAGACATTAAGTGCTCATTCTCTACCACTGCGATGATGTTCTTTAACAGTACTGTACAAAGACATCGAGTTCACCATTGATATGACTGCTGCAGCCAATCACTGCCAGAAGTAATGCTGCATGTAAGGCACGTGTTCACTCAGGTCAGTGACTGTCTGCAGAAGTCGACTAATTGGTCTCAATATCATGTCTGCTGGACCAATGGTGCAGGCGTGATGTTAAAGTGGGGGGATTTAGTATTGTAGTAATTAGCTTGGTTTGATTTTAAACCATTTCCCTTTTTTTTTTTTACCAACTTTCTTCAAATCTTGTCCAGCCAGTTCTAACAAAGTTTCAAGATAATGTTCTCCTTAATACGTGGCCTCTTGCAAATCATCTTACTGTCTTAGCAGATAGTGAAATCGCTGCTACCCACCTTTTAATGCAGCTGGCACAGATTTGGTAGTAGCAAAGCTGTAGACTTCAGAGAATGGGCCTTCCCCTGCGTCATTGTACGCCTGGATCCTGAAGTTGTAGGTTGTCGATTCGTTCAGTCTTTGCACCTTATACGTATGACATGGTCCATTATAGATTGTAAAAAACCTGTACCCAAAATATAAATTAAAATAATCAGGAATTTTCCACCTCTCCTTTCCTCTTTTCAATTGTTTTTTCTCGCTCATGTATTGCAATATTTGAGTAATTTAGGCCGGATGACATTTGTGGTGGACTTTCGACAGCCTCCAAGGAACTGGCAGTAATGAGCAAACATGACGGGATCCTTCCAAGATTAATGAGCCAGTCCATTAAATGAGAATATGACTGTACTGGTAATGTGAGCCTATTAAACAGTAAGCGCAGTCAGGCATAAAACTAATGGAGATCTAAAATGAGGAGAGGCTGGTGGAGACGGACACATCAATCAGGGGTAATGCTCTCAGAGACGTCCGCGCACTCACCTGCTCAGCTTGTCTTCCATTTGTAGATTGTACTGGGAGGTTTCCGTAGCTAAAGCTTTACTCGTCCCGTCCCCCCATTTTAATTTAAGGCTCTGGTGACTGAAGACCGCACACTCCAGATGGGGAGGATTGGGAGGAGGAGGCTTCGTTTTGGCTTTAATAGATGGACTGAAAGAACCGGCTCCAAAGCTGTTTATGGCCTGAATTCGTATCCTAGAGAGAAAGAGTAACAGCTACTCAATTATCAATAGATGCACTATAATGAGCATGAATGCAACTCACTGATTGCAGGAAAGTCTGCCATGCTAAATCTATATTTATACATAGATACACACATTTTCTCTTACTATACCTGTAAGTGCGGTCAGGGACCAAATTTGTAAGAACACAGCTGGTGACAGAGTCTACTGTAATCTGCTGCTTTTCTCCATACTCGATGGTGTACCCAGTGATCTCTGCCCCATTGCAGCATGGCTCCTTCCACTGAAGCGCAAGGCACTCTGATGGCGAGGGAACAGGAGTTTCCAGAAGATCTTCGTCAACAGCCTGCAGTACAGACACTGCTGCGGGGACAGAACCTGGCGTCGTGATGACTGCCGCATCTCCGAACATCCCCGTGCCAGCAATGTTCACAGCCTGCACAAAGAAAGAAAATGCAGTTACACTATCGAATAGGACTAAGGGGTTTTCTTATCTTCCAAAAAAAAAGGAACCTTACCACTTAATTATTTGAAGCTTCCTTGACTCATCCAAGCTGCAAGGGAAACTGTCGTCATTTTATGATAGTAAACTGCCCCCAATGTGTTTTAAATATTCCAACGTGCATCACTATGGGGCATGTCACACTAGCGTTTTTGTCCGGATCCAGCCAATCAGCCGCATAACGGTCGCACTTGCGGCAAGCCCCATGCATTGTCTATGGGGCGTGCGGCAAGTGCGGTATTGCCGACGTAAAACAAAAGCACAGCTGACCGCGTTTTTTTCGCAGCCGCAACTGCCGGATCGCGGCAATACCACACACCCCATAGACAATGCATGGGGCTTGCCGCAAATGTACCCCAAGTGCGGCCGTTATGCGGCATATGCTTTTTTTTGTTCAGATCGGCCGGATCCGGGCAAAAACACTGATGTGAAAGGGGCCCAACATGGTTTTCTAAAAACAAAATTCCATGTACTTATAAATAAAAATGCTCTCTATACTCAGGTGACTGTACACATATACCTGGCTTCAGTCATAGGGGAGGTGACTGCACACATGTACCTTGCTTCAGTCATAGGGGAGGTGACTCCACACACAGACCTGGCTTCAGTCATAGGGGAGGTGACTGAACAAATGTACCTTGCTTCAGTCATAGGGGAGGTGACTGCACACATGTACCTGGCTTCAGTCATAGAGGAGGTGACTGCACACACATACCTGGCTTCAGTCATAGGGGAGGTGACTGCACACATGTACCTGGCTTCAGTCATAGGGGAGGTGACTGCACACACATACCTGGCTTCAGTCATAGGGGAGGTGACTGCACACACATACCGGCTTCAGTCATAGGGGAGGTGACTGCACACATGTACCTGGCGTCAGTCATAGGGGAGGTGACAGCACACACATACCTGGCTTCAGTCATAGAGGAGGTGACTGCACACACATACCTGGCTTCAGTCATAGAGGAGGTGACCGCACACACATACCTGGCTTCAGTCATAGGGGAGGTGACTGCACATGTACCTGGCTTCAGTCATGGGGAGGTGACTGCGCATACAGACATGGCTTCAGTCACAGGGGAGGGGACTGCACACACATACATGGCTTCAGTCATAGGGGAGGTGACTGCACACATGTACCTGGCTTGTCATTGGGGAGGTGACTGCACACACGTACCTGGCTGCAGTCATAGGGGAGGTGACTGCACACACTTACCTGGCTTCAGTCATAGGGGAGGTGACTGCACACACAGACCTGGCTTCAGTCATTGGGGAGGTGACTGCACACACAGACATGGCTTCAGTCATGGGGGAGGCACTTTTCCTTATTGTCACTCAAGTTGTTCCATGATATTTTTTGAATTTGATCCTGTTCCTTACATTGTAATTGACTAACATCAGTACAGGACCTGTTGTGATGTCACAACCATGTGACCATAATGGGTGGAGCTAAGCCCAAAAGGTTCTTTCACTTCAGGCTTGCTTAGCTCTGCGCATTACAATCACATGGTCATGACATCACCACAGGTTCTGCATTGATGTCAGTCAATTACAATGCAAAGGGGCATGATGAAATTCCAATAATATGAATTAATTTGAGTGACAACAAGCAAAAGTGCCTCCTCCATGACTCAAGCCAGGTATGTAGTGCAGTCATCTCAGCATATAAAGTATTATTTTAAGATAAATACATGGAAATGTTAGTGATGCACTTTCCATAATTTAAAACACATTGGGGGTGGTTTAATGTCATAAATTGACATGACAGCTTCCCTTTCAGTGTCCCATATTGCAAAGGTAAAGCGGTCTCATATAGTAGCATTGGAAAGCTCATAATTCAGACCAGCAGGATTATATATTGCTGGCCTGAACTGTCAATCAAAAGAAATGCAGCGCAGAAGCTGTAAAAACTTGCACTCCTGAAGACGGGAGATGCTACAGTCTCTTTCAACGGAATCTGTCACCAGGGATTTTTCTATGTAATCCTAAAGCAGAGAGATGCAGGGCGGAGACCCTGATTCTAGTAATCTGTCAATTACAAAGCTGTGTTTGCAGTTTCAATAAAATCAGTGTTTTATCAGAAAGAGATAATCACTACACGTCTCCTGCCTCCTAGACAACGGCTTTCTGTGACCACACCCCCAGCACTGATTGGCAGCTTGCTGGCAATAAACAGTGCATACAGAAAACAGGTGGGGCGGGGCTATAAAGGGCTCAGCATTCAGAGCTCTGCAGAGCAGAGAAAACGGTTAGTCCATAACAACTGCTGCAATCAGTAAAGTAAATGATCACTAGAATCAGGATCTTTGCTCCTACATCAAGCTGTTCCCAGTTTACATAGAAAAAGCCTGTTGACAGATTCCTTTACCTTTCTGGTAGCATTCACCCATTACTATACGTACCTGAACTCTACAGAAATACGTGGTTGCTGGTGTCAGACCTTTGATTTCATAGCTGGAGGACACGCCGGTATACAGGACTTGCATACATCCTTCCACTCTGCCCCATTCTAACCGATATTCTGTGATTTCTGCTCCATTACATCCAGGAACCTGAAACCAGATGACATTTATTTACTGCATATCGAAGGCCAAAAAACAAACAGGAACAAACTACAAAGAGATCAGGACAGCGATCAAAGGAACCAAACAAATCAGAATGAAGAACTGGTTAGAGACAACCAGGGGTAAACAGCGCATGGCATCAATTTAACACAAACTTTGCGTAGCCTGTGGGTTGTAGACTTAGCACGCTGAGCAAACGAGCATAACACAGGCCTCCGAGAAGGAACATGAGCAGATGGCTTTATCTCATAAGCCTCTGAGGCATCAGTCCCACCAAGAGGGTCCTCCTAAGATCACTGGAGACAAAGTCTGTTCTGCAAACCACTTCCACAAACTTGTTCTGAGCCGGTCATCAGTGAGCTTGCCGTAAAGTGCTGAGCAAGAAATCTCACAATCATAGTTTCTGGAGTACAATGAGGAAAGTACTATCCATATCATGGGATACCCAAGATACTGGCTAGATCTGTCTTTCTCCAATCATGCCGATAAAGTAGGAGAGGAGACAGGCGGGGCACAGACCTAGGGGGTAAAAAGTGTGTGATCCATTTATTATCTATAGTTTCAAAGGTGTTGTTCCAAGATCTTTCTTCAGGAGCACACCACTTCCCTACCTCCAGCTCTCCTGCTTAACCCCTTTATGACCCATGAATTACGGGGTATGTCATTGGTTGCCATCCTCGCTTTAATGCACTGAGCTCGCATCATTCCTTGCACATATTGACTGATCTCATCAGCCGACATGTGCAGCTAAGAGATGCGGGAGTATGAGTGATCCACCCGCTGCTGTTACTCTTTAGATTGTGCTATCAAAGCGCAATCTAAAGCGCTGCAGCGAGGATCCCGCTGTTACCCGCCACTACTAGCGACCACGTGACACAATCACGGGGAGTCGATGTGTTGCTATGACAACCAGGGATCAGATGAGATCCCCGGATACAGTCACGACTCACTTCTTGTGGATGCCCAATGAATGCTGGCGTTCACAGAAAATGATAATTTCTGCAGTGCAGAGCTGTGGATCATCATGACTCTGTACTCGGTGTACTGCAGTGTTGAGGTGCCCTAAGGGCAAAGTAAAATAAAGGAAAAAGTGAAACATTGAAATAAATAAATAAAAATAACCCCACTTCTGCCCCATTGGAAATAAAACAATTAAAAAAAATACACACATTGGGTACCGCAGCGTTCAGAAATACCTGATCTAACAAAATATAAAATCAATTAATCCAATCGGTAAACTGCATAATTGGGAAAAAGTCAAAACGGCAAAATAACATTTTTTTAGGTCACCGCAACATTGTAATCAAATGCAATGAAGGGTGATCAGAACAGCGCATCTACCCAGATATAATATCATTATCAAGCAGTAAATATTGAAAAGCCCTCCAATCCTGAGAGGGGAGAGAATTTTTAACAGGAGATACAATGCAGCGGTGACTGCTTCTACAAGCACGTTGCAACTTAATTTCTGATGATGAGAAAAAGAAAATCAAATATTCTCGTACCTTCTGCACCCCCTTATTGGATCACAATACTGTAGAAAGAACGTACCAATGTAAAAGTCTACTTAAACCAAAAACAGTCAGGCTTCACTCACCTCCCAGCTTGCTAGAACACAATTTGCACTCTTGCATATTAATAACGGGAATTTGCATCTTTCCGGGGGGCCGGGTGCTGTGCAAAACTCAGATGCTTCTGAATAAGGTCCACACTATGGTAAGTAAAAAAAAAAAATAGAAATTAAAGGAAGACAACTAAAACCTCCAAAACAAATGGGTTTCAATTTATTCCAATTGTAAGGGCTCATTTGTGAATGTAAATGTTGCAGAAGGTTCTACTATTGTGCCATTCATCTGAGAGAAAAGAAAAAAAGAGCAGGCGGATGGAACAGATTTTTTCAGTCGCTAAAGGGGCCGTCACACGCGTCAATATCGCTGTTGCACGTGACGTTGCAGCGATATTGATGCGTGTGACATGGTATGTCAACCAACAATAAATCGCTGGTTGATGGCTGCCAGGTTTTCGGACAGGACCGAAAACCTGGCGATGGTCGCCTGGTATATACGCAGCATAGCTGCGTGTCACATCGGGAGACACGCGATCAGCCAGCTCCCAGCGCCTCTCAGCAAGCGCTGGGAGCTGGCATCAATGGTAAACTGCGGGTATCTAGGCAGCGCGCGCTGCCTAGATACCCGATGTATACCTTGGTTACCAGCCTTCTCCGCTCATCAGCGGGTATCCAAGGTACACAGCGGGTAACTAGGCACCCTAGTTACCCACTGTGTACCTTGGATACCAGCCGGTGAGCGGAGAAGGCTGGTAACCAAGGTATACATCGGGTAACTAGGCAGCGTGCGCTGCCTAGATACCCGCAGTTTACCATGGATACTAGCCTGCTCCCGCTAACTGCACCCTGTCAGTGGAGCAAGACATTGTGGAAACGATATTTAAATCATTTCCACGATGTCGCTGGTCCACTGATCGCTGGTGAGTGTGCCTGTGTGACAGCTCACCAGCGATCAGCCGTCAACGACGCCAACAATCAGATCGCTGACGACATTGATGTGTGCGACGCCGGCTTTAAGTCTCTACAACGTGTGAATTCACTGAGCAATCGGGGCCGACTGGTTTAGAAGAGGCTCGTGAATTACTTGCCATGTAGGACTTTTTAGCTAAAGGAAGGAGAAAATAATGGACCATATTTACTCGCTGTGATCACCTTGAAGTTTCTGAGAAATACATCTTTTTATGTCTCTCATCTTTAGTAAACGTTTCTTTGGACGGCATGAACAACTTCATCGAAACCCGAATGTTAGATATGAAAGTGCATACCCCAGCTTTATTGGAAGCCTTTATCCAGAAGCAGTATGTCTGGCCAGGCAGCAGGTTGCTCACGGTGCACTCCAGCTCAGGACCTTGATAGACCGCTCCTCGATCTTCTTGTTCGGAAATTGCCATCTCTACAGTATACGACGTTACTGCGGAGCCGCCGTCTACACTGGGGGCATCTACAGAAATGGGGTAAGATTAGTAATTAGAATGCAACAATAATACTAACAGTTAAAGAGGACCTGTCATCCCCTGGTGCTTTCCAAAGTGAAAGCACCACTGAATGCAGCATGTATGCTGCATTCAGGAAATGGGCTATCCCATGTCTCTAGCCCCCCTCCCCCCTGTAACCTGTAAAACAAACTTTTGAAAGTTTTAGGATAAGAAGTTCAGAGGGACTTACTAATTTCTCATTCTTTGCTGTTCACTGGGTCCTCCCACCCCCTGTCTCTCTGTTCTGACTCCTGTCTCTCTGTGCCGCCTCCTGCCTGTGTGGGTCTCCCTTCCTCGCCTGCACCTCAGCGTCTGAATTCACGCACACAGTGAGGAATTGGTAGGAGCAGGTCCCAGGTTGCTGGAACAGGTCCGGGCTGCTGGAACGGCGCATGTGCGGGAACGTCAATGCCAGAGCCCGCCCTGATAAAGAATATGCTGTATGCATGTAGCAAGGTGGCAATCTGGCGCTGACATACCCGTGTATGTGCCGTTCCAGCAGCTGGGACCCACTCCTATCAATTCCTCGCTGTGCGCCTGCGTGAATTCAGAAGCTGAGGCGCATGCGCACAGCGAGGAGAGAAGACCCACACAGGCAGGAGGCGGAACAGAGGGGCTGAGGCGAGAGGACCCTCTAAGCAGCGAGGACTGCATAATCAGTAAGTCCTTCCAGACTTCTTATCTTAAAACTTTTAAAATTGTTTATTACAGGTTACAGGGGGGCTAGAGACATGGTAGACCCCTTCCCTGAATGCAGCAAATATGCTGCATTCGGTGGTGCTTTCACTTTGGAAAGCACCAGGGAGGTGACCGGTCCTCTTTAAAAGCTATTGCAAGACTTTAAAGGGCTTGTCCACTTTTGAAGACAATTTTGTTATACATAAATGTAAGTGTTTGGTGCTAAAATTCATTTTTGCAATACAGTTTCAAAAAATAATTTGCATTGTTTGCTTTCTGTATCCTGTGTTCACTGTCTATTGCTGACTGCAGAATGAGCCATCTGATATCCGTTAGTGAGCTAATTTTAACCCTTTAAATAGCAGTGATTTACACCTATCTGTGTGACATTGACAGAACACCTCTTAGACCATGTACTTGGCATAGTCTAACAGGCCACCTTAGCCAGCAAACCCAGAGGTTATTATTTGACCTTCGGTTTTCATGGCAACGATCGGCAACCCACAATCACATCAGAAGGGTGACGATCACGTGGGAGAGGGAGCGCACTCCAGCTGGAGCTAAGTTATCACTTACGCCAAACCGCCGGCGGCAAATGCACAGGCACAGCTCCGTCGCCACACTGGTTCGCCGTGCCACACCTATATGTTATTGGTCGGTAACCCCTATCCAACCATGACGTATAGGTACATCAAATGTCAAAGTGGTTAAGGTTCAGGCAGGAGAATTTGTAACTCTTATTTGACTGTTTCTGGGATTCTCTAAGGTGATTTATTATTAGAAACCACTTCCAAGCTGTATGTTGAGGAAAACAAAGCGCCTGTAAATGCAAATAGTGCAAAATTGCAATGAAAGACAATTTGAAAATAGATTTTAAGCTGTAAATTTTAATATACTTAAAGGGCTTGTCCACTTTGAAGAAAGTGGGCCCCAAACTGTCAAAATAAACTCAGCAGATACTCACCCTCCCTGGGTCCCTTGAAAGGCCTGGTGGTTGACTAAGCAGTGATGTAAGCAGTGCACACTACCACTCTGGGCAATCACTGAGCTCAGTACTTGTGTGACACTGATCTCTGTGTACCAGCTGCTAAACTCTGACTGACTGGAGCGGCGACGTGCGCTGCTGACATCATTGCTGTATTCATACACCAGGACCATTGAGGATCCTGGAGAAAACAAGTACCTGCTGAGTCAGTTACTTTATGATAGATTGATGCTAAAATATAAGTTATCTGTAAAAGGATTTCACAATAAAATCTGAAAACAAATAAAAAAAAAGTCTCTTAGACCTGATGAGGCTGGTGTACTTTGTTTTGTAAAACCATGTCTGAATGGCCTAATGCTCCTTTTTGAAAGATTAAACTCAATCTCCACCCACCTAGCCCAACTGACTGCTCCTCACTGTCCCTCCTCCCTGCTGTCAATGAGATCTCACCGTGTTCAGTACAAGCTGCAGCGGTCAGGCTGGTTGGATGGGTGGAGATAGAATACTCAGGAGCTCTCTAATGTTTTAGATGGATTCATAACAGTTTTGTTTTAGTTTCTGGATAGTTGACTGATGCTATTAGGTTTCCTTCTACCAATACACCTGTCAGCTTAGAAATGAACACAAGTGAAACATACCCCACTGCAGATTCAACTCCTTAGATTTGGCTTTTCCAGATAAACGTGGGGATAAGCAGGGACCTGGAGGAACAACGCCTGTCTGGACCGTTAATACATCAGAAGGCTAAATGGGGAAATAAAAAAAAGTGAGGAATATTTAAGGAGGTCCAAGGATAAAATAAAAAAGTTAAAGGGGAAGTCCGACACCTGACTAATTTTTTATTAGGCATGAATTGCTTTGAAATAATAAGAGGCACCGCATCAGATTTAGCTAATTCACTTTGGAAGCAACATGTTCTTCACTTAGAAGTTAGCAGAAGAGGAACGCATCATTGGATAACATGCTCATTTATGCACCTGACCACTGCAGGCAATCACGGGCGGCAGTGGTCCTTGTAACCTCTTAATGGGGAAAACATTGTTTCCGGAGGTCTTCACAGACCTGCTCTGGATCTATAGGTGTTCCGAAGGATGTGTATCACTCCATTTATTATTTTAAAACCATTCATCCCTACAAAAGAATGTATTCACATGTCAGACTACCCATCTAATTTTTTTTATTTCTGCATAGGTGTAGTTTCTGGTATTGCAACTCAGTCCCATTCACTTGCTAAAAGTTATCACACACCCCAAAAAAAAACAAAAACAAAAAAAAAAAACCTTCTATGCTCCAAGAACATGACCTTAAGAGGTTCTCGTGATATCTTTTCCACCAAGTATGTACTTGAAAGTTCAGTACAACTCTCCTTACCTGACTGGAGCCCACGATATTGGCACAATACACCTTAAACCTATAGGAAGTACCAGGTTTGAGATGATCGCACACATGTTCTTTAAGAGGTCCACTGTACATAGTTTCCCATTTACTACCTGAAAAAGAAAAAAAAAAAAATATTTATGGACTTTCACTAATCTTGGTTCGTCACACATATTTCCCCTTGATAGTGGCTCGATAGTTATTCTCTTGCATCTTCAGGAGTGCAGCGCTCTACTGCTTCTTCCCTTCTTAGGGGACTTTGAGCCTTTGATCATGTATAGATTTAGCCATCAGCATGGCTGCACTGCTAGTCCAACTCCTATACTGCAACTTTGCCAGGGGACAGGAAGCTTAACAAATTCAGCAATCCGGCCAGCTTCAGAGCAGCGTTCGCAAGCTTTTTGGTAAAGAGCTTGTAAGCGCTGCACCCCCTGCAACCAAAGTGGATAAACAGAGGGCGCTGATAATCCTGGAAATGAGCTGTAAAGTATTGAATTACACATTTCTCTGATCTTGAGCACATGGAGGTTTCTTACAACACGCTATTTATCCCATTTAAGACTATGTTCACACAGTGCATTTTTGCTGCAGCAAAACTTGAAGGTTTTGATAGTAAATACAGATTTCTTGGCGGCCTGTGCCTTTCCCGGTCCTGCAGGGTGATGGCATGGTGCCCTCTGGGTGCCAGTGGCCTGTGCCTATCCCTGTCCTGCAGGGTGATGGCATGGTGCCCTCTGGGTGCCGGTGGCCTGTGCATCCTCCTGTCCTGCAGGGGGATGCTCTTGTGTGCCTCGTGGCTGGTGACTCTGTGTAATCAGATGTAAAAGTGATAAATTCATAATAAAGGGTATTGTGGTCTGAGTTACAGACCGCATGTGCCTCCTGCGACACTAAGCTAAAACTGAATATCTACGCCCACGTACGGGTGTATACTGCAAGAAGGAGGGCTCAATTTTAATCTCTACTTAGTGTCGCCTCCTAGTGGCAGAAAGGCATACACCCATGGTCCTGTGTCCCCCAATGATACGAAGGAGAAACCTGCATTTTTTGTGTTTTTTTTTTACTATAGAACACTGCAAAAAGTATTGACACGCTCATTATTTTCAAACTGCAGCAAAACCTGAACAGGTTTAGGTTCTGCAAAGAAATAAACCAATGTGTGTGAACAGCTTTTCCCTGAATCACATCGGTTTTGCTGGGAATCAAAAATGCAGGTTTAAATTAACAATAGATTTGCATAAAACCAAGGTAAAAAATGCAGTGTGTGAACATGGCCTAAGAAGTCGATACAGCCCCTTTAATTTCTATCTCATAACTCCATATATACATCAATACACACAGATCTGATTCGCTCACCATTTAGGTTTTCTGCCATTTCAAGGACATATTTAATAACTTCAGAACCTCCATTGTCTTTTGGGGCATCTGCAATAACATACAACTGTTATAGGGATTCAAGAGAACAAACACAAAGGTAACAGTAGCACACTCAAATATTCACACTCACCCCACATGACTTTTACATTGTGCGCATGGATTTTGCCCTTTGTACTTGGCTTACATGGGGGTCCAGGTTTATCAGGGGAAGTTGTGTATTCTACTATCTCGCTCGGACTACTTCTGCCTTCACTGTTTGCTGCAAAGACCTGCAAGATAAAGAACTTCATGACACACAGGACATGTGAACATACAGTTATTTTTATTTGCAACCCAGATCAATGCAAAATATCACCTTTTATGGGAGATAAAGAATCTTAAACGTTAAAGCTTTACAAAACAGTTAAACATTTTTGGAAACACATTATGGAGAAAATTATTAGGAAACATGTCTTAACGACTGAATTTTGGCCACTAATTTATAATATGCTAAACCGTGTATAACCTCCAGGCCCTCGCCATGCCATCTGCCTTTACTAATGTGACAGAACGGCTGGTGGTGCGGAGCTCATAGATAACAGTGCGGACCTATGGTATGAGCCACCAGGGTAACAAAAGAGTTGGTGACATTTCTTCCTCCTAAATATTCCTCTATCACTTGCGAGTGATATTACGGAGAAGTGGAAGGAATCTCAGCCACAAAGTGGAGACCGCATAACATTAGAGTAGGGGGCTGAGTGCTGAAGAGCAGAAAAGTCACCACCGCTCTGCTGACTCCATAACTGCAGAGCCAAGACCTCCTCTGGTAACATCAGTACAAACATTGTGCAGCCGGGAGCTTCATACATGAGCCACTGCATGCAGCCGTACATCACCAAGCACAATGCCAAGCATTGTACGGAGTGGTGTAAAGCAGCCACTACTGGACTCTGGAGGAGTCATGTTCTGTCCAGTGACGGATAACACTGTTCTATCAGGCATCTAATGGATAAGTCTCGGTTTGGGGAATGCCAGGAGAACTTACCCCTCTGACTGCATTGTGCCCTCTGTAATGTCTGGAGGAGAAGGGATAATGCTATGAGGGTGATTTTCAGGGGCTAGCCTCAAAACTTTAGTTACAGTTAAAGGAAAAACTAAAGGTTTTACCATAGAAGACAATTTGGACATTTGTAGCTGCCAATGTTGTGGGAGCAGTTTGGAGAAGGCCCTTTTCTGCTCCCTATGCCTGTGCCCAGTGCTCAAGGTTTATACAGACATGGTTGGGGAGTTTGGTCTAAGAACATGACCGGCTGTACGGAGCCCAGACCTTAGCCCCCATTCAACAACTAACGGGAGATTGTGAGCCTGGCCTCTCCTCCGACATCAGCGTCTGCCATCAGAAATGTTCTTTTGGGTGAATAGATAAAAAGTATCCCACAGACAAATCCAAAATATGATATATATAAAAAAAAACCTTCACAAAAATAGTGAAACATGTTACACTAGTAAAGGAGGGGGGAGCGGGGCAGACAACTGTATACTGAAGCCTATGAATCAAGAGGGGGGGGGGGTGTCACAAAAGCTCCTCTATAGGTAATGGGTTGGTGCACCCATACACTCGTCAGTATAGTTTGTCTTTAGCAGTTTTGATAAGTGATGGTCCTGGTACTAAAGGTCCCATCACACACTACGATATTGTTATCGATATCGTTGCAACGTCACCGGTTTTGTGATGTTGCAGCGACGTCGAAACGACATCACTGCGTGTGAGACGCATCAACGACCAATGCTAAGTTCATTGATCGTGGAATAATGGCCAGGACCATTATTTTATCATTGGTCTCCCACTGGGCGTCCAGCATCGGCGTGTGTGACAGCGGGAGACCAACGATCAACGACCTCCCAGCGCGACACAGCACACGCTGGGAGGCTGGTAACCTGGGTAAACATCAGGTAACTAAGCGCAGCGCTTCGCTTAGTTACCCGATGTTTGCCCTGGTTACCAGTGTACTCGCTGGTCCTGATTGCCTGTGTGACAGCTCACTAGCGATCAGATAACGATGTCCCAGTGATCCTGATCGTTGGTCGGGTGACTGGGACATCGTTATGTGTAACACGGCTTTAAGACCTCTACGATCGTTCATACCATAGATAAGCTAAGCACTTCTGCCCCTTGGTATAAAGGATCAATGGGGGTCGCAGGACTCAGGCCATCCCTTATGAACACTGCTAAATATTAAACATATCAAAAACGTTTAAAGAGTTATGTGTCTTCTCGGAAATCAGTGGTGCGCTCTTAGCTGTGTGATTTCCATTATCTTCTGGAAGATTGAACAATATTATAAAATACCAAATACCCAGCAAGAGCACGATGCAAACGGCAATCACACAACCCACCCTAAACTTGTATGAAGTATTCCTTCTCAGATTTCGTAAAGTGCATGTGAGGTCTTCACTGTTCTGTTTAGGTTTGAAGCCATAACCCTAGGAAAATCAAAAGATGGTGTGAAATTACAGGTGACAGACAATCCGACAGAGGTTTTCAACACAAGACAGCAATAAATGTGCAGTCAGCGAGAGATACACAACATGAACTTTGCACTAGGAACCTGTCATGATGACTATGGGATCATGGGGAACCAGGGCGCCTGATCTGTCCCTCAAGCTAGGGGGCCCTATGCTAATGTTTATCTCACAGAAAACTGGATATAAGAAGTGGATATCGTCTGTGCTGCTGTGTAATTGATGAAGGTATAAAAATATAAATTTCACTTATCTCAGGGGTACCCCTCATGGTGGGGAGGCCTGAGTCTCCGACCTAGCCCTACTCTTGACCAGCCCTGATCTGACTCCCCTTCCCTGGGACAGGTGAGCAATAAAATCAACAGATAAAGACAGTCAAGGTTAAATAAAAACTGTCACTAAGCATGCACACACAAAGCTAAAGACAATAAGAGTAGCAAGAGGAAAAACAAGAGCAGGTAGGAAGCAACAAAACAGGGAAGAACTTCCACAACTACACCAAGTACATACAGTTAGGGCCAGAAATATTTGGACAGTGACACAATTTTCGCGAGTTGGGCTCTGCATGCCACCACATTGGATTTGAAATGAAACCTCTACAACAGAATTCAAGTGCAGATTGTAACGTTTAATTTGAAGGGTTGAACAAAAATATCTGATAGAAAATGTAGGAATTGTACACATTTCTTTACAAACACTCCACATTTTAGGAGGTCAAAAGTAATTGGACAAATAAACATAACCCAAACAAAATATTTTTATTTTCAATATTTTGTTGCGAATCCTTTGGAGGCAATCACTGCCTTTCACTGCCTTAAGTCTGGAACCCATGGACATCACCAAACGCTGGGTTTCCTCCTTCTTAATACTTTGCCAGGCCTTTACAGCCGCAGCCTTCAGGTCTTGCTTGTTTGTGGGTCTTTCCGTCTTAAGTCTGGATTTGAGCAAGTGAAATGCATGCTCAATTGGGTTAAGATCTGGTGATTGACTTGGCCATTGCAGAATATTCCACTTTTTTGCACTCATGAACTCCTGGGTAGCTTTGGCTGTATGCTTGGGGTCATTGTCCATATGTACTATGAAGCGCCGTCCAATCAACTTTGCAGCATTTGGCTGAATCTGGGCTGAAAGTATACCCCGGTACACTTCAGAATTCATCCGGCTACTCTTGTCTGCTGTCATGTCATCAATAAACACAAGTGACCCAGTGTCATTGAAAGCCATGCATGCCCATGCCATCACGTTGCCTCCACCATGTTTTACAGAGGATGTGGTGTGCCTTGGATCATGTGCCGTTCCCTTTCTTCTCCAAACTTTTTTCTTCCCATCATTCTGGTACAGGTTGATCTTTGTCTCATCTGTCCATAGAATACTTTTCCAGAACTGAGCTGGCTTCTTGAGGTGTTTTTCAGCAAATTTAACTCTGGCCTGTCTATTTTTGGAATTGATGAATGGTTTGCATCTAGATGTGAACCCTTTGTATTTACTGTGATGGAGTCTTCTCTTTACTGTTGACTTAGAGACAGATACACCTACTTCACTGAGAGTGTTCTGGACTTCAGTTGATGTTGTGAACGGGTTCTTCTTCACCAAATAAAGTATGCGGCGATCATCCACCACTGTTGTCATCCGTGGACGCCCAGGCCTTTTAGAGTTCCCAAGCTCACCAGTCAATTCCTTTTTTCTCAGAATGTACCCAACTCTTGATTTTGCTACTCCAAGCATGTCTGCTATCTCTCTGATGGATTTTTTCTTTTTTTTCAGCCTCAGGATGTTCTGCTTCACCTCAATTGAGAGTTCCTTTGACCGCATGTTGTCTGGTCACAGCAACAGCTTCCAAATGCAAAACCACACACCTGGAATCCACCCCTGACCTTTTAACTACTTCATTGATTACAGGTTAACGAGGGAGACGCCTTCAGAGTTAATTGCAGCCCTTAGAGTCCATTGTCCAATTACTTTTGGTCCCTTGAAAAAGAGGAGGCTATGCATTACTGAGCTATAATTCCTAAACCCTTTCTACGATTTGGATGTGGAAACTCTCATATTGCAGCTGGGAGTGTGCACTTTCAGCCCATATTATATATATAATTGTATTTCTGAACATGTTTTTGTAAACAGCTAAAATAACAAAACTTGTGTCACTGTCCAAATATTTCTGGCCCTAACTGTAGCACAATCTTCTGCACAGAGTCTGGGACACCACACCTCACAGACAAACATAGGATAAACTATAGCTGGCATAGGTAGAAGGATTCCACCAGCATAAACAGGAGGGGAGCAGCTGTGATAGGCCTTCCCACAACATGTGATAAAAAGACCAAAGCAGACCAGAAGAGATTAACTCTTGCTAGCCCGCTTATGAATCAGCACACAGTCGGTTAATGTCTCAGTCTGCCTGTGTTGATCCCAGACACCAGAGAAACCATCAGGAAGAGCATCAGAATTTGCAATCTGAACAGAGCCCAACGTCAAAATAACAGTCAGTGAAATATGTGCAGAATTGTGTGTGACAGAACCAGAGAGGAGCACAGGAGCACTCACCGAGCCTTCCTCTTCCATTTCTAGGATATATGTTAGTGTTTCATCTGAGGGCATGTCATTCAGTGGACTCCATTCTAAACATAGCCAGGTTATGCCAGCTTGCCTAAGCCTTGGCGGTGTGGGCACAGGTGGCACGCTCCCTGCAGTGTAGTATACCACTGCTTCGCTGAAACCACTGAAAAGAGAAATACTGTCTCTGCAAATGGCTGTTAGGGAAATACAGGTATTAAAATAACACACTAAGACGGCCTGTCTTTCTGTTTATGGCACACTCCGTTATTACTCTTGGAAATGTATAAAACGGTTGTCACAGTGACACATCCTTACTGCCCAAATAATAGTGTCAGGGACAACCTCTTAAAGGGAATCTTCAGAAGCATATGTAATCCGAGAGCAGCATTATGTAAGGGCTGTGACCCTGATTCCAGGGATATGTCACTTAATATGCTGTGTGTTGCTGTTTAAATAAAATCAATGCTTTATCAACAGGAAACAAAAGGACTAGCTGTCTACTGCCTCCTGGTCAAATGCTCTGTATAAGGCGCCCCCACCACCAATTTGCAGATTTTTGTCAATGCACAGTACACATAGAAAGCTGCCAGTCAGTGGTCTGGGTGGGGTAACACAGAGCTCAGCATTTTGAGCACTACTAGATCTGCAGCAGATTGTATCAAAATGACAACATGCAGACCAGCAAACAGAAAAATACTGGAACGAGGACCTCAGCCCCTACATTATGCTGCTCTCAGATTACATAACAAAAACCTGCTGACAGATTCATTTTTAACCCCTTCACGATCCATGACGTTGTACAACGAAAAGGGGGGTGTGAGGTCACCGACATCTCAGCTGACCTCATCCGGGATCCGATCGCTGTTAACCATTTTGGATCCAAAGGCTCTGCGGAGGGGAAGGCGCTGATAGTATCGCGGAACTCCGGCGCTCACGTGACAACCTGGGGTCCTGGCTTGACCCCGGAAGCTGTCACAGAGCACTTCCGGGTCGTGGTTGGCACACAGTCCGCGATTCAGAGAGAGGTATCTCCCAGAAGCGATCAGACTGTGCAGAAGGGTGCCTCTCTATGGGGATGTAAAAGTAAGAATGAATTAAAAAATAAAGTTTTTAAAAAATAAGTAAAAAAAAAAAGAATTTCAAATCACCCCCCTTTTCCCCCATTCATAAAAAAAAGTATTAAAAAGAGTTAGGTATCGCTGAGTTCAGTAACACCTGATCTATCAATATATAAAATCAATTAATGAGAACTGTAAACTGAGTAACGGAAAAACAGGTCCAAACGTAAAAATTATGTTTTTTTGTTGCCGCAACATGGCTATAAAATGCAAGTAACAGGCAATCAAAACAGTGCATCCACCCAAAAATGGTATCATTAGAAACGTCAGCTCAAGATGCAAAAAATAAGCCATCACACAGCCCCAGATCCCGAAAAATGAGAACTCTGCGGGTCGCAGAACATGGCGCAAAGAGTGTGATTTTTTTCTTCTTCCAAACTTGTGAATTCTTTTTCGCCACTTAGATACCAGTAAAGGTATACATGTTTGGTATCTACGAACTCGTACCGACCTGAGGCATCACACCGTTACATCGGTTTTTACCATATAGTGAACATGGAGACTAAAATACCCAAAAAAGAAATGTGTAATTGCACTTTTTTTTTTGCAATTTCCCTGTACATTATATGGTAAAATAAATGATTGCCTCTGAAAGTACAACTCGTCCTGCAAAAAACAAGCCTTCATATGTCTATATTGAAAGAAAAATAAAAATGTTATGGCTCTTGGAAGCAGGGAGCAAAAAACGGAAATGAAAAACGAAAAATTCCAAGGTCATGAAGAGGTTAATAAAGAAATGAAAGTGATCGTTAACTTATCCAGATGGAAAATGCTCCAGAATTTCTAGGGAACACAAGAAGAGCCGAGAAGGTTAGAGGGTAGCTCCTCTTGAGACAAGCCCAGGCATATAGCACCCTTATGATGTATAAACCAAAACTAAAGACATATAACAAATAATGATCACTAGGGGTTTTGTGATTTCCATCCCAGCAGGGCATTTGAATAGCATTTCTCATGAAGGGGCAGTAGACCGCTAGAAATCAGCATGAAAATTATCTTACCTCATTCCAATATCATTTTTGGCTGCTATTCTAAAGGCATACTTTGTGGATGGTGACAGCTTTGTTAACTTGTATTGCTTAAGGTGACCGAAGTAGCATTCTTTATATGGTCCATGTTTCCCCTGGAAAATAAGAAAACCATAAGCTTCTTGTTAGAATATGTTATGGCGGTAGTCTCAAGTTGTCTCATGAGCAGCTAAGGAGCAGCACAGTCTCCTTACATCCTGGTTTCTACAGGGTGGGCTCAACTCCTGAATGACAGATTTAGTGAAGAGTATAACTATAGTATAAGTAGAACTATAAAGCTAAGGCTGATTTCACATCACTTTTTTTTTCCTGTACGTGGGATCCTACTTTGTAGGACCCCACGGACAGGAAAGGACACCACAGGGGGGTGACCTATTCTGGGTCCGTGATTATCACGGATCCGGACACAGAGGGACACTTGCGGAAGTGAAATTTAGTAAAAGAAAGTTAAAATAAAAAAATCAGTATTCTCACCGGGTGCTTATAGGATCTGCGGTGACGTCACAACCTGATCAGCTGATCGGGTCACATGCCCGCAGTTACCGCGGTAACTGCAGTCATGTGACTCAATGACACTGCCGGGTTGTGACATCACGGCAGGTCCTATCACCCGGAGCTTGCTGGAGGCAGTGGTGGATCGCGGATAGGTGAGCATACAGATTTTTTTATTTTTAACTCTTTCTTTTACTTAATTTCACTTCTGCAATGTGTATAACATTCAAAGTAAAATTAACGGTTAGGCAGCAGTTCTAGTGTACTGCATGTCAGTACACTAAAATAGTCCGAGACTCAGCGTTTGCTTAGACCTGGCTTATAGGTCCCCCATGTTAAAGGCCGAGATCGGATCAGATTTAGCCTAATGCCATCCATTTTGTGGTCGATTGGTCACAGCTAAAAAAGTCAACACAAATCGGATCCCAAATCGATGGCAATTAGGCCAATTGATCGACCGACCCCATAGATAACAATGGTGGCAATCGGATCCGTGGCTGTTGTTCTCAAGGACAGCACGGATCTAAACAAAATGTGAGTGAAAGCACAAGTCTTGTAAACCGAAGTCACACGTCATGGTCAGCGATTGATCGCTGGAGACATTGACGGCTGATTGCTGGTGAGCTGTCACAGAGGCAGACTCACCAGCGATCAGTGGACAAGCGACATCGTGGAAATGATTTAAATATCGTTTCCACAATGTCTAGCTCCTGCTGAGAGGCTGCAGTTAGCAGGAGCAGGCTGGTATCCAGGGTAAACTGCGGATATCTAGGCAGCGCGCGCTGCCTAGATACCCGATGTATACCTTGGTTACCAGCCTGCTCCGCTCACCGGCTGGTATGCAAGGTACACAGCGGGTAACTAGGGTCCCTAGTTACCCGCTGTGTACCTTGGATACCATCCGGTGAGCGGAGAAGGCTGGTAACCAAGGTATACATCGGTATCTAGGCAGCACGTGCTGCCTAGTTACCCGCAGTTTACCCTGGATACCAGCTCCTAGCATTTGCTTAGAGGCGCTGGGAGCTGGCTTATAGCGTCTCTCGGTGTCACACGCAGCGATGCTGCGTGTCCACCGGGCGACCAGCGATTTATCGTTGGTTGATGCGCCCTGTCACACGCGTCAATATCGCTGCAACATCACGCGTGTGACGGCCCCTTAACACATTCAGCTACCCATAGTTTGTTCTAAAGTCTACACAGCTATCCTATATTTACACATGGAGATAACAAGTCATTTAAACAAGCACACAGCTCTGGGCAAAGCAGAGAGCCAAGATTAAGGGTACCGTCACACTTGGCGACGCAACAGCGATCCGACCTGGTAGGGATCGCTGGTGCGTCACTGTTGGGATCGCTGGTGAGATGTCAAACAGTCAGATCTCACCAGCGACGCAACAACGATCCGGAATGATACGGAGGTCGTTGGGACCCTGTTTCTCAGACCTGTAGTATTGAGGTCGTTGGTTGTTGTCCCTGTCAAACACACCGATCAACGAATAGTCCAGGTGACTAACACGACCAGCGATCTCCCAGCAGGGGCCTGGTCGCTGCTAAGTGTCAAACATAGCGAGATCTCTTAGTGTGACGGGGGCTTAACTGTGCCCTGAAAAATGTGATGTTTCCCTGAAAGTTGTTGCAAGAGAGCAAGGAGTGGAAGGGAGGTGAGCAGCTAACTGCTGTAATGGGTTGGAAAGAGGTGGCCAGGGTGTTAAGAGTTAACCTCTCTTCTGGAGTACTGCATTCTAGAGGCTGAGCTCCATGGAAACAAGCTCTGCACCATAAAAGACAAAAGCTTTCATTGTAGAAGAGGGTAAAAAAAGCAAGTCAAATGGAAACCCCACCTTTTAAGGTTCTCACTAGAGCTCACTAGGTTGTCTCTATCTTTGGCAAAAAGGACCATCACCAGCCCTCCCGTTTAAGCAGAGCTAGATTCTGGCTTAGAAAGCAGAAAATACAGATATCCAACATCCTCAAGCTGGCTATACACATTAGATGGCTGTCGGACTAATATGCTTCGAGAAGACAGCCATCTCAGCCGTCACTACCCATACACAGGAGCACTCCTGTGTTTTTTACTGAAAAGTGGCCAACTGACACGTTGGCCAGCGGCTTATGTCTGGACAGTTTAATAGGCAGCCTGAAATTGGAAATACACGCCCAACATTTCTCCCGACCATCAGTACACATTAAATGAAGTCATTACAAAATGAAGTATTACATGCTATTATACCCTACCACTTTTAGCAATGAGACCACAACATTCTATGCTACAGATATTTCTAAATAAAATAGTTATCCATTACCTCATCCCATTCCAAAAGGTAGCCATTAATTTTGGATCCATTGTCATTAGACGCCTGAAAGGAAGGATAAAAAGATACATTTCAAAACGAACAATCGACAAGATCTGAAATTAAAAAGTATGGCTTACGGAACACCCGAAATAAGACAAACGAGGCAACACGGCTCCACACACCTTCCACTGCAGATTCAAACAATTTCGACTTCTATTAATGAGTTTTGGCGGTGCTGGTGAATCCGGCTCACAGCTTTCCGTAGTAAAACTCACTAATTCAGAGATGGATCCCTCTAAAGGTGGACACGTGGCAGTAACTCTGTAACACAAAAACGATCATCACCCATTATTAGTAGCAAAAACACCTCTCCCAGGAGAAAAGAACGAGACATATATACAGGAATACATGTAGGTTTGTTATTATTATTATTTATTTATATAGCGCCATTGGTTCCATGGCGCTTTACATAAGAAGTGGGGATAACAACGACAGGTACAGTACACATGAGCAGTCAATGCTTGCTGATACACGACGGGAGAGGATCCTGTCCACGAGGGCTCACAGTCTATAGGGGTGGGGGGAACACGATAGGGTGGGGAGCGCCAAGCGTGTGGTGGAGCGGCGCTGGGTCTCATCATAGGTTGTAGGGCTTGTTGGTATAGATGAGTTTTGAGGTTCTTTTTGAAGCTCTTGAGGGTAGGCGAGTGTCGGACGTGCTGGGGGAGAGAGTTCCAGAGTCTAGGGGAGGCGCGGGAGAAGTCTTGTATGCGGTTGTGGGAGGATGAGATGAGGGGGGAGGAGAGGAGGAGTTCTTGTGAGGAGCGTAGGTTGCGTGCGGGTTGGTATCGGGAGACCATGTCGGAGATGTAGGGGGGGACAGGTTGTGGATGGCTTTGTAGGTCAGGGTTAGGATTTTAAAGCGAGGTCTTAGGGAGGTGGGGAGCCAGTGGAGTGCCATGCGGAGAGGGGAGATAGGGGAGTAGCGAGGAGGAAGGTGGATTAGACGGGCAGCTGAGTTTAGGATAGAGCGGAGAGGTGCAAGGGAGGAGGCAGGGAGACCGGTGAGCAGTAGGTTGCAGTAGTTGAGGCGGGAGATGATGAGGGCGTGGACGAGAGTTTTGGCGGTGTCGTGATTAAGAAACGGGCGAATACGTGAGATGTTCTTGAGTTGGAGTCGGCAAGAGGTGGCGAGGGCTTGGATGTGGGGCTTGAAGGAGAGGGAGGAGTCGAGGGTGACCCCGAGGCACTTTGCGTGGGGGACTGGGAAGAGGGAGCAGTCATTGACTCGGATTGACAGGTCTGGCAGAGGGGGAGGGCGGCTGGGGGGGAAGACAATGAACTCTGTTTTGTCCATGTTCAGCTTGAGGAAGCGAGCAGAGAAGAAAGATGAGATGGTGGAAAGGCATTGGGGGATTTTAGACAGAAGGGAGGTGATGTCGGGCCCGGAGAGGTAGATCTCGGTGTCGTCGGCGTAGAGATGGTACTGGAGGCCGTGGGACTCGATGAGTTGACCTAGGCCGAGGGTGTAGATGGAAAAAAGTAGCGGTCCCAGTACCGATCCCTGGGGGACGCCGACAGTAAGGGGGTAGGACGAGGAAGAGGTGTGGAAGTGGGTGACACTGAAAGTGCGGTCGGTAAGATATGAGGAGATCCAGGAGAGGGCGAGGTCGGTGATACCAAGGAATTCTAGGATTTGGAGTAGGAGGGAGTGGTTATCCAGCAAATAAAAGATTTGGCCATTGTAACACGTAAGATCATCCTAGATAAAACATACTGCACATACCGTACGTGGTAGTCTGTGGCTGGCCGCAGTTCTGTGAGTGTGCATGCTGTAGTATCTCCTCTGAAAAAGGTAAATCACAATTATCTACTAATCAAAAAACCAGCATATATGCTCATAGTACTAGTTATGTAAGACCCGGGTATGTTGGTACCAGTACACGCTATGTAGTCACATCGGGGAACGATTTTGGTTTCCATTGATTGTTGGTACATCATTTGGTGTTCCAACAAATTAGGCTGCTTTCACATCAGCGGTATTTGCCGATCGCGGCAGTTGCGGTGAAAAAAACGCAACTTTCGCAATTACCGCATAACGGCTGCACTTGCGGCAAGCCCCATACAATGTCTATGGGGCTTGCGGTAAGTGTGCGGCAGGCGCGGCAAGTGCGGTTTTGGCACTTGCGGCAAGCCCCGAAACCACACTTGCCGCAAGCCCCATAGACAATGTATGGGGCTTGCCGCAAGTGTGCCGCAAGTGCAGCCGTTATGCGGTTATCGCGGCAGTTGCATTTTTTTCACCGCAACTGCAGCGATCGGCAAAAACGCTGATGTGAAAGCAGCCTAAGGGTGCTTTCACATCAGCGTTTTTCGTAATTCGCGGCAGATGCGGTGAAAAAACCGCATCTGCCGCGTTTGCCGCATAACGGTTCCACTTGCGGCACGGTTGCGTTTTTTTCCATAGGAAGTATAGGGGGACTTGCGGCAGATGCGGCAAGTGCGGTTTTGCACTTGCGGCAGCGAAAAAAAACGCGGTCAGCCGCGGTTTTTTTCGCTGCCGCACCTGCCGCAAGTGCAAAACCGCACTTGCCGCATCTGCCGCAAGTCCCCCTATACTTCCTATGGAAAAAACCGCAACCGTGCCGCAAGTGGAACCGTTATGCGGCAAACGCGGCAGATGCGGTTTTTTTCACCGCATCTGCCGCGAATTACGAAAAACGCTGATGTGAAAGGGCCCTAACACAAGTTATAATTGTGATCAAGATCCTCCATGTGATTTAAGTGTTTCCTTAAAGTGGTGGTCTGAAGGCCAAAGTAATTTTCATTCTAAATTCTTATCTATTTAGTGCTATAATTTAAACTATTTTCTAAAATCCTTGCATTAAAAATCCCCTACCATTCCCTAACTAGTCTATTATTCAATTTGTTTTTTCTTACTTCTTTTCTGAGGATGCTTCATTTGAGAACCTCAGTGCATCCAGGGATAATCAAGCAAAGCAGAGGCTGTGGTACCTGCCACAGCCTTTACCACCTCCCTGACACAAAGTGTCATCAGTGCCGCTTGTTTCATGGGCTGGGAAAGTCTCTGCACGCCGCGCACAATGACAGCGCGCTCTGTGATGCGCACAATGACAGCGCGCTCTGTGATGCGCACAATGGCAGCGCGCTCTGTGATGCGCACAATGGCAGCGCGCTCTGTGATGCGCACAATGACAGCGCGCTCTGTGATGCGCACAATGACAGCGCGCTCTGTGATGCGCACAATGACAGCGCGCTCTGTGATGCGCACAATGGCAGCGCGCTCTGTGATGCGCACAATGGCAGCGCGCTCTGTGATGCGCACAATGGCAGCGCGCTCTGTGATGCGCACAATGGCAGCGCGCTCTGTGATGCGCACAATGGCAGCGCGCTCTGTGATGCGCACAATGGCAGCGCGCTCTGTGATGCGCACTACGACAGCGCGCTCTGTGATGCGCACAACGACAGCGCGCTCTGTGATGCGCACAACGACAGCGCGCTCTGTGATGCGCACAACGACAGCGCGCTCTGTGATGCGCACAATGACAGCGCGCTCTGTGATGCGCACAATGACAGCGCGCTCTGTGATGCGCACAATGACAGCGCGCTCTGTGATGCGCACAATGACAGCGCGCTCTGTGATGCGCACAATGACAGCGCGCTCTGTGATGCGCACAATGACAGCGCGCTCTGTGATGCGCACAATGACAGCGCGCTCTGTGATGCGCACAATGACAGCGCGCTCGGTGATGCGCACAATGACAGCGCGCTCGGTGATGCGCACTATGACAGCGCGCTCTGTGATGCGCACTATGACAGCGCGCTCTGTGATGCGCACAATGACAGCGCGCTCTGTGATGCGCACAATGACAGCGCGCTCTGTGATGCGCACAATGACAGCGCGCTCTGTGATGCGCACAATGACAGCGCGCTCTGTGATGCGCACAATGACAGCGCGCTCTGTGATGCGCACAATGACAGCGCGCTCTGTGATGCGCACAATGACAGCGCGCTCTGTGATGCGCACAATGACAGCGCGCTCTGTGATGCGCACAATGACAGCGCGCTCTGTGATGCGCACAATGACAGCGCGCTCTGCGCGATGAGCACAATGACAGCGCGCTCTGCGTAATGAACACAATGACAGCGCGCTCTGTGCGATGCACACAATGACAGCGCGCTCTGTGCAATGCACACAATGACAGCGCGCTCTGTTCGATGCACACAATGACAGCGCGCTCTGTTCGATGCACACAATGACAGCGCGCTCTGAGCAATGCACACAATGACAGCGTGCACTGTGCAATGCACACAAGGACAGAGCGCTCTGTGTAATGCACACAATGACAGCGCGCTCTGAGCAATGCACACCACAGCGCGCTCTGTACGATGCACACAATGACAGCGCGCTCTGTGAGATGCACACAATGACAGCGTGCACTGTGCAATGCACACAAGGACAGAGCGCTCTGTGTAATGCACACAATGACAGTATGCTCTGTGTCGTCAGCTCAGATTAGCAGTAACAAGCCAGCAATGGAATGGTGGGTTCGGTGTCAGAATACCAGGCATGCAGAGACCTGCGTTGTCCCCGCAAGTGACATCACTGAAAATTAGTCTGCCTTCAGACCACCCCCATAAGTAGCACTTGCTATCCCATATTTCCATGTTCTCTAGTTCATTTTCAGGATGAATTACTACTTACGAGTAAGCAGGCTTGAACTTTCCGTTTTTGCCACTGTTGGATACGGTCACCTCATACATGAATGCTCCTGGTAAATGGCTTGTGGGACTGTCCCGGTTCTGGGAGGTGATTTGCACGTTCCAGGACAACGCAACGGACCTTGCTTCCAAGTTTGAAATCTATATAAAAACATAAAACCATATACATAAAGCATATCTGGTGATAGGATCATCACACAAACCATAAGAAACAATACTACCCTTGCATTAGTACAGTCCTATTGAAAATAAGTAAAGACAAATGAAAGTAAAAAATAGTAAAGAAAAAACATTTTATTTTTCCTTTCTTAAATTGCAGACAAAATGTAAGATGTGATGAAAGAAAAAGCTAAGAAATGGTCGATTATGTGCAATGAGAAAGAAAGAGTCTTTATTCAGGAAGTGTCGCTGGAGAATGCATTGTTAATGGAGTGATGTAATGTGATTAGAATGAAATGTGTGTCCTTGAATACCCCATAACATACAAGAAATGGAACCGCCTGATGGGGTCAGACCTCAGTGCAAGTAAGGCTGCAAATTGCAAAGGCATAGACATGAAATACCCAGTGCGGTCTCATCCCGATGGACTCTTCAGAACTTGAGCCCTTGTGGGTTATAAATGGTGGTTTCCACCAAAAAATAATGAATGCATCTTGAAGTGGCTGGCCTGCCATAACGTCCTAGCTATCCTGTGGATAGATGATAACTTGCTGATAAGCTAGCAGCCAAACTGATCCAAAATATGGAGCTCTTGGATCTTCTGATTTCGATTGTCCTGCATCAATACTATGGGCACACTCATTTTCTTAAGTGAACCGATAGTCAGTGGAGCTCTGTACCCGTGTATTTCCATCATCTAGTAGCATGTTAATAATTGCACCAACAGCTTTGATTAGATGCTGCAAACCGACTCCAGTGACCAAACTGGTAATCTGCGGCCCAGAGAGGAGACCAGGGCGAATCACCTCCTCCTACCTGCCAACATCTGCAGCTCTTTCGATAAGTCAGCCTGGCACATCGTCACACGACAACGATGACCTCAAGCAAAGCTGGGTAATCAAAAGAGGAGCCGGCTATGCCACCAGACATGAGGCAGGGCTCCCGTCCGGAATCCATAGATTACTGCTGCAGTCTCTGGGAATCGATTTGTTCTTTCTAGTTCTCTTCAAGTCATGTTATTTTTTATTATAGCTGACCTGCTCCGCATTAATCCCAGATGGCTTTCTGAGTTTAAAAATGTGCAGGGTGTCATCCTTGAGGTCTCTTACAAGGGGCAGAATTTTCTTAATACATCTAATCCTGTGCACGTCAAACATACACTATTTACTCAGTCCCTGCAGAAAGTTTCCATCAGCTTCCACTGTAGCACATATCTATTGCACATGCGCCAAATTCCCGGAAAAAAAAAAAGAAAAGGTCATGGAAAAAAAACAGGATTGTTTCCTGGATCCGATTGTAGTGTACTGAGCATGCTCAGAACACATTCACTGTTCTGTTCCTGTGTAATTTCACTTTAGCAGTGTATCTACATACACTGCTAAAGTGAAATTAAAGTGCGAATGTGTTTAAAAGAAAAAGAATGCTCACCTCTCCGTCGAGGATCCCGCGATGTGTGGCATCCACTTCCAATGGCTGAAGGACCTTAATCAGCTGACCCTGGAGGGGTGGGGCAACCAAATAAGCTGATGTGTCACATGACCGCATCAGCTGTGCGGATTAAATCGCCCACCAAAACAGATTGGCGGGTGATTTAAACTGCTCAGCTTATGTGGTCATGTGACATCAGCTGATCAGGTTGCCACGCCTCGCCCGGTCAGCTGATTAAGGTCTTGCAGCCATCGGAGATGGATGCTTGCATCATGGGACAGTCGGCGTAGAGGTGAGGATTTTTTTATTTTTAACCATTGCTTTCCCTTTCGCAATGTATGTAGATACATTGCGAAAGTGAAAGTCAGCCCCGACACCACTTGCCTGCGCTTTGCTCAGGCTCCTCCCAGCTCTTTTTGTGTCCGGATCCCGTAAACTCACGGATCCGGACACATAAATAGCATCTGGAGGTACACATCCGGACTTCTCCCCACGGACAGGAAAAAATCGTCATGTGAATGTAAAGAGGGCATAGCGTCATGCAGAAACTATGGTCAAGTTCCATACCGGGAAGCAGCTGCTGCATATATTCTGTACTAGGGCTGGGCGATTAATCGAATTAATTCGATTAATTCGCCCCCCTGCTGTGGCCACGATTTGGTTTTATCACAAATCGTGAAATTCGATTAAAAATGGCGGCCGGAGCGCTGCTTAGAAGATCCGGGCGGCTAAGGGTTAATGCGAGCGTGTTCGCAGCAGTGAGCGGGGCTGACAAGGAATCTCGCGAGATTTGGTATGTTCCCTCCCCCGTATTCCCCATATCGGCCCTCTCGCCCCTCCGGTTTCCTCTCACCATGGTCCTGGTTGAATCCGGCGTACAGGAGGCCGTTCCCGTGCGGGTTGGAGGGCAGCAGGTTCATGTTTTCAGCTCCGGTGTCAGTGTATACCCGCTGCTCACTGTGAGGCCGAGGGTAGGGGGTGCTGTCAGAGCCCAGTCCCTGCTACAGTGGCGGGAGATGTCCTGGGGGGGGGGAAGGGGGAGAGAAGTGCTGACAGTGCCCCCTCGCCCTTGCTACAGCTGTAGCAGCCGCGGCCGCCCCTGCTACAGCAGCTGCGACCATGTTCCGGGAGTAGGAGCGATCAGTGCCCCGGCCACCCCTGCTACAGCAGCCGCGGCAGAGTTCCGGGAGTAGGAGCGATCAGTGCCCCTCCCCCGCCCCTGCTACAGCAGCCGCGGCAGAGCTCCGGGAGTAGGAGCGATCAGTGCCCCGGCCACCCCTGCTACAGCAGCCGCGGCAGAGTTGGGGGGGGGGGTGGTATCAGTGCCCCGCCGCCCCTGCTGCAGTCGCGGGGGGAGGGGGGCATAGCTGTCAGAGCCCGGTGCAGGTCTTACCTGCACCTTGCCGCCGGCGCCCTGACAGGGATATGGCACCGCCCCCTTCTCCTAGGGCTAGTGTTAGGGCTAGTGCTAAGGCTAGGGCTAGTGCTAGGGCTAGTGCTATAGGGCTAGTGCTATAGGGCTAGTGCTATAGGGCTAGTGCTAGGGCTAGTGCTATAGGGCTAGTGCTAGTGTTAGGGCTAGTGTTAGGGTTAGGGCTAGTGCTATAGGGCTAGTGCTATAGGGCTAGTGCTAGGGCTAGTGCTATGGGGCTAGTGTTAGGGCTAGTGTTAGGGTTAGGGCTAGTGCTATAGGGCTAGTGCTATAGGGCTAGTGCTAGGACTAGTGCTATAGTGCTAGGGCTAGGGCTAGGGCTAGTGTTAGGGTTAGGGCTAGTGCCAGTGTTAGGGCTAGTGTTAGTGCTAGGGCTAGTGCTATAGGGCTAGTGCTAGGGCTAGTGCTATAGTGCTAGGGCTAGTGTTAGGGTTAGGGCTAGTGTTAGGGCTAGGGCTAGTGTTAGGGCTAGTGTTAGGGCTAGGGTTAGGGCTAGGGTTAGGGTTAGGGCTAGGGTTAGGGTAAGAGCCTGGGCTGCAGACAAGAGGAGGGGCGGGAACACCCAAGGGAAGCAGGACGCTTCCCTCAGTTACCCTCCTCTCCTCTGTCACAGGGTCACGGGGGCCCCCTCTTTATTCATCAAAGAAAAGCAAATAAAAAATAGAAAAAAAAATCGAGATTTAAATCGAAAATCGTCCATAGCTTTAAATAAAATCGAGATTTTGATTTTTTCCAAAATCGCCCAGCCCTATTCTGTACATACATATATATCGGTATGAGCGGATAATAAGAATGCCAATGACTGCAAGCAATAGAAATTCCTTATAAAATGCCAAGTATGCTGTTCCATATTGTCAGGAGTGTCTCCAGTATATCTACTGTATATAGAGATAGTGACAGGTTTGGGTCCAGAGTCATTTTCCCTTTGAGACTCGGGATATTTAATGTGTTTTCCTTTTTTGTTCTTGGTGTATAAAGGGTAAATGTGCTAGCAGTTTCTGATTACTTTTCCTCAAGTGCATCCTGTTGGTGACCATACCTATCACCTTTAAACAGTCCTTTGCTCAACTAGAGGGTGCCAATTATAGAATATCCATTCCTATACTAGCCATGGAGGAGGAAGGTCGTTCCAAGAGGCACTAGAGCCTGGCTGCTTCTGGCGCCCTTGTTATTGGTGTAGACCTGCTGGGTGAAATTGTTGTTCATCTTTTGGTGTTTTTGCCCGTTTGTTTACCTACCCTTGTGTTTATATTTCAGCAATCTCGCAGCCATCTCCCTAGTTTTCCAAGCTATCAAGGGACTAGGTATCCTGCTCGGCGACTGGGTGAAAGAACCCGTATAGGGACGCTATAGAGCTTTGGGTACAGTCTCAGGTCAGTGCAGGCGGTGTCACATCTAGCCCCTCTCTAGTGTCAGGGCCAACCATTGTTACTATGTCTCCGATGTACCTTTGGTTGTGGTGGAACATATTGGAGGTTCCCTGGTGTTTCAAGGAACCCCGATTATTATACCATTACACATATTAAAGATTCATGTGGCACATGCTTATATTTAGGGTCAGTTTTCTAAAAATCCTTACATGGAGTAAGCTACACAAAGTCGATCAGCTGCCAGGAAAGCTGCCATTCTGGCAGATCTGAATATACTTACGACAGGCTTGGCCATACTGGGGCTGAAATCCTGCAGCTTTTTCGGTTCCACTTCTCCATCTAGCACAAAGACAAAGAATAAAACATATAGAATAAACCCTCTGCACGCACAGTAGGCCCACTGGCCAAAATTGTTTTCTGGCTTTATTTTTACCTAAAAGCTTTTAAGAAACCGCCAACTGGTATTGATTTCACAGTCAGGGGACGGGCAAGAGGCACAGATGTTATTTTCCAATCTGCTGGGGACTGGTATTTGCATACACAGACAATGCACTTTACCACCATCTGAGCACAGGAATGATGCAAGCACTAAGTATTGCACAACAGCAGTCATTATTCATCTGGAAAATCCTATCCCACACTTCCGCCTCAGCCGCAGAGATGGTTCGGCTAGTGTCCGGCAGAATATCCTGGATTAGTGTTGCCAAGTGTTGTACATTTCCACAGAAGTGTATTAAAAGGTCATTGACTGCATACATAAGATGTCAGGACACAAACAAGTATTATATGTGATAGGGGCAATGGTCATCTCTAGTAGAATTGGGAAAGCTAGGTAAGAGCAAAATATCACTGCCATATTCAAGTCTTTAAAAGGGTTTTCCCACGAACAAAGTTAATTCTAAAGGTAATTTTAATCAACAGATCTTGTAATAATATTTTTCCACAATTTGGATGTTTAAAATTAAAGTCCCTGTGCTGAGATAATCCTATATATGTCCCTGCTATGTACTGTGTAATGGATGTGTATATAGAGGTACTATCAGTCATTGTAAAGGAGGAGGTGAGCTGTGATATCACCTATTGTGAATGGTGGATCCTGTGTTATCTACTGTATATAGAGGTGTTATCAGTCATTGTACAGGACTACGTGAGCTGTGATATCACCTATTGTGAATGGTGGATCCTGTGTTATCTACTGTATATAGAGGTGCTATCAGTCAATGTGCAGGAGGAGGAGGTGAGCTGTGATATCACCTATTGTGAATGGTGGATCCTGTGTTATCTACTGCATATAGAGGTGCTATCAGTCATTGTACAGGAGGAGGAGGTGAGCTGTGATATCGCCTATTGTGAATGGTGGATCCTGTGTTATCTATTGTATATAGAGGTGCTATCAGTCATTGTACAGGAGGAGGTGAGCTGTGACATCACATATTGTGAATGGTGGATCCTGTGTTATCTACTGTATATAGAGGTGTTATCAGTCATTGTACAGGAGGAGGTGAGCTGTGATACCACCTATTGTGAATGGTGGATACTGTATAATCTACTATATATTGAGGTGTTATCAGTCATTGTACAGGAGGAGGTGAGCTGTGACATCACATATTGTGAATGGTGGATCCTGTGTTATCTACTGTATATAGAGGTGTTATCAGTCATTGTACAGGAGGAGGAGAGCTGTGATATCACCTATTGTGAATGGTGGATCCTGTGTTATCTACTGTATATAGAGGTGCTATCAGTCATTGTACAGGAGGAGGAGGTGAGCTGTGACATCACATATTGTGAATGGTGGATCCTGTGTTATCTACTGTATATAGAGGTGTTATCAGTCATTGTACAGGAGGAGGCGAGCTGTCACATCACATATTGTGAATGGTGGATCCTGGGTTATCTACTGTATATAGAGGTGTTATCAGTCATTGTACAGGAGGAGGTGAGCTGTGATATCACCTATTGTGAATGGTGGATCCTGTGTTATCTACTGTATATAGAGGTGTTATCAGTCATTGTACAGGAGGAGGTGAGCTGTGATATCACCAATTGTGAATGGTGGATCCTGTGTTATCTACTGTATATACACATCCATGACGCACATCCACGTAAAGCGGGCCCCCGGTGGTGCGATCGGCGGGGGCAGGGGGCGACTGATGGCATGGGCCCCGTCGCACCCGCGACCGCGATCATTATGCCACTGACTGTATGCGATCCACTAAGGCCAATTTCACAGGTTGATAAAAGACTAGATCTTCTTCCGCGGTGTTCAACCCAAATCTATATTCCATTACCAAGTGGATTTTGCTGCAGATTCACTCAATATTCACCCTTTTCTGCACAAAAAGTCGTGAAATCCATAGAAATGCTTTAAACAGAACAAGCATGCTCACACTCCAGGATGGAAAAAGCTTCGATCTTTGGATGAGAATTGTAAAATCTCCTCCACCTACTCATTGCCGATTTTACCTGCGCAAGTGTGTAAATAAAATCAATAGCAACTTGGACCTACGTGGATTTTAAGCTACACTGACACTTCATTCTGATCTCATCTTGCGGCCCAAGGGGCTAGACCCCAAGACTGATATTAATGGAAAATCCTGGAAATTTAAAACCTTAAACAGATCCTACAAATGAGGGCAACTAACATTTAGTGGTAAATATTTTATAGGAGAGCATCAGTATTCTTGAAATTGAAAATAAAATAGTTTTACACATGAAACAGAAATGACTGAGCAGATGTCAGGCTCCAAATTCCTAATCTACTGTGTGCAAGGATCTGTCTCCCAGGGGCAGCCTCAGCTGTAGGGGTGGCGAGTACATCCACATGGACAGGACGCATATATATAACATATCCTGGATCCGAGGATGATTGATTTACATCTTAATCTCACTTCTGCTTTTAATTTAATCAAAGTGACCAGTCCAAACTAAATTATATTCTGCAGGCAAAAACAAAAAAATTGATCTTTTCCCACATAATTGTTATATCCATTCTCTCACCAGCAGATCTTGGGGGACCATTGTAGAAATGCAGGCAACCACAGAACTGTTGAATGAATGCACATTTGTCCATCCCAAGACCCCAATGCAGTGGGGTGGGAGGCAATAAGCAAGTGTCAGATACTTCTGGCGCTATCTTATTCTCCCAGGAGAACAAAAGGGATTAGCATTTTGACTTTCACATGCTTGATCTTCCTTTTTCCTGACATGTCGTGACGCCACCACACACATTAGATGGTCCCAATCTGTCAAATAATGTATACGATCACCTTTACACCCCACAAAGGGTTGTCTAGAATTCCTGTATTCTAAAAACAGTCCCCCTACCTTAGTGATGCTGTGGCCATTAGTGCTGAGGTGCATTATGAGACAATGTGTAGGTATAGTTGATGCTGTTTTTTGGATTCCCCTTGCGCATTGAACGGTTATTCCCATTTTGATAAGACATATACATGCTTATTAAAATTTGTAACCATTCTTGAGATATTAAATCTTTTCTTTAGAACTAGTCACCTAGAAGATTGACCACCGCTGCTGTGTAGCTGTAAGGACGGCGGTGAAGCAGGCAGGGATTACGAGGCAAAAATAAGTTTCACAGATCCTGGCCAACTGCAAAACAAGGCTTACAAGATCAATTAAATACAGTGTGCAAGCAGTGCACATGTACAGTTGTGGTCAATGTCAAAGGCAACGAGCTGTAAAGAGAAGAAAATCTGAAGAAATCCAGTGAATCCATGTTCCAATTTAGAACATCCACTTTATTACCACAAGTACAAAAGTTCCATCCACAGAGGCAACCAGCGTCACAGCCGATGTATTTCGAACATTCGGTCTTACTCATAGTCTGAAGTAACCATCTTTGATTGCATATTTATGTACCAGAAGATTATCATGTGATGTTAAAACCAAATATACAGAAATCAAAAACATCAATACACACATTAAAACATCAATGCAGAACACGAGAGAAAAAAGGAAGGTGAGACCTTGTCTCACATTAAGACCCTGTGGACTCTAGTTTCCAACAGAAAGATCCATAGGGATTCCCTACTCAAAAGTCTACATCTAAGATCACCACCCCTGAATGGGTTAACCACCTTTTCGATGCCTTAGAACGTAAACGTGGAAGTGTCACCGAGTGGTAGTAAGCAAAGTGACGTGAAACCGCGGGAAATTCCTACTGCAGACTGGCTGTTAGCATCAGAAATAGGTCTACAGTTGAGTTTCTTTAATCATCCCGAAGTGCAGCCAACGTACGGACTCTGCATGCAACACACTCCACAAAGTAAACTACATTAGTGGTACAGCAGCTAATGAATGTTTTTATCGGAAAATTCCATCCATTACTGCAAGAAACAAATGAGTTACATTTGCGTGCGTGAGCGCAATATACTAGTGTGACCACATCCTAGAAACTATTGAATGTTAGCCATGTGCCGTTGCGAGGTGTGACCGTGGAAGTGAAAAAACTAGGAGACAGTACAGAACCCAATGTCGGCGCTTTCTTTGCAATAAATTTAATGGGATTATCCCCAATAATTTGTGCTAATTTGGGGTCCTAATTGAGAATGGGGATGTATTTTTTTTAATGATCTTAAGACTACTGGAATATTGGGGGCTAAACACAGTTGAGACAGTTGCTGCAGCAGAAAGTTCATTATCATTTTTCTTGCTTTTATTCGCATAAACCAGAAGATTTTTCCTATCAATGTTGTTAACAATGCTGTCAGCACGTTCAAGAATTCCGCTTGAATTACCCCTATGCTGCAGGCGCTGTTTTACCGTCGCTGATTCTGTAACATAGTCCAATGGGTTAGCACAATTGTGTTTCATCCTGATCAGTTCACCCACTGGAATATTTAAGCACTTGTTGTGGATGACAGGAACTCGCGTTCAAAATTGAATTGGCATCCGTTGGTTTTCTATAAGGGGTGACAAATACTAGACGGGTAGAAGGGTCACCTGAACATTAAAAAATTCACTCTGTCAGGATCCGTGATGTGAGTAAATCTTAGATTAAAATCAGATTGATGTAATTTACAAAGTCAATGAGAACCTCCAGAGACGCCCCCCACACCAGCAGGTCATCTATGCATCTTGCATACCACCTGATGCTGGCATGGAAGGGGTTACTGCTCCAAAAAAGAACTTGTTCCACCCACACCCCCATAGCCAGATTGGCAAGGGTGGGGGAGAACTTAGCCCCGACACTCACACCACGTTTTTGTATTAAAAAAAATCTTTGTCAAAGCAAAAATAATTATGTGTGAGCAGAAACTCAACGGCCACCACAATGAAATCTTGAAGTTACATTGGATAAGGACTGTTTTTCAAGAGACTAAGTGAGGGATCTCAACGCCACTGCATGAGGTATAGAGAGGAATAACCCCACCACATTACGACTAAGCCACCTAAGCTCCAAGTCCCACAAAGTTCTCAGTTTTTGTGTCTCGTATGAATCCAGGTATTAATGTTTTTTGATTCCTGTATATTTGGTTTTTATTTCCTCTCACATTACGTGATTAATCATCTGGTACATAAATATGCAATCAAAGATGGTCACCTCAGACCATAAGTAAGACCTGAAAGTTGAAACGTGTCGGTTATGACGTTGGTTGCCTATATGGATGTGAAGTTTTATACTTGTGCTAATAAAGTGGATGTTTTAAATTGGAACATCATCTCTATGAATTTCCTGAATCTGATTTATCCGCATGCAGCCCGGGACCAGGACTTATCCTGCCGGATCTGTTTCTGAGAGTCGCAGTGTTGTAACTAATCAGTGAGCTAACCTTTCACTCTCCCCTTCCCTGCTATACATTTGTAAAGGAAGAAAAGTGTAATAATCTCAAGAATGGATGAAAATTTTAGTAAGCATAAATTGCACAACTGCTGTTTACACAGGCCTATTCAATAATATCTATGTATGAACATGTATACCTCTTAAACTTGATCACATGATCAACTGAAAGCAACAAAACAGCTGAGAAAAATCAAAGATAGTAGATTCTGCTATCCTATGAAATTGATAAATAGGATGTTTTTTGGTACTGGCTGTAAATCTCTCTCTCAGAGCCTTCATGGTTAATATGCTACTGGAAGGTGGACACTAAGAAAACATCTTAGAAGAAAAGAAAGCTGGCTCCAGGCTACATGTGGACAGTTGACACTCAGCCAAGACACCTCCCCTCCTCCAAACTAGGGTTGGGTGCTGTATTACCCATTGAAGGTTTTTTGGAGAGTACCAAAAATATTTATTGGGAAACACAAGAATCAAGGAATGTCATAAAGCTGTCCCTAGGGTGGAAAAACTAAACCAGTACTGCAGAAGGAGGAGACAAAGGTTAGCTCCTCAGATCCATGTCTGCCTCCGAATGACACCAAGCAAACTGAAAAACTGGGTGCTGGATTCTCAGGTGGCCTGTTGGAGAGGAGCCAGCTTCAGTCATGGGGACGGCGCAGGAGCGAGTTCAGTCACTGGTCTGTGTATGGAGAGTGGCCGCTGTAACCACCCCCAGTACTGACTGACAGCTTCCTCTAATGCTGAGCAGTTGTCATTCAGTGCGGGGGGCGGTTACAGCTGCCGCTCTCCTTACACAGAGCAGTAACTGAATGTGCACCAATCCTGCCCCTATGACTTAAACCGAAACAGTGCCAGGGGGATTAAAATTATTTTTCTCCCGGCAGCAGGGTTCAATATGAAGGTGCTGGGTAGGTTCAGAATAGGTTCAGAATGCTATTAGCCCCATATATGCAGGAATAGTGTTTTTCTATGTGACATGTTACCTTTAACCATGGTTTCTGTGTCCCCCAATGAAGTGACCAAAAATCTTTCATGGGGGTCTATATAATTAATGCTTAAACTCATCAGCGAGTTCCTTCTATATACAGATGATGCAGAGAGGACACATGTAGAATGCAACATACCTCCCGACTCATTCTCCGAAGGTGGACTGCCTCGAATACAAGCTGCTTGCTTCAGTTTAATAGGCCCCCTGCTAGGTGCTGACCCTTGGTGTATCCGTTTTGCATGTGTGAATTGGCAGCAATGTGTGCTTTGTGGGGGGAGGAGGGTGGGCTGTGCAGTTTATTGTTGCTGTGGTTGCTAATCTGACGGTCTTTTAATTTTTTCCGCAGTTGCTCTTGCACTTTCATGCTTCTCTCATCTCTTGGGGGGAAGCTCATCCTCCCGTGGGTCCGTAATTCTAAAGTGTAAAATAAAACAGACAATCAATACAATAAACAAACACTGATATTAAAATCATAAGTAAAAATGAAAACGTCCAGACAAACTAAACACGTTTCATATCTTATACCTAGAATAATCTGCACAGACGTTACTTATCGTGTAGCAATTCTGATTTACAACCTGTATTATAGAATAGAGATGCTGCCACAGTTTATTTTACTTATTACTGCGCCATCATATTCTGCAGCGCTCTAGACACTTTCATCACTGTCCCAATCTAAATACTATCAGGATGTCTTAGGAGTGTAGGAGGAAACCAAAGAACCTGGGGAAAACACACACAAATACAGTAAGAACATACAAACTCCTTGCAGATGTCGTCCTTGGTGGGTTTTGAAACCAGGACGGTGAGGCAAAGCAACAGTGCTATCGTACAGTGCTATCCACTGAGCCACCATACAGTGCTAACCACTGAGCCACAATACAGTGATAACCACTGAGCCACCATACAGTGATAACCACTGAGCCACCATACAGTGCTAACCACTGAGCCACCATACAGTGCTAACCACTGAGCCACCATACAGTGCTAACCACTGAGCCACCGTACAGTGCTAACCACTGAGCCACAATACAGTGATAACCACTGAGCCACCATACAGTGATAACCACTGAGCCACCATACAGTGATAACCACTGAGCCACCATACAGTGATAACCACTGAGCCACCATACAGTGATAACCACTGAGCCACCATACAGTGATAACCACTGAGCCACCATACAGTGATAACCACTGAGCCACCATACAGTGCTAAGAGTCACACGTTGGAAAGAGCAAGTTCATCAATTAAACATATCCAACATCCCAGCTAAAACCTCATAGTCCATAGGAACAGCTGCAGATCGAGTTCTAGTTGTCTGCACTGCCAGAGTAAAGGCAATACCAATACTCCAGTGATCGAGCCAACTTATAACATGTATGATAGCCGATCATTGATTCCGGCTATCAGATCTTCTATGTGGGTGTACAAATCACAGCTGTTGGCAGCACACCTGCCAGCATTTTGTGCTTGCCGACATGCACACACTGTATGAACGATCAGTCACTTCGCTAACAATCTCCGTGTGTAAACGGGGCTTAAAGGCAAGTATTGATTGACTTATTGTATGTCCCATAAAAGCTCAATTTTTGCTGCAGGGGTATATCATCTGGAAACCTGTTATAGAACCCCCCACACAATTAGCGGTCAGCCGAACCATGGCTCCCTTGACCTCCCCTATTACAGTCACTCTTGTCTCAGATGAACAGTCCTATAGACACTGCCAAATTCCTATGGCAGAAACTTATGGCTCAGCCAAAATAAAGGTCCAGGCGATCAAAAAGCAGTTGCCTGATCTTTATGTTCCATGACAATCTGTCTGAGAACAGTCGGGATGTTCCCCATACATTACATTGTCAGCCATTCCTGCTGAAATAGGTGGATTCGACAGACTTATGTAAAGTGTATGGTGGCTTAATAGGGGTTTTCCAGTTTAGGAAAAAAACACGTCCCCCAAGCGATATTTGTCTAAAAAATAACAAAACAGAAACCAAAAATCACATCGACAGAGCTGCAAGCAATCATTGAGCTCAGCGGCTCTGAGCAGGTCGTGCTGTCAACTTGGGTAGAGCCGCTGAGCTTAGCAATTGGCTGTAGTGCTGCCGATGTGACATCAACAGACACCGGGAGCAATGGCAGAGACTAAGCGCTGGATACAGGGAAGGGGGAATTAAGCTCTTAAAAATAAACTGCATCTGAAGGAGAGGAGCATTGAGAAATGAGAAAACCTCTTTAAGCAATGCAATGTATCGACATTTAGATAGGCATCTCCTAATATCCGAACTCCCGTTGTGCAACTACAGATTATCAGTAATGTTGGTTTTATCAATCAAATTGTAGATCTGAGTGTACAAGAAAACCAGAAAGAAGAAAAGTAAGTAAAATGACTACCTTGTTCCTGGAAAATATGTGGTGGAGGCGGTGGATGCTGGTGAATAAACTGAGGAGGCAACTCTCCTGTGCCAGGCACTGGTGGGTACACATGATGGGCAGGATGAGGGAGCAGAGCAGGGTGATGGTGCATGAAGTGGGTGACGTGGGGCGGCGGGGCGTGCATCGATGGATGGAACTCTGTCGAATGAGGCAAGACCAACACTTTGCGAACTCCATTTTCTTCCACAACCTGCAACAATAGATATAGAGGATCAATATTCCAGTCAATACTCTGGGAAACGTTTGCATTATGCTGCATGTATTCTTAATGAAGGCCTTTCACCATGTCACAAGTGGACAGCTTTTGCTCTTATTGTGTTCCCACTGCTCCCCTGATTACCGTATATACTCGTGTATAAGCCGACCCGTGTATAAGCCGACCCCCCTACTTTTGCCCCCAAAAACTGGGAAAACTTATTGACTCGCGTATAAGCCGAGGGTGGACTCCAGCACAGGTATACAACCCCCAGCAGTGAGGTATACAGCAGCCTCCCCAGTGGTAGTATACAGCAGCAGCCCCAGTGGTAGTATACAGCAGCCCCAGAGGTATATACAGCCCCAGAGGTATATGCAGCCCCAGAGGTATATGCAGCCCCATATGCAGCCCCAGAGGTATATGCAGCCCCATATGCAGCCCCAGAGGTATATGCAGCCCCATATGCAGCCCCAGAGGTATATGCAGCCCCATATGTATATGCAGCCCCATATGTATATGCAGCCCCATATGCAGCCCCAGGGGTATATGCAGCCCCAGAGGTATATGCAGCCCAGAGGTATATGCAGCCCCAGAGGTATATACAGCAGCCCTAGTGGTGTATACAGCAGCCCCAGTGGTAGTATACAGCAGCCCTTAGGTAGTATACAGCAGCCCCAGTGCTGTATACAGCAGCAGCCCCAGGGCTGTATACAGCAGAAGCCCCAGGGCTGTATACAGCAGAAGCCCCAGGGCTGTATACAGCAGCAGCCCCAGGGCTGTATACAGCAGCAGCCCCAGGGCTGTATACAGCCGCAGCCCCAGGGCTGTATACAGCCGCAGCCCCGGAGGTATACAGGCCCCCCCCATCAAGCTCCAGGGCCCCCCCCTTGAGGTCTGAAAAATAAAAAAGAATCAATACTTCACCTGTCCGACGCCTTCTGCCGCTGTGCGATCCCCAGTTCCAAGTGAGATTTCTTCTGACAGGACCTGTGGTGATGTCAGAGGGGCGTTCCCGGGCACTCGCGGTCATGTGATACATATCACATGACCGCGAACAGCCAATCAGCGCTGGGAACGCCCCGGGAACGCCCCCCCTCTGACGTCATCACAGGTCTTGTCAGTACACATCTCACTGAATGAAGCCCGGGATCGCGTGTCGGCAGCTGCGGACGGCGCGACAGGAGACTGGCAAGTATGATATTCCTTTACAGGACGCCGCTCAAGGGGGGGCCCTGGAGCTTGATGGGGGGGCCTGTATACCTCCGGGGCTGCGGCTGTATACATATACTCGCGTATAAGCCGAGGGGGGACTTTTCAGCCCAAATTTTGGGCTGAAAAAGTCGGCTTATACGCGAGTATATACGGTAATCATTTTTGTTTTTTTTTAAAGGGATAAAGGGAATCTGTCAGGTCAAAAATCCATATGTAACTGATAGCATTTTCTAATTCCTCTGATGAAGCTCTTTCTATTAATGTATTTCTTTTGTTTATACTTCCCGCCTATCCTCTGTCAACTGCAAATACAGAGATTCATTCCATCTGTCAATCACAGTGAGAGATCACTTATATCTCTGCAGCACACTCCCCAGTAAATGAATAATCAGGTAGTGATTTCACTGCCCTGATTTGTAAGCACACAACCAAAGCCGTGGAAATCACTCACATGGGTGTGCTCTATCCTTCTGTGTGTGCGGCTCCCTAGGCCCCTAATACAGAGTAGAAAAGAGGAGGGAGGAGGTGTGTGCTCTTAGAAGCTGCACCTCTGACATCTTCATTACTCTGCAGTATTAAGCAGTGTCATTGTGTGTACCGAGGCGTATGTGTAGTATGGCCTCTCTGAGATATTTCTTTGTGTTTATATGAACATTTGATAATTTGCTCAGTAGATGCACACATTACATGTATGCAAGAAAACCAAGGTTAATATAAACAGACATCTCTCTCAGACAGCACACAGTATAGTACTACAAGATTTGTATCACCAACACCTCTCCTTTCCTTCCCCCAGATTACACAAGCCAGAGATTTTGTGTGTAACTTCAGCACAGAGGGAAGGGAGAGAATGACAGCTTGGATAAGCGTGGTTAATTACATTCTGTGGACTACTCGGGAGTGAAAGTAATGAACCGGACTAGTGCAGCTGATTAGATATTGATGGCATACCTATTGGCTACAGTGGACAAAACTGAAAGTGACCACCCCAACTACATTGCCACATGGCACTAAAGTGCACTTTGTGTGTAAGTCTGTGGAGTGAGCATTAGAGACATGCAAAAAGATTCACACAGTCCTGGTCAGTGTCCACTTCGGGGCAGTGAGAACATCCTTATCCAGCACTTGATTGCTGGCATTAAGGCACCTCTTCCGATTACTGTGCTCCGTGATGTGATGATGTTTCAGAGGACTGATCATTGCACGTCGGGAAGGTCCGGCTACCAAAGTGGACACTGGATCAGGCTAGTGTGACTCTCTTTGCTCATCTCTCATGATTATATATCATCTGGCAAGTGCCGAAATTCCCGTACTGTGGCAAACCCACAAGTGCTGCACATATCTGCAAGTCCTATAGGAAACGCATTAGGCAGAACGCAGTCTGGCTGCGATCCGTCCGCAAGTGTACTGGCTTCCGGGAGATCAGGCAAATTGAGTTCAAAAGTTCAAGTTTGCCTGATCTACCGCAATTGCTACACACCTCTGATGTGACAGCAGCATTATTTTGATTAGACGGCTCAGCACAACGCCGTTGTTTTGGCAGGACGCGTGTGAGGTCGTATCAAACTGGCTAAGCAAAAGAAGTATTGTCAGGTAGGAGACTGTTCTCTTAAATTACTTCAAAACTTCATTTAAAAAAGGACTTTTTACCACATTTCTCGTATTGTAAACGACTGCAGAGAAGAATAAAATGTTTTCTTTCTTAAATTTTGCCTCTCTGTTAGGAGCAATCATAGTATTTGGCACCTAAACAATTTGTGCTTTTTATTCCAAGTGGGTATTACCAGAGAGATTTCACTGGGGGGTGTGTACTTCTTCCATTTTCTGTTGCTAACCAATCATAAAGCAGGGAGCAAATACAGGAGAAAAAGTCAAGCCCCCATTATAAGTTTAGAACAGGCAACTCCTGTGTGTGATATAAAGACACACGACTGTCCTCACTGCAGGTGATTACTTGTGTCCTGCAAGTGTGATCTGAGTGTGATTAACAACTTTCAGCTCCATCTCTGGCGGTCTGTGTGGGGGGGAAAAGGACAACAGAGTTGGCAGCACTACACTTCGACACTTGCTTTGGCAACACTAATGTGTCCACAATAATAATAGTCACAAAAACACAATGAATAAATCTATGAGACCAAGACCCAAAGTTTAGGCTAAAAAAATGCAACACAAAACATAGGGGACATGTAAAATAGTGACCACAACTAGATATTATTTTTATATATATATATATATATATATATATATATATATATATATATATATATATATATAAATAAGAGAAAAAAACTGCACAGCACTCACAGACAATGTGAACTGGTGCCAGCAGGGATGCTGGGTCAATATACTAGAAAGAGACCTTGCAGCACTCAGCTGCTACCAATGATGTACATATGCTGACAAGCTATATATATATGAGAAAAAATTTAAAAACTTATGTTTTTTTCAAAAAACTCAAAATTCTAATTTTTTTTAAATCTGAAGTTCTTAGTACACACATTGGCCAATGTCTGCTTGCTCGTCGACTGCGACAAAGTGACTTCAGGTCCGACGAGTCCTATCGCTGACACCCAAGCCCTCCTTGTCCACCCTACCCCACTACTAAGTGAGCGGACACCATCTAGACCAGGGGTCTCAAACTCGGCTGGGTTGGTGGGCCGCACATAGAAAAAAATTTATATCGGGGGCCGCATCCCGTGTAGGACTAAGTAATATTTTTAGTAATACCAGAATTTTTTGCTCAATGTAGTAAAGTACAAATCCTGATCCCCTCCTTGTAGTAATGTCCAGACCCAATATTGTAGTAATGTCTGCATCCTGGTCCTCTTCATGTACTAATGTCCCTATCCTGGTCCTCATTGTGCAGTAATGTCCCATCCTGGTCCTCATCATGTAGTAATGTCCCCATCCTGATCCTCATCATATAGTACTGTCCCCATCCCGATCCCCTTTAGTAGTGATGTCCGTCACCTTAATTTACTTTTGTAGTGATGTCCCCATCCTGATCCCCTTTTCTAGTGATGTCCCCATCCCGATCCCCTTTTCTAGTGATGTCCCCCATCTCGATTCCCCTTAGTAGTGTTGTCCCCATCCCCATCCCCTTTAGTAGTGATGTCCCGCATCCTGGCTCCCTTTTGTAGTGATGTCCTCCATCTTGATCCCCTATTGTAGTGATGTCCCCCATCCTGATCCCCTTTTCTAGTCATGTCCCCCATCCTGATCCCCTTAGTAGTGTTGTCCCCATCCCGATCCCCTTTAGTAGTGATGTCTTGCATCCTGGTTCCCTTGTGTACTGATGTCCCCCATCCTGATCCCCTTTTCTAGTGATGTCCCCCATCCCGATCCCCTTTTCTAGTGATGTCCCCATCCTGATCCCCTTTTCTAGTGATGTCCCCCATCCCGATCCCCTTTTCTAGTGCTGTCCCCCATCCCGATTCCCCTTAGTAGTGTTATCCCCGATCCCCTTTAGTAGTGAAGTCCCCATCCTGGTTCTCTTTTGTAGTGTTGTTCCCCCATCCCGATCCCCTTTCATAGTGATGTCTCCCATCCTGATCCCCTTTCCTACTGATGTCCCCCATCCTAATCCCCTTTTCTAGTGATGTCCCTCATCCTGATCCCCTTTTCTAGTGATGTCCCCCATTATGATCCCCTTTTCAAGTGATGTCCCCATCCTGATCTACTTTTATAGTTATGCCCCCCATCCTGGTTTACCGTCTTTTTACACATTCACACATACTGTCACATACACACACTTATTCACACTCACACACTTCCTCACACACAAACACTCATACTCACACTCCCTCACACACACACTCTCACACACACCCTCAAACACACCCACACATACCCACACACATTCACACACATCCTCACACTCACACACACCTTCTTATACATACATGCTCACACACTCCCACACACATTCACACTCACACACTACATACACACTCGCACACCCACATACTCACACACACACTCTCTCACACTTACACTAGTCTCACTTTAATGATGTATCACTCCAGTGCAGGGGGCCGCCGCGGTCCCCGTTGTGCTGACTTCTGATTTCCGCTGTGCTATGACTTCCTTCAGCCGCCGCTCAGACAAGCTCTGTTGCTCTACAGCTTCAATGCAATCTGCCAGCCAGAGGCCAACAAGTGAAGTCATACGCCGCCGTCAGCTATGAGCCTCTCTTTGGCTGACGGCTTGTATTGATCTTACTGAGTGGCAGAGCTTGTTAGTGCTGTGGCCGAAAGTCTTAACACAGCGGGGACTGCAGCGGCCCACTTCACTGGGGTGATGCATCATTAAGTTGTCCAAGGTGCCGCGGGCCGCACAGTGAAGCCTCAAGGGCCGCATGCGGCCCTCGGGCCACGAGTTTGAGACCCCTGATCTAGACCCTAGATCACCTGTTTGCAACGAGGGTGCACATTGCAGTAATGGAGCCAGCCACTCCACACGATACAAAAGAGAAAAAAACTGCACAACACTCACAGACAATGTGAACTGGTGCCAGCAGGGATGCTGGATCAATATACTAGAAAGAGACCTTGCAGCACTCAGCTGCTACCAATGATGTACATATGCTGACAAGCTATATATATATGAGAAAAAATTTAAAAACTTACGTTTTTTTCAAAAAACTCAAAATTCTAATTTTTTTTTTAAATCTGAAGTTCTTAGTACACACATTGGCCAATGTCTGCTTGCTCGTCGACTGCGTGTGGAGTGGCTGGCTCCTTTACTGCAATGTGCACCCTCGTTGCAAACAGGTGATCTAGGGTCTAGATGGTGTCCGCCCACTTAGTAGTGGGGTAGGGTGGACAAGGAGGGCTTGGGTGTCAGCGATAGGACTCGTCGGACATGAAGTCACTTTGTCGCAGTCGACGAGCAAGCAGACATTGGCCAATGTGTGTACTAAGAACTTCAGATTTAAAAAAAATTAGAATTTTTAGTTTTTTGAAAAAAACGTAAGTTTTTAAATTTTTTCTCATATATATATAGCTTGTCAGCATATGTACATCATTGGTAGCAGCGGAGTGCTGCAAGGTCTCTTTCTAGTATATATATATATATATATATATATATTATATATATATATATATATATAAATAATATCTTTATTGAAAGAATTGTAAAAACGTGAACACACCACATTTTCAGGGACAAACCTCTAGCAGACACTGAAAGTACTAGCAATATACTCCCAGTGCAAAATCCAGTACAGAGACACTATATCAATACATAAAAAGTGTGCTAAGCAAAGGGAACTCCTATCTGCCCCCTGAAGAAGAAATCTGCGAAACGTGCGTTAGTGTTAAGAGGGGCACAGGACACGCTGAGCACACTATACTCTGTCTCTTACCAGCCAATGCCTGACTAACTATTTTCACTAAATGTGTGTACTTATTTAGCCTATTACTTGTCGTCACTGTCTCTTTTGGATTTATTTGACAACACCAATGTCTATTTTGTCTTGCTAAAAAACAATGTGAGAGCTACTAGAAAAAAATGTTTGATGAGACTCAACTTCTGGAATAACACTCACACCTCCAGAGAAGAGAGGCGGAAGCTGTGAGTCACACTCAAATCTGCAGTACTTCAGTATATACCATCACTGTGAAGTGAGAAGAGCAGAGCTACAGGAAGTACACAACACCAGTGAAATCTCTCTGGTGATGCCCATTTGGACTTTAAAGGGAAGATGTCAGCTTGTTTATGCCTCCCCAGCTATCACTGTACCTGCAGCTTTACAATACTATTCTAATCATCCCTGTCTACACTTATATTTTCTTATGTAATGAGGCAGTCAGTCTACATCTTGGAGGAGGTAGACTGACAGATTAATAGTTAACTCCCTATTAACTTGCATGTCTAAAGGACCTGTGTGATGTCCTGATCATGTAACTATAGTGGGCGGAGCCAAGTGAGCAATCTCATTATGTCCTACTAGATGGTGGCCCGATTCTAACGCATCGAGTATTCTAGAATATGTATATATTTTATTTATTAAGCCGCAGCAACCAATCAGCGAAGCATGTTTTAAAACAGGCGCCAAGAGCCGAGGCGACCAATCAGAAAAGAGGCGCACGGCTTGGCGGAGAATTTGAATCTCGGCTGCCATATCAGAATACTCATAACGTGGGTGTTCCAATATGGCGGTCGGGGGTACTACCGCTGCAAGCAGCCGGGAAATGACTGGCTAGCGCCGGTCATCTCCTGGCTGCCTCGCCGCGGACTTCTGTGCGGCAGTAGATGACCCGTGGCTACAGTCGGGAGATCAGCGGCTAGCACTGCTGATCACCCGACTGTAGCGGTGGCCTGCGTGGTTCAAATGCCACACCAGTTCCCTTTAAAAAACAAATAATAATAATAATTAGGCACAAAATTCTTTGTTGGCTAATATCTTCTGCAACAGAGAGGTAACTTAAAACAAAAAAAAAATGAAAACATTTTTGCCTATTAAATTGATTGTCCATGGAAAATATAGTAAAAAGTCTTTTTAAACAGTTCATCACTTTCTGATAACATTGTTTTCGATCAAGAAAATCCCAGTTCTCGTTTTCTCTCCATTTATTTGGAAGTTTGCTCAATTTTATTGCAGCATTTCCTACACAGGCCAAACAAGAACGATGAACAAGTAGTTGATTTTGATGCCAAAAGCTCGTTCAAAGTTCTCATAGGGGAAGATAAAAGCAAACTCCACTCAGTGCACCATAATGCTACAACAACGCCTCGTAGACTTGTATGGGCCCTTGTCATCTGTGCTGACGGAAAAAACAGACATGTCTTCGGGGGTTTTGCATGGGCATACAGGAGCATCTCAATGAATCAGAATATCATCAAAATGTTAATTCAGTAATTCAATAAAGTGAAACGCATATATTACAAAGAGTCATTACATACAGAGTGATCTAGTTCATGTGTTTATTTCTGTTAATGTTGAGGATTATGGCTTACAGCCCATGAAAAACCCAAATGTCAATTTTCTCAGAAAATTAAAATAGGAAAGATGAAGGGTTAAAAACCGCGCTGCTGTATTCCACAAGACATCAAAGGGTGAGTATAATATTGATTCATTAGTCAACACGTTTCAGGGCTCCCAGAAACACCCTGAAAAATGGCAATATGATACTGATTAGTCCTGAGGAAGGGGCCAGGGAGACATGTAAAGCGTTGACAAATAAATCAGTATTATATTCACCTCTGATGTCTTGTGGAATATGGCAGCGTGGTATTTAACCCTTCATTCTCCTTACTCTATATGCACCATGCTGAGGACTGCAGCAGCCATGATCTGCTTTTATAGTGGTTGTGACTCTCACAACCACACAAGGTGAAGCCTCTGATACCTATATAGGTCATATTTTATCTCTCAGACCCTTCATCCTCCCTACTTTAATTTTCTGAGATAATGACCTTTGGGTTTTCATTGGCTGTAAGCCATAATCATCAACATTTACAGAAATAAACACTTGAAAAAGTGTACTTTGGTGATGACCCTGTATAATATATACATTTCACTTTTTGCATTTAATTTCCGAAGTAAATTAACTTTTTGATGATATTCTAATTCAGTGAGATGCACCTATATAACTAGCGCCATAGATTATAATGGGTATAATAGGCATATTTATAATGGGTATTCGTGGGGGGAAAAAAAACGGATACAAAACGGAGGAGCGGCTGGAGCAGGTGACCGTGCGCCTCCATTGAAGCTAGTGACTACGTCTCGCGAGATTTCGGCACTTTAGTGGATGAGTGTGGTCACCTGCTCCAGCGGCTCCACTGCGCAGGCGCGAGTGCTCCTGTTACTCACCGCAGCGACCAGAGGAGGGGCAGGAATTTTCAAATTGCACGGCAGGTTTGGCACCCAGGGGGGCAGCGAGGACGTTATACATCTGGATTAAATAGCAGCCTCCCGGACTCAATAGGAGGCCAATGCTGGACACAATATAAGTTCATATCTCAGTATGAGGGGCCAGTCTGGGCACATAGAGGGGTTATAAGAACCCCATTTACATCATGTGTAAAATAAAAGGGTGAGCCTGACAGATCTTCTAAGCAGTCATATAAACTATTCATGTCCGTCAATTATTAAAATAAGAAACTAAAAGGGACAAGTGAATTATACCTGAGACACATAACCAGGCGGCACAAATATAGGAGGCATGGACCCATTTGGCGACATCATGGGAACATGTGCTGGACCTATATAAGAGAAAAAAGAAGAGGTTACTGGAAGAGTTAATCTGTGAGCAGGTTTTTGTTATATAATCTAAGGGTAGCATGATATAGGGACTGAGACCCTGGTTCCAGCGATGTGTCACTTGCGGAGATGCATACTGTCATTTTTATGCAATCATCTGTAGATCTAGCAGAGCTCAGAATGCTGAGCTGTATATACCTTCGCCCACACCACTGATTGGCAGCTTCCTGTGTAAACCGTATATTGACTAAAAGCTGCTAATTAGTGGAGGTGGGGTTATACAGAGCAGTTGACTAGCAGCCATGAGCACCTAATCATGTACTGATAATCTCTTGCTGATAAATCACTGGATTATAATTGAAAAAAACACTCTGGAATAAGGGTCTCAGCCCCTAAAACATGCAGCTTTCAATTACACTACAGAAATCTGCTAATGGGTTCATTTAAAAATGGGCACTGGAGGCACTATAAACAGCAATGACCTACTGGGTTATTATATCAGCACTGTATCAATCCAGTAACCCCAAATAATAATGGATCTATGGAAAGAAATAGGGGACTACACTTAGTGCACTTCAAAATAGAAAATCCCTTTAATCTCCTGTCTTGAAAATTACTCTTTACACTATTATACAAAAAATAGGAAAACTAAAGCAGCACTTATTAATAGCAAACACATGAAAATAAAAGGTCTAGGAGGTGCCATCTCTTTTTTTCTCTCTCTCATAATTTTATATATATTTTCAGCAGTGATGGTTTTATGTAGAAAACCATCAGTGGTTAAGTGACATCACTATACATCTCGGTATCCGATAAAGGGCGGCGGTGCTGATAACTGGGGCTGCAGTTCCAGGAAGTTCTAGCATATCAAGACTTGTGGTCAGTATATCAGTATATAGACAATGTCTCATTTATCTCAATGCAAAAGAAAGTAAGCCCCAGGAGCGGAGTGTGAATGTGCAGTCACACAGTTTACCTGGAATACACTGGAAGTGTCCATCTTCTGTGCGAATGTGAAGGTCTCCCGGGGATTCACTTGCACCACAATCACCTGCAAGTAAAAAGGCTGTTTGGAAGAGTTCATGTTTTTACCAATGTCAATAAAACAGGACTATCATTATATTGTATTTAAAAACATGACAGTTTTCGTCCAGAAACGGCACCACAACTGTCCACAGGTTGAATCTGGTAATGCAGCTCAGGTCAACTGAAGTTAATTGGGTTGAGCTGAAATCCACAAAATCAGTGTGGCACCAGTTTAAGGAGAAGCAGTCATGATTTTTTTTTAAACTCTGTAAACTGCTATAAAAGAGGTTGTCCAACTCTATACATTATACATTTTTAAAAACCGCTTATAATGGTCTAAGATGACCTATCTATCCAAGCTGTTCCTGTGCCAAGTCCTGCGTCCTGTTCTATCAGCAATGATATGATGAGCATATGACAAGTACAGCCAATCTGGTCACAGCAGAGACCTCAATAGCGTTAACACTAATCTCATGGTATGGATGGAGCCCAGTAAACAGAGACCTGAGAAAAACTCTTGAAGTGTCAACTACCAGGAGATTGTAGTATTATTTTTTAAAGGAAAACCCATTAAGTTTTTTTGTCTAGATGACCCCATAAAGGTACGTTACACGGCACGACATTGGAACGATGTCGGCAACGAACGCGTGGGCGCAGTAGTTTCTGACATCGTTTTGACATCGTTGGTGAGCTGTTGCACGTCTAGATATCTTGGATGACGCACCAACGATGTGAGCAGGTATCGTTCACATAACCTGCTCATTGCTGTGAATGGGCGAAGTCGTAAACGACATTGTTACTGCAGTGTCACACACAACGATATAGCAGGTTGGCTGATCGTTGATCGCGTGGGTTGAGAACATGTTCTCAAACCTGCGATCAGCGATCCAACGATTTATCGTTACAACTTGGCAACGAGGTTGCAACGCTGTCACTGGAACGCCTCCAAACCCGTGACGTATCAGCGACATCGTTAACAATGGCGTGCCGTGTAACGGGGCCTTTAAGAGCGACTGGCCAGAGACAGTACGGAGTTATGAAGGGTCACCAAAACATTGCTTTTGGATGGTTGCTCATACGGACTAATCTCCTTTTTCTAATCTTAGATACCCTAGGCAACTCCTCCGATGCAAGTTACCGTATATCACAAAGCCCAGGACAAAAATCTTAGCTACGAAGTGCAGAAGTCAACAATAATGAACTTTCACCAAACTAGAAACAAAAAAAAATCCAAAAAGTTAGAGACCTGCCCTGAGGTTTCTGCGGTTTATCAAGCTCTGACTTAACAGAATAGTACTGCAAAGCTTTGCTGTTACATGGCCTACCAGCTAAAGGAAGGAAAGATTGGTGACTGATCTACGTGTAACACTTGTGTGTACTGCCAAGAAAACATCTGAATAAATTGAAGTAATTTAGAAGATCAAAGAAACGACCCAGCTAAGTGACTTATAAGCTCCAGCACCGGTATCATGGTCTGATAGTTTTCTTAAAGAATGTAAACCCGAACGCTCACCAGACAGCACAAGGCCCGGTACGCCAAATATCCTGCAGTGGCTGTACCAAGAGACCCTCTATTCTGCTGCTGGTTTTTTATATGAATCTTGGCACTTATGTACCCATCATAAACCTTCTATTAATTTGCAAAAGAAAATCTATCATGGTCACCAAAAATGGTGCAAAGATGCACCTGCTCCTGGGTGCCATTCAGTTTTACTGGCCCCAAAAAAGGAGTAAAAGGACAGAAGAAAGCAAAGAGCGAAAAGTGGGAGTTATTGGGGTCAGGAGTTAAAGGCGTAGTCTGATAAAAATAAGTTAGCACTAGTGATGAGAGGGCCCCAACATTGAGTGCTTGGTACCCGAAAGGAGCAGGTGATGCTCGGATGTGCTCAACTCAAGTATCTGAGTATAATGGTCTGGAAAACAAACATTTTTCTGGAATATCTTTCTCATTGCTTGAGTTCGCTATTAATTTCCATTATACTCAGTACTTGAGTAGTGCCTGTCCTAGCGTCTGATATGCTCGTTTCGAGTACCAAGCACCTAAGAATTGTAGAAGGCAGAGACACACCCGAGAGAGGCCAGGGAGCACACACACCGAGAGAGGCCAGGGACACACACACCGAGAGAGGCCAGGGACACACACACGAGGGCCGGACCACACACCGAGAGGCCAGGGACACACACACCGAGAGGGCCAGGGACACACACACCGAGAGAGGCCAGGGACACACACACACCGAGAGAGGCAGGACACACACACCGAGAGAGGCCAGGACACACACACCGAGAGAGGCCAGGGACACACACACACCGAGGACACACACACACCGAGAGAGGCAGGGACACACACACGAGAGAGGCCAGGGACACACACACCGAGAGAGGCCAGGACACACACACGAGAGAGGCCAGGGACACACACACCGAGAGAGGCCAGGGACACACACACCGAGAGAGGCCAGGACACACACACGAGAGAGGCCAGGGACACACACACGAGAGAGGCCAGGGACACACACACACCGAGAGAGGCCGGGGACACACACACGAGAGAGGCCAGGACACACACACCGAGAGAGGCCAGGGACACACACACCGAGAGAGGCCAGGGACACACACACCGAGAGAGGCCAGGGACACACACACCGAGAGAGGCCAGGGACACACACACCGAGAGAGGCCAGGGACACACACACCGAGAGAGGCCAAGGGACACACACACACGAGAGAGGCCAGGAAACACACACAGAGAGGGCCAGGGAAACACACACAGAAAGAGGCCAGGGAAACACACACAGAGAGAGGCAGGGACACACAATGAGAGAGCATAGACTTATCTCTGCAACAAAGCACTGGAAATACAGTGTTGGGCAAAAGTATTGACACCCTGCCATTCTGTCAGATAATACTCACTTTCTTCCTGAAAATGATTGCAATCACAAATTCTTTGGTATTATTATCTTCATTTAATTTATCTTCAATGAAAAAAAAACACAAAAAGAATTGTCCTAATGCCAAATTGGATCTAATTCCACACCAAACATAAAAAAAGGAGGTGGACAAACGTATTAGAAAAATCATGTGATGCTTCTCTAATTTGTGTAATTAACAGCACCTGTAACTTACCTGTGGCACCCAACAGGTGTTAGCAATAACTAAATCACACTTGCAGCCAGTTGACATGGATTAAAGTTGACTCAACCTCTGTCCTGTGTCCTTGTGTGTACCACATTGAGCATGGAGAAAAAAAAGAAGACCAAAGAACTGTCTGAGGACTTGAGAAACCAAATTGTGAGGAAGCATGAGCAATCTCAAGGCTACAAGTCCATCTCCAAAGACATGAATGTTCCTGTATCTACCGTGCGCAGTGTCATCAAGACGTTTAAAGACCTTGGCACTGTGGCTAACCTCCCTAGATGTGGACGGAAAAGAAAAATTGACAAGAGATTTCAACGCAAGATTGTGTGGATGGTGGATAAAGAACCTCGACTAACATCCAAACAAGTTCAAGCTGCCCTGCAGTCCGAGGGTACAACAATGTCAACCCGTACTATCCGTCGGCGTCTGAATGAAAAGGGACTGTATGGTAGGAGACCCAGGAAGACCCTACTTCTTACCCGAGACATAAAAAAGCTAGGCTGGAGTTTGCCAAAACTTACCTGAGAAAGCCTAAAACCTTTTGGAAGAATGCTCTCTCTTTTTGGGCAAAGGCATCAACATAGAGTTTACAGGAGAATAAAAAGAGACATTCAGAGAAAAGAACATGGTCCCTACAGTTAAACATGGCGGAGGTTCCCTGATGTTTTGGGGTTGCTTTGCTGCCTCTGGCACTGGACTACTTGACCGTGTGCATGGCATTATGAAGTCTGAAGACTACCAACAAATTTTGCAGCATAATGTAGGGCCCAGTGTGAGAAAGCTGGGTCTCCCTCAGAGGTCATGGGTCTTCCAGCAGGACAATGACCCAAAACACACTTCAAAAAGCACTAGAAAATGGTTTAAGAGAAAGCACTGGAGACTTCTAAGGTGACCAGCAATGAGTCCAGACCTGAATCCCATAGAACACCTGTGGAGAGATCTAAAAATGGCAGTTTGGAGAAGGCACCCTTCAAATATTAGGGACCTGGAGCAGTTTGCCAAAGAAGAATGGTCTAAAATTCCAGCAGAGCATTGTAAGAAACTCATTGATGGTTACCGGAAGTGGTTGATCGCAGTTATTTTGGCTAAAGGTTGTGCAACCAAGTATTAGGCTGAGGGTGCCAATACTTTTGCCTGGCCCATTTTTGGAGTTTTGTGTGAAATGATCAATGTTTTGCTTTTTGCCTCATTCTCTTTTGTGTTTTTCATTGAAGACAAATTAAATGAAGATAATAATACCAAAGAATTTGTGATTGCAATCATTTTCAGGAAGAAACTGAGTATTATCTGACAGAATTGCAGGGGTGTCAATACTTTTGGCCACAACTGTAGTCAAGAATTGCAACTGGGATTAATGAGCAGCATCCTATGGGATAACCCACCAGCACAACATTATACAGCAGCATGTCAGCTAAACATACAATTTATATTTACTTAGGCTCTGTAAGGCTGCTTTCACACTGGCGTTTTAGCCAAAATGCGGCAGATTTACTTAATCTGCCGACTAATGGCCGCACTTGCGGCACACTTGCGGCAAGCCCCATGCATTGTCTATGGGGCTTGTGGTATGGTGCAGCAGGTGCGGCAAGTGCAGTTGCGGCAGATGAGGCCAGGAAAAAAAACCGCTGCTGACCGCGTTTTTTTTCGGGGTCGCAACTGCCGCAACTCCCGAAACTGCACTTGCCGCACCTGCTGCACCATACCACAAGCCCCATAGACAATGCATGGGGCTTGCCGCAAGTGTGCCCCATCTGCCGGATCCAGGCAAAAATGTCTATGTAAAAGGGGCCTAAGATACGTTTTTAATTAAAATACAAAATGATTAAAATATTACTTTTCAGCTGTTAAAGAGGTTATGTAACATTAAAGGTAATCTATCAGGTCAAAAATTCATATGTAATTGATATCATTTTCTAATCCCTTTCTCTAAGCTCTCTATTCATGTATTTCTAATTATTTATACTTCCCTCCTATCCTCTGTAAACTTAAAAATAAAAAAATTAATTCCATTTGTCAATCACAATAAGTTCTCTGCTGCCCTCTCCCCAAGGAACGAATATTCATGCATCATTAAACTGCCCTGCTCTCCTCTCTGATCTGTCTGATGTGTGACTCATTGCAGAGCATAAAGGGGGGGAGGTGTGTGATCTTAGCTGAAGCTCTGAGATCTTCATTTCATGGTGTATGTGAGGCATGTGTGTAGTGTGTGCTGTCTGAGATATTTATGTGAGATTATAAGAACATTTGATAATTTGCACAGCATATACAAGTTATACATAACAAATACACTACCGTTCAAAAGTTTGGGGTCATTTAGAAATTTCCTTATTTTTGAAAGAAAAGCACATTTTTTTTTATCAATGAAGCTAACATTAAATGAATCAGAAATACACTCTATACATTGTTAATGTGGTAAATGAGTATTCTAGCAGCAAAAGGCTGGTTTTTAATGCAATAGCTACATTGGTGTATAGAGGCCCCTTTCCAACAACCACCACTCCTGTGTTTTAATGGTACATTGTGTTTGCTAACTGTGTAAGAAGGCTAATTGATGTGTAGGGAACCCTAGAAAACCCTTGCAACAAGTATGTTAGCACAGCTGAAAACAGGTTGGCTGATTAGAGAAGCTATAAAATTGACGTTCCTTTGATGGTGGGTTTACACACACCAATCATTGTATCCAATCTCTGAACCAATCTCTGGTTGCAGTGAAATCATGGACACATAGTTCCATTTTGTGGCTGTGTACAACATGGAGCAATCTGTCCATGATTTCACTGCAACCAGAGATTGGTTCAGAGATTGGATACAATGATTGGTGTGTGTAAACCCACCATGAGATAGTTGAGAATCTGGAGCATTACATTTGTTTGTTCTATGAAATTCTCAAAATGGCCAGAAAAAGAGAACTTTCATGTGAATAATAAAAAGTATGCGTTTTCAAGGAAAACACAAAATTGTCTGGGTGCCCCAAACTTTTGAACGGTAGTGTATGCAGGAAAAACTATGTTCTTATAATAAAAATCTCTTACACAGTGCATACAGTGCAAGACAAAACACCTACCCCTCCAGAGCACAGAGGGGAGGGACAGAACACCAGCTTGGGTGGGTGTGTATATTTAAATAACACTTATACAGCAGCTAGACTAATCCTCTGTAAAAGTAATGGAGAGGACTAATGTACCAGCTCCCTGCAGGGTCTGAAAAATACTTATAGCAAGGAAACTACAAATGGTACAATAATGATGTTACTTGTTTTTAAAAGGTCTGCCCAGGCACTATTGAAGTGTAATATTAGTATCATACTTAAAAATGACCTGACAAGAGTCCCTTTAAATAACGAAGAGCAGTTGAGAAGGGGATGATAAAATGGTATTACAGATAATATGATGATAATACAGTGACCACCAACTCTTTCAAAACAAAAGCCCAAATATATTATGACAACGCTGGTGACAATCATCCTGTTCTGTCTAGGAGGTCATATAGTGGCTTACAAGATCGTGCATTTGAGGGGTTCAGATCACTATGATATCCCAAGAGCTACTAAGAACGCTTTCAGAGATATGGGAGAGTATGGGAGAGATCTATGGACTTATGAGACAACCTTGTTAAAAAATAACCTTGGCCACACACATTATGACGATCTTATTTGGCCAACACCTATCTACATCTCCCGAATTATATGTAATAGTCTGAACATACATGTTTGGTTGCACTAAGGCCTCTTTCACATTAGCGTATTTGCTGATTCGCGGCAGATCAGGCAGATTTACCGCATCTGCCACGTAACGGTCAACTTGCGGCAAGCCCCCATTCCCAGCTCTATGGGGCTAGCGGCAGGTGCGTTTTTTGCCACGATCTGGCAAATTCGGCACTTGCGGCAAGTCAAAAAAAACGCAGCTTGACTTGCCGCAAGTGCTGGACTTACTGGATGGCGGCAAAAAAACGCACTTGCCGCACCTACCTCAAAGTCCCATAGAGTAAGAATGGGGGATTGCCGCAAGTCGGCTGGTACGCGGCAGATGCGGTAATTCTGCCGGATCTGCCGCAAATCAGCAAAAATGCTGATGTGAAAGGGGCCAAAGATAACAGGAATAAAATGTGGACATACAACTTTTGGATAGCCGTCGACTACACACTGGCTCATCCAATAGCAATTCTTTATCACCCCACCCCACACACATGCACACTTAGATTGACTGAGCATGCATATGTTTTCAGTGGGGGGTAATGGGTGAAAATCTCTTATGAAAAGAAAAGGTTTTTGGTCCAGCGGGCAGTCCATCAGCGACTGACAGCCTTTCTTCTATAAGGGTGTATATAGATATAGCTGTCAGCCACAGACAAGATCGCCCATGGGGTTAAAAATCTCTGAAATAGAAAAAGTGGGGATTAACTATGAAAACATAAGTTATTCTGCATCTTTTTTCTCACAAAACTATATATCAATCTACTCCGCTCATCCTGTTCTATATGATGACAGGTTCCTTTTAAACCACCGCCAGACCACTTTCCCGTGGGAACAAAGGCTATAGGCAAACAGGCCGCCCACATGCACTGGTATCCCTGTCTAGCACTGTCCCTGTATGACCAGCTTCCATAGTAAAATGCCAGCAGAAAAAAAAAAAAAGCTGAAATGTACATTGTAATATTTTAGGTACTTTACAAGAAATACTTGGAAACTGCATGAGCAATTATGTCCAATTAGCAATCAACCCAAAAATATAAAAGAAAACAGGGAAACGTTCCAGCAATAACCCCCTTATCTGTTCCCTGAGGTCAGCTGCTATTTTAAGACCAGCAGCAGGAAACATGCAAAATGTATGGGCACAATTAATCTGACTTCAGCCCTGTTAAAGGGACTTGGTGCCGGAAACAAGGGGGCGGGGCATGAGGCAGGAAGTCAAGCCACACCCGGGACAGGTTGATTGTACTCCGCCCCATCGGAACCTGCATTAGACATAACAAAATAGGAGAAGATGCAAAAGATGCACCAGTACACAAAATAATTAAAGGGAACCTGTCACCTGGATCTAAGCCCCTACACTATCACTACCTGTCCCTGCACCTTCCTAGCTGCTCCCTATCTATCCCTCTCTGAGCTAAATCCGCCCTATAAAACTGCAGAAAAATAACTTATAACTTACAGAAGTCCCTGAGGCTGGGGACTGAGAAGGCGGCGTCAGGCTCCATTCAGCCCCTCCTCCATGCAGCAGCACACGCCCCGCTGGGCGGCGTTATTCTTTCTTCATCGCCGCCTCCTCCATTTGGAATCTGTGCTTTACACCTATCATGTTGTGGTGATGCGACCTCGATGTGTCCCCTGACTGAGACACAGCATATGGGAGATTGTATCTTCTGCTCAGTAGCAGCACACACAGGGTGAGCTGCTACTGGAGCTAAGTGCTGATTGAAATCACTGACCCCCAGGTGTGCGGGTGAATAGGAGATGATATGTGCTGCCCTGGGCTGTGGGAAGGGGGTGGAGGGTGTCAGGACAGCAGCAGGAGCTGCTGGGATTGTATGAGGTTCTACTCGGCTGTGCCCCGGTGTAACAGGCCAGACTAACCCCCCCGACCAGAATATACTCGGGGTTAAAGTGGCCTAGGCCAGATTATACCCCTCCGTATACCACAGCAGCTGTAGATCAGGGCTCCAAGCAACACATGGGGGCCCGAGGCAGCACAAAGTGGCCCCAGGCAGCAGAAAGTGGCCCTACGCAACATACAGGCCCAGAGGGACCCAGGCAGTGCTAGGGCCCCAGGCAGTGCTAGGGGCCCCAGGCAGTGCACAGGGCCCCAGGCAGCACAAAGTGGCCCCAAGCAGCAAAAAGAGGCCCCAGGCAACATACAGGGGCCCCAGGCAGTACTAGGGGCCACAAGCTACACACAGGATCCCAGGCTACACACAGGGGCCCCATGCAGCATACAAGGACCTCAGGCAGTGCACGGGGCCCCAGGGAGTGCACGGGGCCCCAGGGAGTGCACAGGCCCCAGGCAGCACAAAGTGGCCCCAGGCAGCACAAAGTGGCCCCAGGCAACATACAGGGGCCCCAGGCAGTACCAGGGGCCCCAGGCTACACACAGGATCCCAGGCTACACACAAGGGCTCCATGCAGCATACAAGGGCCCCAGGCAGCACACAGGGGCCCCAGGCAGCACAAAGTGACCACAGGCAATATACAGGGGCCCCAGGCAGTGGGCCACCCGGGGCCACTTTGTGCTGCCTGGGGCCCCTGTGTGCTGCCTCTGGCCCCCATGCGCTGCCTGGGACGCCTTTGTACTGCCTGGGGCCCTTGTATGCTGCATGGGGCCCCTGTATGTAGCCTGGGACCCTGTGTGTAGCCTGGGGCCCCTAGTACTGCCTGGGGCCCCTGTATGTTGCCTGGGGCCACTTTGTGCTGCCTGGGGCCCCGTGCACTGCCTGGGGCCCCGTGCACTGCCTGGGGTCCTTGTATGCTGCATGGGGCCCCTGTGTGTAGCCTGGGATCCTGTGTGTAGCTTGTGTCCCCTAGTACTGCCTGGGGCCCCTGTATGTTGCCTGGGGCCTCTTTGTGCTGCTTGGGGCCACTTTGTGCTGCCTGGGGCCCTGTGCACTGCCTGGGGCCCCTAGCACTGCCTGGGGCCCCTAGCACTGCCTGGGGCCCTAGCACTGCCTGGGGCCCCTGTATGTTGCGTAGGGCCACTTTCTGCTGCCTGGGGCCACTTTGTGCTGCCTCGGGCCCCCATGTGTTGCTTGGAGCCCTGATCTACAGCTGCTGTGGTATACGGAGGGGTATAATCTGGCCTAGGCCACTTTAACCCCGAGTATATTCTGGTCGGGGGGGTTAGTCTGGCCTGTTACACCGGGGCACAGCCGAGTAGAACCTCATACAATCCCAGCAGCTCCTGCTGCTGTCCTGACACACTCCACCCCCTCCCCACAGCCCAGGGCAGCTCATATCATCTCCTATTCACCCGCACACCTGGGGGTCAGCGCTTTCAATCAGCACTTAGCTCCAGTAGCAGCTCACCCTGTGTGTGCTGCTACCGAGCAGAAGATACAATCTCCCATATGCTGTGTCTCAGTCAGGGGACACATCGAGGTCGCATCACCACAACATGATAGGTGTAAAGCACAGATTCCAAATGGAGGAGGCGGCGATGAAGAAAGAATAATGCCGCCCAGTGGGGCGTGTGCTGCTGCATGGAGGAGGGGCTGAATGGAGCCTGACGCCGCCTTCTCAGTCCCCAGCCTCAGGGACTTCTGTAGGTTATAAGTTATTTTTTTGCAGTTTTATAGGGCGGATTTAGCTCAGAGAGGGATAGATAGGGAGCAGCTAGGAAGGTGCAGGGACAGGTAGTGATAGTGTAGGGGCTTAGATCCAGGTGACAGGTTCCCTTTAACTCCAGGCCTCGAGAGCTGCACACAAGTCATATTTTCAGGATTTCCTTAGTATTGCACAGGTGATCATGTAATCACCTGCACTGGTGATGATTCCAACATTATCACCTGTGCAATGCTAAGGAAATCCTGAAAACATGACTTGTGTGCGGCTCTCGAGGCCTAATGTTCCCTACCCCTGATCTACAATGAGAAAAGGAAGAAAAGATTGAATAGCTTTTATTTACAGAAGAATCTAAGGGTATGTGCGCACGGGGGCGGGTTAGTGGCGGCGGCGGCTGGGCGGGACCCGACAGGAAGCTCCGGAGCCGTCCACCGGCTTCCTGTCGGGTCCGTGCTGCGGGTGACGGGCGGGTGTGCGGCGGTGCACAGCGGGTTAGCGCCGGCGATTCTGCAGCGGCTGGAAGCAGCACATGATTCTGCTTGCAGCCGCTGCAGAACCGGCCGGAATATAGAGCATGCTCATTCTTTGCTAACCCGCTGGGAACCCGGCGGGTTAGCAACGGATGAGCATGTGTAAACCGCCGCTGTGTGCACAGCGGGTGTCGGTTTACATAGGTTTCTATGTTAATCCAAACGCCGGTTTGGATTAACATAAATTTGCATGAAATTTATGTAAACCGACCGGCGGTTTCCGCTGCTAATCCGGCCCTAAAACTCCCTGTGTGCACATACCCTTAAAGTCCATGAAACTAGAGCTGTGGAATCGGGAGTCGGTGTTCATTTGGGTGGACTTGGATTAAGGGAAGTTGAGGAGTCTGAGTCGGATGACTGGCTTACTGACTTCACAGCCCTGGTTGTGGAGTCGGAGTCGTGGTGTCGGAGCCAGTGTCTATTTTGGTGGAGTTGGAGTGAGATTTGGGGAAACTGAAGAGTCAGAATCAGAGACGCATGTTTGACTTACCGACTCCACAGCCCTGCATGAAACATGGTGTATGGACCATGTTGTGTATACCGGCCACGGGTCTCCCAAACCAAATTTAACATCTTCAGAGTTACACATGGGCACTGTTGAATTTGGATGAGCAGCCCCGAGGCCAGTCCGTAAACTGTGATCCCAACTGGGGACATCTGAATTTGGCCTAAGGCTGCCACAATTTATCGGCTTACCCAAAGTGTTCCTCCAAGAACCAGCTGTTTACTCTCAGCAAGAAGCTCCGCACGCACAGATGTAAGTTTCGAGCTGCGTCTCGTTGATACCCCGAGCACAGAGCTTGAACTTTCAAAGTAAATAAGTGCATCTACCAGATGGGAGGATGCACAGTTCTCTGCACCTGCAGATCATTATAGCGGACCTTGCCAGACAGTCAGGGGGCAGGAGGCCTCAAGTCCCATGGAAATCGACTTGGAAGTCCAAATTTCGGGTTCTTCAAGCCTGCACTCCTGCATTCTCTAGCACAAGGTGAGACAGGTCCTGGCAATGAGGCCTCACGAAGGAGAAGCGATGGACGACTCATCCTTTCCGAGAGAAAAAAAAAATTATGTATTTCTAGTTTCTAGCAGCTGCTGGTTGCGGAGTGTGGCCCGTCTGTCACAGGCGGGTATTTCAGAGAAATGCTAAACAATTAGAAGCTTATTTCAGCTGTACTCTTGCGCAACTGGAGGCTTTAAAAACAAGAAAACATCTGTTTCACAGTTGCAGAGGAGCAATTTGTCCATTCGAGCTGCCAATGCGAGTTTATTTGCGTGGAAATTCATTTCAGACTCCCTCGTACAATCACCGGGCCCTTTTTTTTTTTTTTTTTTTTTTTTTTTTTTTTTTTTATTAATATATATGAAATCAAATTTCTGACAAAGAAGAATTAGAGAGTCGGAGGCGAGCTATAAATTTCAACAATGTTGCTGCGAGATTTATGGCATTGTTCCTGGCTGCCGCTACCCACATGTAATTAGTGGCGTGAAGTCATGGAAAATATTAACGAGGCAGCCAATACAAGCAGGGGGTCTTCAGTCATCATTCCCTATCACAGCTGAGAGCCAACAGTGAGAAAGGGGATGACGCCTTAAAGGGATAGTGCAAACAATGCTGAGTAGGGGAGGAAGTGGCCAATCAACTGTGTGATAGATACCCGCTTAATTACTACACTAATCAACCTAATAGACAGAAATATAATAGCGGTTCTTTGGACATGTCAGCACAAACTAAGCACTGGCGGCTCAGTCCTCTCTTGGATGGCCGAGATGTTCAGTGCACTTCTCCATCAACCTGTTTTTCATGGTCCCTGTAAATCCAGAGCTGGCTTTTCCGCTTGGTCGTACTATGGGTCCATGGAGCGCCTATGCTTGGTTTGAACCAAGGCTGTGGTATCAGTGTCCTTTTTGGTGGAGTTGGTTTCCTTTTTGGTGCAGTCTGAGTCAAATTGAAGAGTTGGAGGTTTGCCTTACCAACGGCACACCAGGGCTGAGAAGATGGAGTCGTGGAGTCCAAGTCCAAGTTGGATTCAAGGAAATTGAGGAGTCGGAGGTTTGGCTTCCCGACTCTACAGCCCAGGTTTGAACAGTCATTTTATTAGTACACTGTAGAGTTGGATCCAATATGTGGCTACTTATGTGAAGTTGCACGTTTAGGCGCTGGTCAGCCTGATTCTCCTGTGGAGGTGTTATGATCTCCACACTCCACAAGTAATACAGAAATGTAGGCGCAGACGTAAAAACAAAATAGAGAAGGACAGTCTGCAGCACTCTACCGATGGGACCCAAAGCCAAAATGCCAATGAACCCACTTGAAGAAAATCCAATCAATAAAAAGAGACCTTGATCAAATCCAGAGTGAAAAAATAGCCCAAAAGTTTATTCTGCCATATAAAAAGGTAACAATGTTTCGACCTATCATAAAAGGTCTTTATCAGGTAAGGTACTCGATAAAAACCTTTTTTGATAGGTCGAAAGGATGCTACCTTTTTATATGGCAGAATAAACTTTTTGGCAATTACTTCAGCCGAGATTTGGACGCTTTCTCTTATCTGACTTAACAAACACATACATGAAATGATAGGGCATCCTCCCCCCTCCCCCTCCACATCTCAGCGCTGATCGGATCCGTGATTTGATCGCCGCTGTTAACCATTTGGATCGCGCTGTCAATTGTCAATAACTGATGGCGGGGATTGCACTGTTCCCTGCCGTGATTGTACATCGCAAGAAGTGACCACGGGATCTCGATCTGTCACCTGCACAGCACGGGGTCTTGTGATGACCCCGGAAGCTCTCTGAGATCACTTCCTGTGGATCCCTGTCGAGGGTCGGCATCCCCAGGCAGTGATCAATTTCCCTATGTATGAAGTGCCGCAGCTCATCAGCACATTGGACAAGCAGTGGCCAGTGTAAAATAAAGAGAAGATAAAATAAGTTTTTAAAAATATGAGAAAAAAAAGAAAAAAGTTCCAATCACCCCCCTTTTACCCCATGCAAAATAAAACCATTAAAAAAAAATACACATATTTGGTATCATCGTGTTCAGAAATGCCCGATCTATCAACATATAAAATCAGTTAATCAGATTGGTAATCTGTGTAACGGAAAAGAAAAGTCCAAACGCCAAAATTAAGTTTTTTTGGTCGCTGCAACATTAAAGTAAAATGCAATAACGGGCGATAAAAATAGAGCATTTACCCAAAAATGGTATCATTAGACACGTCAGCTCAAATCACAAAAAATAAGCCGCCACAGCCCCAGATCCTGAAAAATACTACAGGATGGGATTTCTAGAAATCTCATGCTCACCACTGTGCTTCTCCCCTCCGTAGCGTTATTCCACCTGTGGTGCGGGTTACCGCGCTTCTGCAGCATGTTCATTTCATGCTGCGGAGACGGGAGTGATCTCCAGCGGGTGAATGCAGGTGAAGCCGCCTTGCACCAGATGTACATCGTGAGTATATGGCGGCTGCGCTCACCCGCGGCTTCCATCAAGACGCAGTGTCTCCGGATTGTCTGCACATACCCTTAATGGGTTTTTTTTTTTCACCACGATCACACAACGCTGGCTGTATCCATCAGTCCCCATGCAACCACAAACAAAGTTTTCCTTTAGGAATAAGCTGGAGCGGTACGCATCTCCTCTCTTACTGCATAGACCAGTGTACTAGGCTTCCCAATAGAAAGGAGCAGAATAACGATTTATTGCAGTATAGTATGTTTTGGGAGAGGTGGATATGCCTACACAGGCCCGTGTCTGAGGTTCGTGTCTCTGAAGTATACGAATGATGGTGTATTGAATAGGGTAAAAAGAAGAAAAAAACAAAGTGGTGGGCAATTTAATTTTCCCCAGGGGTCCTTTGATGATCTGAGGCTGCTGTGGAGAGAAGAACCAACCAGATGAACTTAATTCTCCTATATAAAATTATTTTATTGCCTCATAAAAAGCAGCAAAGTATACAATTAAACGCCGCAGCAGTAGCGGAGACGAGTCACTGGAACAGGAGAGGCAAGTTACTGCTCAATAACACTGAAGGCGATGGACAAAAAAATGCATATGTACACAACCCCTTTAAAGAGAATCTGAGAGTAGCATGATGTAGGGGTTGACATCCTGATTCCAGAGTTGTATCACTTACTCGGCTGCTTTCTGCAGTTCAGATAAAATCCATGTTTACTTTGCTATAGATGTAGTAGTGCTCAGAATGCTCAGCCCTGTATAACCCCACCCTCACCATTGATTGGTACACTGTACTCAGGAAGCGGCCAATCAATGGTGTGGGTGGGGCTATACAGATTAGCCTGACTGGCCTACATGTTACATTTAGTCCTCTGATAATCTCCTGCTGATAAAGCACTGATTGTATTGAATGTACAGTACCCAGCGTAATAAGTCACACATCCCTGTTCCTCCATTATGCTGCTTTCAAATAAATAGCAAAATCCTGCTGACAGTTTCCCTATAAGAGTAGGTTTACATATTATGGTTAGGTAACCGATCTATATCTTTCAACTTTTATTCACTCCATGGATCCAAAGCAGGGTCAATGTCACATGTGTATGAGATGCAAATATCTTTTCACCAGCCTAAAGTGTGATTTTGGGATAGTATAACCTCATTCTGCTCTGGAAGCATATTATGGGCCAGTGGAAAAGATGAAGTTTGCCAAAAACCAATTAAACCCCTAAACTAAAGACTTAAAATATAACCTTTAATAATTAGCACTATAAAAGAAATCTCTTATTGAGGTGCACAGTCTAGTCATTAAAAACACTAAAATGCTCTGACAGCTTTTAGCACAAACTTCAGTCGCTCCACTCATAGAATCTATACTGGTATGATGACACACACATTCATATGACAATTATATCACCCTGCTGTCAGCCGGCTAATTGTGGCGATTATGAACGTGTCCAAATTGCTGTTGTCTTTGCATTAGATTTATAAAATCCAAATGTTTCACCAAACAGGCGTCATCAGGGGACCGAGGCTCATACTCCTGATGATGCTTGTATGGTGAAACATGTTGTATGCTTCATCATACCAGTCTAGATTCCTTGAGTGGAATGACTGAAGTTTGTGCCAAAAGCTGTCAGAGCATTAAATAACTGGATTGTGCACCTCAATAACAGATTTCTTTTTTAGTACTAATTAATAAAGGTTACATTTTAAGTCTAAAGTTACTTCACGGTAAATAGTAAATGTTGTTTCCCCTATAGTGACTTTCCGAACTTGTTTATTAAGGTGAAAAGATGACACTCAATGAGGCATCAACATATTTTACAGTAGTGGTGCCCTGGGAGGTAAACTACTTTTTATGGAGGCAGCGTGATGGGGAAAGGCTGACCGATGTGTACAGCGTGCAATATAGTGTGTGCATCTAACCTGTGTCTAAAGGTCCCATAACACGGCACAACATCGCTGATACGTCACGGGTTTGGAGGCGTACCAGCAATGTCGTTGCGACCTCGTTGCATGTTACTCTGGCAAGTTGCAACGATAAATGGTTGGATCTGAGTTAAAAGGTTTACCAACATGTTAATAAACCTGACATTCTCAACTCCAGCAACCTGCTGCATCGTTATGTGTGACATCGCGATAACGATGTCATGGACGACTTGGCCCATTCACAGCAATGAGCAGGGATCATTCGCGGGGTTTGTGAACGATACCTGGTCACAACATCGTTGGTGAGTTGTTCACGATATCTAGACGTGTGACATCTCACCAGCGATGTTGAAATGATGCCAAAAACGCCGCGCACCCCCGAGATCGCTTCAACGTCGTGCCGTGTAACTGGGCCTTAAGAGTTCAGTCTATCCACAGCAGGTATACACTGCATCAGAGAACCACCATGGCACCAACGACATGGGCTTGAGGGATGTAATTTGCCCAGGTGTGCATTATATGACTTATTGTATGATACATAGGAGATAGATGGAAAGGTATACAAGATATATGACACAGCTACAAAGATGGATAGATACATTAGCTAGCGATAGAAAATAGATAGATAGATAGATAGATAGATAGATAGATAGATAGATAGATAGATAGAATACACAGACAGACAGCTAGCTGGATGGATGGATACAGTAAATGATAAAGGAAGGAAGGAATGATGAGGAATAGCAGCATTTTGGACGTACTGTATTGCCTCTGTGTTGCACAGTACCAGGACAGCGGATAGTAATCCCATGCTCACTATACTTCTCCCCTCCACAGCGTTATTTCTGCTGCGGTGCAGGTTGCCACGCTCCCACATCCCCACAGCATGTGAATTTCATGCTGAAGAAACAGGAGCGATCTCCACGGGGTGAATGCAGGGAGAAGCCGCTCTGCACCCAGCGCAGATTATGGGCACAGGGCGGCTGCGTTCACCCGCGGAGATCACCGGCTTTCCTCAGTTCCGACTAAGACGCAGTGCCTCCGGATTGTGTGCACATCCCCTGATAGACAACAGATAAATGCAATAGAGAGATTGATAAATAACGTTATATAAATACAGTGGAGATGGATAGAAAATACAATAGATGCCACAGATAGATATGATAGACAGAGATAGACATAGATTAGACAGACAGATATGACAAACAGATATAGATAGATGAACATACAGATAGCTAGATATAAATGATAGCTATAGACACAGATATGACAAGTAGATATGATAGACAGATGCAGAAGATAGATACACATACAATCTGTAAAGCCTCATGGCAGAGCCTGACATCTGGGCGGTTTCTCACTCTCGGATACACTCATACAGAGGATTTCTAAGAATAATTCTACAATGAAACCACCAGCACTTGTGAAAGCTGCGGACGGTTGTGCTTCAGCGACTATAAGAAAAATAGGATGTCACTGATTACTGAAGTGGAAGGAAGCGATAGCACATTATAAGTCATGGTTGACCTAAGCTAGAGAAATACAATATGTTTCCACTGGACTGTCCGTATAATAGTTTATAAAAGTGAGAAATTTTATTCCTTTTCTTAAAGGGGTTTTCCCATGAGCAATGTTCATTTTGCTCAATGGATCTGGAATAATAATAATTTCAATAACAATTGGATTTGATTTAAAAAAAAAATGTTACTGTGCTGCGACAATCTTATATATATGTGTCCCTGCTATGTACTGTGCAATGGATGTGTGTGACCGTACAGGGACATGGTCTGATCATACCACATCTCCTGTGCTGAGATAATCTTATATATGTATCCCTGCTATGTACTGTGTAATGGATGTGTCTGACCATACAGGGACATGGTCTGATCATACCACATCTCCTGTGCTGAGATAATCTTATATATGTGTCCCTGCTATGTACTGTGTAATGGATGTGTCTGACCATGCAGGGACATGGTCTGATCATACCACATCTCCTGTGCTGAGATAATCTTATATGTTTCCCTGCTATGTACTGTGTAATGGATGTGTCTGACCGAACAGGGACATGGTCTGATCATACCACATCTCCTGGGGAGTGGAGGAAGGTAAAGAGTATACAAATATTACAGCATGGGATCATAGATGATTCTTTCTTTGCGATAAAACACTTAAAAAAAATAAAACACAAAAAGAATTATCTATGATCCCGCACTGTAATGTCTGTATACTCGTTCCACGTGAGTGTTGCCTCCTACAATGCTGTTATATCACTCGATTCTGACTGATCAAATAGGTGAATTGTTGAAAGTCTAAAGGCGACTTCACACGCTATGATATCGTTAACGATATTGTTGCAACGTCACGGATTTGTGATCGTTATAACGCTATTGTTTGTACGTCGTTGTGTGTGAACAAACGATGTTGGAAGGATAAATCGTTGGATTGTTCAGCAAAAATTTGAGATCCGGACCTCAAATCTATCGTTCGTCGTCCAATTAACGTTCTGGGAAACAGCAACATCGTTTAGTGTGACACCTTTCTGAACGATGTCGTTCACAATTCTCCTATTCCTGCCGCTTTGTAACATCGTTCACTCGTTGTTCTCCATGTAGCTGGAGCGTTGCCAAATTTAAGATGGTTAACGATATCCTTGCGTGTGACAACGCTCTAACGATGTTGGAAGGATCGCGGTCATTAGACATAGCCAACGATATCGTTCACCCGTATCCTAGCGTGTGACGGTACCTTAACGTTGCCTATACCCAACAGATTTAAAAGGCATTTCCAAAACCATTCCAGCGACTATCAAACCCACTATAGTCACCTCCGCTGTCTATATTAGTCTGACGAGTACATTTGCCTGTTCACCAGCACAACCTGAGATGTCCTATAGTGCTATGATGACATGATCCCATTTGGGAATTCGGGCCTTGGATGACTTTAAAGACCTTCATCGTATGAAATAAGCTCATAGTAAGCACAAGACATCTACAAAACCTGAGTTACCTCCTGCACCAACGTATTCACTAAACACAAACCAAATGGACAAATAACCTTAACAAATAACACAAACTGTATAAACCAAGTTTACCTGTTGCGTGCTGTCTCCATTCACCATGTGAGGTACAAGTGAAACTTCATTCATTAAGGGCGTAGCTTCCAAAGGAGGAGGCTGGTCGGCCATCATGGCTAAAATGATCATTCATCGACAGATGTTCACATCCACCACCTGGACAAAAAAAAACACAAAACCAATATTAATATAAATGGGATGTAACTGAGAATGGGAGGAAACAGATTAAACATTAGAAAAAATCTTTTTGACAGTGAGGGCGATCAACGAGTGGAACAGGCGGCCATGAGAGGCGGTGAGTTCTCCTTCAATGGCAGTCTTCACACAGAGGCTGGACAGACATCTGTCTGGGAGGATTTAGCTCCAGCATGAACACCAAGATAAACCCAACCTAAGCTTGAAGAAATTATTTTGCAAGCTCTATCAAAGAGGGTAGTCAAGTTACCAGGGGGTGGGGGTATAATGCCCTACTCCTCCAGCACCAAAACTCCGGTAATCCTGAAACTCTGTGTCAGGCTGGCTTCACGCTACGTTTTGTTCCTGGTCGTGGGATCCTGTTTTTTGCAGGACCCCATTAACAGGAACGGACAGCACTGAATTGGCAACTCCAGATGCCATTTTTGTGTCCAGGTCCGGGATCCGGACACAGAACGAGCAGGGGGGGAGCCTAGCCAGACAAGTACTGTCGGCACTGTCCACTTCCACTTTAGCAGTGTATCTATATACACTGCTAAAGTGAAATTAAGAAAATGGATGGTTAAAAATAAATAAAATAAACTCTCGCCTATCTGCCAACCCAGAGTGTACCGTGATGAATTCATCTCAGAAGATTTAAACGGCGCTGATGAGGACATATGACCTATCAGCTGATCAGGTTGCCCCGCCCCTTCGCGGTCAGCTGATGCACAGGTCCTTTTGCCTTCGAAGATGAATTAATCGCGGGACACTCAGGAGTCAGCAGATAGGTGAGAATTTATTATTTTTTTATTTTTAACCATCCATTGACTTAATTTCACTTTAGCAGTGTATATAGATAAATGCTTAAGTGAAATTACACACATGTACAGTTAGGGCCAGAAATATTTGGACAGTGACACAATTTTGGCGAGTTGGGCTCTGCATGCCACCACATTGGATTTGAAATGAAACCTCTACAACAGAATTCAAGTGCAGATTGTAACGTTTAATTTGAAGGGTTGAACAAAACTATCTGATAGAAAATGTAGGAATTGTACACATTTCTTTACAAACACTCCACATTTTAGGAGGTCAAAAGTAATTGGACAAATAAACATAACCCAGACAAAATATTTTTATTTTCAATATTTTGTTGCGAATCCTTTGGAGGCAATCACTGCCTTAAGTCTGGAAACCATGGACATCACCAAACGCTGGGTTTCCTCCTTCTTAATGCTTTGCCAGGCCTTTACAGTCGCAGCCTTCAGGTCTTGCTTGTTTGTGGGTCTTTCCGTCTTAAGTCTGGATTTGAGCAAGTGAAATGCATGCTCAATTGGGTTAAGATCTGGTGATTGACTTGGCCATTGCAGAATGTTCCACTTTTTTGCACTCATGAACTCCTGGGTAGCTTTGGCTGTATGCTTGGGGTCATTGTCCATCTGTACTATGAAGCGCCGTCCAATCAACTTTGCAGCATTTGACTGAATCTGGGCTGAAAGTATATCCCGGTACACTTCAGAATTCATCCGGCTACTCTTGTCTGCTGTTATGTCATCAATAAACACAAGTGACCCAGTGCCATTGAAAGCCATGCATGCCCATGCCATCACGTTGCCTCCACCATGTTTTACAGAGGATGTGGTGTGCCTTGGATCATGTGCTGTACCCTTTCTTCTCCAAACTTTTTTCTTCCCATCATTCTGGTACAGGTTGATCTTTGTCTCATCTGTCCATAGAATACTTTTCCAGAACTGAGCTGGCTTCTTGAGGTGTTTTTCAGCAAATTTAACTCTGGCCTGTCTATTTTTGGAATTGATGAATGGTTTGCATCTAGATGTGAACCCTTTGTATTTACTGTCATGGAGTCTTCTCTTTACTGTTGACTTAGAGACAGATACACCTACTTCACTGAGAGTGTTCTGGACTTCAGTTGATGTTGTTAACGGGTTCTTCTTCACCAAATAAAGTATGCGGCGATCATCCACCACTGTTGTCATCTGTGGACGCCCAGGCCTTTTAGAGTTCTCAAGCTCACCAGTCAATTCCTTTTTTCTCAGAATGTACCCAACTGTTGATTTTGCTACTCCAAGCATGTCTGCTATCTCTCTGATGGATTTTTTCTTTTTTTTCAGCCTCAGGATGTTCTGCTTCACCTCAATTAAGAGTTCCTTTGACCGCATGTTGTCTGGTCACAGCAACAGCTTCCAAATGCAAAACCACACACCTGGAATCCACCCCTGACCTTTTAACTACTTCATTGATTACAGGTTAACGAGGGAGACGCCTTCAGAGTTAATTGCAGCCCTTAGAGTCCATTGTCCAATTACTTTTGGTCCCTTGAAAAAGAGGACGCTATGCATTACAGAGCTATGATTCCTAAACCCTTTCTCCGATTTGGATGTGGAAACTCTCATATTGCAGCTGGGAGTGTGCACTTTCAGCCCATATTATATATATAATTGTATTTCTGAACATGTTTTTGTAAACAGCTAAAATAACAAAACTTGTGTCACTGTCCAAATATTTCTGGCCCTAACTGTACCATGGGTACAGAGCAGCACTCCTGTTCTGCGCATGCTTTGTACACTGGAACCGGTTCCGGGAAATGATTCTGTTTTTTCCCGGATCTGGCTCCATAGGCCCCCATGTTGAGTGTTCCGGACCGGATTAGTTTCTGTCCTGTTTTGTCACCGGAGCCCAAAAATGCTGCAGAGTTCGTTTTTGGGACTGGTGAAAAACAGGACAGAAATGAATCTGGGACTGTATACACAAAACCGGGTGGCCAAATGTGGCCAATCCGGCATCCTAGGGATATATGGGAGGCAAAAACGATCCTGTTCTGCTTGTTTCAAAAATGAACAGAACAGGATCACAAAAAACATAGTGTGAAGCCAGCCTTAACTACCATAAAATGATGATGTACCAACGATACATGCATGACTGCTATCAGCAGACAGTGACTGACTGCAGCGGTCATCATACGTCAGCACTGGAACAGTAGTGAGGAATAAACCAGAGGAGTATAAGATTTAGGGTTTTTCTTTGGTATTTCACCACATTTCCTGATTCAAATATTTTTTTTTTTTATTATTTAAACCTATGTAAGGTATTATCACTCAAGGGTCTAGTAACTTTACTATAAATATTCTAGATATTCCATGTTCTGAAACAGGACACGCGCACAGGTCTTGTATGACATCATGCAACATATACCCGCAGGTTCTCCGCATGTCTCGGTATGGTACTGCTACATTAAGGCATTTAAAGGAGCACAAACATTTTGTTCCTCCAGTTTAGAATAGAAAAACTATATACAGATGTAAGGCACCAGAAGGTCCACGAGTGCGGTGAAAGGCTATGTGCACACCTAGCAGGGAATGTCTGTACCAAAGCTACATCTCCTGGCAGGAAAAACAATGCAGCATTTTAGGTGTGCTTATACCCAGGTGTTTTTATATCACATAGTCTATGAGACAAACGCACAATGTGCATGTTGTTGCTTTCTTCTGCACCAAAATCTGCAAGGAAAGAATTCTCATTGACTTTTCTGGGATGGATTTGCCCTTAAAGATTTCAGAGAAATCTGCAAGGAAAGACACATAAAAAAAAACACACAAAAACCGCTAGGTGTGCACATATCCTAACAGATCACACCTTGAATGAAAACCCTAATGGCCACTTTACACGCAGCTACATTTCTAGCTTATCCACAGATAACTTACTGGTTGCAGTGAAATCATGGAGACATTATTCCATTTGTACACAGCAACAAGATAGAACCATGTCTCCATGATTTCACTGCAGCCAGTAAGTTATCTGTGGATAAGCTAGAAATGTAGCCGCGTGTAAAGTGGCCATAAATGATAATTCCCAACACAACCAAGCAGATTACCAAATAATGTAAAACAGGTTTTTAAACAGGTAAATGTATTTCAAAACAGAAAGAATCAGCTGTGCTCCCCGGCTGTAATGTCTGTATGCTCTTATATTCTGTGATCCCCGGCTGTAATGTCTGTATACTCTTCTATTCTGTGATCCCCGGCTGTAATGTCTGTATTCTCTTATATTCTGTGATCTCTGGCTGTAATCTCTGTATACTCTTCTATTCTGTGATCCCCGGCTGTAATGTCTGTATTCTCTTATATTCTGTGATCTCTGGCTGTAATCTCTGTATACTCTTCTATTCTGTCATACCCGGCTGTAATGTCTGTATACTCTTATATACTGTGATTCCCAGCTGTAATGTCTGTATACTCTTATATTCTGTGATCCCTGGCTGTAATGTCTGTATATTCTTATATTCTGTGATCCCTGGCTGTAATGTCTGTATATTCTTATATTCTGTGATCCCCGGATGTAACATCTGTATACTCATATTCTGGAACCCCCTGGCTGTAATGTCTGTATACTCATATTCTGTGACCCCCTGGCTGTAATGTCTGTATACTCTTATATTCTGTGATCATGGCTGTAATGTCTGTATACTCTTATATTCTGTCATCCCCGCTGTAATGTCTGTATACTCTTATATTCTGTGATCTCTGGCTGTAATGTCTGTATACTCTTATATTCTGTGATCCCCAGCTGTGATGTCTATATACTCTCTTACTTCCTCCTGTGCCCAGGAGCTGTGGTATACCCAAGCTGTTCCTGCATGGTTGGACACATACATTACACAGGGAAACATATATAAGAATATCTTGGACATGAAGTTTTTTTTTTTTTTTTAACACATTCAGATGTTGAACTTATTTTTAATCTAAGATCTATTAACTAAAATGTACAATTATTTGTGGCACAACCCCTTTAAGAGGATTAACCAATTATTCAGGAGTTAAAGACATTGGGATCCTTTAAAAAAAAAAAAAAAAAAAAAAAAAAAAAAAAAAAAAAAAAAAAAAGGAGGACAGGATACAGGAAATTTGTCATGGCATATTACATTTATCTGGTGTCTTTTTTTCCACAGGGACACAAAAGACTACTGTGATCTGCAGCGAGTTATTACACTGACTGAGCAATCTCAGAGGAACGCTGCGGATCACACGAGCAGACACTTATCGACCTGCACACTCCGCCTGTCAATAGGTGACATTGAATGCACTGCCTTTCCCTTGTGATTAACCCATGCGTTTTATACCATCAGATGGCCACCATATTCCTTGAGTCGGACTCTTACAATCGGACATAAAGCCAGACATAAGAACTACGGTATGTGTCATCTCCAAGTGCAGAGAAAAATGTACTCTAAAAAGCCTTAAAAGTGAATAAGTAGGTTAAATGACATAATACTCTGAATAAAGTCACTAGATCATAAAAAATGCCTTAAAGGAAAACGGTCAGGTCAAAAATCCATATGTAACTGCTATCATTTTCTAATTCCTCCCTCTAAACACTATTGATATATTTCTTTTATTTATATTCCCCTCCTATCTTCTGTAAACATCAAATAAAGAGCTTAATTCAGTCTGTCAAGCACAGTGAGTGATCCACTTAGTTCTCTGCTGTCCACACCCCACAGATGAATATGCATATCACATATTCACAGCACCTCACTGCAGAGTAGATTACTGGCGGGGGGGGGGGGAGGGAGGCTGTATACTCCTCTCTGCTCTCTGTAGCATCACAAGAGGTCAACTACAACACAAACGGTCACAGCAGGGATAACTGCATAGAGAAACAAATGGAGTCTAGATAAGGGAGATCTGTAATAGCTCTCTCCCTCCGTGTTCTCAACAGAACAGAAGCTACTGAAACCTGACACTGCACGGTTAGCAAAGGGAGGAGGGAACCGCTGAGAGGGAGGAGGAAGGAGAGAGTTGCTGAGAGGGAGTGCATAATTACATGACAGCTTATACTGCAGCTGGACTATTCCTGTTTGCTTATAATGGAGAGGACTAATACAGGAGCTCCCTGCAGGGTCTGACAATACTGATAACATGGAAACTATAAGTATTACAATAATGATTTTACATGTTTTTGTAAGGTCTGCCTGCCCAGGTACTATTCAAGTGTAATATTAGCATCATACTGAAAAATGACCTGACAGTGTCCCTTTAAATACAGGGGTGCAAAGTGACGAACAAACAATGAATCTTATGGCGACGGACAAAATGACTTTTTGTGATTAAATTATGTGTGCCAGCTTCCTTTATATTGTCAAGGGTTGCATCATAGTCTGTGCCAGCGCTGCCTCACATGCACACATCACTTCCTCAGTCGTCAAGAAAATAGTCAGGGTTATTTAAAAGGACAATAACCCTATTTAGGTTCTCCAGGAATGTGATAAATAGGTATACATTTCCACCCATCATGTATGTAGCACTTATAACTAGAGATGGGTGAACCCGCAGATGTTCGGTCTCGGCAGATCTGGAGGGACTTAATAGTCCAGGTGTGTGTTAGGACTAGACTCAAACTTAAAGGGAACCTGTCACCAGGTTTTTGCAACCTAATCTGAGTGCAGCATAATATAGGACCCGAGATCCTGACTCCAGCGCTGTGTCATTTACAGGGCTGCTCAGTGTAGTTTTTTATAAACTCCCTGTTTAATCAGCTGGAGATTATTATTAGTTTACTATTCTGGTAGTCTGACATATTCACAAACTGCTAAATCTGCAGCAGAGAAAACATTAATTTAATCAAAATTACAGCAAGCAGCTTAGCAAGTGACATATCGCTGGTATTGGGGTCTCTGTCTCTACATTATGCTGCTCTTAAATGGGATGGTTAAAACCTGATGACAGGTTCCCTTTAAGCCCGAACCTGGACTTTACAGCTATAAAATGGTGGCAGTAAGGGCTGGGGGGCTGTAAAAGAAAGTAAAACCGTGATCAAAGCAGCAGTATAATACTTAACGAGGCCCGTGTGCTTGTAACACCACTTCTGTGTCCCACTCATTAACCTCCAGTTTATTCACTGTACTCTGCCTCCCACTGCCAACCACAGATGCCCACTCTCTGTGACAGCATCTGTGATTGGCTGTTGTGCCCACACACATTGTGCCAGTGTGAGATTGGCTGTCATATACATTAGTGTATTGGCAATGAACCAGCCGTCATAGGGGTGTAAAAAATAATTTAAGAAAATTTGCGTAGAGCTCCCCTGTATTTTTGATTGCCAGACAAGGTAAAACCAGGCAGCTGGGGGTCGCAGCCCATAGCGGTCTGCTGTATCTGATCATCAAAAATACAGAGGACCCCTATGCAATTTTTTTTTTAAATATTTAATCTTTACACCCCTATGCCAGAAGGTTCATTGCCAGTACACTAATGCAGAGGGTCTCCAACTCCAGTCCTTGAGGGCAGCCAACAGGTCCTGTTTTCAGCAAAAACCACAGAGGGACATGTATGGAAACAAGGAATGAAGAAACACGTGTGAAACAAACCAGTACATGTGCTAGACCTAAGATTCCCCAAATTACCTCCCTTTTATTCTGACTTTAAATGAGACATGGCTGCTGATGAAATTTATCACTCTGCATTCGGCAAATGAACTACCTCAGAGTCAGGGGCGGTCTGGTGCTTCTTATTCCGGTAGGCAGTGTGTTCATGCCAGCTCTAGGTGAGGAGCGGGGAAGGGGAGGGGGCCTATCGGACGCGGTGAGGAGCGGGGGGGGGGGGGGGGGGGGGGGTTCGTGGTGAGGTTGGCGAAGAGGGGGGGGGGGGGGGAAGCCAGGGTGTATCGGTGCTCACTTATCGGTGCCGTAAAAGTAAGGCCGGCCCATTTCAATGGGGGACAGCCCTAGATGGGGACAATACCACCTTGCACCTGGGCCAGTCCGCCCCTGCTCCGAGTCGTGGACATTAAAATGTTATTTAGGATGTCTAATGTGTATGTTGGTGTCCTAACCCCTCTGTGACGGCAGATAATGGGGGAGATGTGTTACAGTCACAGGTGCTGCTAGAATTTGGTGGAAACTAACTTTGACAATTCCTAAATGAGGATGGGGTTGGATGATAATGGGTCTCTTTGACATTGATGTAGCACGAGTCTAATAATCTGCACATAGTTGGGTACCCAAAATGCAAATATTACATAACACACCTTCTTGACGTATTACTATGAACATTTTACTTTGTCACCAAAGACGGATGAAAATCTGTTGTTGGAGCAGAGTCCGACATTGTTCTTTACACAATCTATTCTCCAATTCTTAGGTAGACATCCTATCTGGGGAGGCTGAACTCTGACAGACACAAAGCGACAAGGAACTGGGAAAATCCCTTCTTTGTTAAGACAGGAAAAATTGGTTCATATATTCAAATAGTTTATTCTAAAATAAGCCTTTGTGAAAAACGAGACGAGCCACAAAGCTGTTCCAGCACCTACCCCGGTGGTTTACATAAGCACAAGAGGTTCTGTCTTGGGATTTTCAGGTCGCAGACATCTGGAGAACTCAACTAAATAGATGCCTGACACATATAGAAAAAAAAAGTATGCTGCTTAGATAAGGAGACATCTAGAAAAGGGCACAAGTCACTTTTGAAGCACTTTGCTAATGGCATATCTCTCACAGATTGCAAATAAGTCTTCTACACTTCATGCACAATCAAACCACAGTATTTTTGGGTGAGTTGATCTATAAAACCCATGTAACCTTGTGACAAACTTGTCTGCTCACAGCATCGCTTGCAGATGCAGTCTGTATTATACAGCAAACACCCTGCTCTAACCAGTGTCGAGATGTATCTTACACCCATATGTTTAACCCCTCAGATGCTTTATTCAATAGCAACCTCAGCACCTTGGGGATTTTACAAAACAACAACGGTTCTCCCACAGAACCAGGGCTTTGGGGTTGGGAGTCTTGGATTCGGTGTCCATTTTGGTGGAGTTGGAGTAAGAGTTGGATTCAGGGAAATTGAGAGTTGGGAGTTGGAGGTTTAGCTTATCGACTGCAGGGCACAGAGGAGTTGAAGTCGTCTCCATTTTGGTGGAGTTGGATTCAGAGAATATTGAAGAGTTGGAGGTTTGGCTTACTGACTTGCACACCAGGACTGTGGAGTTGTAGTAGTGAAGGCAGTGTCCATTCTGGTGGAGTCTTAATGCCGCGTTACACGGTACGAGATCGTGAACGATATCGCTGAAACGTCACAGGTTTGGAGTCAGTCAAACAACATCGTTAGGACGTCGTTGTGTGTAATACCGAGACACGACTACGATAAATCATTAGATCGTTGATCGCAGATTTGAGAACAAGTTCTCAAATCAAACGATACTCAATCAGCCAACCTGCTCCATCGTTCTGTGTGACACCGCGATAACGATGTCGTTAACGACTTCTCCTATTCATAACAGTGAACAAGTATCGTTCACTGGGTTGGGCGAACGATAGCTGCTCGCTACATCATTGGTGCGTCATGCGCGATATCTAGACGTGTGACATCTCACCAACGATGTCAAAAAGATGTCCTAATGACTGCGCGCCCATGATCGTTGCTGATATCTTAACGACATTGAAGTGTGTAATGGTACCTTAAGTCGGAGTTGGATTCACGGAAATTGAGGAGTCGGAGGTTTGGCTTATCGACTACACACCAGGGCTGTGGAGTCGGTGTCCATTTTGGTGGAGTCCGAGTTGGAGTTGGATTCAGGGAAATTAAGGAGTCTGACATAGAGGTTTGGTTTACTGTCCAGTCTGAGATAGAGGTTTGGTTTACTGTCCAGTCTGACATAGAGGTTTGGTTTACTGTCCAGACTGAGATAGGGGTTTGGTTTACTAACCAGTCTTAGATAGAGGTTTGGTTTACTGTCCAGTCTGACATAGAGGTTTGGTTTACTGTCCAGACTGAGATAGGGGTTTGGTTTACTAACAGTCTGAGATACAGGTTTGGTTTAGTGTTCACAGCCCTGCACAGAACAAAACTAGGATTTCTATAGTCATAGTACCTTATAAAAAGAACTCTTTTACTGTGTGCCACCAAAGACTGGTAAGGGTTGATGGCACATCCCAAGAGACAAAAGATTTCTACAGGAGCACATAAGACCTATAAAAAAAAAAAACAAGCGCTGAATTTCCAATACTGGCTACATGTCAAGGTAATGGTGGGTTTACACGTCCCAACGTCGGTCCGATATTGTATCCAACGACGTGGGAGCGCGCTTTTTCTGGGCAGAATTCCAAGATCGCATAGGAGATGTTACACAGCGCGATATCGGCATACAACGTCTCTACAATGTCTACGCCCCCCTTGTACGGACGACCCAGGAACGACCATTTAACATGGGAGAGAATAGGAGAAGTTGTGCTCCACATCGTAGTTGGGCGTTTACACAGCACGATCCGGCTCCAACCTCCATTCAATATCGGGCTGTTGGAGAGCACGCTCATTCGATCCTCGATATCGGTTTGACATTGTTCGTGCATCGTATTGGACGTTTAAACCACACAACGCACGAACGTTATCGGGGCCAACTCACGAACCACGTGACGTTTGGTCGGAGTTGGACGCCGATATCGGGACGTGTAAACACACCATCAAGCTTCACATGTTCACGATTGGTGCACAAAAAGGCACCATACCTGTAATTTGCAGTTCACCTTATCCTTGACTTTGTCTTTTTCACCACTGTTCTTAACTGGAAATATTGCATTAAATTGTACAAATAAAAAGGGTTGTTTTTTTTATTACTCAACGCAATGAATATGATGTTTTAGAAAAACTAAAAAGAGCGTGAAAAAAATAGTAAAGAGTTCCTAAAACGTTTTTTTTTTTTATGCTTCGAAAAAATGAAGGCCTGTTCCTCTACAGTTCCCTCTGCTGCCTCTGTGTCTGCACTCTAACAAAGAAACCAATTAAATAGAACTGTGAATAATGAACATTTCTCACTAATTAAACGCTCCACAACATGTATATTTAACAGTCCATTCTTAATTTGCAGATGGGTACGGCAATTACCCTTTTGCCTGATTTGCTTTGAAAAAAAAATTATAAGAATAGAGTTTGCAGATTTTATCCTCCATCACCATAATAGAAGATTCTGTTTCAATCACAGGAGGTGAAAACGAAATTAATGACGACATTACTGGGCACCAAGCGATGTTTTGTCACTGGGCCGTAAATTTATCTTCAAAATGATCACATGCTTCTAGAACCAGTTTTCCAGACTGAGGATTTTTTTAAAGGGGATGTTTCACATAGCATCACCTTGCTCGCTGGGTCCAGAGGAGAAAGAGCTGATTGTATACAGAAATTAGAAAGGCAGAAATGGTAATAAAACATCTCTGCCTGCTCAGTGAGGAGCCGACTCTCAGCTCATGCACGATCTTTGGCAAGCAACTTAGAGTTTTAGAACGTGTAAAATAAAGTGTGCGCAGCCAGGATGGTAAAAATTGTTTGTGCTACCTAATCTTTATACACAGCTCTGTGTATACACCAATTAGGAGGCAGAAATGGTAATAAAACATCTCTGCCTGCTTCATGTGGAGTCTAGCTAGCTGTGTCTGATAGCCTACTCTCAGCTCTTGCACAATATCAGGCAAGCAGCTTTAGAACATCGGTGTAAAATTAATTGTGGGCCACCTAGATGTTTAAAGTCTATAGGAGGTCAGGAACTAGTTAAAAGGTAGAAATTGACTTGTGTTGTCATCTTGAGACAAAAGCTTCACATCCATGCACAAAACCAAGGTAGTCTGTATTAAACTTGTAAATTTTCCAAGAAAATGATGGAAACTCCAGAGAACAAGTCGGGTGACGTCCAACACACCCATACTTCATGTGTACTCCATCCCTCCGCATCCCCATGCTGAAGGGGCAACAGACATTTTCAATATTCCCAAATTTCTTGGAGGTTTGCTGGAGAAAGGAGGTTAGAGCGGCCAGGCCATGTCCCAAACCTTTCTAGAGGGATGCAAAGAGCAGTAAAGGAATGACTACCATCCTTAAAGTTGGAAAACAGGCTTTATTGCCTGTAAGCATGGAAACACTTTGCTACCATTGGAGCTGTAGACAAATACAGGATGGACGATCTACACACCAAGTTTCGACTGAAATCGCACATGTAGCTATTGATTAAAGGAGTATTCCCATCTCCACTCCTATCCCAATAAGTAGTAGGTATAATAAAGATAATGTTAGCAAATACCTTCAATGCTAATTCTAATTGAAGGTATTTGCTAATATTATCATTATTACACCTACTACATATTGGGATAGGAGCTTGGAGAGGAGAATACCCCTGTAAGTCTTCTGAGCCAAAGTAAAAGTGGATCCAGCAGGTTGGACCTGTGGAAGCTCAGACGTGCGAAACGGCCGTTGTCCTGGCAGGTGCGCCGCAGCTCACTCTCTCCCCCTACGCTTGACTGGCATTGTGTCACGCTTGGGAGGTAAGGGAATCAGGTAACAGGTAGGTGAATTGGCTAAAGGGGGTCAGGAGAGCCTAATTTGACCCTGATGTTTGGGTCCCTGGCTCGCCCTGATCTCTAAGGTACCTCTGATGGTGAGGAGTTCCGCACCGCCACCCTGTACCCTAAAACTCCTGATTAGCCCTAGGCTGAGGGCAATTGAACATAATAGTGACTGCAGTTCAGAAGCACACCACAGGAGGCAAGGACCTTCACAACCCTCAACCATGCAGCTCTTAAAGACAAACCACATACACAGCAGCATCCAGCAATGTCAGCGCCATCTAAGAGCGTGACACATTGTGCACCAGACTTATGTTTTTGTGAATAAAGAAGAATTTTACCCTGGATGTGTGCTGCTTACCTCTCTTACTATGGATGCAACAGTACACCGATACTAAAAAATATATATCTATATTTATATATGTGTATATATGTGTATATCACATGCATAAGAAAAAATTGAAAGCAGCACTAGGAACAGTTCACTTCGGTGCAAAAGTCCAGCAGTGTTCAGCTGCATACAGTTACCAGAAAATCGACAGCACTCCTTGTTGCAAACCATGCTTTTCTTTATTGGCCCATCAGACTGAACGTTCGTTCCTCAAGAACCTTCTTCAGACTGCTGGAAGAAGGTTCTTGAGGAACCGAAACGTTCAGTCCTGATGGCCAATAAAAAAAGCATGTTTGCAACAAGAGTGCTGTCCGATTTTTCTGGTAACTGTATATCACATGCAGTCATACATTCTAATAAATAAATAGATTATGCACCCGTGAAAGAGTTGAAACACGCGAAATGGAGTGCCCGTATTCCTCTCTGCACCCCCTCACCCCTGCACTGTGTTACCCTGGATTCCGCTGTAATGGATTAACGGAACAAAGACCTGCTCTGACGAAACAGTTGTGGCGAGTGCCATCTATTTCTATGCACAAGTTTGTAATCACTTTACCGAGATTGAGCAACGCCACTTAGTCTCTACATACGCGGAAGTCTACCGATAAACACCCTTTCACGCTACCAGTGCCGGTGATCATCTTATTAGTTAATGGATATCAGAATAAATGCTGTCGAAAATGGTAAGAGGAATACAGCGTTTTCCTGACAAACATGGGAGTTTTTCTGGTTACAGGATAGACAAAGGAACCGTTCTTCTGATCTGTCGGACTATTACACAGTCGACACATTTATAGATAGATTAAGCAAATTAAAAATAAATAACTAAAGTTGGTGAAAGTACCGTATGTATGAACACATCAAATACTAGAAACACATGATCATTTTGCTGAAAAGGACAGAAGCGCAAATAGGGTCTTATCTTTTATATGCGATGAGGCTGACCATAAGTTATACGCTTACCTGGGAAGGTTGTGTAGGACACAACCAGCTTGAAGGCAGGTAACAATAGCTGCTGCAGGGTCCACACTCCTATGATCAACGTGGCTTCCAAATTCCAAAAGGACTCGTGTCCCCCGACCCGCGCTGCTTACATTAAGGCAATCAGACAGTGATCATCATCACAAGATTCTCCTTTTATTCCTCCTATGCGTTTCAGAGCCAGACCCGACTGACTCCTTCCTCGGGAGTTACACCACAATAAAAAAAATTGTGAAAATAACACTACCCTTGTAAGAAAATAGTGTGGTGTATTTACACCGAACTGTCACCTACCCCAATAAACATCCAATCATAATCGAAACCACACAAGATTATTAGTAAGGAGAAAGAAAACTGAAGAAATGAAATATGTGTTACAGATGTTGTCTCATACGGCCGTGCGCTTCCGCCCACAGCCACAGCCGGGGGATCACGGTAATAGCCAAACTATGCAGGGCTCCATGTAAACCTCATAACAACGGAAGTACAAAAATTCCAAGGAGGAAATAATTCATACTTAGGGCAGCTGAGGAGCAGAACTAGAAAGTTGACGTTCCAAGTAAACTCCTTATAGTTCATGGAGATTAAATCTGAGCGCCCAACAGTCAATCAGATTAGTGTGTGTTCTAATCTACAGAAGGGCCCCCATCCACAGGGCTGTGGAGTCAGTAAGCCAAACCTCCAACTAACTCCGACTCCTCAGTGTCCCTGAATTAGACTTAGACTCCACCAAAATGGACACGGACTCAGACTCCACAGCTGTGGATAAAAGTCATCTGAACCCACCAATTCTGACAGGACAGGGTGACCATCTAAAAAAAGTGTATGGGATCACCTGACAGAAGGAAGGAAAGGATCAAGCTGTTGAGCTTTGAAGATCTAGCCCTTTTGCTTTCAGGGAAAATAAAGCCATTCCATCAGTAGCTTGACTTTATTCTACCTATCCACTGAAAACAAATAAATGTTTGACCGCCAGTTACTATTTTTTCACCTGCTTAAAAGATTTTTTCCAGTCTAATATGACAAGTCTGCAGTCACTCTATGTGTTGTGTGACTGCAATCCTCACACCATGCGAACTGTGTGCTGCGAGGATTCACCTGTGTCAGAGCCGGGAATGGCGGTCATGCGGCCAAAAGTTTGCGATATACATATTCGCGGCCAGAATGCGACTAAAGGACGCAGCTTTGCTCATTACACTTGCAATGAGTGACACTGTGCTCATCTAGTGGGATTCTGGCCACGAGTATTCATATCACATATCTGTAGCCATGTCACCGCCGTTTCTAGCTTTGACACTGGCAAATCCTGACAGTGCACAGTGTGTATGACTCACCCATCCATCCACCCATGCATTCATGCACCCACTCACCCATTCATCCAACATGCAGCCATGGAGCCAGGGAGAGAAGCAGGAGGCTGGCCGGTGGGTGCAGCCCACCGGGAGGTGAGGGGCGTGACACTGGGCACAGGGGGGTGAAGGAATCAGCTTACTCAGCCCCCTCCGTGATCGCACCAGGAGGGGGCTGAGGAAGCTGACCGGTGGGTGCAGCCCGCTGGCGGATGACTGTTGCCGCCGGGTGGGGTGGGGGGCTGATGAGCCCTGGAGCGTGAGGGGGCTAGGAGGGCACCTGCCGACTCGCCACTCCAGATCTGATTAGAGAGCTCCAATCAGATCTGGAGTGGTTACTCGCTCTGATTGGCAGTTTCAATTTCAGCTGCCAATCAGAGCGAGTTTACCTACAGGGGGCTAAGCCATCCCCCTGGGCTGAAGTATGGGTCTTTGCGATCCTGCAGCTCCAGTGACTTGTCACTGAGCCGGTCACCGGAGCTGCAGGACAACAAAGAAGCCATGATGTTATAGAGACGTCATAGGTCGGGAACGCACCGACTTTCATGATGTCTCTATAACGTCATAGGTCGGGAAGGGGTTAAACAGGACCTGTCACTCTCCTGGTGCTATGCTAACTGAATGCAGCGTGTCTGCTGAATTCAGGGAGGGGCCCCATGTCTCTAGACCCCCCTGTAAGTTGTTAAAAAGACTTTATAAAGTGTACAGATAACGAGTCCGAAGGGACTTACTCAGTAATGAGTCATCGCTGTTGCTGGTGTCCCTCCCCACCTCCAGCCTTCAGTGAAGACACATACAGGAGGCTGAATTAGAGAGGGCTGGAGGTGGCACAGAGAGGTCTGGAGGCGGGGAGGAGGGCAGACACAAAGGAGGCTGAAGAGGTGGCACAGAGAGGGCTGGAGGGAGGACACCAGGGAGCAGCGGTGATTCATTACTCAGTAAGTCCCTCAGACTCCTTATCTGTATACTGTATAAAGCCTTTTTAACAGCTTACAGGGGAGTTAGAGACATGGGGGGCCCATTCCCTGAATGCAGCAGACACGGTGCATTCAGTTAGCATAGCACCAGGGGGGGTGACAGGTCCTCTGGTGCCCAAATACATTATGCCAAACCAGTCAATATTAGTAAGAAAAGCCGATCAACTATTGTATAGAGGGGCCTTCTGATATGTCCCTACAAGTGATGATGGAAATTAAGAATCAGGCAGGTGGGATTTCAGCTCCCGATCCTTTTGCTGCAGATACAATAAGCCATCCACAGATATTTTCTCCCCTTTGTACATGATACGTAATAAGGAATTACTCTACTAGTAATATTATCAGAATTTCTCCCCTTTACTCTGAAAATAAGCAGATTGATTTACATCTGATAGATTAGCTCGAATTCTTATCTGACTGCATCTTTTGAGAAGCTGAAGCCGTCAATCTGGCTGACTGTCCTCGAGGATTTATAACAATGTTGTCTCATGTCTGGGAATGAATCCCTGTAACTGAATGGAAAATCAGGTGCAAGGAAAACATTATGTCAGACCTGGAAAATCTGCAGCGATTCATCAATATTGTCAAAATTTATGAAGTGTCTGGAAACAAAAGATCAACTTGTACTTATTGCTTGAAGCTTATGTGACTTCTCACAGTATTAGCTACACCTAATTATCCAAATTGGAGCTCTAAAATTGAATAGACTCATTCAAAATCACCTTGAGGAATGGGCAGGTTATCACAGTATCAGCAACGTGGAGAACATTGTACAAAATGTCATCCTCACCCTACATAGAACATCAGAAGTGGACATTGATGTACTGAGGCTTTGAAGTCCAGAGAATGTCATTTATCCTGCGGATTTCACCCTTTGCAAAGCAAATCGATAAAACACCACTTACACACCAAACTGGTACTATCTTGACTGTGGAAATTCGTCAGAGAATACATAACCCTGAGAGTGCAGTTTAAGCTGAAGGAACACAGTGCGAGGGACTCGCATTGCACTCGGACCAGTATTGCCCTATCAGGCAGGGCACACCGGTACGAGTCCCCCGCACCTAACTCGCATTGCGAGTCAGAAGCGAGTGCAGTCGCAGAATGCTGCGACTGCACGCGATTCTGTCGCACGAGAGAGCCATGCAAGTGTATGGGGGCGAGAAAATCTCTCACCCATACACCACACGGTGTGAGTGTGCCGCCAAAAACACTTTAAACTCGCCGGTTGTCAAAAGCTGGCAAGTTTAAAATTTCCCGCTTTGCCGGTACAGTAAGTAATCATCTTGCACCGCTATGTCAGCGGTGCAAGATGATTACTAAGCACCCAGCTGATGAGCACTTGTGTATATTTTGTGGGGTTAAATTGCATATGCAGCATCTGTGCAGCATATGAGCACAGATGCTGCATATGCTGTAATGAACCCCAGTAATAAAGGGTTAACATGTGTAAAAGCAGTTGGCCCCATGTCTCTAGGGATTGCCCCCCCTCCCTGGAGACATGGTGCCTAAAATCATTGGTAGTTCAGTGGTTAAATGGGGACGTTTCTGAATAGCCGGCATTTGTCGGCTTTCTGTACTGGTTGTGAGAGCGCGGTACATACGCTGTTAGCGTAAGTACATTGCTGTGCAGCGTCCTCAATAAGGAGCTGTCCCAGGTACATAGGCTAATTGCGTAGTTAAGCCGCTGTTCTCCATGGAGCTGAACATTTCTGCATCACCTTCATGGTCAGAGCACATTGAAACTGATGGTGGGGTTACACGTAGCGATATCGTCCCGATATCGCATACAACGCCGCGGGAGCGCGCATTTTGGGAGCACTTTTCCCGATATCGCATCGCCGGTTTACACGCTGCGATATCGGGAAACAACGTCCCTCCGATGTGTACGCCCATGAACCCAGTAACGACCATTTAACATGGGAGTTAATGGGTGAGGTGCGAGTATGCATCGGAGTTGGGCTGTCATACGCTGCGATGCTGGTACAACGGCCTTGCGATATCGGGAAGTTGAATAGCTCTGCTATTCAACTCCGATATCGTTTTGGCATCGTTCCTGCATCGCGTTGTATGCTAAAACAGTACAATGCGCACACGATATCGGCTCCAACTCGCGACCCACGTGACTTTTTGTCGGAGTTGGGTCGGAGTTGGACGCCGATATCGCGGCGTGTAAACCCACCATTATGCTTTTACACATATTAACCCTTTATTACCGAGGTTCATTACAGCATATGCAGCATCTGTGCTCATATGCTGCACATGCAATTTAACCACACAAAATATACAAAAGTGCCCAGCAGCTGGGTGCTTAGTAATCATCTTGCACCACTGACACAGCGGTACATGATGATTACTTACTGTACCGGCAGAGCGGGAAATTTAAACTCTGTGGCTTTGACAGCCTCAGAGCTTTAGTTTCCCGACAAATGCTGCCCGCGGTCCTTCAGGACCGTGGACAGCATCACAATCACGCAGCACACTTGCACTCACGCATCACAATCGCAGCACACTAACATACATACAGCCAAGCCACACTCACCACACTCGCAACACACACACCCACAAACACGTACAGCACTCGCATCACTGCCGTGCATCAAACACGCTCTGTGTTTGATGGACGACAGTGTGCCTTCAGCCTTAGTCACAAAATTGCATATAAATCCTTTTTCCAGCAAAGTCAATGGAAATCCTGAAGTTTTGTTGCTTTAATTTCCCTTGAGTAATGCAGAAATAAATCTGCAGCAGGTCAATTCTTTCAGCATTCTTACTGCCTTTTTTTCCACATGGAAAAGGCATTGAAAAAATGTGTTAAGAATGTGTTGTATTTTTCCTGCAAAGAGATGCAGATTTGGTGCAGAAATTTCTACGAGCAAATACTCAACGTGCGCACATACCATATCAGTCCACTTTAGGGTATGTTCATCTTATGCAATGTTCCTTACACACTAAAAACAAATGAAAATTCGGCATACATTAAGCATATTTTTTCATGCAGGTTTTTTATGCATTCAATTGAATGTGCAAGAAAAAGCGCTGCAAAAACGCGGAAAGAAAAGACCTAACACAATTTAAAAAAAAAAAATGTAAAGGAAAAATAAAGGGACCGCAGTGGGAAAAAAAAAAAAAACACTAAGGGTGTGCTCACATGTTACATAACTGTTGCAGATTTTCTGAACGCAAATTCATGCAAAAACAATCTGCATTGTATACAGCCCAGCTAAGAAAATGAAATTTTAGCGAATCTCCTCTGCAGGTTGAGGAACAGTTCTGCATGAAAAATCTGCAAAGTGTCGATTCTTTGTGCAGAAATCATCGTTTCCAATAAAAATCTGGAACAACATCCAACCATGGAATGGTATCTTATTATCAAGGTGCCACACAAGAAACATCCCATGATAGATAAAACCAGTGAGCTGTCTCAAGACCTTATTATTGCCAAACATACTGATGGCCTTCGTTACAGACGAATTTCTAAGCGGGTATAAGCGGTGATGTCAATGCAGGAGGCGGGGCGGCCGGCCTCCTGCTCTGACATCACCACCTTTCCCCACCCTGCTCTGTTAACCATAGAGGAGGGCGGGTATAAGCGGTGACGTCACCGCAGGGGGCGGGGCTAAGTGGCCATTTCTAAAATAAGCTATGTGTTATGCTGCAGACGAGGTAGACAGTGATTGGCATCAGGGAGGCAGCGGTGGGCAGATTAAACATGCAGGGGGTGTGAAACTTCCCTTTGGCTCCATCCTCTAGCCACCTCCTTTATGGCTGCAGAATGTAAGTTTTCTAAGTGTATTATCTCGGGATACAGGGCGGCTCAAGTGGTGGGGGACCCCTTGCCTGGATGCAGCAGACATGCTGCATTCAGTGCTGTAATTAGATCACCATGCCTGCTTTGGTGACAGGTCCTCTTTAACAATTTTCTGTTGTGGATTTTAATGCAGATTTTACAATGCAGATATTATAATCTGAGAGTCGTCAGTGATGATACCTTTTAATTGCTAACTGAAAAGATCGTGAATAATAGCAAGGCAAGCTGTCGAGACAACTCAGGTCTCTTCTTCAGGCTCAAGATTTTACTCGATGCATTTGCAAAGAGCTGAAAGCTGCAGTGCAAACCTGCCGCACAATATTCCCATGCTAGTATTTAAAATATCCACCGCAGACTTTTCCTGCAGTGTATGGATGAGGTTCGGTGACATTTGGTGCCTCTAACACGCCGCGGAATTTTTTCCTGCAAATCCAGACAGATCATTCGCAAGTACTCAAGGAATTCAATGGCAATCCAGATAACTGGATGACTCCGTAGAGTCACTGTAAGGACACGATCAGCTCCACTATTCCCACGATCAACAGCAGACATTTTTAACATTATTGGAAATGTTAATTAGGGAACATATAATGAAGAATTCCCCCCCCCCTTCCCGGCATGCCACTCCACCACGCCTGGGGCCAGCAATCCCCCCCAACTCTACAGTCATTCTTTGAATAACTGAGCTCTCAAAAGCTTCAAGGAACTGGATATCCTCTGAATACAGAGATTAGTCAGCACAAAACTGGGATGTACAGAAAGTGTCCTTAAGAGGAACACAATACCATAGGGGTCCGTGTTGTGTGGGGGGATGGCCAGCCCACCCACATTCATACAGGAAATCCTACAGTACTATTTAAGGTCAGGAATTCAACACATTCCGGCTGGAATAAAATCCTTACTGGAATGAGCCGTAGTGACCCTGGCAATCCAATTCAACAAATAGGCATGCAAACCTTGGTGAATCGAACATTAAAAACAACACAACCTTTTCTAAACTGGTGAACATCCTACAATCCAAATCCAGTCTTCAATTTTACAATAAAAAATTTCTGTCCGTGCCCGAAGGAAGACACAACATCAAAGGCTTCCAATCATATGCACCTTTGAAGCTCGCCCCTCAATTATCCATGTGCAAAGATACATAAAGCTGGATGAGCAAAAAGATGAAAAAGTACAAGTATAGTCCTAAAATAATGACAGAAGGTTCTGACATCAAATAAAGCAAAAGGTCTTTAATCTGCATTGGAGGGACTTGATAGTAACATTTATTAATCCAGAACCTAAGTATTTGATTGATTTTTTTTAATTTTAATTGCTCAAGTACTTTATTGAATGATGCGTTAAGGTGCGAATTGTTTACGAATTTGCCAAAATCTGTGGGGGGTCACCAGAGCTAGACATAACTCACGGAAACATACACAATGTGACTATGAGACTTTCCTCCCCCCTCGCCCCCATGAAAGTGGACGGGAAAAGTCAAGTGCCTGCTGGCCCCCCCAGACCCCCCCCCGTTCATTTATAAAGTCGGCAACACCATTCTAGTCTGGGGCTCCCTCCGAGGCCCCACAATAATTGACACGGCTTATAAATGGAGGGCTGTCAGTCAATGAGAGGAGCTGAAAAAGGAGAAGGAAGGGGAACACCGGGCTAAGCGAATACTCCACACTGATGACTAACGCCGTATATTTACAGAGTGTCGCCATAAGAGGCAATCAATGTGTCATTATACAGGCTGCATTTGCATGGGGAAATATGCATGACAAACATAGGCGACTGTCAAAAGTGTTGTCATCCTGTTAACTGAATGATACATGGTTTTTGACTGCAATCAAAACCTGTATTTCATTATATTCATGGGGCCCTCTACTGGTCGAAGGTGAACAGTTGCTCCCTAAACCCAGTTAGCTAAACAAGGTTATTAGTAGCGGTTGTTCCTTGTGGGCAAGGCTTAGTCAATAAAAGGGCTTGTAGCGTGGAGAGCCGCAGGAAAGTCCCCAGTAGGAGAGTGTGTTATGAAACAAAGAACCCCTTTAAATTGTTCGGACCCGCAGGGTCACTCCGGAAGTTATAGCAACGTTTGGAACATGGAGTAGAACCTCAGCTACGTGAGTTCTCCTGCTGTATTGCCCAACGTCTGCCCATGGAAAAATAGCTGGACAGCAGCTGTCCCCTCCGGTGTCGGTTTGGTGGGTCCCAGGCAGAGACTCGAACACGGACGGATCTCCATTGTGAACGTGGTGGAGGAACCCTGTCTTAGCAGTTCTCTGGTGGTCCTGAGGATGTGTCCCCATCCCCATGAGCGAGGGTGGTATAAAACTGACAAAAGACTTTTTGAATCGACAAGACAGGAGGTACCGGGACGAGGGGAACAGCCTGCAGTCAAAGATGTCACAGTAAATAGTCCACCCCACTCTCATGTTCAACAGTTCTAGAAAACGTAAATACTTTATGGACTCTGTGAATGGTTTGTCCCTCGATGAGGGCATTAAAGAACTGAACCGTTGCACTGAGGAGCAAGCTGGGACAGGCTCAGCCCAGTCGGGGCTACGCTGTGGCCTTGGCCCTGGCATCGCCCTCGACTACTGCGGCCCCCTGCTGCCGGCAACTCAGTGGGATTTGAACCCAGGATCCCAGTCCTGCAAAGCCAATATGATGAGATTAGGACAATTTTCTTGATACTGGTATATTAGTTACGGTACGTAATATATGATTTTATTTTTATCATATCTAGAAAAATGTTTTTTTTTTTCCCCTGCAGAACAACCTACTTACTGTGAAAAGTTAATTTTTAGCCTAAATATAATTTGGAGATAAAACAGTTTTTATTTATAATTAGTCTACTTAAAATACCTTAAATTCAATCCTGTCGCCAGCAGAGAAAAATATCTATATTGATGGGGAAAGCAAACCACCAAGGAAAACCAAACAGGCGTGGCGTGTAAATTACACCTTATGTGCTGTTCTTTCCAAAGGAGAAAACACGTTCAAAATAAACAGAATGAACGTGTCAAACAGTCGTGTACAGTTCTCACCGCTACTGAAAACCAAACATCTGCAATCCATAGCACATCGCCTGTCAGCCGGAACGTAGAGTCGCCGTATAGGAGGCATTGACAGAAAACACACAGCCCACATTCTGCCACTTTCCAAACACAACCACGTAACAATCTCATTACATGCTCTCAAACTAGTCTAGACTGAAGTGCATGCGGAAGATTGATAATGAGTGGGCTGGCGGTACAGCGACACGCAATCTAGTCATCATTAGTCGCCTCAAGTCAGACTATAAAGTAGATGAAGAACTCATGGGAAACAAGTAATAAATTCAAGGGAGAAAATACAGGAGGGAGCCATCAGAAAGAAGAATCTCATAGTTGGAAGAGTGCCACTCGAGGAAACCATCACCCGTCCCCCTCAAAAAAAAAACAATTCCTTTGTAGCCAAGATTTTTCTTGGAGGTGAGAAAGTTGTTGCCAGATATATGGCCATTATGGCACTGTTAGGCTGGTTGCACACTACCGTTTCTTGGAAACCGGGGAGAGGGAATCGCAGGTAAAATCTGCATCTTCCCGAAATCCCCCGCAATTGACAAACTGGGTGCACCCGTACCGGTATTATGATTGATCCATCTCACGAATCAGTGGTAATACCGATGCTGGAGCAAACTGTTGCATCCGGAAGGTACCTTTTTTTGCTGGATCTGGTGGAAAACTTACAACGGGTTCTGGACATGCCCAGACCAAAAACCCGTATCCGCCACCTGGATCCATTGGGATCCAGACTCCGAAGGATCCGGATTCAATAGAGCCTCATAGTAATTTGTTCATGGAATTGTCATTGAGACCATAATCTGGACACCCAGATCAGGATAACCACAAGTTCCTATGGCCCCATTGAAAGTCAATGGGGCCGAGAACAGATGCAGGTGCATCCAGTATCAGCTGGATTTCACACAGATACCGAAAACCGATAGTGTGAAACCAGCCTTATAGAGATTCAGTAGATATCTTTAGTGAAGTAATCTGCATCCTGGTTGTTGTTTAATCCACATTGAAGTTTGGATGCAATAAAGTTTCAGGTGTATTGGGATGGATTGTGGGAAGGTCTTCACGCTACCCTATACCCTGGAGTTTTGAAGTGTTTCCTCAATACTTCTTCAGGAAATCCACCTGAGGAAAAAGTGAGGAAACACCAAACGTGTTGAAATAATCCACCTTCATTTTATCAGACTACAGTTTGGACCTTCATCTTTATACAGCGGTGCAGGTTTATACCACATTGGGTACATGGATTCTGCAGCTGTTCTCAGGCCTTGTGCAGATTAGTTTCCAAGTGTTTTTCAGTAAAGTGGCCCCAACAGCGGTGCATGCGCAGATTCACCCCTTGGTGGTCTTCAGTAAAATGGAATCAGTGGCAGTGCATGGCAGATTGGGCTGAGAGCTGAACCTCCACCTGCGCTGCCACTGGCGCACCTTTACTGCAGACAAGTCCAGTAGGTGAATCTGCGCAAGTGCCACCTGCAGTAAGGACAGCGCTGGCACAAACTTTAAAAAATGAGTCACGCACAGACACCAGGAGGCAGATGGAAGGAACAGGGCAGGGCCAAAGACACCATATCACAGAGCGTTTGTGCTCCGTTTTTGTTATCCATTTTTATTATCCAAAAAGTAACTGCTCCTTTTTGTACAAAAAAGCATCATCCATCTTCAGGGGACACAGACACACTTTATTACCCTCCCCGGCGATCCCACAGCAAGCCCCAGCGATGTGTTCCTTCCGGGCACCACCGGACCTGTGGAGTACTAAACAGGACCTGCCTTTGTGACTCAGGCTGACAGTCATATGGCCATGGTCCTGTAAGTGCTCGTACTGCTCAGAGGCAGGTCACGCCGATGCCTCGAAAATGACATTGCCGGGGCTCACTGTGGAATCATAATTGGAGCTTTTGTGATGTCTAAAGCGCAGCAGAAAAATGGAGCACTAATTGACATGCTCATTTTCTGACGCTGACGTCCGTACAGCAAATTGAAGATTCCCTTCACTTTGCCAGCAGGCGCAGTGACTGATCCGGATCATAAACGTCCAGTGTGAACATAGCCTTACACTAAAACTTCAAATGTAGCTTAGACAACCAGGAAGCGGAATTCTTCACTACTGAATCTGTATAAATGCACCATAATGGCCGTACGTTTACCGTAACATGCTAAATCGTGACGACTGGTTCTCTTTAGAGAGTAACCGTCAATTTTTTTTTCATAAATGAATAGTGCACATGAAAATAAAAAAAAATTTGTAATATATCTTATTAGAGAAATGTGCTCTGTCAGGGCCGGTCATATGAAAAATTCTCAAGTCATGGGTAAAATTTGTATTCAGTGAAGACTTTCCCATTACTGAGATAGGAGATGGAAGTTGTTACCGATAAGACTATGGAGATAGAAGGTGAGAAGGAGCTAAATGACATAGAATCTTATAAAAACCAACTGTTTTCTCAATCGCTCTTCAGTGAAGCCCCACAGAGTGGAACACGGTTGCGACAAGCTCAGGACTGCAAAAACTTGTCGATGCGCGAGGACTTTGTAATTCGACACGGTTCTGACAAATGACTTCTTGTAAGCATTTAGCTAATAAAATCATGTTGACTCGTTAAAACAATAAAAAAATAAATCGGCAGATAATTATGTTGTAACAAAAACAGGGCAGAAGACGTAATGTATGCTCTAAAATAAAGAGTAACGAAACGTAACCGGTTCCAGTTGAAGTTTCGATTGCACTTATTATCAAAGTGTGATAAAACTATGCTGACAGCAGAGTCATGGTCCAGAGCGCTAACATCTGGGTGAAGACATTTGGGTGGTATTCTCTGTACTTACTTGTGTGCCAACTTTTGTGTCAGTGTTCAACAACCGCTATCAGACATCCTGGCACCATAAACGAAAAGAAGACAAAACAGATTCATTTTATTACTCGATCCATGGGAAAGAAAAACTGGGAAGATTTCAACCTAAAAGTTTTGGAAATCTGACAAAACATCTTATGAAATACAAGAACATCTAGAGAACAAGTAAGAATCTATTTCTGCCTTCTTATGAGATGTGCGTTTCATCAAAATTTCAGGGTTTCTCCACTTTTCAAGTCGAAATACTCACAAATGAAACCGATAGTCAGGAAAACCACAGAGTAATTCTCCATATTGGTTTCGGATTGGGAGTGTATAGCCGCATCCACAATGTGAAGATAACGGGAGCAAATTTTGCAAATGTTGGGAGGGAGGGGTGGTAGCGAAGCTGCCGCAATCTCCATTTCATGTCAGCCCATCGCATGCTTTATAAAGAGGAGGTATGTGCAACAAGGGAAACCCTTATTGGGAAATCAACAGCCTAGCGATTCCAATAAATATAGAAAAAAGTCCCAAACAGCCAAAAATACTTGAATGTTCCCTGCTTATTATGTAACGCTTAAAGATCTGCTTCTTCCGAAATTCTGTCACAATTGTCCGACCTCAGCAAAAAGGAAAAAAATTTGAAAACAAAAACAAATACAGCCACAAGTTTTAAGTTGCACAATTGGGACATTGGTTCACATTCCTATACTTTTACATAATACAAAAAAAGAAATCTGCATTAAGTTAGAATTCATGAGAAAGTAATCGAGTAAAGGCAGTCTACCCAGAAGCCAACCAAAGCTTCCCATATGTGCACCGGTGTCTCCAAATACCATAGTGCCAACCAAGGTCCACACCGCAATGAAAGTTGAATGTCCTTTTGGGTGTTCACATGGGTGGATTCCTCTGGGTTTAACACAACCCTAAAAAGACAGATAAGACTTGTACAGAATGACTGTATTTCCGGTCAGTATTTGATCTGACAAACACTGGAATGTGTTTGGACTCGTGTTATTCAAGGAGGCAGTGTACAATCAATCTTTTTGCCTTGAACCAAATATTGCACAATATGAATCCATAACAGGGCGGTGGCGTTGGAGTTCTAGAGTGAAAGTCAGTGTCCATGTTGGTGGAGCCTGAGTTGGAGCCGGATTAAGGAAAATTGAGGAGTCAGAGGCTTGGTTTACCGACTGCACAGTAGGGCTGTGGAGTCGGAGTCTATGCCCATTTTGGTGCAGTCGGAGTCAGGGAAATTAAGGAGTCGGTGTATTGAGTTGGAGGTCTGGCTTACCAACCTCACAGCCCTGCTCTGTAAATCATGTGATGTTGGCCACTAAATTCTATGGCTCTGTGGGAAGACAGACAGACAGACAGACAGACAGACAGACAGACAGACAAGACAGACAGACAGACAGACAGACAGACAGACAGACAGACAGACAGACAGACAGACAGACAGACTCTGGTAGGATATCAGAGTGTGGTCTGAATTTCAGACTGCGAGAATAGAGGATTTTTTTTTTCTATTTTACTCCACATCCTACAAACATGGATCCATTATGATCAAATTTGGATCAGCGCACATTTGCCTAATTGGCCTGTTTTTCTTGGATGGAGAAAATACGGTCATGTGACCCTAGCCATAAAAGGAACTGTGTGTGCATAGTTGCCAAAATTGCCGGGTGTCGCAATTTTTTTTAAGACAATCTCAAATTCTGACATATTGTCTGAAAAGGTTCAGGGATTATGCACACCCCCATATTTTGCAAACTTTTTTTTGCCCGGGTTACCGACAGACCAACTTTTGGGACAGCAGCAGATGCGGCGATCACCCTACTTGCGCCTGATGTTTGTATGTCATCTGGGACGAATACATCACTATAGAAAATAAGAGTCAATAATTATTACCTGGTCAGTTTAAGTTAATGGCTGATCAGTAACCAGGAGTCAAGGCGAAATATCATTCCCTTCATCTATTACCCACAAACAAGACAAAGTCCAAAATATAAGTGGGCATTTATACTGGCCAATTATCAGAAACTAGGGGTATCCCAGGAAAGCTCGTTTCCAATAATCGGTCATTGTGAACAATCTGCCAATCACCTGATGAACAAGCACAATGCTCATTCAATGATATTAATTCAAGTTAAAAATCAGTCTTGACAGTGTAAATAGGACCTGTTCTGCAGAGAATGACGACAGACTATGCGCAAAGAACAACAGTATTAATGGGAACCTGTCGTTTTTCTACAAAAAATACTTTCGAAGCTTCGGTCAAAGCAGTACATACCTTCACTTTCAGTCATAGGGGTGGGGTTTTAGCTTGTCACGCCTCCCCCCAACATTGGAATATATTGACATGACTGTCTTGACGTCACAGCAATCTCCCCTTGCACTTGCGCAGTTATTCTGCAGCCCAGGCATGCGCACTGAATCTGTGTTTATGTCCCCAGATTCACTTGCGAGGTGCACACACGTCAGGCCTTCCAACGTCCCATGGTGAAGCACGCTCCCTATGTAAAGTCAAAATGCCCAGGCTGCAAAAGTACGGAATTACAGGGGAGATTGCCGTGATGCTGGGACAGTCACAGCAATCATCTCAAAGCGGGGGGAGGCCTGAATACGTTTAATAAACGGCCCTAGGACTGAAAGCGAAGATATTTACTGCATTGACCGAAGCATCTAAAGTATTTTTTAAAGCTAGATAAAAATTTTTTTAAAGGTTAGTGATGCACATTGCATGATTTCCAACACATTGGGGGGGAAAAGGAAGTGTAAAGAGGAAAAACAACATGACGTGTTGCCTTTAAAGATCGTTGTGTGTGCACGGAATGGCTTTCATTGAGGAGATCATTGGTGATTAATGGCCATGGGTTGGTCAGTTTAGCTCAATACGCTTACACCTCTCGTCAACATCCACGACATTCAAGTGTGAAAGTTGGTGTGACACAATATCCTATAAAACCTGCTCGTCATTTCATGGCGGAAAGAACACAATCTCCAAGGTAAAAGTTCATCGTAAATCCAAAGAAAAAAGTATTATTCTGCTAAAATTCCACAACATCTGGATGAAAGCCAGGAGTGAAAGTGATCAATACACAGGAAACCACAAAATTAGCAAAGAATCTGGAAAGAGTTATAAAAACATCAAGGAATGGAAGAAGTTGTACAAACCAGCGAGATGGTAAAACCAGTCTTCTTCCAAGTTTACAACAAAGGATTAACAAAGAACACCCGGCCACAATAGCTCCAGGACCTTGTTTCCGGCCCTGTGTTTGCACAAAAAAAAAAAAAAAAAAGCAAAGGTCACTTTGACCCTTTCAGCCAAGTCTGAAAAGCCCAGTGTGCCTGGGAATCCACAGCGACTGTTTGTTTTGATGCTGATGTGAACTCTGACAGAATGCAAACGCTTTGTGTCAAAGCAAACATTTGGCCAACTTGTCTCATGGAAAGATGCAGTGGTTGGAGATCTGCGGTATGCAATATCAGAGATCTGCAAGGCTAGGACTAGTGCCTGGCTCAATGACTGAGATCTATGAACTATATATGGTATATCAACCATAAATAACTGATGTCTAGCTCTGGTCTCAATTCCGTCAAAGACAAAGTACCGGTAGTTGTTCAAACCAATGCACTATAGGGGTTAACATATGAGCGTTTCCAATATGGGGCCAATTCTTCTGGCACTTTGTTTGACGTATCGGACTGCATACTCTTGGATGGAATAGCAGAATAGACTATTCGAGGGCTGTGGAGTCGGGAGTCAAGAGTCGGTGTCCATTTGGTGGAGTCGCATTCAAGGAAATTGAGGAGTCCGAGTCAGATGTTTGGCTTACCGACTCCATAGCCCTGCACTATTCTATACTTTTTTCGTTGTGGCATACTGGTCCAATAGAGAACAAAAGGACAAAGCGTCAATAAGTTATCGGTGCCCTGTGCATATTAATGTAATGTCATGCAAACAAGGCCTAAGAGCATGAAACTTTTTTGATATTACAAACATGGGACAGCCCAACACAGGCTGACCCAGGCATGCAAAAATTAAGTCATCCAAAAGTGGGCAATTTTGTAAATTTGGTAGGTCTTATCAATTCTGCCAATTCTTACATCCGAAACAGACAATAAATGATTAATCCATAACAGACATATCTGTTCTTAGGATATCAGATGAATGTAGGGTCCATCACCTTCCACACCCACAGATTGGCTGCTACTGGCTCTTGCAGTGGCTGGTCACTCACTTCCTTCTGATTACCTATATGTATGAAGGTGGGGACCAGAGATGTTGAGTCGGAGTCATGGAGTTGGAGGTTTGGCTTACCAACTGCACACATTGGCTGTGGAGACTGAGTCGGTGTCCAGTTTGGTGAAGTTGGAGTTTGATTCAGGGAAACTGAGTAGTTGGGAGTTTTGGCTTAACGACTCTACAGCTCTGGTGGGGGTAGTCAGCGCTCATTAGGCTTGGTAACAACTTCATGTGAGCACCAGGAGAGCGAATGTCGGCACCGCTAGAATGGAGCCGCCACTGTAGGGGAGTGTAAGCTTTTTTTTAATTTTAACAGGGGCAAACATGGTTAACGAAAAGAGATTGTTCTAGTTGTGGATAACCCTTTTAAGAATTATACATTAAAGGCGGAGTCACACACATCAATATCGTGAGCGACATCGCCGAAAAGTGACGCATCAGCGATGTCGCTCACGATATCTCAGTTGCGTCGTGCTGTGTAACAGCGCGACGCAACTGCGATCTATCGCTGGTCGCAGGTTGACAGGTTTACCTGCATGAAGTTAAACCTGTCAATCTGCAACCAGCGATTAGGCTGGATCGCGCCGTCTGACACCGCAATAGCGATGTTGGCGGTGATCCAACCTATACCGCAGCTTGCTGTGGATCGCTCGCTGGGCTGATCTCAGCCCAGCGAACGATGGCTCCGCCCGCATCGCCGCCGCATCACCAGCAACATCCTGCTGTGTGACACCAAGGCTGCGATGTCGACAGCGAGCGCGAACTCGCGCATCGCATCCGACATCGCAGCTTTGATTGATGCGTGTGACGGGGGCTTAAGAGTACCTTGTATTTTCAAAGCAAGTGTATCAGCCGAACCTGGGTCAAGGGATCTAACAAAGATTGTATGCAATGTGTATTGTGGAATCAGGGAACAGATCGGCTTTAACTAATGTTAATTTATAAAAGAGGAAAAAAAAAAAAAGAAAGATGTTTCTAAAAGAGGTTGCGCTGTTACCCATGCCTTTTTATGGAGGTCAATTAGTCTTGTAAAGATTTTCAGACCTTTCGCTAATCAGCTCCAGATAAGCAGCAAGTCATTCACAGGTACAGGCTCATTATCTTAAGTGTTATGGAGCTGCCAGCACGAGAATAAGATAACACGCAGGAAAGATGAAAACCGCTAATTACTTATTTTGAAAACTCTTGAGCGGTAATTTAGGCTGGCTTCACATTTGCGTATGGGAAGGCAGCGTTTTGCTGCGTTCCCATACGCAGTTAAACGCATGCGCACTGCGTTCCTATGTTTAACATAGGAACGCATGGTGCCTGCGTTTGCTGCGTTCGGGTGCGGATGCGGACGATATCTGCTGCTTCCGGTGTCCAGCATCCGCACCCGGGACGCAGCATGTTGGGTTTTTTTGTGCGTTTGGGGAGCTTGGACAATCAGCAAGCGTCCCAAGCGTACAAAAAAAGCATTGTCTTCAATGGGTCCGCAGTGTCCTCTGCATGACACAGCAGGAGAACGCTGCGGACCCATTGAAAAATCTCCCGGTGGCCGCCGGTGATGTCACAGGAGCTCACCGACGGCCACCGGGAGATCAGCTGACCCTCTGCTGTCCTCCTTCTCCCCGCCGCCTGTAATCTGCTAGCGATGTCGGCGGGGAGAACAGCTGATCTGAAAGCTGTTTGAATCTTCCCGCGACGACATCTCCTCACAGTGTCGGCGCGGGAAGATTCAAACAGCTTTCAGATCAGCTGTTCTCCCCGCCGACAGTCCCGGAGCTTACCGGCGGCCGGGGGCGGAGATCTCCGGCGCTGATCTCCGCCCCCGGCCCGCCCCCGGACAGCGCCGATTGGCTGCCGGGCTCCATAGTGATGTGTCCGCAGGCGGACATTATCCGCTGCGGACACATCAAAGTGTCCCTGCTTCTGACAGCGTTTGTGTCTGCATGCCATCAGCATGCAGACACAAACGCTAATGTGAAGCCAGCCTCAGGCTGTTCAGTGCAATCGAGGAGATGCGAGAGTCAAAGCAAAGCCGGGCCTACATGTAAAGTATGTAGACATTCTGTAGCCATGGTTACCCGACATCAACAGTATTAAATTAATTACCCCCCCAGACTGGAGTATTTCACCAGAATGGACAATCGATGTGACAGAATAGAGGTCTGTAGCCCATCTGTGGCAGCGGCCACTAAATAACACAAAGATGTATGGCGCTGAGGGTGCTACCATTCCAGGAGGTGGCTTTTTTTTTCAATTTTAAGCTGCAGGCTGATGCTATTAAGAAGGCATTATCCAGGAATGGACAACACCCTTTAAAGGGCATCAGTCAGGAGGTTTTTGCTATATTATCTGACAATACCATAATGTAGGCAAAGAAACCCTGAATACTATTACGCATCACATAGATTATTGGCTGTAGCCGTTCTCACAGAACCATATAATTTAGGTGTAGAAACACAGCAGATATGGGATCGCTGTCCCCGCCCACACCAGGCTCTTGATAGATATTGAACAGTGACAGTGAGGTGTCAATCACAGTAGGGGGAGTATTGACAATGTAGTCATGTAATTGTTATCACCAAGTGATAAAGCCTTTAGTTTAAGAAAATAGCACACACACAGATAAGAGAAACACAGTTGCTTTTTGTTATTTAACCCCTACAGCATGCTGTTCTCAGCTTACATAGCATAAACCTACTGACAGATTGCCTGTAAAGAGTCAATTCTTTTTCCTTTATTTTTCATAAATCAATTGCATATGTGAAGATAACCTTTGTAAACTTTTATCTTATTAGACAAAGCATTTTTTGCAAATTGAGCTAATCATTATCGAAATTCTACAACCACAGGTAAAATCTGTCTTCAGTAAACACAGATGTTTCCATTACTGAGCTAGGAGATGACAACTGGTGCTCATAAAGCTCTATGGAGAACTGTCACAGTGGTAAAAGGAGAATTTTCAGCAGAATGTCAGTGTATTTGTCTATCTCCTTCCATAGAATTTTGATCACCATTTGTCATCGATGGAGTTGGGAGAGATGTCCACCTGCCATATGAATGCACGGCCACCAGGTCACGCATGTGTATAGCCAGGTTTTGTCAGATACCAAGGGAAATGGGACCAGAGTAAAGGCTCATACCGAACCCTACTACAGCTCCATACAACCCTTGAGTAGTACTTTAGAGCCCGAGTCTGATTCAGGGAATTTGAGGAGTCCCATGTTTGATTTATCGAATCCACAGCCCTGGACATATCTATAATACGGATTCTAGAGAAGTCTATGGAGCCTTATTTTACCCACAAGTCATTAAATAACACAAAAATATCATGCCTTAGTCAAATCAGACATAAAATTACAAAAAAAAGTGTTCCACCTTAGACGCTTCTAGGGCGAATATTTCCATGTGGAGCACCTGACAGTGACGCACAGACTGTCGGCAGCTTGGCACTAGAGAGTCCAAGGGACTTCGTGTGAGGTCTAAGAGTGTTTTGCCATTTTAGGCCCAAAATAGGATATGAGTGTGAGATATTGACGCACAGGCCAGATGACGATCGAAACAGAAGAACTTTCCCAAAACTGCAGATGGAGATGGTCCAACAGATCAATATCAAGAAATGACCTGGGAACACGGCGTAACCTCTGTCATTGTGTAGTCTGCAAGGGAGAAGGCCGCAGGCTGAAGACTTCAGCAAGAGGAGATAAATGACGACGAGGCACAAAAACACAGAGGAGGAGAAGCTGGCACGTAACAGAAGATGAAGCAGAACGTCCTAAATACAATTATCCCGAGGCTCCCGGTGCCAGTTCGGTACCAGGACATGATTGATGACACAAGCACTATATTTGAGGCAAGCAAACCTACGCTGCTGTGACGGACTTAACCCCATCATTGTCCAAAGGACAAAAGATTAATACAATTGTAAAATTATAATAAAAAAACGATTTAGTGCAGCCATGCAATAAAACTTTTTCGATTAATCCAACTATAAAAAAGCTTATCTGTCATCCCCGATAAACGATAGATTAGTACGATCAATTATATGACCCAAATGAGTAACTAGAGCTTTTTCCACCTTTCTAGGGAAATAAAAGAGATCCAAACACAGCATATTCAAGGTGCTTTCTGCTAAAAATGGGGCATTCTGGTAACATTTTATAATACAAGATTAAAACAAGTCATCCATGTCTGAGGTTGGGTCAATCGGAATATTTATATCTATGTGTCTTTAATACCTTCTAGGACTTTGTACATTGTAATTGGTAACTTCAGAGATCAGGCCCTGGTGCAATGTGGGTAATATCCAGTGTACACAATGGTACAGATGTGAAAATGATTAGAGAATAGACAGCACATGATATACGATAGTCTATGTAAAGAAAAATGATTTTGAAAAGGAAACAACACCAATTCCCGTCGTCAATGTTTGGGATCCCGAGCGATTTTGAGAACTAGTCTGGGGACGGTCCTGCTGGAATGGAGCGTTGGCCATGAATGGGGTCACCCATACACTGTCGATTGGACTGCAGGAGATAGTGGAGCACTATGTCATCTCCTGAGCAGCTATTGCTTTATTCCAACAAGGAAGACCCCTTCTCGGGATCAGTGGAGGTGCTAGCAATTGGGCCCCCAGGGATCCAAAAATTGTCACCCATTCTACTTCCAGTAGGCCAATGTGTCCAGCACTGAAAATAGAGAATTCAGTGCCTCTTTCTACACACAGATGCAGCCGCCAAGTCGTCTCAGGTGAAGCCACTTTGGAAAAGTTGTTTGCCAGTAGCGGCTTTATTGGAGACTTTAGTCTGGAGAACCTGAAAGCCATCTGCACTATAAACTTATCCAAACCCTGAAGTGGTTATAAGACATGACGTAAGTCGGACCATGTGCACAGTAATGTCATTTTGACTTTGCTGTGCATTCTTTTCATATTATGGACTGCTTTTTCAGGCAAATTTCTGGTAGAATCCCTCTGAAAAAGACACTGCACATACCCATTTACAGAGTTTCAAAGATGCTGCAGTGTTCTACCTGCAGATTATATTGCCCCTTTATTGTAAACTGATCCACAAAGGTAATCTGAACTATGATTGGGTGGCATGGTGGCTCACTGGTTAGCAATGCAGCCCCTGAGGTCCTAGGTTCAATTACGGTACCTCCAGGCACGCCGGTTTCCTCCCACATTCCAAAGACATACCGATAGGATATTTAGATTGTGAGCCCCAATGGGGACAGTGTTTATTATATATATATATATATATATACACATATATACACATATATATACATAACACACACACACCGGTATATATATTGCTGATAGTTTGAATTGTCAACGGCTGACTTCCCTGCAGCTTTCCATAGCTAAATCAGTTCAATGCGGAAGTAGCCTTAAAGGGAACCTGTCACCTACCTAAAGCCTCCCAGGATGTCCCTGCATCTTCCTGTTACTATTTTAACTATCCCTTTCTATGCTAAATCTACCCTGTGACTGTGTAAGTGACAAAATGATTTTATTACACAGTCAGAGGGCAGATTTAGCATAGAAAGGGATAGTTAAGGTGCCGTCACACCTGGCGACGTCGCTAGTGACATCGCCGAAAAAGTGACATATTAGCGATGTCGCTAGCGACGTCGCGCTGTGTAAACGAGCGGCGCGACCGCGTTTTATCGCTGGTCGCAGGTTGACAGTTTACGGAAGAACTGTAAACCTGTCAACCGGCGACCTGCGATAAGGCTGGATCGCGGCGTGTGACATCGCCAGAGCGATGTCGGCGGCGATCCAGCCTACACCGCAGCGTTGCTGCGGATCGCTCGCTGGGCTGAGCCCAGCCCAGCGAGCGATGTCACCGCCCGCATCGCTGCGGTGTCGCCGGCCGCAGCAATGCTGTGTGACAGCTGGCCAGCTTTGCTATTCAACTCCGATATCGTTTTGGCATCGTTCCAGCATCGCGTTGTACGCTCAAGCCGTACAACGCGCACACGATATCGGGTCCAACTCGCAACCCACGTGACTTTTTGTCGGAGTTGGGTCGGAGTTGGACGCCGATATCGCGGCGTGTAAACCACCATCAGGGAAATTGTTAAGTCTGAGTCAGTAGCCGGAGGTCTGGCTTACTGACTGCAAGTCGGAGTTGGTGTCCATTTGGGTGGAGTCAGGGGTTTGGCTTACTGACTCTACAGCTCGGCTTAAAAGCAGTTGATTTTTTTTTTTTGCACAGCATTGACATACATGCTAATATGTCCTAAGCCTCTGAGCAAATAACAGATATTTTAAAATTCATCGGTAAGGCTGGTCTGTATACATACCACAATGAGACTGACCGCGGGTATCCCTGACCCAAATCTCCAGCATTATAGACACGTACAAGACTATCTTTGGGTTGGGAGAGCTGCTGCCGTTCGGAAAAATTATATACGGTAATTTTTCACTAGAATATGAGTCACATTTGCTAAGACTGGAAGAAAACCTTTACATGCTAATTATTTATATCTCTCCTCTCCCCTAACACCACAGAACTCTGGACAGGTGTTTCCAACGTTAGCATTTGAGCATTGGGTCCCAATCACACGGCAATATTTTCTATGACTAGAACACAAACAGAAAAGTAGACTTGTACATTTTGTAATCCAATTTGTTCATCAAACTTGTCCATTTAAAGAAATGGCGATGGAGTAAACAGAAAGCATTCAGATGTTTTTACTGTTTAATGGGCAAGAGTCTTGGATATTGGATTTTTTTTTTGCACTAGAAAACCAGATGTCAGAATGTTACCCTTTTCAAGTCGAGATGAACCAATTCTGCTTTTGCCAGAACGGCTGCTACATTCTTGGCATAGACTTTTACATTCCACGGTGTTGTGGTGGGTATGACACGAAAAGGGTCCCTCCTTTCGCACGTTTTGGAATGATGCAAATATGGGCTATGTGCTCTGCCATTGGTGACATGCCCAGCACTACAGCAACACAGGGGCCGACAGTTCTCACCAATGTGATGATGGGGTCGATATGGAGAAGTGGCAATCCCAACAGTCTGAAGTTGATCAGGAAGTCTCTAAAGAAGTGGATCTTTATGGTTGGCACGGTGGTTCAGTGGTCAGCACTGTATGGTTGCTCAGTGGTTAGCACTGCAGACTTGGAGCGATTGTCTGGGACCCCTGGGGGTTGCTGTACATATTGTCATGGGATCCTTAGGACACAACAGCAACGGATCTTTCCAAGGTCTAAAAGTAGCTACTGCTTTCTATGTCTGTTAGGCTGGAGGCAAAGTACTTGATACAGTTTAGGTAAAATATAAAACTTATACAATACTTAATCCCTCCCTAAAACAAATTCATTGAAGAAGGCAAGTGCGGGGGCTGGTGATTTCCACCATTCAGATTTAACCATCTTAATCTTTTTTTTTTTATTAAAAGGACTCGGTCAGCAGGTTTTTGCTATCTCATTTGAGAGCAGCATGATGTAGACCGAGAGCACCTGAATCCAACAATGTATCACTTAAGGTACCGTTACATGGCACGACATCGTTAACAACATCACTGATACATCACAGGTTTGGAGGCGTACCAGACAACTCGTTGCGTGTGACTCTGGCAAGTTGCAACGATAAATCGTTGGATCGGAGTTGCAGGTTTACCAACATTTTGGAAAGCCTGACTTTCTCAACTCCAGCAACCTGCTGCATCGTTATGTGTGACACGCGATAACTAGGTCATGGACGACTTTGCCCATTCACAGCAATGAGCAGGGATCGGTTGCGGGGTTTGCGAACGATATCTGCTCCAACATCGTTGGTGAGTTGTCTACGATATCTAGACATGTGACATCTCACCAGCGATGTTGAAATGATGTCAAAAACGACCGTACGCCCCCGAGATCGTTGCCGACATCATTTCAACATCGTGCCATGTAACGGTACCTTTAGATTATAGGGTGCAGCAATTCTGACACAATTGGAGTTTTTAGATTTAGCAATGCAGCAAAGCTGAGAAAGCTAACTCCCCCCACACCAGGCTCTCTATATACACTGCCTATAGGGGGCATGCCAGACCAGCTGACTTCTAGCTGACCTAGTCTGGCAATGATGACCTCCAGAAGCTAAAAAAACATTTCAGGCAAACAACAGTACACAGTGTGATAAAAACATTGCTGAAATCTGTTTGTTAATTCTACATCAGATTACATAGCAAAAACCTGCTGACAGATTCCTTTTAAGTCTATTCAACTGATTGATAGCCATAGCTTCCATGCAGATCTATACGTTTCCAACATTACAAAACTATAAAACAAAAATCCTGTGGCTAGAAAGGAGGAGGACTGCAATATCAGACTCCCAACAAAGGGTCGGTTTGAAGATGGTAACCATACAAACAACTGTGTATGATACTTTGGAGATGTAGACAGGAAACGGTAGAATTTTAGTTACTGTATATACTCGCGTATAAGCCGAGTTTTTCAGCCCAAAAATTGGGCTGAAAAGTCCCCCCCTCGCTTATACGCGAGTCCACTGTATACTGTATACATACAGCCCCCGCCCCCATCGCATACAGGGCCCCTTTCTGAACCAAACCGTAAAGGAATAATCATTATACTATCCCTGCCGGGTGTCCCGCGCTATCGCCTCCTCGGTATCGGCTTCTGTCAGCTATCACCTCTGGCGCGCGGCTGATATGCTGCACGACCAAGGAGGAGTCGGAGAAGCTGGATGAACCGGAGCGCGATGGCGGCGCGACAGCGGCATGGATGGTATAATGATGTATCTACAGGTTTGCGGCAGCAAGGGGGGGCCTGTATACTAGCACTGGGGCTGCTGTATAACCCTGGGGCTGCTGTATACACCACTGGGGCTGCTGTTATATACCACTGGGGCTGCTGTTATACTACCACTGGGGCTGCTGTATACTACCACTGGGGCTGCTGTATACTACCACTGGGGCTGCTGTATACTACCACTGGGGCTGCTGTATACTACCACTGGGGGCTGCTGTATACTACCACTGGGGCTGCTGCTGTATACTACCACTGGGGTCTGCTGTATACACCTCTGGGGCTGCTGTATACACCACTGGGGCCTGCTGTATACACCCTGGGGCTGCTGTATACACCACTGGGGCTGCTGCTGTATACACCACTGGGGCTGCTGCTGTATACACCACTGGGGCTGCTGCTGTATACACCACTGGGGCTGCTGCTGTATACACCACTGGGGAGGCTGCTGTATACACCACTGGGGGCTGCTGTATACACCACTGGGGAGGCTGCTGTATACACCACTGGGGAGGCTGCTGTATACACACTGCTGGGGGCTGTATATACCACTGGGGAGGCCTGTATACCACTGGGGGGCCTGTATACCTGTGCTGGGGTCCACCCTCGGCTTATAACGAGTCAATAGGTTTTCCCAGATTTTGGGGGCAAAAGTAGGGGGGTCGGCTTATACACGAGTATATACGGTATTTATTACGTTTTATTTTTTTTTTTAAATCAAGAAAATTCACAAAGTTGCTTCATATCCTATCAAAAAATGTATTAAAACAAGAAAGAAAAATAATTGAGAAATACTAAGTATCCTTTCCCTATTAGAAGCACATCATGGGGTCTGAGGCAGAACCCCACCTGTTAGAATTTAAAACACAGAATTTAAAAGGTCATTTGATCAGAGAGCAGCTGAAAGCATGCTAAACACTCCGCATATTCTCACAAGGAACCATCACATTTCTGTCTTTTGACCTAAAGGCTTCTGGAAAGGTCAGTAGGTTCAGGAATGCAAAATATGACAGATTTTACTTTCTGCAGAGATAACACTTTTTCCACCAATGGCATTTACAACGCAGGATGTCAAATGATAGATCAGATATTAAATGGACGACACCTTTGCCGCTAACAATAGTTTCAGACCCCGCGCTGGTTGTTTTTTTTAATAAGGCCACGTGTACATGTTGAGTATTTCGTGAGTTTTTTACACCTCAGTATTTGTAGGACAAAACCAGGAGTGGGGCAGTCAAGGGTCTACATTTCCAATATTCTCATGGTTGAATGGGTGTATCAAATCTATCTTTGTACCACAAGGCGGCCATACTCGAGGCCACAAAGGATTGGTGGGCTTGGGATTGTCGAGCCCCAGGCCTTGGGGCACTCGGGTAACAGGCTCGGTGGGTGTTCTCATGGGGGATGTCACAGGTGGCAGCGCCTGAGCCAGTGGCCTGGGTGACATTTCATTAAAGGGTGTATGTACAGGGGATTAGAGCTAGTTATGTGACGCCACCTGTAGTACCTGGTGATGGGTCACCAGCGCCCCCAGAGTCCTCTGGAGGTTCATGGTAATGCGGCTAAGTTGGCAAACCTCCCTACAGGTGGAGCTGGTCCTCCGGGGCAGCGTTCCTGTAAGTTAACAGGTTGATGGAGATAACCACACTGAGGCAAAGTCACTTTCTCCCAGGTACTTTACTGTAAACGTTCAGTAGTAAATACAGAGTCCACAGTTCAGCATCTGTTGTTAAAGTAACAGGTAGCTCTACAGGTGGCTGCGAGTGGGTCTTAGGTGGTATGGTGGTGGGACCCATGGTGTACCTTAGTTGATGAACTCGTGTCCTTTCTTCCCCGCCTAGGATAAGTCTATACCAAATGGCTCCGTGTAGGTAGTATTGGGGCTCCCCCCCCTCGTGGTGAGGAAGCAGGCAGACCGCTCCGTCTGGCAGGGTGCTGCGGCTGTTAAACAAAGCACAACAGCCGGTTGTGGACTGCAAAGATAAACCTTGGCCGGATCCTCGGGCCTGGCAATGCCGTGGTGGACTGGAGAATCCCCTGGAGTATGGTCGCTCCACACTGGGGTTCTCACTTTCTCTCTAAGGCCCAGACTCCTCACGTTGGGCGCCCTCTTTCAGGATCTCCTTAAGACACTCTTTCTTCCTTCCTCCGGATCAACGTAGAGCCGTCGGGGTGACCCTTCCGTCTCGCTCCACACTCTTTTCTAACTGTCCCGACTCCCTCCTCCTCCGACTGGCCACTCTTAGTTCTCTCTGAGGTGAATATATCTCCCTCCCGGGTAAACTCACACCATTCTGCTAATGTGGGAGTGCTGGATTGGGGCCCACCCACCAACCTAGGCAGGGGCGGACCTACCGTGGTGCAGCTGGTTTAGCTCCCGGGTAGGGGGCCCCTCAAGCACCTGTAGGGGGCCCCCGTGACCCTGTGACAGAGGAGAGGTTAACTGAGGGAAGCCACTTGCCTCCCTTGGCTGTTCCGCTCCTCCTCCCCTCCGCAGCCCTGGCTCCCTAGGGTTCACTTGCAGCTGGGGCAATTACACCTCTTTTACAGGTGCAATACCCCCTGTGACGCCTCACTACGTGGAGCACCACAGGATGTTTAAAAAAGAAATAAAAACCAGGAGTGGAATAATCAGAGGAAAAGTATAATAAATACAGAAGTGGTGACATGTTTCTATCACCCACTCCAGGTTTTGGACACAAATACTGAGGTAAAAAACTCACCAAATACTCAGTGTATGATCAAGGCCTATTAGGACCTCACCTGACCCATTAGGACAGTGATGGCGAACCTATGACACGCGTGTCAGCACTGACACGCGTAGCCATTTTCAGTGACACGCGGCCGCCGGAGAAACTACAAGTAGGACTCGGACACAGCAGCAAAAAACTGTTGCGAGTGGGATTTCCAAAACGGCAATGCGAGCGCTTTCCGAGACATCTGCGATTTGTAAATCGCACATTACTCGCTATTATTCGCTTCCCCATTCATTAACATTGGACTCGCTAGACTCGCAACGAGTAGCGAGTCCCGGGGTCGGACTCGCTAGAGTCAAGCGATTCCGAGTAATTTAGGACTCGCCCATCACTAACTACAGGGCCAGGTGCAGTAGCTGAGGAAAAAAAATGTGCTGGAGGTCTGTAGGCCAGAACAGCAGAGCTCCGGCACAGAGCGTCTAGTCCTGGGACTTCCGGTAAGCGGAACTTCTGGCTGGCGCAGCAGGGAGCAGCGGAATGCTGTGGGGGACGCATATCTGAGGCCCTGTGATCGTTGTCTGGAGGTCCAGTGATTACTACAGCAACCATCCTCCAGTGAAAGGTTCTGGGCAGAATCTGGGGTGTCATGAATGTGTGATTGGCCATTACTGAGATAAGTGAGGGGGAGGCTGGAAGAGGCCTGTGCTATGGGTGCCGTTTCCCGCCATTAATTTACATAAGGAACGCCATCTTGCAGCATACAGACTCCATTTCACCCTATTAATCTCTATTTCTGCTTATTAACTCTGCCCTTTCCTAAAAGACAGTTAACCCCTAATTGCCTGCAGGGCTGTCTATAAATCTTCTGTCACTGCCCCTCTGATGGAGAAGCCAAAAAAACCAAGGTTAAGTAAAGGAAGTGGTAGTAGCAGTAGCCGACCCTTTCAAGAGACATGGACACAGATGTATGACACTTTTAGCACCCTGAAAAATATAGCAATGGCTTTACTTACTATTTTTCCCTCTACGTACTTTTGTGAGACCTTATTCTCAGCATTAAATAATATCAAAACCAACTAAAGAAACAGATTGACAGATAACCTTAGTAGCGCTTGCTTGGCCTTGAAGTGTACAAAATACCAACCTTCAATTGAAGATTTAGCCAATGAAATTCAGCAACAAAAAATTCACTAAATCAGTGATGGCGAACCTGTGGCATCCAGCTGTTGCTATTGCTGGACTGCCACAGGTTCGCCATCACTGGAAGAATTCCCCCTCCCCCTCACTTATCTTAGTTCATGACACCCCACATAAGTTAAATAACAGCAAGACCAACAAAAGAAACCAACTGACAGATTAACAAAGAAGTCACTAAGCAGGTAAGTTAAATAATTATACATATTTGTTATGTAAACTATAAATATCGTAAAATTATGTTTTTTTTTCTGAAGGTGACACACCACCCGAGTTATGCTCGTTTTTTTGGCGAATTTTGACACACCAAGCTCGAAAGGTTGCCCATCACTGCATTAGGATATGAGCACATGTTGAGTATTTAGTGAGATTTTTACCTCAGTATTTGAAAGACAAAACCAGAAGTGGAACAATCAGAGGAAAAGTATAAGGCCACGTGCACACACAGAGTATTTGATGAGTTTTTTACCTCAGGATTGTAGCCAAAACCAGGAGTGGATAATTAAATACAGAAGTGGTGACGTGTTTCTATTAGGGCTGCTTTACACACACAAACTTCTGTGTCCAACTTCTAACGATGACTCTGGTTGCAGTGAAAATCATGGGACACCATCTTGCTCGCATTTTGTGGCTGTGTAACAAATATAACACAATGTGTCCACATGATTTTCACTGCAACCAGAGATCTAGTTCAGAAGTTGGCCACAGATACTGTGTGTGTAAAGCGGCTCTTATAGGTGTGGTTTATACAACGTCCCGATAATCGTGGCGATTATCGTAGGCAACGGCGCTGTAGCTGGCATTTATCTGAGCGCTGTTTCCGTATACTACCATCGGCGTTTACCCTCTGCGTAATCGGGAAACAACGGCACTAACGATGTTACCCACAACACCAGTAACGACCATTTACATGGGAGTTAATAGGTGATTTGCGAGTACACATCGTAGTTGTGCTGTTACACGCTACGATGCTGCTACAACGGCCATGCGATATCGGGCGGTTGAAGAGCACGCTCATTCAACCCCGATATCGTTTTGGCATCGTTCCAGCATCGCGCTGTACGTTCAAACCGTACAACGCGCGGCCCGATATCGGGTCCAACTCGCGAACCACGTGACTTTTTGTCGGAGTTGGATCGGAGTTGGACTCCGATATCGCGGCGTGTAAACCCGCCATTAGACTTTTCCTCTGATTGCTCCACTCCTGGTTTTGGCTACAAATCCTGAGGTAGAAAAACTCATCAAATACTGAACGTGTGCACATGGACTAATAAAAACACGTCACCACTTCTGGATTTATCACCCACTCCTGGTTACTTATACTTACCTCAGCCGCTGCTTGTTGCCTCTATCATGACAGCTACATCCATTTTGCTAAATTCACGTGAAAAAAAATACAAAAAAAACACAATACAATAATGCGGAAATTTGGTTACATTTGAGCAAAATTAATTTCCACTCAGGCGTTACATGCTGCTAAAATGAGAGCAAGGTGAATCAGAGCCCGGTTGCATTATGGAAGTCAGTTATATTATTCTCTAAAACACTCCAGCGTTTCTCAGCAATGCTGGAGGCGACTGATGCAGGGCTATAGAGTTGGTAAGCCAAATCTCCGACATCAACTCAGACTCCTCAATTTCCCTAAGGGCCACTTTACACACGCCAACTTACCGTATATACTCGTGTATAAGCCGACCCGTGTATAAGCCGACCCCCCTACTTTTGCCCCCAAAACCTGGGAAAATCTATTGACTCGCGTATAAGCCGAGGGTGGACTCCAGCACAGGTATACAACCCCTAGCAGTGAGGTATACAGCAGCCTCCCCAGTGGTAGTATACAGCAGCCTCCCCAGTGGTAGTATACAGCAGCCCCAGAGGTATATGCAGCCCCAGAGGTATATGCAGCCCCAGAGGTGTGTACAGCAGCCCCAATATACAGCAGCCCCAGTGGTATTGCAGCCCCAGTGGTATTGCAGCCCCTATATACAGCAGCCCCAGTGGTATTGCAGCCCCTATATACAGCAGCCCCAGTGGTATTGCAGCCCCAGTGGTGTATACAGCAGCCCCTATATACAGCAGCCCCAGTGGTATTGCAGCCCCTATATACAGCAGCCCCAGTGGTATTGCAGCCCCAGTGGTATTGCAGCCCCTATATACAGCAGCCCCAGTGGTATTGCAGCCCAGTAATGCAGGGCCCCTATATACAGAAACCCCAGTGGTATTGCAGCCCCTATATACAGCAGCCCCAGTGGTATTGCAGCCCAGTGGTATTGCAGCCCCTATATACAGCAGCCCCAGTGGTATTGCAGCCCCAGTGGTGTATACAGCAGCCCCTATATACAGCAGCCCCAGTGGTATTGCAGCCCCAGTGGTATTGCAGCCCCTATATACAGCAGCCCCAGTGGTATTGCAGCCCCAGTGGTATTGCAGCCCCTATATACAGCAGCCCCAGTGGTATTGCAGCCCCAGTAATGCAGGGCCCCTATATACAGCAGTCCCAGTGGTAGTATACAGGCAGCCTCAGTAATACAGGGCCCCCCCCTCATGCTCCGGTCTCCTGTAAAGCAAGTTATACTTATCAGTGCCCGCTGCCGTCCGCGCCCGCCGCTGCCGACATCCCGATCCTCCGTCTTCATGCATCTTCTTCCTGTTTCCTGTGCGCGTCGCCGGTAATGACGTCACTGCCTGCGACGCGCACAGAGCAGGAAGAAGATGAATGAAGATGGAGGATCGCATGTCGGCAGCGGCGGGCGCGGACGGCAGCGGGCACTGATAAGTATAACTTGCTTTACAGGTGACCGGAGCATGAGGGGGGGGCCCTGCATTACTGGGGATGCGGGGGCTGCTGTATACCGCTGTATACAGCAGCCCCCGCACTGACTCGCGTATAAGCCGAGGGGGGTACTTTTCAGCCCAATTTTTGGGCTGAAAAACTCGGCTTATACGCGAGTATATACGGTATCTGTCCAACTTCTGGCCAACTTACTGGTTGCAGTGAAATCATGGACACATTGCTCCATTTTGTGGCTGTGTACAAATGGAGCAATGTGTCCATGATTTCACTGCAACCAGTAAGTTGGTCAGAAGTTGGACAGATAGGTTGGTGTGTGTAAAGTGGCCATAAATCCAACCCTGACTCCACAGCCCTGGATTGACGGGTCACTTGTTATATATACACACGAGAAAAAGTTTGGGCAGCATGAATTGCCTTGATTGGTTTGCTTTAATGAAACCCAATGACACTTGAAAGAGAACAAAAAAATAGGATTTGTCCCAAAAGCTTGACAACTTTACTTTAAGCATTATGCCAGCATTTTTCTTTTTCCAATGTTGGAGTGCTGCTTTTAACATAAGGTCTCTATTCCCTGGTAATATACTCACTCTCCGGCAGCTTCACCTTTTTTCAACATTACTCCGGTCCCATGGCGCCATCTGGTACCTGTAACTTCTGACTGGCCGGAAGTCAGAAGTTATGTCACAAGCTCTCAATAAAAAAGTCTATAAGAGCCAGAATGAGGCTCTCATACTATTCATTTGATTTGTGGCCTCCCGCGCAATCCATGAAACACTGGAGCAGCTGGAAGGTCACAAAATAGAGAAGACTGAGCGGAGCAACAGTGATAACAGATGAAGACACTGGACCGCGAGTATAAGACCGGGGGCAGGGACTTAATTTAAAGCAGCACCCCAGATCTAAAATAAAATTTAAAAAATGCTGGAGTGGTGCTTTAATGGGAGTCTCGTGTCTTCATATACCGTATGTACGGGTAGGTTCACACTGCTATTTTCTCCAAAATCAAGTAAAACTGTTCAATTTTGCTAACCAGACTCTCATCAGAGTGATCCGTTTTTCTCAGAGGTGCAAAGAAAAAAGAAAAAAAGAAAAAAAAGTTTCTCCACTTTCTCCATTCTGTCAGTCTGTAAAAATCGGACCGTGATCAGATGTTTAACAATTATTTTTGTTCTATGTTATGCCGTTTTAAAGGCTACAAGTTTATCTGACGCATGCAAAAAACTCCGTTAAATCTGACTTGAAATGCTGCTTGATTCTCGAAACCCTGTGCTACTGGTGGAGGCAGAATGCGGACATACTGTCCCCGCGCTGGCAGCAACATGTCTGATAATTCCGATCTCAGGACCTCGGGCCAATTTATAGCACTGCTCATGTGAACAAGAGGCGTCCAGGAATTGGGATCAATGACCTCAGTGCTGAACTCTTTAACAAAAGGAAAACATTGACAGGCAAGAAGCTGCAACGCCAGCTTTATGGCGAATTACAAAATGTCTGGAGTGATAAAGACTTCATAACTGGGCTGTTATAAATGTGTAAAAAAAAAAAAAGACACGGCACTTCTGGTATGGGTGCTCAGTCATGTAATTAGAAAGATATAAAAAAAGGCATCAGGTGGAAATGACAATGCTGATTTATTTGATGGTATTTTACCAATCCAAAATGCAGAGTAAAAATGTTTCGGTCACATTCAGACCTTCATCAGTGCAGCATGCAACACCTTGCTGTGCCCCCCAGAGGGACCCTAACAATCAATCTGCTCTCTGTGAGGTGCCAGCTCACTGTGTGCAGTAAAGGGAGCTGTGTATTTGTGCCAGAGCGATAATTATTAGTGAAGAGTCCGAGCATCCCGGCGGTATTCGGTGCTCGCCGAGCATCCTGAGTACCGGGATACTCGTGCGAGTAACAAGTAGCGCTGAGCATGCTCGCTCATCACTAACTATGACTCCACAGCCCTGGTCATCCCTACTATGGATAGCATCACATCGCCCCAGTGCATGTCCAGAATGTCATACCAAGACTGATCGCAAATTTATAGACTCATAAGCAGATGTGAGGCAGTCATCTATGCTCAGGAGACCCACGGCAGTGTCAGGTATTCCGATCCGAGCATGATTGGTGGGCCACAGACATATGAAACTAGAATGGGCGCATTCATAGAGTAAGTGGCTATCCAGTTATCATTTTGGAGGGGTTTTCAAATGTGAATTGGAAAAAAAAATATAAAAAAACAGGAAGCAGGCTCTAAAAAACTGAAAATAATCCACTGCCCATCATCTACCTCTGTCCAAGAGGAAGAGCAGCAGGAAACTGCAAGGCTAAATGTTCACTGAAATCATTATCATAACTTCAAAAGCACACATCCACTAACGCCAACACCTTTTCATCTCCAGATTGACTGGAGTTTTTACAGTTTAAAGGGAACCAACCACCTCAGAATACCCTAATACACAGTTAGTACATGTCCCTGCACCCTAAGAATACCTTTCCAGCACTGTTTTTGTGTAAAATCTTGCATTAGTATAACTGATATAAAGAGTTTATAAACTTACTAGCCTGGAGACATCCGGGCGTATCCCTCCTTCTGTTATACTTCAGGGCTGTGCATTGCATGTCTGTGCTCCCCCTCCCTCCATGCCTGCTGCCCTGCCCTGATGGGCGTGATCGTTATCTCCTCTGCACAGAGGGAGGGGGAGCACCGCCATGCAATGAATGCACAGCCCTGAAGTATAACAGAAGGAGGGATACGCCCAGATGTCTCCAGGCTAGTAAGTTTATAAAGTCTTTATATCAGTTATACTAATGCAAGATTTTACACAAAAACAGTGCTGGAAAGGTATCCTTAGGGTGCAGGGACACGTACTAACTGTGTATTAGGGTGATCTGAGGTGGTTGGTTCCCTTTAAACTGAACGTCTCCTCTAACAGCTGCTGCTTTACTGATTCTGGAATAGTTTTTCTTTCTATTCTTTGCCCCTTTGTTCCAAAATTGAGCCCCAAGATGCAAATGCTCCCTTCAACCAACAGGGCGTAAACCCCAGAACTTCTCTGCGTGGGTTGGTCTTTTCTCTGCTGATGCTGGCCAATCAAAATATTGCCACACCCACAGAAAAATTCTATGATAAACGCTCATTTGGCTGAAGGAAAAATTTGTATTACGAGACATAACCTTGGAAGGGAAGAAGACCGTGGAGTCGTAGTTCATTTTGGTGGAGTCTGATTTATGGAAATTGGAGGAGGTTTGGCTGATCGACTCCAACTCCATAAGCATGTCTGTTAAGTCAGAGACCATTTGGTGGAATTGAGTCGGATTCAGGGAAATTGAGTAGTCGAAGGTTTGGCTTACCGACTCCACAGCCCTGAAGGAAAGGAGACAGTGGTAAAAGAAAAACTGATCCAGAATCAATGGAGCAGAAGCAATTCAAGGAGGTATTTGTAAAATTCCAGTGAAAGGTTTTCTCTAAAGGGTGCCATTGAATGCTATAATTTTCTGCAGCATCTGAGAGTATGGCCAGGGGTTGATTTCCCTGGTGATAGGAGGGTTAGTAGAGCCAGATTAAGTAGAAGGTAATTGCAAGGTAGCCTGAAAATACAAAATGTATGATAAATGTATTATCACTGGTGGTCCATCCACCACTTGGGATCCCACTAATTCCCAGAAAAGGGATGCAAAAGTCTTCTGTATCAATACGAATGATGTGCACTCTCAACCACTACTCTTACTTCTAGTGGACTGCTGGAGATCACATTTTCTGCCGTCCCATAGAGGTCAATGTCTTCACTTTGCATTTATTTGTGGATGAATATATTGAAATTCCTCAGATTATATATATCGGATATATACAGTCACACCACAAATTACAAGAGTAGACGAAGAAATCATCTGAATCTCTTTGCATATTTCTATGTATCCGTTATTCTTTCTAGGAATGAGAACTCTCTAGGTCAATCCCCGATGTACGCTCCGGATTTTCTCCCGAGTGCGTACTGCAATGGATGCTATATAAACTAAGAAAGATTACCGTAGTCTACAGAAACCGCCCGATACATGACATTCTTAGGAAACACTGGAAATTAAATCCCCAATAACGTAGGCAACAACCACCTGCCACCTTTACTGACGTACAAGGCTGCCGCAACATGTGATACAAAAGGCAGGGAAACAAAGAAGAAATAATCCAGCCCGGTCACCAGTAACCGTATAATGTCAAGGTAATGACGTCACCGAAAATATTCCTTCCCATTGTGAAGATGTCTGGACCATGGGAACGGTCGGCTTACTCACAGGACGGTGTGTTCTTAACTCCCCGCAATGTGGAAACCGGATAAGAGATTAATTACAGGGCACGGTGGTACAGACTCTAATTTAAACCTGACAATGGTTAACTTTAGGGCTGAGCTGAACTGTAACGCTACAGCAACTGAGAGGGTGGGTTTTAGACCCGAGTTTCGTTCTGCTCAGGTACCCGGTAGAAAATTGGCAAGTGCTTCTTATGATTGTACACTTGAAAGACCAAAAAGCACTAGTTTGTTTTGTCTTTTAAGAATAAAAACAAACCTTTATCTAAACTAATGAACTGGTGAAGAAACATTTACGTCAGTTTTGAAGGATGGCATTATGTCCGCTAGCCTTGATCCAGAGGACGCAGGAGTGGATTTGAGGCTACTTTTACCTGTCATACGTGATGCAAAAGAAAATGTAATCCTGTCAAGAACAACTCTGTCTTAATCTTGTTCGACCATGACCACCACCCCTTCCTACCCACCCCGAGCCTCGCTAAACTCTACTTATCAAAAGGTTGTCTGAGCGATAACGACAATTTAGCAAAAATTGTCATTTTTAATTGCAAAAAATTAAATAAAAGTTGTAACATTTCAAGCAGTTTTACACCTGAATTCTGGAGCAAACTAATGCAGTGACTCCATAGCATATTGGAAAGTCTCAGTGATTGTTTCCTGTGGGAATTTCTAGTATAATATGTATTAGAACATTTTGCTATATTGCTCACGATGGCATTGTGGCTTCTATTTTTACAGGATTCATGATGGACCCCTGCCGTCCTGATGATTTAGGAGTTTTCTTTAGCTCCTTTGACTTATAGGGTTTTTTTCCAAAGCATATCTGCTGATCGCTGGAGGCTCTCAGCGATACTAGTCTTGGGACCTCCACTTAAACAAAACAATGCTTGGCATCTGCTCCATTCATTACCAATAGGACTTTACTAGGGTTTTTCTTCCAGTCCCAAAGACAATGAATGGAACAGAGGTCACATATGTTCACACGAAGTTCTCTACAACCCAGTTCATGGGGTTCCATAGCTCCACTAGCTCTGTCTCGAGTCTAACAACTGGACCCCCCCCCAGTGATCAGCATGTTATCAATCTCTTATGAATAGGGGATAACTTGTGATTTGGGAAAAACCCTTCAATATTAAGTCTCTGCTCTTGCTGTAGTACTAAGGCTACCAAAATGTAGCACAAGGCTTTGTTCACACTAGTAGATTAAGTTCACGATTTTACGTTGGTATTTGGTCTCTGTCAGACAGATGTAATGCTTTTTAACACCGTTATTAGGGATTCAACACCCAGACCTAATGTGAACTGACTGTAAAATGACTGTCTGTCTTCAGATGCAACTTTTTTAAACTTGGGTATCTGTATTTGGGGCTAAATAAATCAGTTTTGCCACTGGGATACTTTAAGAATTTTGTCTTCTACAGCCCCTTTGTTAGACTGGGGTGCCACTTGCGAGAGACTCGCATAACATCACCTTTCATGGCCACCCGCTCTCCGTACAGGAGCACACAGATGCAAGTACGGTACTCCTATGTGGCTGAACACTCCTTTCTGCTTAGCTGGCAGCTATGCCAGGTGATGCGATGCAAGACTCTTGCATGTCTCTCGCAAATGGGACCTCCCCCCGCCTGCAGTGTCTATTATTGACTGCAGAACGAGTCAATCGAGTGTCAGGTCAGTGAGCTGGTTCTGATAATCTGCCAGGAGATTTTTAATCCAATCTGTTTTATTTCGGAGCTCCTCTCAGCCGATTGAGGACCACAGACCACACCAAAGTTGAATGTACAAGGAAACAAAGAGCCTGTAAAAGCCAAAACGATTCCAAATTTTAAATACGGTAAATGACAATTGCAAAAATCATTTTGGAGGCACAACTTCTTTAATTGTACCAGAGAAGCCTGGGGTGCACAAAGTTCAGTTCTGACAACATGTGCACGTGGCCTAACTGTTTGAGTATTTGATGATTTTTTTACCTCAGTGTTTGCAGCCAAATCCAGGAGTGTGGTGATAAATACAGAAGTGGTGATGTGTTTCTATTATACTTTTACTCTGATTGTTCCTCTCCTGGATTTGGCTACAAATCCTGAGGTAAAAAACTCACCAAATACTCAACGTGTACACGAAGCCTAATAAAGTTGGAATATACCATTAGGGCCACCTGCACACATTGAGATATTTGGGGAGTTTTTTACCTCAGTATTTGTAATATAAAGCCAGGAGTTGGTGATAAATACAGAAACGGTGATGTGTGTCTATTAGGGCCACTTTACCACACCAACTTATCTATCCAACAACTTACTGGTTGCAGTGAAATCATGGACACATTGCTCCATTTTGTGGCTGTGTATAATGGAACAATGTGTCCATGATTTCACTGCAACCAGTACGTTGTTGGACAGATAAGTTGGTGTGTGTGTAAAGTGGCCCTTATACTTTTCCTCTCATTGTCCCACTCCTGGTTTTGTCTTACAAATACTGAGGTAAAAAAATTCACCAAATACTCAGTGTGTGAATTATCCTTACACACGATAACAGGTACTGCACATCAAATTGACGGTCTTGACAAAAATGGTAACCAGAGCCTACATTTCTTTTTGCCCCAGCGCAATTAAGAATATGAAATTAAGGACTATTTCACAGATTTAGTCCTTAGGTAATTCAATGATTATTTTTTTCCTAAGTTTACCAAGTTCTGAAGCACCGTAAGTTCATTGAGGAGCCAAGAAAGGGTTAAGCTATGTATACTGGGGAGAGGCCCCATCAATCCCCTCCAGCCTATAGTTCCTCCACATCTCAGGGAGGGGCTTTCCCCAGTCCAGAAACATGTTGAGTTGTTATATAAACCATCTCCTCCTCACCTCCCGGGGGACTGAGACACACGTAAAGAAGCCCAAAGAGAAAAAACATGGGGTATTGCCCTTTGCCTCCAATCAGATGGCCGCTTTCATTTTTCTCCAGCAAAGTTACAAAACTAGTTCTGACAATCGAGTCACGAGTAAAAGAGACCTTGAAGCCAATAACAGAATTTATGAACCCTGCAGCCTCTGGCAGACGGTCCTTAAGGGATTACGCTACTCCTGCACATGTCTATGGACAAATAAGATATCTGTCCTCCCTCATTATTACTCAGACGCACCCATCACTTTTCTTGCAAAATTGCAAATATTCATTGCATGCTGTATTAAAAATATACAAGTCCGCTAACCAATCCCCAGTTGCCCCATTCCAACACTATATGGTCCCCAGCCAGTCTCTATTTCTTGCAGCAAGAATAATGCCCAACTAGGATGTATTACTAAAGCACAAAAACAGAGTTTACCACAGGACTAGAAAGCATAAGAAAGGGAGAGTTGGAGGATCCTATTCTGATGCTGCTGGCCCCCACGATCTTTCCTTATTGATTCCTGTCGCTCCTGTCTAGGGCTGTGGTAAGGCAAACATCCGACTCCAACTCAAGATTCCTTCATTTCCCTCAATTCAACTCCACGATTTCGACTGGCAATTATCAGAATGAGTTCATGAACAAAACAACTAAAGGGCTGTGCCAATCCATTAATTTTTTTTCATAAACTGTACAGAAAAAAAACCAAAAAAGTCAAGTTTGCAATCCTGCGTATAGGAGGGCCTCTACTTATTGAGTTTCTTCTGACCTACTCTGACCAGACGGTAATATTGCCTGCAGAGATGAGCCATCATGTGTCAGTCTCTGTAGAAATAATTTCTGCTTCTAGTAGGTATTACAGGATGAAACCTTACATGTGGGCGTCACGTGCAGGATATTCATAACCCACAAGAAGCAATGAAGAAGAAACAGTGAAAGACGAGAGTTTGAGAGGTGGAAGTTCGCTCGTGACGGTCAGGTTTTCCCTCGAGTTGCACCTTAATGGCCCACAGTGCGCTCTACTTGCCCAAACTTAGGAATCTTTGTTCAAAAGTCATTTTAAGAAGCATTTAGCATTGCAGAGCAGCCAGCTAATCACCGAACATCGCAACGACAGGTAAAGGAGATCTGATATCTTCAGGAGAACAAGGAAATCTCTGTTCTTCTATGGGAAAGAGAGAGCATCTATATGAGCAAAAATAAAGCCAACCCAGCAAAGTATTAGCTTACTCATTTTTTGAAAAGGCTATTTATAGGCAAGCAGAAGGTCTGCCAGGAAACACTTCTAGACGTTCATTATTCAATGTCATTGCCAAGGTATTGCCTGAATCCAGCCCAGGCCAAGAGAAAGCGATGAGGGTGGGTGAGGGGAGTGGAAGCCTGTTCCAACAATACGTGAGCAGGTAAACTCAAGTGTTGAGCTTGTGACGGCTTGTTCCATGAAATAACATGAAAAAGACAGACAAGGTGGTAAAAACAAAGTTTAAAGATCTAAGCGACGGGCGACCCCGTAGCGAGCGGAGCAAATTATAAATTTTGCAAGATGGATCTAGGGATTCATTGTTTTGGAATTCAACCTCGACGCCCTGGGAAGGCTTAGAGAATGGAGAACTTGAGGCTGAATCATATGGTAGAGAAGGAGCCGATGCCAATTCCACAGCTGTTCAGCTGAAACAGTCCGTACTTGCCAAAGATGAGAACATATCATAGGTGGAAACAGCTGGAAAAGAGGGAGAGTCATCCATTGCTAAAGAAAAGGAGGACAAAGCAGATCTTATTAAAGGGAAGAAGCACCTTAATTCAACTGTAAATACGTACATCCACCGATAGATACCCCTTCTGCCCAATCCAGCCTGGCTGTTTCAGGAACTGTATCGCCAGTTCGGTCTCTCCACAGTCTTTGCCAGATCGGGTGGGAGAGGGCCAGTGGAAGTACACTTCCAAATCTTTTTTTTTTTGTTTTGAACTGAGTCTTAAGGGGAAAAAAAAAAATAGATAAAAAACTAAAGATAAATTATTCACTAAAAATGGTGCAAATTGATTCACAGGACTCGGTCCAATGGCCACTTCGCCAGCAGTGCTGTGGAGTTGGAGTTGTGGAGTCAGTGCCCATTTAGGTGGAATTAGATTCAGGGAAGTTGAGAAGTCTGAGGTTTGGCCCATTGCTGCACACCAGGGCTGTGGAGTAGGAGATGTAGTCGGAGTCCACGTCACACACACAGATATCTGTGCACATATTGTTCGCAGATCTCTGGTTGCAGTGAAATCATGGACAAATTGTTACAATTTGTGGCCGTATACAAATGGAACAATGTGTCCATGATTTCACTGCAACCAGAGATCTACGAACAATGTCTGCACAGATATCTGTGTGTATGACGTGGCCCTTACATTCAGGGACAATTGAAGAGTGATTTCGGAGGACTGGATTACCGACTCCACAGTCTTGGTTGTGGGTGCTGGATAGGAGCCCCACAACAGTCCATTATACTACCGAAACCTCTGCTTCTTTATTGATTAGCCACCTTGCACACTATCCTTTTTGCAGTGTTGTGCCAGGTTGGCTAACCAAACAAAGAGCCACGGATGTAGGCAGGCTCCTCTCCAGCAACTACAGACTACATGATAAATATAGACAACAGGCAGGATGTGGACCAAGTCCTGCGAAACGATTTTTCCAAATGTCTTTTACTTACCCAATACATCCTCGCTGTTCTGGCAGTGATCTGTCCATCAGCAAAGAAATCCTTATTGCCTATTGTCCACTGCAGCCAATCACTGACCTCAGCGTTATATTGGCGTGGACAGTAATTGGCAGCATGGGTCATGTGGGTATTTGGGGACGTCATTACTGCAGTACATCAAAGACTAGTGTTGACACCGTTGATTCCCAATTGACCACTGCAGTCCATCGCTAATCTGGCTCTTTAACGTGGGTAATCTAAGACGTCAACAGAATTTAACTTTTTAAATAGCCAATTCTAGAATTCTACCTCTGCCCCATTAAACCCACTGCCCCCCCTTTTCATTACGCTGCTGAGCTTGTTCTCTTTTTTATTCCCATAAATTGCGATACTAGAGTCAACCAGGCTCACATGACTGATAAAGACTATATTTGGATAAACTGTTGAGTCAGGCATTTCCTCTTGCTGTCATTCTGAGAAGGGCGCTCATTTCCAGATAAGTGTCAATAAGGAAATTACGGCAATAATAATGTGCAAGATGGCACAAAGCGTCATGCCTGTGCAAAAGCACCTTCTAAAAAGAGAGGAAAAAGACACTCGAGGACACGATGACTACAACATGTTTACACACATATGTTCTCAAGAGATGAAGGTAGAGGGCAGCAAAAAAAAGAAAAGAAGAGATAGAAAAACCTTGGCATAGGATACACTAAGGGCTCATTCAGACATCTGGATTTCAGTCCGATCTCGGCCACTGGTCTATTGACCCTGAGCGTGACAGCTTCATTTAATTCTAGGGGTAGCTGCGGCCAGTCCGTGTTTTGACCGATAGACTTGGACATCTGAATGAGCCCTAAGGCTGTATAAAAAGAATTATTCGATTTTCATCCAGACAAAAAAAAAGGCTGTTTTTTCCTCTGTATGATATATGTTTTTATACACTGGCTTTTAATAAAATCTGACCAAATACAGTTTCCTATGTTAAAAAACGTGACGTATCCATAAAGATTGTGGTGGAGCCCTTCTGGACCAAAATGTGACAATTTACCACCGCACAACTGACAATCTTTGCCCCTGATGAGCCTCTATGGGACATCTTTGGATATCTAGAGCCAGATAAATGCCCATAAACTGCTGCACATGGTGGTGGCAGCCGGAGTTAAGGCCATCTTGCAGGTGTGGATCCACGACCAAGCTCCCACATTTAAGATCTTTTTAGACAAACTATCATTTTTGCTTCAGATGGATTGGGTTGAGGACTCCTTGCACAAGGAGGAAAGGGTGCAGTCCTTCTTTGAAACCTCTCTGCTCCTACAACGCATCAGAGATGACATCAGAACTTGTTTCCAACCTACAGTGTGGTATCAAGAGCAAGTACTACTAGGGGAGGCGCCTACATAAATACATGTTTGATAGAGCCGCCAAATATAGACACATCTAAGGGACTGAGGTCCATCCTGGTGTCAGAGGTCAATCCCTGTCGGACTCAAAACTCCCAAGGAGAGACTAAGGTCATGCACCCTTGAAGGGTGATCTACAAGAAAAGTAGCAGAGAACCCCTTCCCAACCTCCCCCCCTCCCAGTTCTGGTCTATTTGCTCTTTGTTTGTGTGTTTTGGTTTTGCTTTGTTTTCTTTCGTGTTTTTTTCTTTACATGATGCAGCCACACTCGAAATATAATTCAAACAAAAAAGAAAAATTGTGTGTTGGAACAGCACCAGATGCATATATAAATAATATAGTAACTATAAACCAAAACTCTACAACGGTGTAATTGTGAAAAATACAAAATATGAAGTTTATTTAATACACTTTTATGTGCAAAATAAAGCACCAACACAATCTCTTAAGAACAATTAAAAACATGTAAAAACCTCCACATGAGGTTGTGGCAGTGCTCCCTGTGTACCAGGGTATAATGGACCACCTAATAAAAAGTGCTAGTCAATTGATACCTCCACTAATGTACCTATGTCTATACAAAGATTCTACTATCTATTATGCACATATGGATATAAGTCAACCAATTTTTCTCATTTAGTTTACTTATAGTGCCTACAAGTAGTATTCAACCCCCTGCAGATTTAGCTGGTTGACACATGCGGAATTAACTTGGCATTGTGACATTTGGACTGTAGATCAGCCTGGAAGTGGGAAATGCACTGCAGCCAAAAAGATTTTTAAATTTATTTTTTTTTTTAAGTGTTAAAAGTTATTTCAGAGGGTCATTTATTATTCAACCCTTCAAACCACCAGCATTCTGTTTGGTCCCCCTAAAGTATTAAGAAGTAGTTCAGGCACAAAGAACAATGAGCTTCACATGTGTGGATTAATTATCTCTTTTGCCAGCCTTTTCTGACTATTTAAGACCCTCCCCAAACTTGTGAACAGCACTCATACATGGTCAACATGGGAAAGACAAAGGAGCATTCCAAGGCCATCAGAGACAAGATCGTGGAGGGTCACAAGGCTGGCAAGGGGTACAAAACCCTTTCCAAGGAGTTGGGCCTACCTGTCTCCACTGTTGGAAGCATCATCGGGAAGTGGAAACCTTATGGAACTACTGTTAGCCTTCCACGGCCTGGACAGCCTTTGAAAGTTTCCTCCCGTGCCGAGGCCAGGCTTGTCCGAAGAGTCAAGGCTAACCCAAGGACAACAAGGAAGGAGCTCCGGGAAGATCTCATGGTAGTGGGGACTTTGGTTTCAGTCAATACCATAAGTAACGTACTCCACCGCAATGGTCTCCGTTCCAGACGAGCCCGTAAGGTACCTTTACTTTCAAAGCGTCATGTCAAGGCTCGTCTACAGTTTGTTCATGATCACTTGGAGGACTCTGAGACAGACTGTTTCAAGGTTCTATGGTCTGATGAGACCAAGATCGAGATCTTTGGTGCTAACCACACACGTGACGTTTGGAGACTGGATGGCACTGCATACGACCCCAAGAATACCATCCCTACAGTCAAGCATGGTGGTGGCAGCATCATGCTGTGGGGCTGTTTCTCAGCCAAGGGGCCAGGCCATCTGGTCCGCATCCATGGGAAGATGGATAGCACGGTCTACCTGGAGATTTTGGCCAAGAACCTCCGTTCCTCCATCAAGGATCTTAAGATGGGTCGTAATTTCATCTTCCAACAAGACAATGACCCAAAGCACACAGCCAAGAAAACCAAGGCCTGGTTCAAGAGGGAAAAAATCAAGGTGATGGAGTGGCCTAGTCAGTCTCCTGACCTTAACCCAATTGAAAACTTGTGGAAGGAGCTCAAGATTAAAGTCCACATGAGACACCCAAAGAACCTAGATAACCTGGAGAAGATCTGCATGGAGGAGTGGGCCAAGATAACTCCAGAGACCTGTGCCAGCCTGATGATCAGGTCTTATAAAAGACGGTTATTAGCTGCAATTGCAAACAAGGGTTATTCCACAAAATATTAAACCTAGGGGTTGAATAATAATTGACCCACACTTTTATGTTTAAAATTTATTAAAATTCAACTGAGCAACATAACTTTTTGGTTTGTAAGATTTATGCTTCTGTTAATAAATCCTACTCTCGTTTGCAGTTTGAAGGCTCTAACTTATTTGCATCTTATCAAACCACCTAAATCTGCAGGGGGTGGAATACTACTTGTAGGCACTGTATAACCATATGGGGTCTGTTCATGTTAAGACACAAAAGTGGTGAGTACATATAGGAAGATTATACCAAAATAGGTGCTTTGTCATTGTCACCTTGCTCCTATCTATGGAGCTACCCACTTATGCATAAGTGGTGGTCCCAACCAGGCACAGGGAGACACAGAGTGGAATGCCCCACGCGTTACGCCAGACAATGGCTTCCTGAGACACTCAGTGACTCCCTGTGCCTGAATGGGACCACCACTTATGCATAAGTGGGTAGCTCCATAGATAGGAGCAAGGTGACTATAACAAAATAGGTGCTTTGTCATTATTGCTATTTGGGTGTACTGCGGACCTCGCATTGCGCATGCGCGAGGTTGGATTGCAGCTGCTTATCGGTTTTGAGCTGCCGTGAACCAGTTTTGCAAGCTCCATACACCGAGGAGCAGAAGAAAGAAGTGTGCTCTTTTATCATATTAATAACAAAGGCTGTTATCACATTTTTTATTGATATGTTTTTATATTTTTATATACCGGGTATCTATATTTATGTAGAAATAAGCATCTTTTAATGGTTATATTAATTATGAATTGTATATGTATAGTGTATTGACCCAGCATCCCTGCTGGCACCAGTTCACATTGTCTGTGAGTGCTGTGCAGTTTCTCTTTTTCTCTTTTGCATCGTGTGGAGTGGCTGGCTCCATTACTGCAATGTGCACCCTCGTTGCAAACAGGTGATCTAGGGTCTAGATGGTGTCCGCCCACTTAGTAGTGGGGTAGGGTGGACAAGGAGGACTTGGGTGTCAGCGATAGTACTCGTCGGACCTGAAGTCACTTTGTCGCAGTCGACGAGCAAGCAGACATTGGCCAATGTGTGTACTAAGAACTTCAGATTTAAAAAAAAATAAGAAGAATTTTGAGTTTTTTTCTCATATATATATATAGCTTGTCAGCATATGTACATCATTGGTAGTAGCTGAGTGCTGCAAGGTTTCTTTCTAGTGTATTGACCCAGCATCCCTGCTGGCACCAGTTCACATTGTCTGTGAGTGCTGTGCAGTTTCTCTTTTTCTCACATATACATATATACATATATATATATATATATACACATACACACACACACACACACACACAGTTATACATATTACTTGTTCTTTATTATATATAACTATATGTATAAATGTGTGTATACATAGCTATAAATGCACAGAAAGCATAAGGGTATGTGCCCACTGGACGTTTCTGCATCTTTGCTGGCCGTCAGAAAACCGGTGGAGAATTGCAGAAACTGAGTTTTCTGACCTCAGCAGTGTCCATCGTTTTTTGAGCGGTTTTTGAGCGGTTTTTGAGCGGTTTTATAGCGTTTATACAGCGTTTTATCGGCGGTTTTCTGGCGGTTTTTCTTAGCGTTTTATAGACTGTTTTTTGTGCACTTGTAACCTGGAACCGCTGGAAAAACGCTCAAAAGAATTCACCTGCTCTATCTTTGAAAACCGGTGGAAAACCGGTGAAGAAAGTGGAAAGGAGACAAAAAAAAAACGTTCTAATGTACACAGCGTTTTCTAAAATCCATTGACTAGCATGTTAATCCAACCGGTGGTTAGGATTAACATAAATTAACATAAAGCTCAGCGGAAAACGCCAACGGAAAACGCTAAAAAACAGCCCACAAAACGTCCAGTGGGCACATACCCTTATTGTTTTGTCATTCTGAAAAAAATATTATAGTGGACATGGTAACCACATACCGTACTTATTAATATTCCCTCCCAATCGTTGGTGGGACAATGGGTGCTGTGAAAACAGCCTTTGTTATTAATATGATAAAAGAGCACACTTCTTTCTTCTGCTCCGCGGTGTATGGAGCTCGCAAAACTTGTTCACGGCAGCTGATCACTGATAAGCAGCCGCAAACCAACCTCGCGCATGCGCAATGCGAAGTCCGCAGTACACCCAAATGGGTGTACTGACGTCAGTACAGCCGGAGATGACGCGATTAGCGTCATAGCGGCTACACCGCCCATTTAAGTGACGAGGAGGCTCTCTGTTCTTTAGCTCACCCATCGGGGCGTGCATAATTACGATGCAGGCGGCGAGGAGCAGAAATATGGAACGCCTTTTGTGACTTCTCAAGCTCTGAGAAGTTGCAGTTCTGGAGGTAACATAATGACTTTTCTAATCTTTACAAACACAGAGTTTTCGGACAAAGGGATGCCTAGAAATGTGTTAGGCTGCTGCAGGGACTGGTCTGAGGAGGCTGGGGGATGATTTTTAGGGGTCAGGTTCCCTTTAAATCTAAAGGTCGCTTAAAATGCTAGGATATTGTTAACGATATCATTGAAACATCACGGTTTTGTGAACGTTCTAACGATATCGTTTGTGTATCATTGCGTGTAAATGAACGATGTAGGATGGAAAAATCGTTGGAACGTTCATCAAAAATATGGGATCTTGACCTCAAATCTATCGTTCGTCGTCCAATTAACGCTGCTTGAAGAAGCCACATCGGTCAGTGTGACAGCTTTATGAACGATGTCGTTCAAAAATCTCCTATTCCTGCCGCTTTAAAAGATCGTTAAGTCCTTGCTTTCCTATTTAACTTGTGCATTACCGAATGGGATATCGTTAACGATATCCTTGTGTGTGACAACGATGTCTGAACAATCACTGTCACGTGATCGTTCTAAGGATATCGTTAACGATAGCCTTGTGTGCAACGGCACCTTAAGTCCCCTCCCCTGTCATATGAGCACCTTCTACGGCTTCACTTTTTTTCAACGTCATTAACTTTCAACTGGCTGGAAGTCAGAACTTACGTCACAATTAGTGATGAGCGAGTACTAAAATGCTCGGGTGCTCTGGACGAGCATCTCAAGATACTCGTGTACTCGGCCGAGCACCGAGCCCAATGTAAGTCAATGAGTGACAGGCTCCGCCCACAGACTTCCGGTTATAAAAAGAGTATTGCTGGGAAAGGGCGGGAGGGGGGGCTTTTCGAAATCGCTGCAACATACAACACCTTGCTGTGGCCCCCAGAGGGCTCCTAACAATGAATCTGCTCTCTGTGAGGTGCCAGCTCACTCTGTGCACTGAAGGGAGCTGTGTACGTGTGTCAGATCGCTTATTATTACCGAGCAGTCCGAGCATCTCGGCGGTACTCGGTGCTCGCCGAGCATCCCGAGTACCGGGATACTCGTGCGAGTACCGAGCAGCGCAGAGCATACTCGCTCATCACTAGTCACAATCTCCCAATACAACTCAGAGCCAGAACAAGACTCTCAGACTTACATTGTAAGTGACCTCCAATGCGCTCCATGAAACACTGCAGGTCACAAATCACTAGAGACCGATCGTCGTTGCGGCGATAGAAGATTAAGACGCTAAAAGGTGAGTATAAGCCCCCTGAGGAAGCTCTGAGGGAAACATGTTGGGGTGTCCCTACAGCCATCTATACCTGGTGGATACAAAAATGGGTAAGCAATAAGAACTCCAGGGATGGGACAGTGGGTTATGGGATTGATGGACTTACTGATTATGTATTGAGGATACCCGGGCCTCACTAGAAGGGAAAGTGTAGAGGGTCAAGATACTATACAGCAGTGTAGATCTGAGGAGGTAATCCCTTTAATCAGGTGTCCAGACCATTACATGGATATATTCCCACTGTTTTCATCGTTGTGAGATAACTGTATCCCATTTGCTCTACTGGGCTGTAGTAAATTGGCTACCAACCTGTCTCTGTAAAAAAACCTGATCATGTATTTAAAACTATTGGTGCAATATGTAGCTTGCGTTTTATCATGTGCATAATTTAATAAAAAAGCATTGAGATAGAGCAGGCTGGATTGCAATTATTTAAGGTCAAAACTCTCCGGTTCCAAAACTATGTCTAAAAATGTATTTAGGAGAGTCCGATTACGAGATTTATACCATTCATGTATAACTCAGTTATTGAAGGTGAGTATAAGGCTGGCTTCACACTGCGGCGTGATCCGGACCGGGGCTGTCCGGGATGACCCAGACAGCCGCGGACCGGATCAGCACACAGGACTGGGGGGCTAACATGCCCTCTGGTCCGGTGTGCAGCGCACGGAGCTGCAGCTGCTGACAGGTCCGGACCGCGGGCACCGTGGTCCTGACTTATCAGCAGCGGGAACTGCGTGCGCTGCACACCAGACCAGAGGGCATGTTAGCCCCCCAGTCCTGTGTGCTGATCCGGTCCGCGGCTGTCTGGGTCATCCCGGACAGCCCCGGACCGGATCACGCCGCAGTGTGAAGCGGCCCTAAGACAGTGAAATATTAAAAACCATGCTTGAGCGGTGCTTTAAAGGGATACTCCCATCTCCTAGATCCTATCCCAATATGTAGTAGGTGTAATAATAATATCAGTAAATCCATCCAATTAGAAATGTAGTATAGTTCTCCTGATTAGCTGTCACTTACCTTATGTGCAGGGCATTACAGCTTAGGTATCCACGGTTACCATTACAAGCTATTAACTGTCACTACATGAGTGGCTGTAACCATGGATACCTAAGCTGCAATGTACTGCACGTGAGGTAAGTGACAGCTAATCAGGAGAACTATACTACACTTCTAATTGGAGGGATTTGCAAATATTATTATACCTACTACATATTTGGATAGGATCTTGGAGATGGGAATACCCCTTTAACCCATTATTATATTCTATTATTTAACTTAATATGGTAATAAATTGAAAGATTCCATATTTGCTATAATTGAGTTGTTCAGTAGCTATTGCTTATGTTAATGTATTGATGAATGCCCCCGGGGTACCATCCATAAGTAATGAGGCGAAGATTGGGTATGTAAAATTAAGCAAATAGCACAATCCCTTCCCCAATATGTTTCACCAAAGATTCAGCGTCATCAGGGGGTTCTTTGTGGAAGCGACGCGACACAAAAAAAACAAACAGATTTCCTTAAACTGGTCATCAGGGGGATGGGACATTAGCATGAAGGAACCTAATAATATATTATCTGTACAGATTGTATATTATTAGGCTTTGCACAGAAAACGTCATTAAAGCAGCTTTAGTACATAAAACACTGTGCAATATGCATCTACATTTGTGATCCAGAATATACTATGTGGGCGTTCATTGACCTTTCACCGCACCTGCTCCTTACAGTCCTTTGCTCTGGTCCTGAGCAAGGGCAGAGAGAAGTGTGTTGAAAAAAGAACATCCAGCAACATACGTCCAGGAAAAATTAGGTTAAGATTAAAAATGTACATTTATTGACTCCATGTAAAAACCAATATTTTTAAAATAACCCATCCTGCAAGAGAAGTGCACTTGAGCAAAATGAAGGCCAGTGAGTGGATTATGCAGGACGGGTCACCAACAAAAAGGAGGACGGTGATCACAAGAAAAGAGGAGGCGCCGGACCAAGACCAGCGACACCCATTGTACTGGACAGCTCCATGGGTGAGTATAATAAAAGCTATTTTTTACATTCTACAGATCGGCTTGGGAACTATGTGTATGCTGTATATAAGGCCTTAGGCTGCTTCCACACTGCAGTTTTTTCACTGATCAGTGTCCATCAGATTTGTGTGCCAAAACCCGGAGAGAAACCAGGAGAGGAACTTGCAGAGAAAAACTGTAATTGAAAGATTGACACCTGTTCTGAGTTTTGGAGACACTCCTGGTTTTGGCACACAAATCTGATGGACACTGATCAGTGAAAAAACTGCAGTGTGGAAGCAGCCTTACTTGTGATGGCTGCAGCATATAGGGGAAAAACCTGGCGACAGGTTCAATTTAAGGGTGTGTGCTCACGATCTGGAGGCACTGAGTGTTGGATGCAGTGCCTCCGGACCTGCAGAAACCCACGGGTGAGTGCAGGTAGACCGCAGCCGCCCCTGTGCCCATGATCTGCGGTGGGTGCAGGGTGGCTTCTTCCTGTATTGACCCGATGCAGATCGCTTCCATTTCCGCAGGATGAAATTAACATGCTGTGGGGATGTGGAAGAGTGAAAACCCGCACCGCAGGTGAGAAGCACAGTAAGCATGGGATTTCTAGAAATCCATCCAACATGTTTGCACCGTTTTGGACACAGCGGCAAAAACGCTGCATATTCTGATAGTGAATATGCACCCTAATACTGAAATTTACATCAATGCTACCCAACCACAGCAGGTCCAGAGGTGTATAATGAGCACATATCACCCCGTCAGGTCTTCATCACTACAGAGCGCGCCGTTAGTAGGCGGGGTGAGAAGAAGAACTATTACACCCGACTTCCAATGTTAAATACTATGGATGAGAACACAGCAAATACAAGACTGGAAAAGAAGTAAAGACACAAAGCAAACACCAAGAAGTAGCAGCTCAATAGCCATATTGTTCCAAGTAGACACTGGTCGTGCAAAAACTCCTTAAAAATACATGGAAATCATAAGATTATGACATTTTCCAGCACTTTACATTTACTTGCATTACTCGGCTCTCCGTTACGCCCAATGAACAGAGCCGTCCACCGTTAGTTAGGCTGTGGCCCCATGACCGGATTCTCTCCATCCGAGAAAACCGGTCTGATTATACATATCACCTATGCTGATCGCTCCAAGTGTAAGAAAAAAAAAGACAAGTGCACAGTCCCATTGAGAAACATTGGTCTGAGTGACATCCGATGTTATGTTAGATCACACTTGGACAGAGAATACCGTCTTCTGCATGAGCCCTTCCTGGAAAGTCTCCAAACGATTAATGTTCAATACTTCACGTTTTGCTTAAAGGGAACCTGTCACCTAGATAAAGCCCCCCAGGCTATCACTACCTGTCCCTGCACCTTCCTATTACTACTCAGGGCCTGTCACACGTGTCAATGTCGCCCGCGATATCGCTCATGCGGTCACAAATTATTAATCGCCTGAGCGATGTGGAATTATCGCGGGTAAGATGTCACACGTGTCAATATGACCCAGCGATGCGGTGATGTCGCCATCTTGCGAGCGATTTTATTTAGTCGCTTGTACGATGTCAAAATAGAAAATACGTCGCTGAGTTTAGTGTCACACGCAGCGATGCACAAGGTCTACTGAGCGATGAGCGACAGGTTTTACATCTGGCAGTGAAACCTGCGATCAGCGACATATCGCTGGTTGCATCGCTTGGTCACACGCTTCAATGTCGCTCCTGCGTCACTTTTACGTCACTTACGCGACTGAAAATCCGTGACGTACGAGTGACATTGACAGCGATATCGACGCGTGTGACATACGTATCCCTTTCTATGTTTAATGTGTGCTGTGTGTAATAAAATGTATTTATACCTTAATGTGGCGTATGTTAATGAACCGGGGGCTACCGTTGCTAGCCCCCTGGGCGTCCTCTTTGGTCCCGCTCACCGCCTCCAGCATCCTTTATTGAAATCAAATTTCGCGCCCCCAGCCTGGCTCCCTCCGCTCTGCTGTGCAGCGTTCCTGTGGTGTGACACCGAACGTGTCATTTCTGTAAATGCAGGCCTCATAGCAACCCGATAGTTATCTTAGCAGCACACAGCGTTGCTAAGATAAACATCGGGTTTCTATGGGGGCCCGCTTAGCAGCGCACAGCGCTGCTAAGATAGATATTGGGTTGCTATTGGGCCTGCAGGTACGGAAATGACGCATTCTGCGTCATACCACAGGAAGGCTGCATAGCGGAGCGGAGGGAGCAAGGCTTAAATATCACGCCCATCGGGGCGTGATAAAGGATGCTGGAGGCAACGAGAGGGACGCCCAGGGGGGTTAGCAACGGTAGCCCCCAGTTCATTAACATACGCCCCACTAAGGTATAAATATATTTTATTAAATACTCACAACAAAAATTTCTTCATGCAGAATAAAAATAAAACGCACCTGAAATGCATTGAATTTTTGGTGCATTTTTTTCTATTTGCGGATTTTATAATTAAGTCAATCACTGGAAGGCTGACAAATGCTGTCAAGAATCGGATCAATAATGCACATGGTTCATCCAAAATCTGCAAAAAAAAAAAAAAAAAAACACAACGCAGCACTTCTGAACCCTCAGGGTACCTTTACACGATGCAACATTGGTAATTTGCTGGTTGCAGTGAAATCATGGACACATTGTTACATTTGTACACGGCAACAAAATGGAACAACGTGTCCATGATTTCACTGCAACCAGTAAGTTGCAAGTGAAATTGCATGCAATGTTGCGACATGTAAAGGTGCCCTCAGACTTTGCTGACCTCAGGATATCCATGCAGATTTTTTTTGCACAAAATGTGCAGCGTGGGCAAAGGGCCTTGCTGCCAGGTAGTCCGGCGTATTCATGAGTTGCTAAATCTGCAACAATGGTTTTATCAAAATGGCAGTAAGTGACACATCGCTGGAATCAGGGTCTCTGCATTATGCTAGGATAGCAAAAACTCGATTCCCTTAAATCGTCATAATTGGGATGTGACCCACGGTTACTTCATATAAGGTCATTACTGGACGCTTTATAACCTTTGTCCAGGATCATATTTGGGGCAGATATCCAACATTCAGGATTAATCTGGAAAAAGGGAAAAAAAAAAAAAAAAAGGAGTGCATATGAAGCCGGATCAATAAACAAGAGTGATGTGTTACTATACTGGCCCGACAGCTCGGCCCTCTGCCAGGTCATGACACCTTGTTCTTACCATGGCATTCTCAGACTTCTCTGCACATTGTGTAACTTCATGGTGAATATTCCATTTTTCCAAGGAATACTAAACGGAAATGCATCTGCTATGTCAAAACTCCAACCCCCACCTCCAGGACCAGGAGGAGATCAGGATGATGGGGGTTATACTCCCCCTGCAGTAAACAGATCCCACTGATCATCCAAACACAATAGCAAAACTTGTGTCACTTCCCAAACTTTTCACAACTGTTTACAAATAAAGCAACAAAATCCCCACAGTGTATAAGATAGAAAGTGACAGTGTGTGCCCCCCAGGGATGAGCAGCTGAGACACACTCTGCACCCCCAAATCTCACTGACATCAGCACCCGCCTGCAACAAGTAACTGTCCACAGGGGTGACGTCAACCAAAAAGTCAATAGCCCTTTGTTATGACTTGGACCAGGAGGAGGGGGTCACCCTGCACCGCCTGAATGAGGGAAAGGAGAAGAAGGAGGAAAAAATCCTAAAAAAAAGCAGAAATCAAAGATTGCAAACTAAATGCAAGAAAGAACTGAAGGAGGAAAAGGAGGAGGGGGAGAGGGAGAAGTGAGCAGGGAGGGCGCAGGAGCCTCCATCTGCAGTCACTGGAGCCTACGTGGCATTTCCAGGAGGCAAAGGCGAGAGGGAGGGAGGGGGGCGACAGATGGGGGCACAGCCGGGCACCATTAACCCCCTGCCTGACTCTTAACCCCTTCTACACCACTGACACAACAATTGCACAGCAAGTCAGGACACAGCACGATCGGTGCCGGCATGGTGGCGGCAGGACTCCAGATGTGCAGGCTGGGTGGAGGGGGCTGTGCAGCACTTACCTGTGCGCACTAGGTGACCAGGTGCCGGGAGGTGACAGGGGGTCGCCCGGTGTCCGCTCTACCCTGGCTCCGCTCTATGTCCCCCGGGGCCGCTGCAATCTCAGTGCGCAGCTCCTCCACTGCCGGGCTGCAGCGCCATGCTGGAATGTGGGGAGTGCGCAGGCGCAGAGGGGGCCGGGCACAGGCAGCCCAGACAGGAGCAGCCCCCTCACTGGCAGAGACTCGGCACCCCCCTCCTGTGTGCACTGCGAGGAGAATCCGCCCGACCCCCTCCTCCTCCTCCTCATCCTCATCATCCTCCTCCTCCTCTGTGCAAATAGTTTCACTGCATGGGAAATCCACACACAGCCCCTTATTGTGCGCCGGCTGCTGAAGCCTGCACTGTTCTGTGGCCCTTCAGGCTACACTTTTTGTGGAGAAGATAAAATCCGAATTCCTCCTCAAAAACTGCTTAAAAAACTCTTCCTATTCATCACTGAGGAAATCCACTGAAGAATATGGAGCAGAAACTGAACGGAAACTCTAAAAATACTCAAAACCTGGGGGTTTCCACCCCGAAAACTCAAGAAAAAGAGTCAGTGTGAATCGGGTGTACCAACCGGCCAACAATCCTCCACAAAAGCTCAGGAAAAAGAGTCAGTGTGAATCGGGTGTACCAACCGGCCAACAATCCTCCACAACAGCTCAAGAAAAACAGTCAGTGTGAACTGGGTGTACCAACCGGCCAACAATCCTCCACAACAGCTCAAGCAAAAGAGTCAGTGTGAATCGGGTGTACCAACCGGCCAACAATCCTCCACAACAGCTCAAGCAAAAGAGTCAGTGTGAACTGGGTGTACCAACCGGCCAACAATCCTCCACAACAGCTCAAGAAAAAGAGTCAGTGTGAATCGGGTGTACCAACCGGCCAACAATCCTCCACAACAGCTCAAGCAAAAGAGTCAGTGTGAATCGGGTGTACCAACCGGCCAACAATCCTCCACAACAGCTCAAGCAAAAGAGTCAGTGTGAATCGGGTGTACCAACCGGCCAACAATCCTCCACAACAGCTCAAGCAAAAGAGTCAGTGTGAATCGGGTGTACCAACCGGCCAACAATCCTCCACAACAGCTCAAGCAAAAAGAGTCAGTGTGAATCGGGGTGTACCAACCGGCCAACAATCCTCCACAACAGCTCAAGAAAAAGAGTCAGTGTGAATCGGGTGTACCAACCGGCCAACAATCTCCACAAAAGCTCAAGAAAAAGAGTCAGTGTGAATCGGGTGTACCAACCGGCCAAACAATCCTCCACAACAGCTCAAGAAAAAGAGTCAGTGTGAATCGGGTGTACCAACCGGCCAACAATCCTCCACAACAGCTCAAGCAAAAAGAGTCAGTGTGAATCGGGATGTACCAACCGGCCAAACAATCCTCCACAAAAGCTCAAGAAAAGAGTCAGTGTGAATCGGGTGTACCAACCGGCCAACAATCCTCCACAAAAGCTCAAGGAAAAGAGTCAGTGTGAATCGGGTGTACCAACCGGCCAACAATCCTCCACAAAAGCTCAAGAAAAAGAGTCAGTGTGAATGGGTTTTACCAACCGGCCAACAATCCTCCACAACAGCTCAAGAAAAAGAGTCAGTGTGAATCGGGTGTACCAACCGGCCAACAATCCTCCACAACAGCTCAAGAAAAAGAGTCAGTGTGAATCGGGTGTACCAACGTCCAACAATCCTCCACAAACAGCTCAAGAAAAAGAGTCAGTGTGAATCGGGTGTACCAACCGGCCAAAAATCCTCCACAAAGCTCAAGAAAAGAGTCAGTGTGAATCGGGTTGTACCAACCGGCCAACAATCCTCCACAACAGCTCAAGCAAAAGAGGTCAGTGTGAATCGGGTGTACCAACCGGCCAACAATCCTCCACAACAGCTCAAGCAAAAAGAGTCAGTGTGAATCGGGTGTACCAACCGGCCAACAATCCTCCACAACAGCTCAAGAAAAAGAGTCAGTGTGAATCGGGTGTACCAACGCCAACAATCCTCCACAAAAGCTCAAGAAAAAGAGTCAGTGTGAATCGGGTGTACCAACCGGCCAACAATCCTCCACAAAAGCTCAAGAAAAAGAGTCAGTGTGAATCGGGTGTACCAACCGGCCAACAATCCTCCACAACAGCTCAAAAAAGAGTCAGTGTGAATCGGGTGTACCAACCGCAACAATCCTCCACAACGCTCAAGAAAAGAGTCAGTGTGAATGGGGTGTACCAACCGGCCAACAATCCTCCACAACAGCTCAAGAAAAAGAGTCAGTGTGAATCGGGAGCCAACCGGTCCAACAATCCTCCACAACAGCTCAAGAGAAAAGAGTCATGTGAATCGGGGTGTACCAACCGGCCAACAATCCTCCACAAAAGCTCAAGAAAAAGAGTCAGTGTGAATCGGGTGACCAATCGTCCAACAATCCTCCACAACAGCTCAAGAAAAAGAGTCAGTGTGAACTGGGGTGTACCAACTGTCCAACAAATCTCCACAAAGCTCAAGAAAAAGAGTCAGTGTGAATGGGATGCCAACCGGCCAAAATACCTCACACAAAAGCTCAAGAAAAAGAGTCAGTGTGAATCGGGGAGCCAACCGGCCAAACAATCCTCCACAAAAGCTCAAGTAAAAGAGTCATTGTGAATCGGGTGTACCAACCGTCCAACAATCCTCCACAAAAGCTCAAGAAAAAGAGTCAGTGTGAACTGGGTGTACCAACTGTCCAACAATCCTCCACAACAGCTCAAGAAAAAGAGTCAGTGTGAATCGGGTTGTACCAACCGGCCAACAATCCTCCACAAAAGCTCAAGCAAAAAGAGTCAGTGTGAACTGGGATGCCAACCGGCCAAAAATACTCCACAAAAGCTCAAGAAAAAGAGTCAGTGTGAATCGGGGAGCCAACCGGCCAACAATCCTCCACAAAAGCTCAAGAAAAAGAGTCAGTGGAATCGGGTGTACCAACCGTCCAACAATCCTCCCAAAAGCTCAAGAAAGAGTCAGTGTGAACGGGTGTACCAACTGCCAACAATCCTCCACAACAGCTCAAGAAAAAGAGTCAGTGTGAATCGGGTGTACCAACCGCCAACAATCCTCCACAAAAAGCTCAAGAAAAGAAAACAAAAGAGTCAGTGTGAACTGGTGCCAACGCCAAAATACTCCACAAAGCTCAAGAAAAAGAGTCAGTGTGAATCGGGGACCAACGGCCAACAATCCTCCACAAAAGCTCAAGAAAAAGAGTCGTGTGAATCGGTGTACCAACCGTCCAACAATCCTCCACAAAAGCTCAAGAAAAAGAGTCAGTGTGAATGGTGTACCATCCAACAATCCTCCACAAAGCTCAAGAAAAAGAGTCAGTGTGAACGGGTGCCAACCGGCAAAAATCCCCAAAAGCTCAAGAAAAAGAGTCAGTGTGAACTGGTTCCAACCGGCCAAAATCTCCACAAAAGCTCAAAAAGAGTCAGTGTGAATCGGGAGCCAACCGCCAACAATCTCCACAAAAGCTCAAGAAAAGAGTCAGTGTGAATGGTGACCAACCGTCCAAAATCCTCCCCAAACTAAGAAAAGAGTCAGTGTGAATCGGGTGTACCAACGTCCAACAATACCTCCACAAAGCTCAGAAAAAGAGTCAGTGTGAATCGGGTGTACCAACCGGTCCAACAATCCTCCACAAAAGCTCAAGAAAAAGAGTCAGTGTAACGGGTGTACCAACGTCCAACAATCCTCCACAAAAGCTCAGAAAAAGAGTCAGTGTAATCGGGTGTACCAACCGTCCAACAATCCTCCACAAAAGCTCAAGAAAAAGAGTCAGTGTGAATCGGGTGACCAACCGTCCAACAATCCTCCAAAGCTCAAGAAAAAGAGTCATGTGAATCGGGTGTACCAACCGTCCAACAATCCTCCAAAACAGCTCAAGAAAAAAGAGTCAGTGTGAATCGGGATGCCAACCGGCCAACAATCCTCCACAAAAGCTCAAGAAAAAGAGTCAGTGTGAATGGGATGCCAACCGACCAACATCCTCCACAAAAGCTAAAAAGAGTCAGTGTGAATCGGGTGTACCAATCGTCCAACAATCCTCCACAACAGCTCAAGAAAAAGAGTCAGTGTGAATCGGGGAGCCAACCGTCCAACAATCCTCCACAAGAGCTCAAGAAAAAGAGTCAGTGTGAACTGGGATGCCAACGACCAAAAATACTCCACAACAGCTCAAGAAAAAGAGTCAGTGTGAATCGGGGATGCCAACCGGCCAACAATCCTCCACAAAGCTCAAGAAAAAGAGTCGGTGTGAATAGGTGTACCCAACCGTCCAACAATCCTCCACAAAAGCTCAAGAAAAAGAGTCAGTGTGAATCGGGTGTACCAATCGTCCAACAATCCTCCACAACAGCTCAAGAAAAAGAGTCAGTGTGAACAGGGATGCCAAACCGGCCAAAAATACTCCACAAAAGCTCAAGAAAAAGAGTCAGTGTGAACTGGTATGCCAACCGGCCAAAAATACTCCACAAAAGCTCAATAAAAAGAGTCAGTGTGAATCGGGGAGCCAACCGGCCAACAATCCTCCACAAAAGCTCAAGAAAAGAGATCAGTGTGAATCGGGTGTACCCAACCGTCCAACAATCCTCCACAAAAGCTCAAGAAAAAAGAGTCAGTGTGAATCGGGTGTACCAATCGTCCAACAATCCTCCACAACAGCTCAAGAAAAGAGTCAGTGTGAACAGGGATGCCAACCGGCAAAATACTCCACAAAAAGCTCAAGAAAAAGAGTCAGTGTGAACTGGTATGCCAACCGGCCAAAAATACTCCACAAAAGCTCAATAAAAAGAGTCAGTGTGAATCGGGGAACCAACCCGGCCAAAATCCTCCACAAAAGCTCAAGTAAAAGAGTCAGTGTGAATCAGGGAGCAACCGTCCAACAATCCTCCACAAAAGCTCAAGAAAAAGAGTCAGTGTGAATCGGGTGTACCAACCGGCCAACAATCGTCCACAAAACCTCAAGAAAAAAGAGTCAGTGTGAATCGGGTGTACCAACCGGCCAACAATCCTCCACAAAAGCTCAAGAAAAAAGAGTCAGTGTGAATCGGGGAGCCAACCGGCCAACAATCCTCCACAAAAGCTCAAGAAAAAGAGTCAGTGTGAATCGGGCGTGCTAGTCATCCAACAGTCCTCCACAAAAGCTCTAGACTCCTCAAAAACTCCAACATTTCCACACAAGAAAACTCAACAAAAAGCCAGTGTGAACCAGGGTGCCAACGTCCAAAACTCCTCCACAAGAGCCCAAAAATTTTGACATTTTACACCCTGAAAACTCAACAAAAAGACTCAGAGTCATTCGGGGTGCCAACCATCCAACAATCCTTTTCAAAAACTCAAAATACCTAAAAAATCTGGGCAATTACACCCCAAAGCTTCAACAAAAGAGTCAGTGTGAACCAGGGTGCCAACCTTCCGAAAATCCTCCAAAAACTCAAATCTCCAAAACTTGGCGGTTTCCACCCTGAAAACTCAACAAAAGGTTCCAGTGTGAAACAGGGTGCTGATAGTTCAGAAATTCCTGGACAGTTTGTAAAAATTGGGGGAAAAAAAGATACGTTTTACACATTGCATTTTTTCTGCAGCCCAAACCCACTTTTTTGGTAGTAAGGCTATATGCGAACATCAAGTGTTTGGCCTCATGCCCATGCTGTGTTTTTTTTTTGCGGATTTTATTATTATTATTATTATTATTATTAGTTATTTATGTATAGTGTCATGGATCTAATGGCGCTATATAAATAAATAATAATAATAATTTACAGTAAACAAATTAACAATGACAGACTGGTACATTATATTGTGGTATTGAGATTCGGACTATTTGCAGGCCATGACATTGACCTTATATGTCTTCTTTCAAGGAATGTTTTCAGTTTTTGCTCTATGGCAGGATGCATTATCAACTTGATAAATGATTTCATCATCCACAAACATCCTTTCTATTGATGGGATAAGGAAAGTCCAAAATATCAATGTAAACTTGGGCATTTATTGAAGATGTAATGACAGCCATCTCCCCATTGCCTTTACCTGACATGCAGCCCCATATCATCAATGACTGTGGACATTTGCATGTTCTCTATATGCAGTCATCTTTATAAATCTCATTGGAACGACACCAAACAAAAGTTCCAGCATCATCACCTTACCAATTCAGTTTTGCGATTCATCACTGAATATGACTTTCATCCAGTCATCCACAGTACACGATTGTTTTCCTTAGCACATTGTAACCTTGTTGTTTTCTGTTTGGGTGTTAATGATGGCTTATGTTAAGCTTTTCTGTATGTAAATCCCATTTCCTTTCGGAGGTTTCTTACAGTTCGGTCACAGACATTGACTCCAGTTTCCTCCCATTCGTTCCTCATTTGTTTTGTTGTGCATTTCCTGTTTTGGAAACATATTGCTTTAAGTTTCCGGTCTTGACGCTTTGACGTCTTCCTTGGTCTACCAGTATGTTTCCCTTTAACAACCTTCCCATGTTGTTTGTATTTGGTCCAGATTTTAGACACAGCTGACTGTGAGCAACCAATGTCTTTTGCCACATTGCGTGATGATTTACCCTGTTTTAAGAGTTTGATAATCCTCTCCTTTGTTTCAAATGACATCTCTGGTGTTGGGGCCATGATTCATGTCAGGCCACTTGGTGCAACAGCTCTCCAAGGTGTGATTACTCCTCTTTAGATGCAGACTAACAAGCAGATCTTATTTGATACAGGTGTTAGGGGAATGAAAATTTACAGAGTGATTCCATATTTTTTTCCTCAGAATTGAGTGATTCCATAATTTTTTCCCCTGCTTGGTCTACAAAAGTAACCGGTACTGGCTAGCATTTTTTTTTTCAAGATTTCTTTTAGTATTTCTTCAAGGCAGAGAGTTACCATTTGAAATGACTTTATGTTTTTTGCCTTGGGTGTGATCTGTTTCTTTCCTACAAAATTAAACAACTGAATGGACATCCTCCGAGCCAGGTGATTCCATAATTTTTGCCAGGGGTTGTATAAGATTATCTCAGCACAGGAGATGTGGTATGATCAGACCATGTCTCTGTATGGTCAGACACATCCATTACACAGTACATAGCAGGGACACATATATAAGATTATCTCAGCACAGGAGATGTGGTATGATCAGACCATGTCCCTGTATGGTCAGACACATCCATTACACAGTACATAGCAGGGACACATATATAAGATTATCTCCGCACAGGAGATGTGATATGATCAGACTATGTACCTGTACGGTCAGACACATCCATTACACAGTACATAGCAGGACGCATATATAAGATTATCTTAGCACAGGAGATGTGGTATGGTCAGACCATGTCCCTGTACGGTCAGACACATCCATTATACAGTACATAGCAGGGATCCATATATAAGATTATCTCAGCACAGGAAATGTGGTATGATCAGACTATGTCCATGTACAGTCAGACACATCCATTACACAGTACATATCAGGGACACATATGTAAGATTATCTCAGCACAGGAGATGTGGTATGATCAGACCATGTCCCTGTACAGTCAGACACATCCATTACACAGTACATAGCAGGGACACATATAAGATTTTCTCTGCACAGGAAAATTTGTATTAATCACATCCAATTGTGTAAAATATTATTATTACAAGATTTATTTATTACAATGAACTTTAAAATGAACTTTGTGGGACAACCCCTTTAAGGACCACCTACGATTCATTTTTGCACTTTGGGGGGGGTTTGCTCTCCTGTTTCTTAGGGTACCTTTACACGTCAGAACATTGCATGCAATTTCACTTGCAACTTACTGGTTGCAGTGAAACCATGGACACATTGCTCTATTTTGTACAAATGGATCAATGTCTCCATGATTTCACTGCAACCAGTAAGTTGCAAGTGAAATTGCATGCAATGTTGCGACGTGTAAAGGTAACCTAAGGGCCGCTTCACACTGCGGCATGATCCGGTCCGGTTCTGTCCGGGAGAATCCAGACAGCCGCAGACCGGATCAGCACACAGGACTGGGGGGCTATTATGTCCTCCGGTCCTGTGTGCAACGCGCGCAGTTCCTGCTGCTGATAAGTCAGGACCGGAGTGCGGCGCGGTCCTGACCTGTCAGCAGCTGCGTGCGCGGCACACCGGACCGGAGGGCATATTAGCCCCCCAGTCCTGTGTGCTGATCCAGTCCGCGGCTGTCTGGATTTTCCCGGACAGAACCGGACCGGATCACGCCGTAGTGTGAAGTGGCCCTTAGAGTTCCTGTTGTTTCCTTGATTTTTTTGCTGGACATGTTGTACTTTTGAAAGCCAACATTCATTTGACTCAATAATAGTTTCACCATTATTTTTTTTCGGGTATTACCGTATATACTCGTGTATAAGCCGAGTTTTTCAGCCCAAAATTTGGGCTGAAAAGTCCCCCCCTCGGCTTATACACGGGTCATATACGGTACATGGAGTGGGGGGGCTGTGTCCCGGGGCTGTTGGGGCTGGAGGAGGCGGGGGGAGGCTGCTGTATGAGCGGCCCCGTCACGTGGGGCCGCTCATTATATATGCACTGCTTCCCCCTGTCAATCAGCGGCAGGGGGAAGCAGTTCATATAAGCCCTCCAAAAGCTGGCACTGTCCCCCCTTGTAAGGCCCCCCCCCCTGCTGCTTATACATTACCAACCCGGTGTTCTGATCGGCGCCGCTCCTCGGTGCGTCTTCATCCTCCCGTCCGCGCTGGCTGCATCCGGATTCTCCGGCTGTCGCAGCGATATGACGTCATCGCGCGACCGCCGGAGATCCCGGATGCAGCCAGCGCGGACGGGAGGATGAAGACGCAGCACCGAGGAGGACGGCGCCGATCAGAACACCGGGATGGTAATGTATAAGCAGCGAGGGGGGGGGGCCCTTACAAGGGGGGACAGTGCCAGCTTTTGGGGGCTGTTGGTACCCCCAGGGGGCTGCTGGGTACCCCCTGGGGGCTGCTGGGTACCCCCTGGGGGCTGTTGGTACCCCCAGGGGGCTGCTGGTACCCCCAGGGGGCTGCTGGGTACCCCCTGGGGGCTGCTGGGTACCCCCAGGGGGCTGCTGGGTACCCCCTGGGGGCTGCTATATGTACCCCTGGGGGCCTGCTGTATACCACTGGGGCTGCTGTATACTACCACTGGGGCTGCTGGGGCTCCTGTATACTACCACTGGGGCTGCTGGGGCTCCTGTATACTACCACTGGGGCTGCTGGGGCTCCTGTATACTACCACTGGGGCTGCTGGGGCTCCTGTATACTACCACTGGGGCTGCTGGGGAATCTGTATACTACCACTGGGGCTGCTGGGGAATCTGTATACTACCACTGGGGCTGCTGGGGCTCCTGTATACTACCACTGGGGCTGCTGGGGAATCTGTATACTACCACTGGGGCTGCTGGGGAATCTGTATACTACCACTGGGGCTGCTGGGGAATCTGTATACTACCACTGGGGCTGCTGAGGAATCTGTATACTACCACTGGGGCTGCTGGGGAATCTGTATACTACCACTGGGGAGGCCTGTATACCACACTGCTGGGGGCTGTATACCTGTGCTGGGGTCCACCCTCGGCTTATACACGAGTCAATAGGTTTTTCCAGATTTTTGGGGCAAAAGTAGGGGGGTCGGCTTATACACGGGTCGGCTTATACACGAGTATATACGGTACTTTTAATAAAGTGGCCATTAGTATGACCCTGCAGATCAGTACAATTACCGCAATAACAAATGTGTGAAGTGTTTTTTATTTTTCTATTTCAGTGGTTGAATTGAATTCAGAACATTGTAAGAAAAGGATCAGTTTGTCGCCATTTGATCTGTATCTATTTCTTCCGTGATCTTGTTTTCTTGCACAATTTGCTGTTTTTATTGATAACATTTTGGAGTCCTCTGATATTTTGATCGCTTGCTATTGAATTTTTGGAGAACCAAACTCACCACTCACTTTTGATTTTTTTCCTATTTTGGCCCTCACTGTATAGGATACATACCATATTTTTTTCTATTCTATTTGTTCTTTTACACAAGTGTTAATTCCATTTTTATGTATTTTTTGTTTTAATACCGGTATTTAAAAGAAAAACATTTTTTGCACATTTTATTAATCCAGTTAGGGGACTTGAACCTGCGACCATCTATACAACACAATATTACGGTATTGCAGTTTTATGTATAATTAATGGCTTCCCCTGAAGCCTACCGGTAAGCCATCGGCACCCCACAATCTTGGCACATGAGGAGCTGATAGGCTCCAAACTGACAGTGGTCATCCATGGGGGCAATTAAGAGGTTAAACAGATCCAACCAATCATATTATTTATTCTTTGGTTCCGGCTGTATAATACAACTGGCACCCACATGTATAACATTTGTCGCTAAAGGGGTAAAAGCTGGCCAAAAACATTGACTTGCAATAGTATTGTGCGCTGCCATTGACATTTTGTAATGAAGAAGCCACATCTGACAGTACAAAAGCCACCCTACATGGCTCATAACGGATGATGCTAAGTTGGGGGTAAAAAACAATTTTATTGAAAACTAGAACGGGAGCCCGATTCTATTGCATCGAGCGATTCTAGAATATGTGCGATTATATATTAGTCCAACCAATCCCGCTACTAATCACAGCATCATTGAGGAGGGCGGGGGGAGCCCGCTGATGCACAGGGTGGCCAAGGCTCGGCAGGCGCTGCTGCTGCTCACCATCCCCCTTGTGTGTTCTCTCTTCCCCCTGTGCTCTCTCTCTCCCCTTGTGCTCTCTCTTCCCCCTGTTCGCTCTCTCCCCTTGTGCTTTGTCTTTCCTTGTGCTGCCTCTCCCCCTGTGCGCTCTCTCTTCCCTTGTGCTATCTCTCCCCCTGTGCACTCTCTCTTCTCCTTGTGCGCTTTCCCCGCTGGTGCTGTCTCTCTCTTTCCTTGTTCTATCTCTCCTCCTGTGCGCTCTTTCTTCCCTTGTGCTATCTCTCCTCCTGTGCGAGCTCTCTCCCCTTGTGCTGTCTCTCCACCTGTGCACTCTCTCCTCTTGTGCTATCTCTTCCCCTGAGCACGCTCTCTCCCCTTGTGCTGTCTCTCCCTCATGTGCTCTCTCTCACCTTGTGCTGTCTCTCCCCTCTGTGCGCTCTCTCTTCTAGTGCTGTCTCTCTTCCCCCTGTGTGCTCTCTCTTCCCCATGTGCTGTCTCTCTCCCCTTGTATGGTTTCTCTCCCATGTGCTCTTTCTGTTCCCTTCTGCTGTCTCCCCATATTGTGCGCTGCCTCATTCACCAAGTGCAATGTCTCTTTCCCTATGAAAGTTGAGGAGCCGCAGCAGCAGGATAAATCCGTCCCAATGGTATGACAATGCGGACCCAGGTGCAGGTGAAAATGAATGCTTGTGCTGCAGCCAGTGTCCCGTAAGGCGTGTGGACCTCCCGTCACAGATGTCCTATAGGTGGCGGTTTCTTTGACTGGTCAACTAAACTTATGGGCTTTTTCACATTCCAGTTTAGCAGTAATTCTCCAGTTTAACTGTAAGTTACACGATGTCCTATAGGTTGGGTGGATGTTTTCGGACAAACTTACTGCCAGACATACAGACTGGATAGGGCTTTTATATAGTAGATAAAACGTGTTTTATAGTCAACTAACAGTTTTTTTTACCATCAATATTTAGTCAGTTTGGTTGTCCAGTGGAGGTGCTTTTTTGGGGGGGTATACTTTTTGATTGATTGCTTGAGAGATTCCAATGGAGGAGTTTCCATCTAGCTACCCCTTGCGAGCAGCGAGCCAACAGCGTGATCGGCTGAACCATCAGAATAATTTATGCTCTTCATTCAGCACCACCAGGTGAGTGCATTTCTTATTGTACCCATGTCACACACCATCTGCTGCCCTGAGAACAGCCCTTTGTTGTCTTACCGATGGCACCAGAGTACTCTCTGATCTTTTTTCACGGATTTACATTGCTGATCCACAGAAAATCACAGACAGAAAACGGCTGCCAGAATGAGGCCCCGATAATATAGTAATGCTGGCCCTAAAGACATCTGTCTGGTCCTAAGATCCCTTTAAATCCTAATTTCCTATTGGCGAAATATCTGTATCCCTGCTCGACTCAATCACACTTTTGTGCCTTCACTTTCAATTCCACAAAATCAACTCTAAAGGCCTCGTCACACCTGGCGACGGGGCTGGATATGTCGGTGGCGACTGGAGGGTGCGCGCACATTTTTGGCGCCCCGCCAGCGTCGCCGTCCCCCATTTACATGGGGCGACATCTCTAGCCCTGCGCCGGCGAGCTGACAGGTGGCATCGCCGCCGAGGTGTCTGAAAACCCCAGTGGCGATGCAGGACAATGGGAGCCCATGGCTCCCATCGCCTGACAGGTCGCCGGCGGCCGGTTACATGGGGTGATGTGTGCACATCACCCCAGATCGGTCGCCTGGTTTCAGAGCACTGCTCTGAAACCAGGCGACCTCCCGGCGGCGCCGACATCGCCCCTTTACATGAGGCGACGTAGGAGCGATGTCGCCGCCGATAGGCCATGCCCCTACGTCGCCTATGTAATTGGCGGCGATGCCGCCCCGTGTGACGGGGCCTTTAGGGTCCCTTTACACGTCGCAACATTGCATGCAATTTCACTTGCAACTTACTGGTTACAGTGAAATCATGGACACATTGTTCTATTTTGTTGCCGTGTACAAATGGAACAATGTGTCCATGATTTCACTGCAACCAATAAGTTGCAAGTGAAATTGCATGCAATGTTGCGACGTGTAAAGGTACCTTAAGTCATTTTGTGATCTGAGGTTTCATTTCATTGTAAGATCACATGACAAAGCCTTATATCCCGCACATACATCACACACCGTCTATACTTCCTGCTGATAAATCTACAAATAACTCTTCAGCAGCAAAAGGTCAGCGCACGTGTTTCATATATATGAACCGGTTGATCTGGTTTTGTGGGGTATTCCGTGCACCTGTAATCACCCGAGTGTTTCCCTATGAACCTTGCTAGCCTTTGATGTACTGGTAAATCAAATATAGGACGGTCACTAGCTATGTTCATTCCTATGAAGTGCACTCCGGCATTTGTATCCGAACAGCGCGGCTATCATCTCTTCTGAACACTGGTGGATAGAGCAAATATACAGCAGGTGAAATAAGTAATGAATACATCATCAATATTCTAAGTACCGTAAATACATTTCTAAAGGTGCTATTGACAAGAAATTCTCACCAGATATCAGTAACCCCTCCAAGCCATAGACGTAAAGAAATCAAACCATAGATGTCCATACATTTAGCAAAGAGTAATAATGAGAAATGACTTGGGGGGAGGGTGGTGGAGTAATGAACACATGAAGAAAGAGATTGACAAAAAGCCATGGAAAGTTATGACACCAGCTGAAATCTATCAGTAATTAGAAAGCAATCCTGTCACTTAGTGAAAAATAATATCAGCTGGTTGAAGTGATGGCCTATAAAAAGGTTTATAATTACCAAGGTGCTACTCAAGAAACATCTCATGATGGGTAAAGCCAGTGAGCTGTCTCAAGGCCTTCACAACCTTATTGTTGCAAAACATATTGATGGGGCAGGGCAACTCTGACTGAAGTGTGCTGCACCCAATCTGACACTTAACAAGTAATTTACATACAGCGCGGACAGATTGAAAGTCATTTTCTGAGGTATGCAGGGGTACGTCTGGGCATATAAAGCAACCCCAATTACAACATGTTAAAGGTGGTGAGCACAGTATAAAGCCCCCAAAACAGGTGACAGGTGCACTTTAAGTAACAGTAATAGTAAGTGCGATCTGACAAAACATTGGATTGCATTTGGACCTATATTAGTCTATGGATCAGTGCACATGTCTATATATTGGGATCGAACTTAGCGATGCAAGTCAATGAGTTTGTTGGATGACATCTATGCGCTGATTTCTGATTTCAGCGGACTGACACAATGAAGAATTTGGAGAATCTTCTCCCCACTTGAGAGAATTGGAGTGCACTATCCTGACGCTCTGATCAGAGTTTGATTAGAATTTCATCTACACAAGTCACCTGATTCTCTTGAATGAGACAATCTACGGTCCTCTTCACCTGCCCTTACATGGCTTAGCTTGTCTTTACTGATTTCTATCTAGACTGTTTCCAATTTTCCACACATTCATTGTTCTGGAGAACCTTAGGTAATCCACAGCAAAATTTGCAAAACAAGGATTTGATTACCGGTTTTCACTTCACCCCTAATTAGAGCAAATGAAGATAAGGCTGGTTTCACACTACCATTTTTTGTAATCTGTGGGATGCAGGTAAAACTTGCATCACCCCCCACAGATTCCACCGGAATCCCCCACAATTGACAAACTGGTTGCACCCATATTGATCCTTCTCACAGATCAGGGATACTACTAGTGCAGGAGCCAATAGTTGCATCCAGATGCATGCCTTTTTTTGCAAGATCTGGTGGAAAATTACATGCTACCTAGGACTTTCAAGCTTGTTTCTGGGATGCTCACACCAAAAACCTAGATCCGGTGTCCAGATCCAGTGGGATCCAGATTCCACTGGATACGGATTCAATAGAGCTCCATTGTAATTTAAATGCATTGCCCCGGATCTGGGTGTGCACAGTTTTTATCACACAGACCCAAAATCGCTCCAAAATGTGTTTTTGTTCTCAGTGCAAAAACTGTGGATGCCCGGATCAGGGGGAAAGTAAAGAACTGGATGCACCTGCAAGTGCCTTCAGCCCCATAGGGCAGAATACGGATGTGGGTACTTGGAAGAGCTGGAAGAACTGTAACTTGTAAGCTGTTGTGAACTGCTGCTAAAGAACTTTAAGTACCCGGTAAGCTCACCATTGCCTGAGACTGCTTTCTTCCAGCGTCGCAGCAGAGTCCCACCTGAGGAGCCAGAGGCTGCTTTTCCCACACATTGGCTGGAGAAGCTGCAGCAGCAAAGTAAGTGGCTTGCCCAGAGCACAGTCCCTCCACTACTACTACACCTGCCCTGGGGACCCTCAGCCCTACCCGAGGAGGGCTTATCATCCACGCTGCCCCTCACCATCGTCCCCAGCAGGAATATGGCAGCGGTGGTCCTACTGACCACATACCCCGGGTGGCGTCACAACAAATCTCCCTGTAAATACCCCTTTTTGGACTGATCCCAGGCCACGGGACCTGGTCATGGCTACCATGAGCCCCCAGAGAGACAGCATCGGCCCGGCTCCCGAATACCCCACGGCCTGGGGGCACATCATAACCAGTCATTGATTGGCATATGACACATGTTCTGCAAAAGTGGAATATGACAATAATACAGCAAATAACTCCTAATCTAATGTGGAATGATGTAAAGGGGAAAATTAGCCGCAGTGTCCTAAGGTGCCTGACTCCACGGATTACTACAGATCACCTGTGTAGTTTTTTTAAACTTGTAACTGTCAAGAAACCTGAAGTTTTGGATTTCAGTGTGACGCCACCCCGTCCACCGTCTATAATAAAAATGTATAACCCCGGGTCATAAACCTGTTGATGTCACATAGAAGTTATTTTTGCTCAACCTTCTACTTGGATTTAAATATTTTTGGGGCAATACAAAGGATTTTTTTTTCTTTTTTTGTCCATGCAGATCAAAGTGCTTTTGTGCTGGGAATTGCTGAGGGAGTTGTTAGACTGCAGTATTTACTGTGTAAATGTGTAATTTACCCAGAAGTGTAAATTACAGGCAGCCTAGATACACATTTCCTGTATGGAAGAAATGTCCGCTCCCCAGGATCATCTCACAAAACACTACCTACATTGTCTATAAAAAGGGCCCGGAGTTACTCATTGCCAAATTACAATTTCCTTACCACAGAAATAGGACATTTTTGTCATTTTATTCACTGGTCACATTTCTTAAAGGGCTTAGCTAGATTTGTAAACGTGATGCCTGTTCCTTACTTAAAGGAGCTGTCCACAAATATTTTTTACTTACAAATGGGCCAAAGGTGACCTTCCACTGGATGTTTTTTTAATGTAAACTGATTACCTCCCTCAAATGACTGAATCTGGAAGAGTTTCCCTTTTTTCTCTGCCACTTCATTCCATAGTTATGTCCCCAGTAATAAAGGGGAAAAGATTTCCTTCAATCAACTGGGTGTGTACCTCAGAAGATCCGCGTGGGTGTGTGAAGATCTGAAGTTGTGGGTTGTAATAATCACCTAGGCAGGTTAATAATGCAACAATTTTTATTTGTATCCATACATGATATTAAAGCAACTCCAGGTAGATGGCCACAATTCAATGCCCCCAGTCCATAATATTAGAAACCAGCCGACAACAATAGTCCTTAAGTTAGTTCCTAAAATCTAGACGGTAGATATTATGAACATAGCACCTGTATCCAGGTTCATCAGCAAGAATAGTCCTTAGGATAGTTCCTAAAATCTAGAAGGTAGATATCACAACCGTAGCACGTGTATCCAGGTTCATCAGCAAGAATAGTCCTTAGGCTAGTTCCTAAAATCTAGAAGGTAGATATCACAACCGTAGCACGTGTATCCCGGTTCATCAGCAAGAATAGTCCTTAGGATAGTTCCTAAAATCTAGAAGGTAGATATCACAACCGTAGCACGTGTATCCAGGTTCAGTTGGCAAGAATAGTCCTTAAAATAGTTCCTAAAATCTAGAAGGTAGATATCACAACCGTAGCACGTGTATCCAGGTTCAGTTGGCAAGAATGGTCCTTAGGATAGTTCCTAAAATCCAGAAGGTAGATATCACAACCGTATAATGTGTATCTAGGTTTAGACAGCAAAAATAGTCCTTTAGATAGTTCCTAAAACCCAGAGGGAAGATATTACAAACATAGCACATGTATCCAAGTTCAGTCAGCAAGAATAGTCCTTAACGTAGTTCCTAAAACCCAGAAGGTAGATATTACGAGCATTCCACGAGTATCCAGGTTTAGTAGGCAAGAATACTCCTTAGGATAGTTCCTAAATCGCAGAAGGTAGTTATCATGACCGTAGCACATGTATCCAAATTCAAAGTCTATAGTCCATCCAAAAGCTTCAGGACCTGGCCTCTGCACTGCTCAACTCCCTCCCACGTGACAGCACCAACTGACCACCCCCAAACACATGTCTTCTTCTTTTTTGCCTTTTCTAGGAATCAGCCCCCTAGTTGGGCAATGATAAGCACACCCAACCCTTTAACCATCAGGTACATTCAGTTTAAAGAGTAAAGCCCCAGTCACACATAACGATATCGTTAGAGAGATCGTTGTAACTGTGACGTTACAACGATCTCTTCAGCGATGTCGTTCTGTGTGCTACTTTGCAGCGATCAGGCCCCTGCTGTAAGGTCGCTGATCGTTGCAAAGTGCTGCGGGTGATTTTTTGATCGTTGGTTTCCCGCTGGTCAGTACATATCGCTGCGTGTGACCGTGAGAAACCACATTCAGTGACCTCACAGGGCTGGTAACTATGATAAACACCAGGTATCCAGGCAGCGCGCGCTGCCTAGATACCCGGAGTTTACCATGGTTACCAGCGTCCTCCCTGCTTAGCACTGCATGTAAGCAGGGAGAACGCTGGTAACTATGATAAACAGCGGGTATCTAGGCAGCGCGCACTGCCTGGATACCCGGTGTTTATCATAGTTACCAGCATTCTCTCTGCTTACAGGCAGCTCTAAGCAGGGAGAATGCTGGTAACTATGATAAACACCGGGTATCCAGGCACTGCGTGCTGCCAGCCATGTGGGAGGTGTCTCCCAGGTCCCTGATCGCTGGGGAGATCTGCCTGTTTGACAGCTCCCCAGCGATCAGGTAACGACGACGCTCCAGCGATCCCAGCAAGTTGTTATCGCTGTCGGGATCGTTGGTGCAATCGTTATGTGTGACAGGGCCTTAAAAGAAGTGTAATGAATTCTCTGGCCAGTCTGCAAAGGTGTGAATCCAGGAGGTCCCCTGCAGAGAGGAACAAAAGACTCACAACCCTCAATCAGATGCAGGACAATGAATTCTCTGGCAGGCCAGATTATATTGGAGTCCTTGGAGGCCAACTAGGATGACACATTGTTACCACCCCTTAGCAATCACTAATACAACACAACAATAAGTTTGATGTAACTGGTGCTCGGTGCTGTAAAAAGTCTGCTCTACGTCCATTGGTCTTTAGTCCATGGCCAGCTCCTCACAGGGTGTTTTTTTTTTCTGCTCTGAAGCCGGCCAATCAAAATATGATCATGCCCACAGAGAGGTTTTGTGGTCCCCGCCCAGTTGGTTGAATGGGGAAAATCTGCTTATTTATTTCAAGGGGGCATAAGTTTGGAACAGAGGGGCAGAGAAAAAAAGAAAAACTGTCTTAGGCTGGTTTCACATTACGGATTTTTCATTTCCGATGCTGTCCGATAAAAATCGGACAGCATCGGACCGATTTTGGCCCCCATGCAGCCCTATGGGTATCGGACCGAATCGGATGTGCACTAAATGGCATCTGATTTGGTCCAATCCGATTCTGTCCGATTTTTTTATTGGTGCAAAAATCGGAGCATGCTCCGATTTTTGCACCGAAAATAAAATCGGACAAAATCGGATTGGACCAAATCAGATGCCATTTAGTGCACATCCGATTTGGTCCGATGTTTTTAACATGGGGCCCTATGGAGCAGGGTCCGAGGAAAGATCTGATGTGTCCTCGGACCCGATTTTACTGTACTGAGCATGCTCTGTACAGTACAACTGCTCCTAACTGGGAGAGCAGGGGTTAAAAACAAACAAACAATGTAATCTCACCTGTCCCCGAGGCCCCCGCTGTTTCCCGCAGGCTCCTGGTGTCCTCCCGGTGTCTCCAGAGGTCTTCTTCTTCTGAAAAGGACCTGCCGTGACGTCACAGTCATGTGACTGTCTGTTACACCATGTTAACAGGCGGTCACGTGATTGTGACATCACGGCAGGTCATTTTCAGAAGATGAAGACCTCTGGAGACACTGGGAGGACACCGGGATCCTGCGGGAGACGGCGGGGGCCTCGGGGACAGGTGAGCATATACTTTTTTTTTTAGCCCGGAGGCAGCGATTTTCTGCCGGAATCGGATGCCTATTTGGCATCCGATTCCAGGCATCAGAAGGCAGCCGATTCTGTCCGATTTTATCGGACAGCATCGGCTCCCTTAAAAATCGTAGTGTGAAGGTAGCCTTAGAATCAGTGGAACAACAACAAATGGAGGAGGTACTCAGTTTATATAAAAAATCCAGTGAAATGTCCCCATTAAAGGAAAAGTTGTGTACTGAGTATAATAAAAGTCGATGGAGAACTCAATAATTTTTCCAGAAGATCTTCCCGAAAAATGCTTAAGTTCCCCATTGATTTCCATTATACTTGGTAAACAAGTTGGGTCCATCCGAGCATCCGGCTGCTCGTTATGAGTACCGAGCACCTGAGCATGGTAGTGCTCAATCATCACTAATCACAGGTCCAAGTGCGCTAAGTGGACTAAAAAATAAATGTAAAAAGTGTATCAAAATTATTTATTTATTATTTATTTTATTTATTGCTGCAACAGTAAAATTCTAACTGAGTGATTAGCTAAATCATACGTTTACTACGTAACGGTTGTGAAACGAAGAAAAACAGAAAAACACCAGAATTGTTGTTTTTTAACAACCACACTTTTCAAAGAATTTTATCAAATAAATATTTTTATTTTGTCATCTTGGCATTGTTGATGGAATTGCCGTCACACCTTTGTTGAAGAGGATGTATTAGAAAACACGACCTAAACGGAGACGTTAGAGAAGTGACATCATCTACAAGGAAGTGGAAAGTGAGTCAGCGAGACGTGAACATTTCTGTATTTAGCCATAACTTCACCATCTTATTCAAAGAAAAGATATGACTCAAACATTTTAGCTCACCAAACATCCTGATCAGTGACTTCCAGCCTGAATAAAACTGTCAGTGTGCCTCATTCATCACTGACAAATGAGAAAGAAAAAAACTCCATTGGGTCAAAATTAGCAAGTACATGGGTTTTTAACTTAATTGCTCACCCAATAAAATATGCTGGAATTCTACTATATAGATAGCAGTATCATTGGTGTGGGATGCAGTGAATTTCCCAGACAATCATACTCACCCCCCATCGCTCCCCTGCAGCAACGATGTCCTTCTGTCTTATGCCAATTGAAGAATACTGATCAGTGTGTGGAGCAGGGCGTAGGACAGTGACATCCTTGCTGTGTGTGTCGAGCCCCAGGCTCCGGGGTACTTGGGTATCAGGCGCAAGGGTTAACTGAGTCACGGGGAGTGGTGGCCGCACCTGATCCCGTGTCCTGGGGGACTATTCTTTTAAAAAGGGGTTAATGTACAAAGTTTGTTGTCGTGACGCCACCTGTAGTTTCTGGTGATTTGCACCAGCGCCGCCACAGTCCGCCGGAGGTAGATGGTATCACGGTTAGGATGGTGTGTCCTCCACAGGTAGGACAGGAACCTCCGGGGCAGCGTTCCTGCAAAGGAACAAGTTCATGCAAAACAAATGCAGGCTGAGTTCAAAGTCACTGTTCGTCCGGGTACTTTACTAGCAATTGTATTAGTTGCATACAAAAGTTACAGCATAGTATTCCTGATGGTGTGAGGACAGGTAGCTGGACGGGTGGCTGCAGGCAGATCTTAGGTGGTATGGTGGACCCTTGGTGTGTGTCTTCTTTCCAATCTGTTCCTTTCCTGCTTCCCAGTGGTAGTGAAGTCTGGTTCTATAAGGCTAACCTGACCTCCTGTTTTCTCTCTCTCTTTCGCTCCCATTGGGTTACCCTCTGCTGGCTGACCACCGAACCATCAAGCGGTGCCTGGTACCCTCTTCTGGTCGCTTAAGAGCCTGGGAGCAATATATACTCCACAGGTCTCCGGATTTTCTGTGGTCCTTAGGGGATCCTACAGATGCGGGCTCCGGTACCCAGTAACTTTCTGTGCCTGGGAAACTATCTATCTCAGGCCCTTTCTTCTTCCTCCATCTCCAACTCCAACTTCTCCAGACTACTGACCGACCTTCTTGTTCCCCCTAGAGGTGATTTTATTCCCTCCAGGGTACCCTCCCACCATATGATCTAATGTGGGAGTGCTAGTTTGTGGGTTCCACCTACCATCCTATGATCCACCTGTAGCTGGAGTATCTGCTTCCATTTATGCGGTCAAATCTTGACCTGACAGTATCTGTATTAGGGTTCGCTCACACGCGTACAAAATCGGACGGGCGCAATCCATCTCGGACCAATGTTAATTAATGAGGCAGGGCAGATCTGTGTTTGGCATGAGAAAAAAATATGTACACTCACATAGCAGATACATGACAAATGGACAAATGATAAAATGGAATACCAAACTGTTTTCACTCATCCTACTAAGGCTGGCTTCACATCACGATTTTGCGGCATCCGTGTGTATCCGTTTCATTCTGTTATCCCTTCTTTCTTTTTTTAACATTTCCTCTTCTCTACCTTCTGTGGCGCCCCACCTGGTCAGGCATCACAATTGGGGCACTGCACCCATGAATGAGTGTGCAGTAACCCCTGTCAAAGTGGAAGGCAGATGTCTGTGGGAGGCTCCCATCCCAACACTCCCACACACCCACCTAGAATAGATGGTTTTGGGCCCTTACCCTAGGGGGGAGTTAGGGGAGGTCAGAGGACACACCGTGAGTTCTAGACGGCACTGAGGAAAGACCAAGAATGGGGAGCCTCCGAGTGAGAAAAGGAGACTTCCAGGGAGGGGGCCTGGAGAGAGAGAACAGGCAGCCCAGACGGAAGGAGGGGACCCCCGAGCGCCCATACTCAGGGAGGGAACCCTGGTCCACTTTACCAGAGCACCAGTTCCGAAGACGGTCAGGAAGTCCAGCCCCTCAGCCGAGAACACCGGAGGTCGTGGGTCCGTTTACCGGCCCTTACAACCAGTCTTACCAGGTTAACCCACCGGGGTCAAATCCCAGAGCAAGAGAGGGAGAGAGCGGAAGCCGGGATCGTCAGAGCACCTCAACGGACGTGGTATTAAGCAGGCTACCCGAGGACAGGCACTAGCAGCAGGACACGGGTTGAATCCAAGTAGACATTCCATGGGAGACTTCCAGACTCTCTGCAGCCCACTGTGACTACCCGGCCGGATGAAGACTGTTTTGCCAATATGAACTGTATCATCATCTGCATCATTCCAGTAAAGTACCCGGGTAGAGTGACTGAGTCTCCGTGTTCTTATTTACTGCTGTGCTGCAACTACTACCTCCATCATCTGCACCTTTATCCCTACAGGTGCATCCCTGCTCCAGAGGGCCAGCTCCACCTGCAGGGAGCTATACCATCTTGGCTGCTGTACCATCACCCGATGGAGCACTGAAGCAGTGCTGGTGTTCTTTCACCAGGATCTGCGGGTGGCGTCACGATAAACTTTATAAACTTTTATCTCCATTCCAACACCTTTTTACCCCTTTTTTAAGTAAGACCCCAGGGCCACGGGTCTGGGCAGGCCACCAATGACATCCCTTCCGAAGCAGAGGGTCCAGATACCCGAGTCCACATACCCTGGGCGAGTCATTTTCTTTATAGAGTTCAGTGAGACTTTATCTAAGCAGACCCCCGACATCACACTAAGGAAAATGTAGGCTTTATCTCTCTGATTTTGGCGATTTAGAGACGTCCATTTTTTGTGTATGAGCGGTATCCATGTTTGTCATGGACAGCGCTCGTACCTACAATAGTGAATGAGGTCATTCAAATGTCTGTCTTTCTCGTGGACTGTGTCAGTTCAAAATTGGTAATGGAAGTCTATGGGTCTATGAAAAAAATGGGACCGCACTCGGATGCCATGAAAGTGCGGTCTGATTTTCTCAGACTGCTATGTAGGAAAAATATAGAGAATTATTTCTTCATGTACAATAAGAACTGATGACATTCTGACTAATCTCTGACGACTCTTGGATGAAATGCTAACAAAAAAATTTGTCCCCTTTTTCCCCGAGAACGTGAAAAAAAATAGATGTTTAAAAATGGACATCTGAATGAGATTATATTGCCAGTCTGTTTGACTCATGTGTCTCCGGCATTACTGTGCATGTTTGTGCTCTTACCCCATGTTCCTTTCCCCTAGCCAGCAGGGATACTGTTGTCTGTTACCTTTGAAGATGCTGGTTGGTTCCCTGCTCTGCTGCGTAGCCATGTGCATGTTGTAAAGTCTTTGCTGAGCTGCATGACCATCCGTGTGTGCGGTCCCTAGCTGCTGTGGAAGCTCTCCGCGGGTTACGAGGTCCTCTGCTGCTGTGCATGACTTTCCAAGTGTGTCCAGGTTTGCAGTTGCTGCCAGGTGCCCTAGGCCTCAGTTCCTGTGCTGGCCCTGCTGGGTTCCTGTCTGTGCCTAGAGTGCGCACAGCCACTCCTTTCCCACTTTTATTAGTCCAGATGGCCTGTCTCTGTTCCGATGTCTTCCACCTAGAGCCATGTTTGATATTCTGCCTGTGTCCCAGATGTCCTGCCTGCGTCCCATATGTCCAGCCTGTGTCCAGATATCCAGTCTGAGATCCCCCATAACAGAGATCTTACTCTGAACCAAACAACTAGAGATGCATAGCACGTTCCATTACATGACATATTACTAAGAAGCATCTAGGGCAGAGGTCCTCAACCTTACCTTTCTGACCTTGAGATTCACCTCCAGCTCTGAAAGAGGGTCACAAGGTTCATCCATCTCTGAGAGTAGATTGCGAGCCAGACAGCTGGGAGCCACACATCACGGGCCCACAAGCCACATGTGCCTCCCGACCTAGGGGTTGGAGACCCCTGATCTAGAGAATAATAAATCATATTATGGCACTGCTCCATAGGGTTCCCCAGCCTTTAGCTTGAGAGCCACATCTGGCTCGCGGATGTGTGGCTTGTGGCTGTTTTCTAGCTTGGGGATAAGCCCCAGATCTCGAAAACCACTATGAAGATCAGGTTTACAGATGGTGACTTTCATGAGTAGCTCCCCATAGAAGAGCAGATCTGGATGGGGGGCAAGGTAGGAACCCCTGGATCGTGGTATACATGCCTTAGAGTGATGTATGAGGAGAGTTTTGGCTGTCATTATACCGGTAATGGAGGCTCTGGGTGTCACTACTAAGAGTTGGGTGAAAGTGAAATGTGGCTCATGACCCTCTTTTAGAGCTGAATATGGCTCTCAAGGTCGGAATGGTTGGGGACCTCTTCTGTATAGCATGAGTATGTATTGAGCCACGGGGCTCTATGTGTAATATCCTGTACAATCGTTTTGAGATCTTCTGAAATGCAGAGATCTCTAAGCTAAAAGCAATTAGGCCTGGGTGCTGATCCCCTTTCTTCTACCAGTCAATAATCCTTATTGTAATTATTTTTATTAATCTGGCAGCATATAATATCCATATTTGTAACATTTTCATTTTGGATTTTTTTGTGAGCTTAATTTAAAATTTATATATATATTTTAAATTATGAAAGAAAGGGTCTTTTGACCAAAGTGGTAATCGTGCAGCCGACAGTATTTTTTTTTTCAGGACGGAAAGCGGAGACTCAGCATTTTAAACAAACATTTACTTAGTAACTGAGTAATACCTGAATGAAGATATTGACGTGCTAACAGGGGTATCCAAGCGTACCACAAGGTCCTCAACCAAGAACGGGAGATCAGTGCTCTCCATGAAATCGCTCATACTTCTTCTTCGTTCATATGTAAACTTTAACATGTTTTTATTTCAGACAAGTTAAAATGTCAACATGTTATCCTCCAAATATCTGAAATGAAATCACGCTGAAAATTGAATATGCGGAATTGTTTGCAGACGCATAACTGCCTTAAGGATATTTCACAGGGGGATAAATATGCAGTAAAAGACGTTTATTATATTTCACATCATGTCTTTGTTATAATGAATATTTTTCTCAAACAAGATGTCTACTTAAAGAAAATCCATTTTTAAATAGCCTATTAGGGCCAACGGAGCATATAGAGCGAGTCTCCTACTCATAACCCCTATCCATTAGACAATCGATTGGCTACAAAGAGCATTGCTCTCTCGAGGACCCATCAGGAATGTTGATTTTTTTTAAAGTCCAATGATATTGTGTCCAATGGGCATTGTGTAATACTTTGTATTCCAGAGGGGCATAATTAACTATTTGAATGCCATAGATTACAGCTGATAGCTAGGGTTCCTAGCAGCAGGATACTGTGGTCGGCTAATTTTAAAGGGAACCAACCAGCAGGATTTAACCCCCTTTAAATCAGTGCAGCTGGTGATTGACATGTGCAGCATGACATCACTATTTTTTTTTTCTTCCTCCTCCCCTGTGGCTTGTCTTTCTGTTGTAAGCTAAACCCCCTCCCCTTTCCTCTCATCCAGGTGGGTTTCGGATTACAACTGAAAGACAAACCCACGGGGAGGAATAAAAAACAAACCCAAATAGTGATGCCATAATGCACACATCAATCACCTGCTGCATAGCACTAAATTCTGGTGATTGGTTCCCTTTAAAGGAAAACTGTCAGGCCAAAAATCCATGTGTAACTGCTATCATTTTCTAATTCCTTTCTCTAAGCTCTCTCTATTCATGTATTTCTATTATTTATACTCCCTCATATCTTCTGTAACTTCAGAATAAAAGATTAACTCCCATCTGTCACTCACAGTGATTTCTCTGCTGTCACTCCACTCAATGATTGAATATTCATTCAACATTACACTGTCCTGCTCCTCTCTGATCTTCTGTTGTGTGACTCATTCACGCAGACAGAAGGGAGGAGAGTAGTGTAGCTGCAGGATCTTCATGTCATTGTGTGTATCTGAGCATGTGGAGTGTGTGCATCTGAGATATTTCTATGTGATTATAAGAACATTTGATAACTTGCTCAGCAGATACACACACTGCATGTCTGCATATCTCATAGAAATCTTACAGTCTGCAGCACAAAACACCTCCCCACCCATCCCAGGAGCACAGAAGGTAGGGAGTGAACACAAGCCTGGATGGGTGTGGATATTTAAATAACCTTATACAGCAGCCGGACTATTCGGCTGGAAATTAATAGAGAGGACTAATGCACCAGCTCCTTGCAGATGCTGATAACATGGAAACTAGAAAGTGCACAACAATGGTCTTACATGTTTTTAAAAGGTGCTGCCAGGCCCTATTCAAGGGTAATGTTAGTATCATGCTGAAAAATGACTGACAGTGTCCTTTAAGATACCCTTCTATAAGTGGGCAAATCCTCAATCCTTTGTGAGTGTTCATCTGTTTTATAGTTTAAATACAAATGAATAGTTTTAATTATTGTGCTTGTTTATAGTGATAACATAATCTACAGCACTTTACAGACATCATCATTATCACCAATGGGGTCACACTAAATCGGTATGTCTTTGTAATGCACCCATGCAAATATGGTGAGAACATACAACTCGGGGGCAGGATGATTGTGGCTGCGAGGGATGTGCATGACCAGCTTGTACTGAAGGGGGCTTGCCAATGCTTAGCGCTCCTATTTCAACTGGATGTGTGTATTCGGATGCACATTCAGCTGAAATGTATTGCAAGCAGAGACCTGCCGGTTCCTCTGTGTCGGTCACAAGGGCCCGAGTACTCAGCAGCTGGGCCAGGGATTAGTTTACGGTAGCTGTGCCCAGCAGCTGTGGTCCCAACTGTACATGTAAATGGAGGTTGAAAATAGAGAAATTATTAAAAGTAAAAGATAAGATTTGTGTGCCAGTGGATAATCAGCCGGGTGAGATCCCTGGGAGATAGGTGGTTTGGAAGTGCAGATGTATAAACCTTCCACCAGTGCTAGCTCCCAGGGGAGTATGGGGTGATGATGATGGGTGTGATGAAAAAAGTCAAACAGCAGAGTCCATTTTTGCTTACCTTTTTACTGCAGATCCTGTAGCAGATCTGGGGGAATAAACCACCGGTTCTGGACAGTCTGATGAGAATTGTAGTCCACTCTGCTGGTTAGTAATATGGCCTTTCCTGCTGACTCCCTTGTTGTAGCTTTCCTGATGTCTTTAGCCCTTTAGTACTCCTCTATTTCCCTTGGTATTACCTCTGCCAGGCTGGTAGGCAGATCCTGCATGTATCCCGTGCCTTAGAGCAGTTCCTCAATCTTCTTCACTACTGATGCCCAGAAAGTTCCACTTGAGCAGCTAGTGGACATAAAATCCACCAGCCTCCAGTTCTGCCACCAGGCCCTGTAAGCCTGGGTAGCCTAGCTTCTGGTACCCTGCATGCAACTTTTCCCTTTGGAGCATCTCCCGCTGCCTCCTCACTGGACCTCTTATTCCCCTACTCTGCCTTTCTACACTCAGCTAACCGCTCCCCTTACCAGTGATTTTGTTATATGCCCAAATAAAGCATCAAGTGCACAGTCTCCTAATAAGGGATCAGGCAGTGTGTGGTTGATTCAGACTTTCAGCAGGGGGAGATCCAATTCTCCTCACACATGGCATTACTATATTAGGGCAATACTATTTGTGATGACCAGACAAAGAGGTGCCACACCTGCACGGCCTATGTGAGGCTGGTAGGGGACATTGGCTTGCCCGTTATGGGTGGTGAATTGTAATGATATTATGTGCTGCCCGTGGCAGGCGTGTCAAAATCTGCTACCGTTTTCTGCGTTAGCTATTGAAGAGGATGCCACACTTTAAGTGAACAAGGTAGAAAAGAAGATTTGTTCATTTTTTTGTTAAAATGTGCTGGGGAAGAACAAAGGACATTATTACAGGATGGAGGACATTTTACAAGGAAGGAGCCCAGGATGGAGGATAATATTACTGAAAGGGGTTCAGGCAGGGGGACATTATACAAAAAAGGGAGCCAGGACAGGGTACATTATTGGTTTATTACTGGGAGGTGCCCATGACTGAGGACTTTACTTTACTCGGATAGGGGACATTGTTATAGATAAGGCCAAGGATGGAGGGCATTATTGCAGGAAGGGGCCCATGATGGGGGACATTACAAAATAAAGGGGCTTAAATGGAGGACATTATTATAGGATGGGGGACATTATTTCAGGAAAAGGCCCAAGATGGGGACTTTGTACCTAAAAGGAGGCCAGATGGGAGATATTATTAAATGAAAATGCCGAGGATGGGGGTCATTGCACCAGGAAGGGACCAGGATGGGGGATATTAGTAAATAAAGGGGCCAGGATGAAGGACATTATTACAAGAAGGGGACATGATTATATGGGGGCCAAGACACATGTCTGTATAGGATATAAAATGCTACAAGGGCCCAAAGGTCTGACCAACATGCAGGTCCAGGTCTAAATTATGCATCGGGGTAGATATAATCTGCTTCTGCAATGTTAATTTCAAGAGGCAGTGCCACAAATTGCACTGAGGTGATGTCTCGAATCGAGTGTGTCATGATTTGATTTGACCTTGGAGGATCTGGATTCAGAAGGTCACAACATTTAGCTGATTGCAAATCCTCTTTGGTGCCCGCTTGTCGTCAATACTGAGTAGGAGCTTATTTAATTCCATCTGGTGCTGGATAGGTTAAGGTTCCTTTCTATCCTGATGAGATTAAACAGGTAGTTGTAATCCCAGCTGCAGTTATTCCCTGCATATACCTACTCCTTCTATACTGTGAGGCACTGTCGGCATGGTCCCCATGGCTGGGGTGCATCACATGCAGGATCAGGGTATGATCCTGTTCACACTGGCCGGTTTTATAGTGGATGACGCTGTGTGAACCTATCAAGAACACAAGGAGTTAAATGTGATAGTGTGTGCTGTAAAGCTGAAACAATCATGAGCCTAATGAGCGGCTGTGAGTGGCTCATGAGACCAATGAGGCCCTGAGGAATGTAATGGGTGCTGATTGCTGACAGCCCAGGTGGGTGTGCCAGGTGGGTGTGTCCTGAGTAGTAGCAGCCCAGCTGGATGAGTCAGTGATGGACCTGTTGAACCGGAATGTATTTTATGGCTTTTTAAAAGACCAGCGAGTGTGTGTAGCCCTTCGGGAGGTGATTGTATGAAAGTGTGCCAGGCGAGCATAGACCGCCCTTAGGTCCGACTGAGATAGTCGATGGATGGACCTGATGAACCGAATGTATGTAGCCCTTCAGGAGGCGATGTATGTAGCCCTTCGGGAGGCGAATGTATGTAGCCCTTCGGGAGGCGATTTTATGAAGTGTGCCAGGCGGGCATAGACTGCCTTTGGGTCCGACTCAGAGTAGTCAGTTAAATGACCTGATGAACCGGAATGTATGTATGTACTAGAGGTCAGATGCAGGGGTTAATAGGGCTCCTATAGTACGGTAACGGATGGTTGTCCCGGGTACTAAGGTTTGCAATCCCTATTCTGAACCCAGATGTGCCACAGTCCATGGATGTCTATATGATGGGCTGTGAGCGAGTGAAAGGACGTGTGTGGTCCATGGTGGCTTATAGGATGGATCACATACTGTGTGTAAGAACCCGGTCAGGCTGGAGTCCTGACGCGGGGGTAGTATGGAGCTGGGGAAATAAAGCCAGGCGGCTGGTTCCGCCATTGGGACCCATAGGGCCTATTGATATGGTAACTGATGTATTGTTAAATGTATGAGAAATGTAGATAGGCCGGAGGCCGTAGCCACCACGGGAGCGGTTGTTAGAGCTCCAATGGGGACAGAGAGGTGGTTAAAGGTCCCGGGTAACTATAAGATGTTATGTGCAATATAAGTGTTATGTAATGTTATATGTAAATGTATGGTGTATTTATGTATGGTGTTTATAATCAATGTGATATGTGTCAAACATGCTACCCGGTTTATGTTATTATATGTGAAAAATAAACCGGTAGACATTGGTTAAATTATAAACACGTGTTCTTGTTGTTATGCAAGCAGGTTCCCCGGGTGCTACCTCACAATACCTATAATTCAATCTATGCTGACCTGTGCAGAAGGTGTCTCTGGAGAAAGCAGTGGTGAGCTTTCCAGCGGGGAGGTGTCTCTGGAGAAAGCAGTGGTGAGCTTTCCAGCGGATATGGTGGAGTCTCTCTCTATCTATGTTTAATGTTTTCCTTGTTTACCCCCTTCCTCGTGTTTTCTTCATACTAGTAATAAGACAAGTGAGTGTCTTGCCAGCCTGTGCACTAGGCAGGGCCAATCCAGGATTGGCCGGGGGCCTAGGCTCTTAGTCGAGCATCGTGGGGGAGACCTATCTAGGAATGGTAGGGAGCTCAGCAGTGGTGTACCATCTTGGGTCGCTTGGGTCACAAGTGAGATTGGAGGGGCCTGGAGTCCGCTGACCCCTGTGACTACTGCACCAGCTTTACATGGATGTGCGTCCCTGCCGGTGCTGCTGCACTGTAATGAGGTCATGTGACCTCATCACAGACAGGACGGAGCTGCCCGGCAGGAGCGGTGAGGCAGAAGAGCTGCAGCTCTTGGAAAGGGGGAGGGAGTGTCAGTGTGTGTGTGTATCACTGTGCTTGTGTCTGACTGTGTGTCACTGTGTGTGTGTTACTGTGTGTATGACTGTTTCATTGACCATGTGTGTGTGACCGTGTGTGTGTCTGACTGTATGTGAGTGTGTGTGTGAGACTGTGTGTGTGACTGTGTGTTGTTGACTATGTGTGTTTGACCATCTGTGTGTTTGACTGTGCGTTTGACAGTGCGTGTGACTGTGTGTGTTCGTGACTGTGTGTTTGACCGTGTATGTGACTGTGCGTGAGACTTTGTGTGTGACTGTGTGCGCGTGATTGTGTGTGACTGTGTGTGTGTGACTGTGTGTTTGACCGTGTATGTGACTGTGCGTGAGACTTTGTGTGTGACTGTGTGCGCGTGATTGTGTGTGACTGTGTGTGTGTGACTGTGTGTTTGACTGTGTATGTGTGACTGTGTGTGTGACTTGTGTGTCTGTGTGTGTGCGTGATTGTGTGTGAGACTGTGTGTGTGCGTGACTGTGTGTGTTTGACCATGTGTGTGTGTGCTGTACAGGGGGTAGTGTGACTAGTTGTGGGGGGCTGCACAGGGGGCAGTTTTGTGTGAGTGTGTGGGGGGCTGTACAGTGGTCAGTGTGTTTGTGTGAGGGGGCTGTACAGTGGTCAGTGTGACTTGGTAAGTGGGGCAGGTTGTACAGGGGAGGTGTGTCTGTGTGGGGAGGATGTATGCTATATGGAGGGCTTTGAGGCTGCATTATTGTGTTTTACTATATGAAGGGCTGTGACGCTGCATTATATGATATGAAAGACTGTGATGCTGCATTATATTATCTGGAGGGCTGTGATGCTGCATTATATTATATGAAGGGCTGTGATGCTGCATTATATTATATGAAGGGCTGTGACGCTGCATTATATTCTCTGGAGAACTGTGACTCTGCATTATATTAACTGGAGGGCTGTGACGCTGCATTATATTATTTGGAGGGCTTTGATGATGCATTATATTATCTGGAGGGCTGTGAGGCTGCATTATATTATCTGGAGAACTATGAGGCCGCGTTATATTATTTAGAGAGCTATGAGTGGATTCAGCAGTCATGTGACACCCCTGATCCCACCGGTAGAGAAAAGCGGAAGCCAATCAGAGATACTTACAGCAGAATGAAGAAGTGGTGCTGCTCTAATAGATGAGTGTGTTTGTTTTCTTCTTACTTTTCTACCACCCTGCGTCCATTAATAAATTGTGTAACCTTAATGGACACACGCTTTTTTCAGTATAGTCATAAGGCTGGAGAACGTTGATATTCTTGCACTTCACAACCTTCTGAGCGGCTCTAAAGTGAGGAATCTCAGTTTATGTAAAGTGAAAGGATGCAGTGTCTCCCTCTCAGAACACAGCAACTGTCCAAACATTTCATATGGCGACATGACAGCAGGGTAGCATCCCTTATGCACTTTTGTGGTGCAATGACTAACCACATTTTCCCTGTAGAGAATGTAAACTGTCTATTGGTGCCTATATGGCTTTACTACTGACAAAGAAGAGCAGGAAAAATTCAGAAATGGTTAAATATACGATTCAATCGACAGGCAAGTCTCGTGCATCTGATGACCTCTTGAGATCTTAATAACAGATTCCACAAAATGTAAGACTGTCAACGCCTGCTGTTTTTTTTATTTTGTATTCAGTGGGCTTGTACTGGTGGGGGCTGCAAAATGATATTATTAACACAACTGTCCCATAAAGGGGTTGTCCAGATTGGAGTTAAAGTCTGCAGTCTATGTGTCTGCACACTTGTGAATTCTCACATCTCGCAGCATATGTACTGTTAGGATTGTCTGGTGCCAGGAGTCAGCAAACACATGATTGCAAGAGATTGGTATGTGCTGACTAGACATGTAAGGGAATTAAGCGAGGAAGACAGTATGCAACTCGCATATCACGCACCCGCTCCTGTTCCCAGTGATAGAGAACTCTGAAGAGCGCACACTGCGCACTGAAAGAATTCACAAGTCTACAGTGATGTAGAGTGACTGCAGACTTCATCCCCAAGTCTCAACCACCCCTTTACAATCTCCATATGTTCAAGATATCTGTTGGCAGAATGCTCCCAACTTCCCCGTAAGCATCAGCACTTGCTCAGTCAAGCATTCATTATTATTATTATTATTATTATTATTATTATTATTATTATATATAGAGCACCATTGATTCCATGGTGCTGCACATGAGAAAGGATTACATACAAACAAGTTAAAAATACAATGAAAAAGCTAACAGTGGCAGATTGGTACAGAGGGGAGAGAGGGCCCTGCCTTGTGGGCTTACACTCTACAAGGCAGTGGGGAGAGAGACAGTAGGTTGGGTCTGCTCTGGTGGTGGTGGAGCACCAGGTCCAATGATGGTTTGAGCGCCAGGTTCAGTGGTGGTGCAGCGCCGGGTCCATTGGTGGTGGAGCGCCGGGTCCGGGGGTGTTGAGGTGGCACCGTGGTCATTGCAGGCTGTAGGCTGTTCTGAAGAGAGGAAAGGAGGAGGTGTTGGGAGGATCGAAGATAGTTCAGAGATATATGGGGGGTGGGGACAGATTGTGGACAGATTTGTAAGTCAGTGTTAGTAGTTTGAATTGAATATGCTGGTGAATTGGGAGCTAGTGGAGGGATTTGCAGAGGGGAAAAGTGGAGGAATAGCGAGGAGAGAGGTGGATTAGTCGAGCAGCAGAATTAAGGACATATTGGACAGGTGCAAGAGTGTTAGCAGGGAGGCCGCAGAGGAGGAGGTTGCAGTAGTCAAGATTGGAGATTATGAGGGTATGCACTAGTAGTTTACTAGATTGAGGGTTGAGAAAGGAACGGATTCTTTAAATATTTTTGAGTTTGAGGTGGCAGGAGGTGGCTGAGAGCTTGGATGTGTGGTTTGAAGGACATGGCAGAGTCAAGGGTTACTCCGAGGCAGCGGACTTCAGGTACAGGGCAAAGTGTGATGTAATTTATTGTTCAAGTTATTCATGTGTTTCTGTTGGGGATAGAGGAGAAAGCTGCTGCCAGATTGCTGTCAGTGACTTATGTTCACTGTAAAAGAAAGGAACATCTTTCCGTTGACATCATCTGTCGAGGGGGAGTCGGAAGGCCTCCATAGACATCAGATGGTTGGATGGTCCTGCAGTATTATCAGTTTGTTGATATTTATCTAATTTGTGTGGGAAAACCTTTGAATGACACCAGTAAAAACAGTATTTTTTTCACAAGAACATTAGTATATGCTTTATACATCGTTTGGCTGCTGTATATAAGTCCCCAGGTGGATGTGTATAATAAAATAATAAACACCTTTTATTATAGTTACCTGGGGAGCGGACCGGTCTGATGGGTGTTGTAGGTATCAGTCCAGTGCCTCTTATCTACTTCGGATTGCTGTCTTTCTTTTGAATGTTGGTCCTATTTCATCCACTCACTGGCCTTCATTTCGCTTCTGCGCATGCGCACTTTTCTCTGACCTGTTGAGGGCAGAACAAAGCACTGTAGTCATGAGGCTTGGGGAAAGGTCAAAGAACGCCGACGTACTTGTATCTGGAAGCAGGCTATTCTCTGGTTTGTGATAAAGGTTGATTAGGAGGTGGTGGATATATCTATTGACAATGAAGCATACAACTAATAGCTGTATGAATAGCCTAGAATACCCAAAAATGCTGGAAACATCTTATCGCTCTCAAGACTCACTCCTTGGGGTACTAATGCTTTATTTTTTTTATTTCAAAGGAAGACTCACTTAAAGAGGTTTTCCACTTCTTGAAAAATAGATCCCAATTGTTACCTGTAATGTTGCATGTAAAATAAAAAAAATTAGATGGGAATTATCCTCCCCGGGTCCATTACTGGCACTCTGCCTCTGCTCTGATCTCACTGTTTTGCCTTCAGTGGTGCTAACAGTTTATATCACTGGTGTAGCCAATCATTGAGCTTGAGCCATCAACATCAGTGGTCTCCACCCTATATTACCCTAATGGCCCCTTTACATGCAGCTACAGGTGACAGGTTTTCCACAGGTAAACTTACTGGTTGCAGTGAAATCATGGAGACATAGTTCTATCTTGGTGCTGTGTACAATGGAACTATGTCTCCATGATTTCACTGCAACCAGTAAGTTACCTGTGGAAAACCTGTCACCTGTAGCTGCGTGTAAAGGGGCCATCCCACTGTAATAGCACCTAAGGATCCACAATACTGGCATATTAATAGCCAAACCTTTAGCCCAGAAATCACACTGAGACCTTTTGCCTCCCTGCCTTATAGGCAGCATACTTACATCCCCCAGCTTCTAGAATTCTGCACCCCAACATGTCCGACTATCCCTTACACTCAGAATTTTCAAGCAGAACCTGAAAATCTATCTATTCAGAACAGCTTACAGCCTGGAATGACCCTACTGCCACAGGAGCTGGCACTCTAGCACCATCGGAGCTGGAGCTCCACCACCATCGGAGTTGGAGCTCCACCACCACTGGAGCTGGTGCTCCACCACCACCGGAGCTGGTGTTCCACCACCACCAGACCCTGGCGCTCCACCACTATCAAAGCCGGCACTCCACTACCACCGGAGCTTACCCACCCTACTGTCTCACTCCCCGTTACCCCATAGAATGTAAGCCCGCAAGGACAGGGTCCTCTCCCCTCTGCACCAGTCTGTCACTGTTAGTTTGTTCATTGCGTTTTTCGCTTGTTTTGAATGTAATCCTTTCTCTTGTACAGCAGCATGGACTCAATGGTGCTCTATAAATAAATTATAATAATAACAATCCAGACACTCCCAATTTATGACTATTTGTTATTTTCACATCAAGCACTCTCATTATACTATGGCATCCAGCTTCAAGCACCCCTCTAACTGCATTACCATTCTATCCCTAGTTTACCATGTTTTCACCCCAATGGCCAGTGTATGTGCATCCCGATCTGGATTTCTTTTTGGGGCTTCTCAAGAGTCACCATCCGATTTTCATGTCTGTTTACTAGACCTGGTGCTAATGCACCGAGCTAGCAGGCAGCCACGAGTCACACATCACGGGCCTACAAGCCACTTGTGGCTCCCTGCTGTACATGATTATTGTTATTATTTATTTATTTATATAGCCCATTAATTCCATGGTGCAGTACATGAGAAGGAGTTACATACAAAATACAGATATAGGTTACAGTAAACAAATTAACAATGATGAGCTGGTACAGAGTGGAGAAGACTCTGCCCTTGCGAGTTTACATTCTACAGGATGATGGAAAAGAGACACAAGGGTGGGGGTTGCAGCAGCTGTGGTGGTGGTGAGGCAGCAGCTTCGGTGGTGGTGGTGATGTGACCACTTTGGTGGTGGTGAGGCGGCAGCTCCGGTGGTGGTGGTGAGGTGGCCACTCAGTTGGTGGTGGTGAGGCGGCAGCTCTGATGGTGGTGAGGTGGCAGCTGTGGTGGTGGCAGAATGGTCATTGCAGGCTGTAATTTTTCGTGAAGAGATGGGTTTTCAAGTTTCGTCTGAAGGATCCAAACCTAGTGGATAATCGAACGTGTTGCGGCGCAGAATTCTAGAAGATGGGGATATTCGGGAGACGTCTTGGAGGTGATTGGTGAGGAACAAATAAGTGTGGAAGAGAGGAGGAGGTCTTGGGAAGACGGAGATATCGGGGATTAGTTCAGAGATATAGGGAAGGACAGGTTAGGATGGCTTTCTAGTTAGTGTTAGCACATGATAGGCAACATTTGAGATCCAGTTTTCTAAAAGCAAAAAAACCTTTAACAAAGATTGTTCCAAAATCCTTCTGACAGTACAAAGAGCTCAACCTCTTTCCACACACTTTCTGGTCTAAATTTACATATAGCACATCCTTAGAATGTCTATCCTTTTAGTATATATGGAAGTGATGCTACAAGCTTCTCTATAAATCACTTTAATTCTAGGTTGGGTAACTCTTATGGCCCTTTACACGCAGCTACAGGTGACAGGTTTTCCACAGGTAACTTACTGCTGCAGTGAAATCATGGAGACATGGTTCTATCTTGTTGCTGTTACAAATGAACTATGTCTCCTATGATTTCACTGCAACCAGTAAGTTACCTTGGAAAACCTGTCACCTGTAGCTGCGTGTAAAGGGCCATCAAGGATACTTCACTTTGTTTCTTACTTAACAAAGCTGAAGAGTTTTCAGCTGAAGAAGAGAACTTTTGCAGTAAAGTTGAATCTTAGTAGGAATGTGTGGAATTTGTAGTCATAGAAGGGGGGGTGTGTGACTCAGCTCTCCCCAGCTTAGCTCCTGCAGGAGCCTTCATGATGTCATAATCCCTGAGCACATTAAAGTCTCAGAAAACTGTGCAGAAATATATTTAAACAAAGAAATTTACTGAAACGAGATCAGTCAATGTTGAAATTTTGGGGCATTTTGTCATCGTAACTTCAGTATTTGCTGATTATTTGCAGTTCCCAGGCCTTAGCTGGCATATCATAAAGAGGTATTTTAAAGCCCTGTGCACACAATGAATTTTTATCACGATTTCTGATGCATTTTTTTAGTGCTGTTTTATCAGAAAACTGCATGTAAATCCTTATACCAGCAAAGTAAATGAGAATTCTGAAGTTTTGTACACATGTTGCTTGTCTAATGCTTGTACATATGGGTGACATGGTGGCTCAGTGGTTAGCACTGCCGCCTTGCAGCTCTGGGTTCAAATTGCACCAAAAGACAACATCTGCAAGGAGTTTGTATTTGACCTGGTTTCCTCCCACACTCCAAAGACTTACAGATAGAATGTTTAGATTGTGAGCGTCAATGGAGACCATGTTGCAAATGTATGTAAGGTTCTGTGGAATTAATAGCGCTATATAAATGTGTTGAGGAGAGCCATAGGATCAAATACTTAATTAACCTTAAGGGTACCTTTACACACGGCAACTTTTCTAGGAATTTCACTGGCAACTTACTGGTTGCAGTGAAATCAGAAACACATTGTTCTATCTTGTTGCTGTGTACAAATGGAAGAATGTCTCCATGATTTCACTGCAACCAGTAAGTTGCCAGTGAAGTTCCTAAAAAAGTTGCCGCATGTAAAGGTACCTTAAGACATAAAGGGTTGACAAAAATTACCCATAGAGTGTATTATTTTACATTGCATAAACTTGGTTGAGACCTAAACATGGCTGCCATTTCCTGTTTCATCACACCATGCCATGGTATGTAAGATGGTGACTGGATCTATGACTACATCCTGTTTCTAATAAGAAGTTCCTTGAAGAAGCTGAGCAATCACAGAATGACACATCATCTGGAGATACTCGATCAAGACCACACCCCTTGACGACCTAATGGATCAGCCCATGGACTAGCCCATTATCCAACGCACTAACCAATGAATACATCTGAGTAGGTCTGGCCGAGCCTCTTACTGAGTTTTTATAAGTTCATGCCTGTTCAAATAAAGGTCACTTGGAGTTGCACTTTGGAGCTGACCAAGGAGAGTGTACATCTGACTCTGTGTGTCTGGTGGTGTCATACTTTCACACTGGCACTTGGTCCATATCTATTAGGCCAGGAGAAGGCAATTTATTAATATTTCAAAATATTAATCCATATCAAATGAATACATATTATTATTATATGGTGCAAAAATCAATCTGCAGCCTGTCAATTCTTGCAGCATTTTCCCTCCCAAATGCATGTAAAAATGCAGCAAAAATGCATCAAAAACACATTTTGTTTTTGGTGCCTTTTTCTTACAATGAGATGCAGAAATATCTGAAACCAAATACTCAATGTGCGTACAAAGTGGTTTTCTATATTATCTTTATTTTATCAGATGTGTTGTGGACGTGATTTTTTTACACTTATTAATAGACCATCCCACTAATTTTTAAAAAAAGGGACACTGTGTACAAAGTAAAGAAAACTCTTGTGTTCCTTATATTGTACTCTGTCCTATCTTTTCTATGTAAATCTTTATTATATTATTGTACTGACTTGATGAATCCTGATGCCAAGTCATTTTACTCCTTAGTGAACACTGTAAAAACAAGACCCAAAAAACTACTACAATTTTTTTCTCCATTTTTCGGTATATTGTATGGTAAAATGAGTGATGTCATTCAAAAGCACAACTCGTCCTCCAAAAAAATGAGGCCTCCAATGTGTATGAGGTGGAAGAACAATTAAACGCAAAAACAAAAACCGTCTGCGTCCTCATTTAGCTTCAGTATTCCCATTTTCCATCCTGCGATCCCAGTATCAAGCCTCTAATATAGTGATCTTAAAAGCGGCATTCTACCAGGGGCGGACCTACCATGGTGCAGCTGGTTCAGCTGCACCAGGGCCCCGACCGGGTAGGGGGCCCCTCAAGCACCTGTAGGGGGCCCCTGTTACCCTGTGTCAGAGGAGAGGAGGTTAACTGAGGGAAGCTTCCTGCTTCCCTTGGCTGTTCCCGCCCCTCCTCTCCTCTGCAGCCCCGGCTCCCAGACCTGCTACCGTGTTTTCCCGAAAGTAAGACCCTGTCTTACATTTTTTTGGGGGCCAAAAGTGGCCCCCTGTCTTACTTTCGGGGGGGGTCTTATATTGGCAGCCCCAGCCTACTCACATACACACACACACACACACACACACACACACCGTATATACTCATGTATAAGCCGAGGGTGGGAAATACAGCAGACCGCCACCCCGGTATACAGCCCCCAGCACAGGTATACAGCACCCAGAAGTGTGGTACACAGCCCAGCAGTGTGGTACACAAGGTATACAGGCCCCAGCAGTGTGGATACAGCCCCAGCAGTGTGGTATACAGCTCAGCAGTGTGGTATACAGCTCAGCAGTGTGGTATACAGCTCAGCAGTGTGGTATACAGCCCAGCAGTGTGGTATACAGCCCAGCAGTGTGGTATACAGCTCAGCAGTGTGGTATACAGCCCAGCAGTGTGGTATACAGCCCAGTAGTGTGGTATACAGCTCAGCAGTGTGGTATACAGCTCAGCAGTGTGGTATACAGCTCAGCAGTGTGGTATACAGCTCAGCAGTGTGGTATACAGCTCAGCAGTGTGGTATACAGCTCAGCAGTGTGGTATACAGCCCAGCAGTGTGGTATACAGCTCAGCAGTGTGGTATACAGCTCAGCAGTGTGGTATACAGCTCAGCAGTGTGGTATACAGCCCAGCAGTGTGGTATACAGCTCAGCAGTGTGGTATACAGCCCAGCAGTGTGGTATACAGCCCAGCAATGTGGTATACAGCTCAGCAGTGTGGTATACAGCCCAGCAGTGTGGTATACATGGTATACAGGCCCCAAAAGTGTGGATACAGACCCCCTCCTGCTGGCACACTGCCCCCCCCAGCTCTGAGGCCCCCCTGCTGCTGCTGCTTACATCTTACCCTCCAGCGTCTTCTTGCAGCAGCCAGCGCGTCGGTCCTCCGTTCCCGTCTTCAGCTGTTTCCCGGATCATGTGACCCGTCGCAGCGCATGACGTCATCGCTAGTGCGACCGGCCGGTCACATGATGTGGGAGACAGCTGAGGACGGGACCGGAGGACCGACGCGCTGGCTGCTGCAAGAAGATGCTGGAGGGTAAGATGTAAGCAGCAGCAGGGGGGGCCTTACATTAGCCCCCCCCCGGTTGTAAGGCCATATATTCGGGGGAGGCCTTACATTAGCAGGCCCCCCCTTTACCCCTAGGCGGCCTTACAATCGGGGGGGCTTACTTTCGGGAAAACACGGTATGCGCGGCTCGGCGCAGGTAGGAGCCACTCGCAAAACCTCCCCCGCTAGTACCCCCCACCCCCGCTCCACAGCCGCTAGCACCCCCGCTCCTCACACAAACCTGCCAGCACAAGCCCCCCTTCCTCCTCACAAACCTGCCTGCACAAGCCCCCACCCCGCTCCTAACCTACAGCCGCACCAGGGCCCGCCAGGCTGAAGGTCCGCCACTGCATTCTACATTTGGGGGTGACCAAGAGCCAGCCTCGATAAAATGTCATTGAAGTAGCTCAATGTAGCAGTAGGAAAATGTACAATATAATTCTACTGAATTTCCTAGTCACTGACCTTACCAAAATGATGAGATAAGATAGGAACTACCGACAAAATATTTTAACTAGGGGCCTTCAAGAATGCTGGTTGGCCCTACCCAGTGTAAATACATCATGTCATGTCTATGTGATCTACGTGATTACTACACAGCTCAGAGTGATGGTGCATGTCCTGGTATGTATACACGAGCGACAGATAACTCAAGTAAATATATACCTATCATTGTGTAATTTCGAATAAGTAAAAAATTCTGACTCCTGATAACCCCCTTTCCTGAGAACCAAAAAGCAAATAAAAGATAATGTAAAAATCAATACCTTTCCCAAAATGACCTCTTTTAGCAGAGACCTTCAGGAGGTTACCGTTCACTTCTATTTTGCAATACTTACCTGTGAACCTGAAATCACAGATGGAAATCAGCTCAAAAAAATGCATCTTCAGACCACAAGGTTTGCAAGACTGCATTTTTAGGCAAGGTTCTACACCAAGCGCTACATTGGGGAGTTTCTGTTAGAATTCCCAAAACATTATTCTCATGGGAACCCACAGAGACCCCCGATGCTGACATTTACTTGAAAGCAGCTGAAGGAATCACTGTATACACCATATGACTTTCATCCTGGCAGTATTTGTCTTTATCCAATGTGCATATGGGGGGAGGGGTGAACTGAAGATACAGTCAGCCAACACTTAACAGTATTCGCAAGTAAACATTGCCATCTGCTGGTTATATAGAGCAGGCGGGAACTGAAAGAACGAAGAGAGTGTTTTCTCAAGGGAAAAGATTGAAGGGGATGTCAGATCAGGTGACAACTGCGGCGCAGTTACAAAGTATTAAAAACAAGATGGGGAGGAGCTGGTGCTAAGACTTTGAAGGAAGCAAACGTGCGAAAAGCAAAATGAGCATGCAGACATAGCAGTTCCCCGCGAGTGAACCGATATCCAAGAAGGTCTGAGTCATACTGACACCTGAAGGAACCTGAAGACCAAATACTAAACACTGGCACCTGAAGGAACCCAAAGACCATACACCGAAGACCGAATATGGAACACTGACACCTGAAGGAACCCGAAGATTGCATACTGAAGATCAAACAATGTAGTCAGAGAAGATCCAAAACAGCCTGACCGTTGCTTCCTGTCCAGACGAACGGTACTCAGTGTGGGGAGTTACCCACTAAAATCAGACTTACAGCTTAGCGGGTTGCATTATTGTCCCATAAGAGCTTGTGTATTGATAGATAGAACTATTTAGATGAGCGTGATTGTGACTAAAATTGGGGTAACATTGACGTTTCCATGTCAAAGAGACTGGGACTAATGTAACTTTAGGAATATCTGTTATTTAGTGTTGTAAGAAAGTATACTTCATGTAGACCATGGATACGCAAAAGAATAACAATGTTTTGAACTTTTGACTTTCAGGCTCCATATCTCACCATCCATAGCTTTGAGCCTGAGAATACCTTCATTTTATAGCAATCATCTTGGCTATCTCCTACATAAATTTGAAATGCAATTTTGCATATGATTAGTTATGCAGATTCTTGTCATGTCTCTGCATTGTTACTGTTTTGCTCCTGGTGTTCGGAAAAATATTTTACTACCTGTATACTACTAATTATAACCTTTTGTCACATTCCCTTATAGCTCAGTGTATCACTAGGTTGGTTCCCAAGCGAAAGGTCACTGGTCGAATCGAGAAATAGTCATGATGTAGATTTCCCAAGAAAAGAGAAACAGCATCATCCAGCTCACTAATAGCAGTCTCTCAGCCAAGAAGTTTGTCAAATTGCATCATGTGAGGCCATGACAGTTTGAAAAATATGAATCTGTCGATCCATTCAAAAGCCAAGAGGTGGACGTCCAGACAAGACATTGGAGTCAACAAGTCAACTAATGATAAAGGCTATCCACAAACATGGCAGTGGAGGTGGCTCGTATGCTTTGTAAAAATGAGATCACAGACATCCATGCAAGCATCGTGCAACGCACGTTACAAAAGTCTTCAATAGTGGCCCAAAAAGGTGAAGAAGTCTTGATTTCAAGATCATCATAAGAAACGTGGCTGGAGTTTGCAAAAAAGTACGAAAAGCACCACTCCACCATTTTGTTCCACTGCTGGAGTGGTGCTTCTAATCTAAGTTCCCTGCCCCTACGCTTATACTCACCCTCCGACATCTTCACCTTATAACACCGCCACACTGGTTGGTCTATGGGAATTTGTGATCAGCCGGCTGCTGCACTGTTTAATGGAGCAAGCTGGAGGTCACAACTCAATACTAGTCTATGAGAATCTCGGTCTGGCCTTGTTCTGTCTCTCATAGGCTTGCATTGAGACCTTCTGATGTAACCTCTGGCTTTTGGCCACTCAGAAATTGTGGTCATAAGATGGCACTGCATGATCAAAGCAGTGCAGAGAAAAGCTAAGGATGACTGGAGGGTGAGTATATGAATAGGGGAAGGGGTCTTGCTATGAATGTAAACACTCTCACACATGGGTAAAAGAAAAAGGGCAGACCTACTACATGGAAGCTCCACATCTGCATTCAACTGGTCCCTGTACAGATAGAAAGACTCTAGCCACACAATTCAGAACACCACCTTGGACCTGACTCCCTAAAAGACTGTCGAGGGGTTTCTCATACCTCCAGAAGGACCAGTGGGGAGGGAGGCCACAACACACTGTCAGCAAGGGGAGAGGAAGGTGTGCAGCAAGACTTAAAAACCCAGAGTGAGAAAACTAAAACATATTCATATAAGGAAGAGAAAAAAGCTAAAGAAAGCTACAAATAGCTGGATCAAGTAAAACCTCACTGAAACCTAAAAGAGGTGACATGAAAATGTGCTGGAAGGAAAACAAGTGGACTTACTGCAGGAACTAAGTAAAGTAAACCCTTTAGCTGAAGGGTTGAAACTCCTAAATACAAATACTGCTAGAGGTATTGCCAGCAAGGAAGAGCAGTGAAAGGTGAACCCAACCCAAAATGTGATTAGGCAAACCAAAACAGGAAAATGAGAAACACCTGAATAGAAGTGAACCAAGAAGGCAGAACAAAGACAATTCTAACCATCAGCATTTGGACATTGAAGAAAAGGCAATGGCCCGCCAGACAAAGGAACAGACTGTACAGCAACATGTTACCGGATCAAATCTCCAAACAGATATTTGACAGGCCTTAAATTAAGTGCACCACTCTTGCGGTGAAACCCCCGCCACTAGAGTGGCGCTTTAAATGAGCCCATAAACCTTATATCAAAAGTACCTCCCTAACCTCCCTTTTCATATGCACATTCGACTAAGTATACCTTTTTAATTGCAAGAAGAACCGTGAAGTAAATCTGGCCACATTAGATGACTGTTGTCCAAATGATGTTTCAAAACTCAAAGAAGCCGAGCACCACGTCAGACTGCAGGGCGCTGAACCCATGTAGACCCGTAGAAGTGCCAATCCGGCAGGAAACAGCAAGCTGTTGTCCTCTGTCCTCCACTCCCCTCCCTGCACTTGTAAAATGATACCGGAATAGTGACTCGTTGAACCATAAACGGGTGAGTGCCATTTCATCTAATGAGTAAATCAAATGACGTTTAAGCCAATCATCTTGGTCATCTTTCTCATACGCAGGAGCGCTCACTCCGCTTGCCTGCCAGCGGTTTTTCTCCTGGAGAACAAATAGATTGGCAGTCTCAAATCAGACGTGCTCGATTGACATCTCCTTCGATGAATATCAGCCGGTGCTCCCATACACATTATGGCCACTTTACACGCGGCAACAGGAAGATAGAAACCGGCAGGTGTCGGAGACAATTGTACCTTTTACCTTCAAAACACCTTGCAGATACCTGAATTAGGGCCCTTTCACATCAGCGTTTTTTTCAAATCGCGGCAGATGCGGTGAAAAAAACGCATCTGTCGCGATTACCGCATACCGGCTGCACTTGATGCACGGCTGCGGCGCGGTTGCGGTAAATGCCATGCAAGGTATAGGCGGACTTGCGGCAGGTGCGGCAAGTCCGCTTATACCTTGTATAGCGTTTACCGCAACCGCGTCGCAACCGTGCCGCAAGTGCAGCCGGTATGCGGTAATCGCGGCAGATGCGTTTTTTTCACCGCATCTGCCGCGATTTGAAAAAAACGCTGATGTGAAAAGGCCCTTACACGCAGCCACTTCAAGGTGTTTTGAAGGTAAAAGGTACAATTGTCTCCGACACCTGCCGGTTTCTATCTTCCTGTTGCCGCTTGTAAAGTGACCATAACAGTGTCGGCCAAGTCTGTTGATATAGATGCTTTTGACCAGTGTTTGTCTAATGTATATCGCAGGCTTTAGCCTCTGCTAGACACATCTGGGGACAGGTTATCTCCTAGGGAGACAAAAGGATTGAGAATGAAAAATCAATGAGAGGCCCCAAAACAAATGAGATGGTGGGCAAGTCTACCAGAAATCAGTATGGAGACCTCTGATCCTGACAGTGATTCTCAGTGACTTCATTACATTTTTGTTATTGAATATTTCTTCTGCATTGAGTTGTCTCTGATGTTTGATTATGATTACGAAGCCTAATCGTCCTGTGTAATAACATTTGTCAGGTATCTGACCCTTTCCTTGAGTTAATGTGAAGGTTCAAACAACGTACAGTGATATATTTGTCGCAGCATGTTAAGAACAAGGCTAAGATAACATTTGGCTACTAGAATTTACTAATCACCTCGGGGACATTATTCTGCCAACTTCAAAGATAAGACAAGACAGCCAAAGTCATTCTCTGCTGTGACATTTAGTGCCCAGAAAGGTCAAAGGGGAACTTGTTATTTCTGATTTGTGAAAGTGACAAATTATTTCTTATGTAGTAAAAAACTAAATCTTCTATAACATTTACCACGCATTTTAGTCATGGTTAAGGAGGATAAGGGTACTGCTTATTACCATGAAAAAAGAAGAAAAAAGGGAAAATCTACAATATCTATTACTGATTAAAGGTTTTACATATCTGGAACATGCCAATATATTAGCACACCACCTAATTCCCAGCATATTTCAGGGGCCCCCTATCATTCTTGACCTGAGTAATAAGGTCCTTTAAGAACCAGTAAGCTGGAAGGTATTTTCCACTCTGTATTCTTTAGCAATGTCCCAACTTGTCTTCTGACTTTACCTATCCATCTGCTGACTATCTGGGCCTTCTGCACATCTACTGCAGTGCTTGACTCCACCAGTCATTACCTTTGCATGTCGACTGTTATAAATGAAGCCCATATGCATCATCTTTACCCATCTGAATACGATTTCTGCTTGTTGATACTACAAATTGGTGTCTTTGATCCATCTACACATCAGCTCTAAAGGTACCGTCACACAGGGAGATATCGCCGGCGATGTTGCCGGCAACTTAGGGGCGTGACCAAGTTGCGGCGACATCGCCGGAGAATTGCCTCGTGTGACATGGCGATAATCAGGAGAAAAATTGCCTGAGCAACATCGCCAGGTTTCCCAACAATGTTGCTGAGGCGATCATGCCTGATCGCCCTGTGTAACGCGGCAACCTGCAATGTTGCGGGCGATTCCGCCTATCTACAACATTGCGGGTTACCGCTCGCTGGGTTGCTGGGCAACCCAGCAAGCGATAGCCGCGGCAACTAGCCGGCGATATCGCCGGGAAGTTGCTCCGTGTGACATCTCCCCGGCGATGTTGCCAGGGATGCGCGCTCCCACGCATCGCCGGCAACATCGCCGGGGAGATCGCCCTGTGTGACGGTACCTTAAGAGTAATGATCTAAGTAAAGGCTATACCTCCTTACATGAGTTACGAAGAAGTAACAGTATTTGACTTTGCTCCCTTCTTTAGACCATGTGATCAAGCTTTGGACCTTATATATCCCTCCATTAAGTCTATGAGGTGGCTCAATAATTAGGACCAACTATTCCAGGTTCTGCAGGAGTTCTGGACTCATTTCCAAGAAAGGACCAATGTAGCTGATAAAGTGGTTTTGCACAACTTGATAACTCTAGCTTAATTCAGAATCTGAATTATAATAAATGTAATCTATACTCACCCCTAAAGTTCCTTGCGGTGACATGTGCCAACTGCAGCCAATGAGTGGCAGCTCGTCACCTGCAGCCTTTACTATCTCATCAGATCAAACATCTGCCCTGACTGGATGTGATGTTTGGAACACCATTGTTTCCAAAAACTAATGGATAGTCTTGGGCATAAAAGATGGTTGAGGTCTGGATTTTAAGTTGAATCCAATATTATTTATTCAGATGATCTATGTCCATGTGCCAGGTCAGGCATCATCTGAACTGTGGAAGTGCCAAATATTGATGAGCTGCCACTGACGAGCGTCTGCAGCCAAGACATGACTTAACAATGTCAAAAGACATCAACACCAACACTGCTGCAGGTGTGCAGATACGGGAGGTGAGTATGCACAGTTTTTATTTTTAATTCGGGCCCTGAATTGATCAAGATGATATTGTCCAGTAATGGACAACCCCTTTAAGACTCAATCCTTTTAATCAATTGCAGAACATCCACAGTTGTGTAATAACGAGAGTCTGTTCAATGAAGCTAGCAAATTTGCACTTCAGTAAGAAAGTGGATGAACTCCAGTGCCGCCTTTAAGTAGCTCCTCAAAGTCATAATCGCTTTCTAACAAGCTTTTTAATATGACTAAGGAATTGTGCCAGATCAAAACCCCAAACTACAGACGCTGCGTTTCGGGGTAACAGCCCCTCATCAGTGTAGTGTGTGGGATATTCTGATCTGGCTGTGTGAGTGAACTAAGATGAGGTCTGGGAACTTGCAATCTACCTTATGGAGAGGAGTTTTCCTGCAACCATAAGAAAACAGTTAAGTAGGTAAGGAGATTTAAAGCTACATCACTCCGCTAGGAAATATGCAAATTTGCACTTCAGTAAGGAAGTGTATGAACTCCAGCACCACATTTAAGTAGCTCCTCAAAGTCATAATTGCTTTCCAACAAGCTTTTTAAAATGACTTGGGATTTGTGCCAGATCAGAACCCCAAACTACAGAGTCTGCGTTTTGGGGTAACTGTCCCTCATCAGTGTAGTGTGTGGGATATTCTGAACTGGCTAGTCATATTAAAAAGCTTGTTAGAAAGTGATTATGACTTTGAGGAGCTACTTAGAGGTGGCGCTGGAATTCATCCACTTCCTTACTGAAGTGCAAATTTGCATATTTCCTAGAGGAGGGATGTGGCTTTAAATCTCCTTACCTACTTAACTGTCTTCTTATGGTTGCAGGTAAACTCCTCTCCATAAGGTAGATAGCAAGTTCTCAGACAATGAAGCTAGGAAATTTTAGGACTGAGGGTATGTAGGAGAGGCTACCTCAGGCAAAGATTAGAGATCTGCAATTTTGGACATCCCTTACAAATTAATGGAATGAGGCATTTCATCGGCAGTCACCTCTCTAGTATGAGTGGTTGGCAATGAGGACTTGGGCATAACCATGTCAGAGGACCTCAGCCTGCAGCTTGAGAGTCACATGTGGCTCGCGGGCCCTTGATGTGTGGCTTGGGGCTGTGTTCCAGCTTGGTTCATAAACATCAGGTCTATCAAACAGCTATGAAGAACACGTTTCCAGATGGTGACTTTTGCGAGTAGCCCTTGGTGAGGGTATTATTATAACAGCCAGATCTTGATTTACAGCCTAGTTTGTGATTTCTCTAGACAAGCTACGGGCTCTGGGTGTCACTACTGTGAGAGAGTGGGAGCTGGATGTGGCTCTCAAGGTCAGAAAGATTGGGGACCTCTGCTGTAAGCAGGGGTGCACCAAGCCCCACTGCCGCCTGCGCCGCGGCGGTGATTACCGGGGGGGGGGTGCTGGTGGAGCCCAGCGCTGCCTCCCCTCCTCCGGCAGGTCGCCGCTTACCTGCAGTGAGCGGGGTGAGCGGCCGGCGCCATGACAGGGGGAGGCTGTGTGCATGAGGCGCCACCCCCTTCTGCACTGCCGCTCCCCCTGCCTTTTGCCGCCTGAATGACAGGGCTCACACTGTCCAATGGACGGTGCGGCCCTGGCTGTAAGTCATTAAGATAACCCCCTTTTTTAAATGAATTTTGCATGGTGATCTCCATTGGAGGTTTTAGCACACCATACATTTTCCCTCTTTCACATGAATGGATACATACCCATGCAACACACAGAATAGCCCGCCAGAGCAGCTTTTCCCTGGGGCTTTCTCTGCTAGAGACCCCTATCTATCACATCCATATGCCTTAAATGGCCATATGGAGAGGTTGTCTTCTTAAAGCAAACAATTTGGAGTAGGTTTACTTTGAAATCCACAAGTGACACATGGTGATTTGTGCCAAATAACAGACACAGGCGTGCTACAGTCAGTGGACGTATGCATATATTTGGAAGTCATTTTCTCGTTTAAGGGTCATTGAAATGAAATGTACATTGCGCAGGTGAAGCATCCTTCTGAGGCTAATACTACACTATGTTAGCTGCTTTCTGCATAATGAAGACAGATGTATTTGTTCTGACTGCAGAGGCTGGAGATGAACAAAGGAGAGTTAATGATATCATCTTTCTGAGAATGTCAGGAATCTCCAGCTCTTAGAGACAGGAATCTTGTAAATCCAGGCCTAAACTGGCCTTGTGCTTGAGATTCTGTTTGCTACATCAAGTTTCATTTCTCTCCACAAACATTCCATGGTCTTTTGTTGAGCATCTGAGCGGCTTCGGGTCCTGGATGGCAAACATTGCTGAAAGCCGCAGCCGAGAGCAGATTTCCAGTGCAAGTGTAAAAAATATAAAATGTAGATACTTTTGTTTGCAGGATCAGCAGCTATATCCATATAGTAAACTCAACTAGAAAATGCAGAACTTCCTGCTACAATGTCTAAAGCTGGCAAAAAAAAGCACAGCTGTGCAACAGGATGTGAGAGTGTGCACAGGATACCGCCTGCAGTGACCCCTGCTCGTCAACAGGGGGACCCCTGCGCAGAGCAGATATAAAAGGCCAGGCCCAGGCGCAACAGGGGGAGAGAGAGTGGTGTATGGACTTGTGGCGGGAGGCTGTCTCTCCGCTGGTCGTCCCTGATGGACTTATGGACTCTGATGGACTCTGTGTTGATTCATTGTTTTCGTAAGTATCCTCCCTCAAGAAGAAGCAGTTATTGTGCTACCAGGGGGAGGGAAGAACAAAAGATAAGACCCTGGGTACCGTTGGAAGGAGACCGGACGATTGGACCAAGTCAAGAGCCCAGTATAGGCAGTTTCGCTGCTAGAGGAGACTGTCGGTTGGTCTCTGTGCATGTGAGACCAGACTTTCAGATGATTCTTTTTCCTGTGGATTACAACAAAATCCCAAAGTTAAGGCCCCACAAATGCACTTTTGGCGGGTGATCATATGGACATCTTGTATTAGCGTCGAAAGCATGGAGTTGGCTGTAATCAGACGTTCAGCCTGTGTCAGACCAACGAGAGGTTTTTCTGGTACCAAATGTCAGATACCTGGGTATCTTATTTGTTAGGGTGAATAAAAGTGTAAATGTGCCTAGGATTTGATACGTTTGTGAATCATAGGGCTACTCTGGAGGCTATCGAGGCGGCACGCCCATATAATTTACACCAGACTGGCTGCGCTGCAATTTTGTTTAGTTCTAGATGCCTGCTTCCTATAGGTAACTTGTTCCAGAAATCCGTGGTACATTTATGAGAGTCTCTAGCGTTCGCCCTTTGATCCTCATCCCATGGGCTTTGTAGTAATACCGGAGAGTGTGTGTACTGAACATATTTTATTCTCCTTTTTCCCCTTCCCGTGATCCGCTTAGTAAAGGCTTTGTTTGGTTAATCAATTTCTGACTCTGTCTCGCTTTGTGACCCGCTGGATTCCTATCGGGCCCTTCGATGTTGACATCGGATATAGGTCATGGTGGGTTTTGTGGGTGTTCCATACCAGAACCGTGATGAGAATAAACCGCTTCTGCGTTGTTGAATATCTTTAAATATCCGTCTGGTCAACATTTAACTCTCCACAGATATTTTGCAGAGTTTGCAGCTCCACGGAAAAAGGGTGCAGACAGGCTGTCAGAGAAGGCAGATATAGTATATTTCTGCTTCTGGATGACTGGATCAAACAGTGCCATTTGCACAATTTTGTAAGCAGGTGGGATTCATCCTGTTCAATGTGATTGCCGGATACGGAGGAGCTGCAGGAGCTACTTGGTCTTTGTAGATCAAGATCTGCTCTGTAGTTTACTTCAAAAGGCTGTATTTCTCCTTTTAAGGGCTCGTTCACACTTGTGAAGAGAATGCAACAGAATCGGATGCGTTATGCAAATAACACTCGGGTCAAACTGTGCTCCGAGCGTGAGCCGAGTATCATTCACTGTGCTCCGATCTGCTCACATGTGAGAACCACAGATGAGGAGAAGGACAACTTTGGGTTGTCCGGTCTAAAAAGATAATTCTGCAGTCACTCTATGTGACTCTGCACTTATCAATCTTCCCAGTGCCCGCTCTGTGCGCTGCAACAATTTGCGATTTCTAAACTGGGAACCGACGACAGTTATGCGATGTGGATGTTCCCGGTTGCTCAGCCAGAACCCTTGACTAGTGGGCGTAGTCTTGCTCAATGCTCGTGTCTTGAGCAAGGCCTTGCCTACTAGTAGGACACACCCACTCTATGCACTTGTATTAAGCGTGGACAAGCCCACTAGTTGTGCTGTTGCTAGAAACATGCATATTGCATATTTGCAGTCCGTTCCCGACTTAGAAAACCGCCAGTGAGAGCAAGCCCTAAGGCTGCCTTCAGACTTGCAGATGCATCTGCAGCGTTTTGCAGATGCATCTGCAAGCATCTGCATGCAGACCACGGCCCCTATGTTTATAATGGAGCGCACGGCGGTCTGCAGATGCTTGCAGATCGCCGTGTGCTCTCATTGCCCGCCATTAGTGATCTGTGCGCACGCGGATGCCTGCGTACAGATCACACACTCTCGCCCGCACCAGAGACGCGACATGCTGCGTCCCGGGTGCGGACGCGGGACACCGGAAGGAGCAGCTATGGTCCGCATCCGCACCCGAACGCAGCAAACGCTGCCAAACGCAGGCACTATGCGTTCCTATGTTAAACATAGGAACGCAGTGCGCATGCGTTTGACTGCGTATGGGAACGCAGCATACGCTGCAGCGCCAAACGCTAATGTGAAGGCAACCTAACTTGGACACATACAGTATGTCAGCTTGAGTTAGGCTTTGTTCACATGCAACATTTTTTACACTTTTTTTTTTCTGCAGTTAAAATTTGCTCTCTGGACAGTAAAAACATTGAGTTTGAAAAGCAAGTTTTACAGCATATTGGCAGTATCTCATAGTTTTTGCAGGCAAGATAAAGCACAGATTCTTTTCAGCAGAACAAAATGCAGCAAAAACGAAAAAAAAAAAACCCTCAAAAGCTCTAGATGTGAGCATGGACCTTCTCCATACTTGACTCTTCCCATCTTTCTGGTAACGGATGATCTTAGTTTCATCTGTTCTCTGCTGCAGTTCAGAACTGGGCGGCTGCTTTAGATGTTTTGTAGGTAAAGTCTAATCTCGCCTTTTTATGGCTGCTTTCATATAACAATTTTCTTCCATCCGTGGATGTCCGATGTAAATCGGACAGCCACGGATCCGATTTGGCACCCATGTTATCCTATGGGGGTCGGATCAGATTACTTGGCCTAATTGCCATCAGATTTTGTGGGATCCGATTTGTGTCAGATTTTTTGCTGTGCCCAAAATCGGAGACTGCTCTGATTTTGGGCAAAGCAAAAAATCGGATCCCACAAAACCGGATGGCAATTAGGCCAAATCGGATCCGATCCTTGGCCTTTAACATGGGGGCCTGTGAGCGCGTGTCTGAGGAAACAGCTAATCGTTCCTCGGACCCGATTTTAGTGTACTGAGCATGCTCAGTACACTAAAATTGCTCCTAACCGTCTGATTTTACTTCTGCAATGTATAATGTGGCGCTCCTGCGGGTATGCGCCACAGAATGGTATTGCATTTAATATTTATATGTAATATTATTGTAAGTTGCTAGGTTAGGATTTCAATCTTATGGAGTCTATTTTTAGCACTCACTTAGGACCGCACCACTTAGAGTAGGGGAACTGGTAATATGGTAGGTTCCACAGGGTGGGGGCAGAGCTTAGGATAGAGTTAGAGTGACAGTTGAGAATTTACCTCAGACGGCGCTGGGAAGGCAGCCAGAGTGGTCAGGCCTGGCAGCCCAGCTGAGTGGAGGGTACCCCATCTTTATGTGGGGGCCCAGGACAGATGGCAACGGACCAGGACTGGTAGGAGCCAGCTGGTCATGTTGAGGGTACACCGGTGACACGGACAACCGAGGCAGCCAGGAGTTTAGCCCTGACTGCAAAGCCGACGAGCTGCAGGCCCAACAGAAACGGGTTGCTGACAGCACCACAAAGGTACCTCTCCCCTCAGGACTGAATACCGGTTCAGGACACTAGGAGAAATAAAAAGGGACAGACATTTACTGCGGTGCAGGAGGGGAAATTTTAGTCTCGGGTTGCCCTGTCCAGACCGGGTAGTGGACAGACCTTATCTCCTAGAAACAGACCGTAGGACTGGCGGGGAGCTCTTCAAAGGTGGGAAAGACTGAAAGATCTAGAGAAATTAATAGACCCTGGAAGACTAAGAAAGAACATCTAATGACTCCTTAAGAGAAATCCTGAGTTGGTAACAACACCCTAAACCAAACTGTACCGTGTCTTGTTATGCCATCAACCGGTATCGAGTAAAGCAAAGTTAAACAAGAACTGGTTTCTGTTATTCTTCCTGCCGCAGCTCAAGGACTTAACATCATCAACATCAACAGCAGAGGGGTAAGAACTGCACCACCATTACCATCACTGTCCTCCCTCTCCGTCTCACCATCATAGCTGCCCTGAGGTAAAGCTCCACCTGTGGGGAGCTGTACCATACACTGCTGCCCCCTCCATCACCTCAGTGGCCGGCTGGCAGCGCCGGTACCACTTTACCGGCCTCTACAGGTGGCGTCACGTTCCCCTGTAAATAACCCCTTTCACCCCCACCGTTTTTCCATCAACACCTGGTATAATTGTTCGCCAGGGCACGGCACCGGGTCCCGACCATCCGTGACATCCCACACAAAAGCCCCGGTGACAGAGTACCTCATGCACCCCAGCTCTGGTTGAAACAATAATATACATTGCAGAAGTGAAATTAAGCAAAAAAAAAGAGTTAAAAATAATAAAATCTGCATGCTATCCGGGATCCACCGCTGCCTCCCAGCAAGGTCCAGGTGCTTATAGGACCTGCCGTGATGTCACAACCCGGCAGTGTCATTGGGTCACATGACCGCAGTTACCGCAGTAACTGCGGTCATGTGACCCGATCAACTAGTCTAGCTCAACCACCTATTAGGTGCTCTAGGGAAAATCATATCCAATGTAAAAAATAACCCTGGCACACTTATAAGATATACTTGAGAGGTAATTTATTTTGAGGCTTTTTTATTTGCAATTAGTGAAATCATTCATTGACGTTTCGACCCAACATGGGTCTTTTTTCAAGAATGCGTCTTATGATATAGGAGATTGCTCTCCAGTTATAGACACGTAGTGTCAGGTGTGACACTTGCTGGTAGTCTGTCCAGAGTACCACCAGGCTAGGTTCTGTGGATGTAGGGTAGTTGATTAGAGTCCTACTTGAGGAGCACCTACTAATATACAGTTATGGTATGTGACTCCTGTCCTTGTGGTCCTTGAGTAGTGCGCATGGGAATAGAGATGAGCCACCACCCTGCCGTTCATGTTCGATTCGATTCGCCGAATCGACGGGGTGTTCGACGAATGTTCGTCAAATGCTCGACGAACACCGTCGAACATCCCGGAACACGAAAAAAACAGGATTGTGGGGCTGTTTCACTTCCACAATGTATATACATACATTGTGGAAGTGAAATAAAGTCAAATAAAGTGTTAAAAATAAAAAAATAATGTATGCTCACCTGTCCGCGGTCCACCGAAGCCTCCGGTATGGTCCTGTGTCTTACAGGACCTGTGGTGACGTCAGTTCTCGCGGGAACTCCGGTCACATGACCGGAGTTCCGCGAGAACATGACGTCACCACAGGTCCTGTAAGCCACTGGACCTTGCCGGAAAGCTTAAAATACACATTTTTATGTTTCAGACACTTTCTTTTACTTAAAGAAAGTGTCTAAAACATAAAAATATCTATTTTAAGCTTTCCGGCAAGGTCCTGTGCTTATAGGACCTGTGGTGATGTCATGTGACCGGAGTTCCCGCGAGAACTGACGTCACCACAGGTCCTGTAAGACACAGGACCATACCGGAGGCTTCGGTGGACCGCGGACAGGTGAGCATACATTATTTTTTTATTTTTAACACTTTATTTGAGTTTGTTAATGTTTATTTTGGCTGAAAATGCGGCAGATGCGGTTTTCTGACCGCATCTGCCGCATTTTCAAACCAAAATCGAACATGTTCTAGATTCGCCGAATTTGAACCAAATTGTTCGAATTCGGCGAATGACTCGAATAGCGCCAAAATCAACTCGAATTTGAGATTGGTGAACTATTCGAGTCGAACATCGCTCATCTCTAATGGGGAATGCATAGGAGGTTAGGAGTCAACTGACCTCCTATGCATTCCCCATGGGCACTACTCAAGGACCATGGCTATAACTGGAGAGCATTCTCATATATCATAAGACACATTCTTGAAGAAGACCCATGTTGGGTTGAAAAGTCAATGAATGATTGCTTTCACTAATTGCAAATAAAAAAACCTCAAAAGAAGTTATCTCTCAAGTATTTCTTATAAGTGTGCCAGGGTTATGTTTCTCCTTATGGTAGACTTAGATACTGAAACATTTACTTTCTGGTGAGTGTTCTTCTTGGGTGGATGTTGTGAAGGAGTTTTTTCTTCACCATGTAAATGATTCTGTGATGTTTCACCACTGTTGTTTTCTGTGGACATCCAGGCCTTTTTGAGTTCACAAGCTCACCAGTGCACTCCTCTTTTTGCAGAATGTACTAAACCGTTGACTTGGCTGTTCCTAACATTTATTCTCTCTTTAATAAATTTCCTTTTTTTCACCCTAATTATGGTCTGTTTCTATTGTTTGACCGTATGTTGTGGGATTACAAAAACAGCTTCCAAATGTACATGCTGTACCTGGAATCAGCTCCAGACCTTTTGCCTGCTTAACTGATGATGGATTAATGGGGAATTAGACCATGCAGCCCATGAAAGAACTTTTGAGATATAAAAATACCAATATCCAGCAGATATATTAATGAGCAAAAGGGTAACAATGTTTTGAACTTTTGACTTTCTGGCTCCATATCTCACCATCCACCACAGCTTTGAGCGTGAGACTACTTTCATTTTATAGACTATCATCTTGACATTCTCATACATTAATTTTACTTGCAACTATTTAGCATATGATTACTTCTGACGATTCTTCTCATGTAATCGCATTGTTACTGTTTTACGCTTGGTGTTTGAAAAATATTTTTTTTCCTATATAGCACAACTTGCAACCTGTACTCACATTGCGTATTAGCACAGTGTATTACTAGGGTGATTCCCATGCAAATAGTCACTGGTTTGAATCGATGAGCACCCATGAAGACGATTTCCCAAGAAAAGAGAAATAGCATCATCCAGCTCATTGACAGCTGTCTTTCGGACAGGAAAATTGCCAAACTGCATCATGTAAGGCCATGACAATTTGAAGAATATGAAATGAAGTCCATCCATCCATTCAAAAGCCAAGAGATAGACATTTAGGCAAAATATCAGTCAAATAGTCTCATCACAATGTCATTCAGTTCTGGTGCAAACACACAGCAGTGCTCATACGTTCCGAAATAGTGAGATCACAGATGTCCATGCACCTCGTCTTCAATATTGTCACAAGAAGCACCAGCTCAAGTTTGCAAAAAAGTACAAAATGTGAACAGTAGAAGATTGGAAATGGGTGATTTGGACCTATAAGTAGAAAGTCAATAGATGGCTCTGATGGGTGCAAATGCATCTGGAAGAAAAAAGGGTAAAAGGGGCCAAAAGATCGAGAGATTGAAGGAACTGTCAAGTTCAGTAGAAGAAGCTTGATGATATGAGATTGTTTCATAGCCAAAGGCGTTGGATACTTGAGAAGGTTGATGGTGGTCTCAATGCTGAACTATATGTAATTATCCTTTAAGACGAGTTACTTCGTACACTTGAGATCTTTGGGCATGAAAAGGATGAGAGTACTCCAACAGGACAGCAGCCTAAAGCATACATTGAGATTGGCAAAAACAGTGGTTCAATAACAATAAAGTAGAGGTGGTGGACTGGCCCCCCGCAGTCACCAGACTTCAACCCAACCGAACACTTGTGGGTAGAGTTGAAGAAAAAGCTGTATACATACCCAAGTGAGGCATTCAGTATGCACCAACATTGGGAACTTATAGAAGAGACAAGAGTCTGCATAACTAACATGTTCTCAAATCCAACGATCCTCGATCAGCCAAAATGCAGCTTCGTTGTGTGTGAGACCGCGATAACGATGTCGTTCACGACTTCGCCCATTCACCTCAGTGAACAAGTGTCGTTCGCTGGGTTGAGCAAACGATAGCTGCTCTCTACATCGTTGGTGCGTCGTCCACGATATCTACATGTGTGACAGCTCACCAACCATGTCAAAACGATGTCCTAACGACCGTGCATTCATGAGATCGTTAAGGATATTGTTTCAACATTGAAGCGTGTAACGGTACTTTAAAATATGGAGCCTGAAAGTCAAAAGTTCAAACCATTGTTACCCTTTTGCTCATCAGTTTATGGGGTTAATCTGCAGGTTAATTACATTTGGAATCTGCCCGGTGCCTGCACTTTGAACCATGGTGCTGGGAGGAACTTTAATTTCCTCAGCAGCATTTAGATTTCAGCCATGGCGGAGGATCAGGTGCGGTTTCAGCCATCACTATGTGTATGGACAGTGGCGGCTGTAACCGCACCCCCGGACTGACTGACAGCTGGGATCTAATGCTGAGCGGTTGTCAGTCAGTACGGGTAGGGTGAGTGGTTACAGATGCTGCTCTCCATACACAGAGCGGTGACTAAACTTGCGCTGTCGTCTCCCCCACGACTAAAACCTGAATGCTGCCTGGGGTATTAACATTCCTTTCCTCCCAGTGGTTTGATGTGCAGGCGTCGTGCAGGTTCCGAGTGCTATTAACCCACAGCTGCAGGTTAATAGTGTTTTTTTCACGTCTAAGCCCATACTGGTTATATAACTGTATCTTGTAATATATTTTAGTAAACAGCTAAATTCCCAAACTTGTGTCACTATCCAATATTTCTGGCCTTAGCTATAAAAATACAGGAGTGGGAAGAAGAACATAAGTTTAAAACCAAATTTTAGTGCAACTTTGTGCTATAAAAATAATAAAAATATATTTGAAAATCAGACCTTTTCCTTTACATTTTCCTCTGATATGACCAAGAAAACATTCCATGTATCACGGAAAAGAACAGTTTGCACTAAGAAAAACCAAATTTCTGGATTATCATTAAGCGGAAACTGGTTAAAAATAACTTGAGAATGTGTATTAAATTGTTAGAAGATATGGGTTATGATGAGGATTATCAAATCATATTCTGTAATATTGGGCTCCCATGCAGTGGTCCAGCCCCCGAGGTGCGACTGTCAAGCAGCTGCCTCCTAAGGGCCGCTTCACACTGCGGCGTGATCCGGTCCGGTTCTGTCCGGGAGGACCCAGACAGCCGGGGACCGGATCTGCACACAGGACTGGGGGGCTATTATGGCCTCCGGTCCGGTGTGCAGCGCACGCAGCTGCAGCCGCGGTCCTGACTTATCAGCAGCGGGAACTGCGTGCGCTGCACACCGGACCAGAGGGCATAATAGCCCCCCAGTCCTGTGTGCAGATCCGGTCCGCGGCTGTCTGGGTCCTCCCGGACAGAACCAGACCGGATCACGCCGCAGTGTGAAGCGACCCTAAGGGTGCTTTCACATCAGCGTTTTTTTCAAATCGCGGCAGATGCGGTGAAAAAACCGCATCTGCCGCGATTACCGCATACCGGCTGCACTTGCGGCACGGTTGCGGCGCGGTTGCGGCAAGCCCCATAGAAAGTATAGGCGGGCTTGCGGCAGGTGCGGCAAGTGCGGTTTTGCACTTGCGGCAGGTGCGGCCGCGAAAAAAAACGCGGCTGACCGCGGGTTTTTTCGCGGCCGCCCCTGCCGCAAGTGCCAAAACCGCACTTGCCGCACCTGCCGCAAGTCCGCCTATACCTTGTATGGCGTTTACTGCAACCGCACCGCAACCGTGCCGCAAGTGCAGCCGCTATGCGGTAATCACGGCAGATGCGGTTTTTTCACCGCATCTGCCGCGATTTGAAAAAAACGCTGATGTGAAAGGGCCCTAAGGCTGTGTTTCCATGATGAGACTTGGCTGTGTTTTTGATGTTGCAGCATTTCTGCGCCTATTAGATAAATTAGGTTACTTGACTTTTTTTCATTGTGTTTTTAATGCTTTTTCTTGTCTCTTCTTGGTGTGTCATGCTTTAAATAAAGTTGCTTTGTTTTTGATACTTCCTGGATTTGACTTTGTCAAAACTTTATTCGTACAGTCATGTGTGGATCACATGTGTTTTTGATACGTTTCCGGAGCATTTTTTTACCTTCTGATTTTCCGAATCTTATACAAGTCTATGGGGAAAATGTGCACTTAAAACTCAGCTTACCCACAAGAGGAATCGACATGTTGTGAACTTAAAACAGGCACCGCAGGTCAGTTTACGATAAGTAAAAAAGAAGCACAATGGGCAGGAGATTTCTATAAATCCCATCCACTTAGGTGGAACCATAAGATGCTGCACTTTTTATGCAGTAAAAATACATAGCTTCAAAGACTCCCCAAAAAAATAATTGTGGAATTAGAAATTAAAGGATTGTCCATTACTAGGACAACCCATTCTGAATTGACTTGTTTTCTCCAGTTAAAATAATAGACCTTATACTCACTTTCCGTGCCGCCGCTGTTCCAGCGGTGTTGGTAGCCACGGTCCGGGGTTCACTTGACATTGTGATGTCAGGTGAGCCCCCCATCCAGTCACTGCCAACTTCTCTTTCCACATCTTTGAACATAGGCGCAATCAACAAGAAGTGAGTGGCAGCTGCAGCGTCACTACCTGTTGATAGTTTGTTTGGTCTGAAGGCGGGGAGAAGGAAGCCGGTAATGATTGGATGCGGGGCTCGTATGACGTCACAATGTTACTTGAACCCTGAGCCGCGGTTACCAACAGCACTGGAACGGGGGCAGCATTGAAAGTGAGTATAGGGTTTATTATTTTAACTGCAGAAGACAAGTCGATTCAGAACTGGTTGTCCTAGTAGTGGAGAACCCCTTTAATTGTAACTTGCTTGCTCAACGATTTTGCAGAAACGATGCAGCTATAGATAATATATAGGCTATTTGTAATGAATCTCTCATAATTCATTCAAAAGCTGCTACAGCTTAAAAAAAAGTCCAATATTTTATTATAATGCACAATTGCACCTCTTTTGAAGGTACAAATGGGCCCTCTTTCCTGTTGGGCCCCTGTGCAGCTACACAGGTTGCACCGATGATAAAGAAAATGGAGACATGTCTGATCTTGATTCAATTCAAAATAACTTGGCACAGAATATTGATGCAGGATTTTTAATAAGTAGCTGATGCAAACAGAAAACGCAAAACGTTTCGGCCCAACGGCCTTCATCAGTTGCTAAACAAGAAAAATAAAATACAATGGAAGTAAGATACATGATAATTCTCATATTGCATGAACATAAAATATTGAAAAATAAAAGATAACAATATATACCATAAATTTCTGTCACCGTGCTACTTCTTATATGATGATGTGTAATTCACAAAGGCTGTATGGAAAATCAAAATGTCTAATTCAGTCAAGAGGTTTCAACAGGACAAGAAGGGTTAATATAGTAAAAAAGTACTGCACGCTGCATCTGGCGTCTCTCTTATTCCCCTATCTCGGAAATTGAAGAATGAGTCATGTGACGCCGCGTCATCATGACGCGAGCGCATGCGCAGAACGATGTTGACGAGTAACCTTGGTAACCCGGTCACGTGACATCGCATCAGTACGACGCGCTGTTTATGTTTAGGAGTAACTAAGATACCGGGTCACATGGTGATCACATGATCACCATACCCGGAAAGAAACAAGCTAAGGCCCCTTTCACATCAGCGTTTTTTTCAAATCGCGGCAGATGCGGTGAAAACACCGCATCTGCCGCGATTACTGCATACCGGCTGCACTTGCGGCATGGTTGCAGCAAGCCCCATACAATGTATAGGCGGGCTTGCGGCAGGTGCGGCAAGTGCGGTTTTGGCACTTGCGGCAGGTGCGGCCGCGAAAAAAACCGCACCTGCCGCAAGCCCGCCTATACATTGTATGGGGCTTACCGCAACCGTGCCGCAACCGTGCCGCAAGTGCAGCCGGTATGCGGTAATCGCGGCAGATGCGTTTTTTTCACCGCATCTGCCGCGATTGAAAAAAACGCTGATGTGAAAGGGGCCTAATATGACTTATAAGAGGAAAGGAAAGTGAATAGGAATCACCAGATGAGATAAAGAAAAGAAAACAAAAACGCCAAATAAGAAAAGGGCAAGAGGAAAAGAAAAGGAAAAGGGGGATAAGAGAGGCAAAGGAAAATGGAAAATAAGTATAAAAAGAAAACAAAGAAGAAAACGAAAAAGGGAATAGATAAAAAGGACAGATAAGATAATAAGGTATATAAAGAGAAAAGGAAATTACCTTCACCAGCAGATCAACGATTCTGTGAAAGAGATAATAAAATTTAGTCTGAAAGGCAGAAACGGCAAAAAATGGTATCATAATCGCGATTAAGCCCCTTAGGAGACAAGGTTTGTAACCTATATATCCAGTAGGCTTCGCGTATGCGAAGTAACTTATGGAGATTACCTCCCCTACGTGGTAGGGATATCCCTTCCAACGCCTGATATTTAAGCTGTGAGATACGGTGTCCCGCCGTTATGAAGTGGTAAGGTATACCTTTCTTTCACATCTTATATTAGATTTATGTTGGGATATCCTATCCCTAATATGCTGCGTGGTCACCCCTATATAAATAAGTCCACACGGACACTTGATAGCATCAATTACGTTAGTCGAATCACATGTGAAAAACCCTTTAATAGGGATACCCTCACCCGTATGGGGATGATAAACTTTATCACCTTTCATAACATTGTTACATTGTAAACAATTCAAACAAGGAAAGGTTTCTTACTAGCCAAAAAGGTTTGTTTGGGGACTCTAAGGGCCACTTTACACACACCAACTTATCTGTCCAACTTCTGACCAACTTACTGGTTGCAGTGAAATCATGGACACATTGCTCCATTTTGTGGCTGTGTACAAATGGAACAATGTGTCCATGATTTCACTGCAACCAGTAAGTTGGTCAGAAGTTGGACAGATAAGTTGGTGTGTGTAAAGTGGCCATAAGAGCCGAACCTATGTCAGCTCGAATAAGGTGATCTTTCTAATTTTTAGCTTGCCTAAAACAAGGAAGAAAACTATTTTGAAATTCTGGAACTGAAGGATAACCAGTTCGTAAAATACCCCAAAATTTCCGAATTAATCTTGATTCAAGTCACATTTAAATTAATGGGTCAGTAAAAATTCCTAACAGCAATTTAATGGCATCTTACTTGCATTCTAGTGCTATCAATTTGTTGGGAAAAGTTGAGAAACCTCAATCGTTTTTTCATGCAAACGAGAAAAACTGATGAAACACTGGTGGAAGTCTTATCCGGCCCCTGATGGATACTGCTTTTTTTTTTTAATTCAAAAACAAGAAAAAAAAATCACTATTCAGACAGATCTCTGGCAGATAACTATCTATTAGAGATAAGTGAATCGATATGCAGCACCAGTGGTTCTGCCCCACCCCTGCTCTGGAGGACAATGTGTATATATGTGCTTGTGTTGAAATGTTATACATTTGTATGTAGTTTTGATATGTGAAATAAGGTGTAGGTGATCACCTAGTGGCCAAGGTTAGCACTGCTCCCCAGGTTTTCTGAAGTAGGGAAGTAGTTAAGAATAAATAGTACCCCCCTCATGGGTGGGGCCTAGATAATAAAACAGGCCTGTAGTGTAGGTTTTAGCAGAAGAGTTCCCAAGGAGAAAAATATAACATAAAGATTAATTTGTGTATCTGAGCGCCACAGAAGATGTCAGAGATTGTAGTTCGTAAGGCTTGGTTATTTAATCACACCCGCCTTGATCAGAATTGTTCCTCTACGAGGAATATGTGTACGGAGCTGCGGGGGAGAAGATTGTTGGAAGCTAACTATTTAAGGACCTGTGAATGTAGGACCTGCGGTGATGTCACCATCACCTGATCCACCGCTTACCCGGAAGTGCTTGGCCCACTCAATGTGTGATAGGCACCACACGCTGGAGATCCTGGTTGTACGGGCGGTACAAACAGGACAGGTTAGTGAAACCTATCAACCCCCCCCTACTAGACCACCGGATTATACATTAGGAGTGCTCCTCTTGTTTATCTTTTCTCAAGGAGAAAAAAGAGGAGTTATTTTGTGGAACACAGAAGTGAAAAACCCTATAAGGGTCCCCAGGGAATGGAGTATTAGAATTGGGACATAGGCCCAGGATGCGCATGAGTGAAGCCCTCTCTCTGTCGGTGTTCTTCCTCTGCCTTTGGTGGGCTCCCTGGAATGCAACTAACTAATCCAGTAATCCAGTGCCTTTTGCAATAAATTTCAACATAGACTCGGACAAACAGGTTGTCAAGGTGCTGCCAGTTAATGAACTCTGTCTAAAGGTTTCCTCAGATGTTCTCTGAGCGAGGCAAGGGTTGTTAATCCAGGGCTGATCCATAGCTATCGTGCCCTCGGCTGCAGCGCTGGTCTCTGCTACTGTGAGCAGGAAGATCGGCGCCCACTATGCAGCTCCGCTGGTTCTGCTCATCATCTCCGTGGATCCATGTGGCCATCTGCTTCATTTCTGTTAGGAGTCTTCACCCTTTTGGCAGGTCTCCTGGGAATGCTCTTAGGACGCGCATGCCACTTCCTACACATACTTAACAGTTCACCTGTTTGCTATTGTGACTCTGACTGAGTTGCTGAACTTCTCTGTGCATAACTGTCATCCTCTCCCTATGGGAGGTGCCTGTGCAACTTGTTCACTCATTTGGATTTTTGCCTCTCCCCAGGTTGCACTATGCAGTGCTCTGCGATAGGAAGACTGTTGCTTGGTTTTTGCTAATACCTCTGTCTCCACAGAATCCTCTGCTGGCAGTTCCTTATCCTGGATCCCTGTGGACACTCTGGACACTTCTACCAGTAAGATCAGCCTTTCCGGGATTACATGGAGACCTCAGGATCCTCTCCACTGACAGAGCCAATGTTCCACGTTCTCTCCATATCCACTGTCCGGTCTGTACGGATCGTTCCTCTGGTTTGGGATTCATGGCATTTATGACTCCTGGTGCTGTAACTGGTGTATCCCTGTACAGGGGTTACCTCTGCTGGTGCTCCACTAAGCGTGTACATTGTCGGGATCCAGAGGGTCTTCCCGTCAGGCACCTTTCCCCTTTTGTTAAACCTCCCACAATAACATTTTTTGGTTTTATGAAAGTCACTCTCCTGTCTCTTGGGCCCCTGTGCGGCTACACGAGTTGAACCAATGACAAAGAAAACGGACACACGTCTGACAACAGTTGTATTCTAATGTCCATTCTTCATTGTTTGCTAGGAGAAGCTGGAGAAACCTCTATCAGTTTTTCTTGCATACTATAAAAATGGATGAAGCAATGATAGAAGTCTTATGCAGCACATAATGGATATTTTATTCAAATGCGAGAATTAAAACGACTTCTGAAAGAGACCTATATCATTATAATGCACAACTTCACTTCTTTTGGAAGTGGAAATGGGTCGCTTAGGCTGGCTTCACACTGTGGTCAGGTCCGATCTGGGGCTGTCATGGGTGGACACAGAACGGAGGGCAAATATGCCGACTGGTCTGGTGTGCAGCCAGATGCTGCAGAGCTCAGCTGTCCCCTGCGATGTGGTGCTGAACCGCTTCGCAGGGGACAGCTCCCTGGTGCTGAAGTTCAGCGTAGCTCACGCTGAACTTCAGCCGCAGGTGTCCGGTTCCCGGATCCTCCCGGATCGGGGCAATCCGGCCCCATAAACTCCCATGTTAGGGAGCGCCGGATTGCCCCGGATCCGGGAGGATCCGATTTGGTCAGATTTTTCTCCCCGGACACAAAAATGCAGCATACTCCGATTTTGTGTCCGGGAGAAAAAATCCGGACACATGGAAACCAGATGGTAGAGAGTTGCCATCTGACTCCATCCGGCCCCATAGGGCTGCATGGGCTGAAAATCGGGTCTGGGGCTGTCCGGTTTACACAGCCCCGGATCGGACCTGACTGCAGTGTGAAGTCAGCCTTACCTCTTGGGCCCCTGTATGCTTGCACAGGTTGCACCACTGATATGTTCTGGCACCTCTTGCACTTCATTGATCACCCAAATTGCTGTAACTTCATTGCGGTGGGGTAAAATACACAGTTGTGGGGTACGGCTAATCAAACGAGGAGCCACAGATACCGATGAGTATAGGTGGTACACAGGGTGCTGTCTAGTGGCCATGAAATACCAAATTGGCAGATGGATCAGGGTCCTGTAAATGTATTCGCTCATCTCCACTATTTAATATATGTGGAAGATCCCCATGTGTTGAGTGATCACATCTTTATGTGTTGATTAAAATCAATAGTTGGCAGAATATTTCTCTGTGTACACAGGGTTGTGCTGCCAACAATAATGCCCCTATAGTAATGATTTTAGACTTTCGTTCATCAGTCAGTGCATGTTCGTGTGAACCAGAGAGGTTACTATCAGAACATAGTGTATTGCAGATCAGAATCCAGACCAGACAATGTAGGGGAACAATGATTTTATGATCAACTTGAATTGGAATAGATAATGCAAAACAACTTGCAGAGATTATCACAAAGACAATATATAAAGGCCCCGTCACACGGGGCGACATCGCCGCCAATTACATAGACGACGTGGGGACGTGGCCTATCGGCGGTGACATCGCCCCTACGTCACCTCATGTATAGGGGCGATGTCGGCGCCCCGGGAGTCGCCTGGTTTAAGAGCAGTGGTCTGAAACCAGGCGACCGATCTGGGGTGATGTGCACACATCGCCCCATGTAACCAGCCGCCGGCGACCTGTCAGGCGATGGGAGACATAGGTTCCCATTGTCCTGCATCGCCGCTGGGGTTTTCAGACACCCCAGCGGCGATGCCGCCTGTCAGATCGCTGGCACGGGGCTGGAGATGTCGCCCCATGTAAATAGGGGACGGCGACGCTGGCGGGCGCCAAAAATGGGCGTGCACATGTCAGTCGCCGCCGACATCTCCAGCCCCGTCGCCAGGTGTGACAGGGCCTTTATACACCTGGCCTGGGAGGCCAGGACTAATGTGCAGCCCCAGCGACACTTTCCAGTGTACTTCGAGATCTCAGGACAAATTTACCTAATGGGGCCCCTCCAAGTACGAGGGCGCAATCTCTAGCCTATGTGCACAGTGATAATCACTGGGTGTACAGAAGGACCTGTTGAAGCACAAAGACTTACAAACTTAAATATATTGCTTACCACTCCTTCACCTGTACCCCAAAAACAGCAACAGGCCAAGCTTTCACAATTAGACATGACAGCGTATATGTTGACAGCTGTGGTTCACCCAAACATGGAGGCCCTGATGTGGTTACTGCCGGCTTTTACTTCAATTCTTAAATTCTTGCAACGTAACCAAAAACTGTAAAACCCGGGGCACTGAAACGTTTCAGCTATATAAATACAAGTGTGTAAATTTGTAACTCTTAGCTTTTAAATAAGCAAATGTCAGATGTTTGTATAATTTCTGTGCCAGGTTAGAAGCAGCTGGGATACATTTTTATGAAGCTATTTTTCTTTCTTTTTTTTATTCGCTTTGGTTTCCCGTTATTGTCTGCAGTTCCAGACATGGAGAGGTGTTGTTGATAGTCAGCTGTGATAGACAGGGTTCTATTTCCATTGTTGGTGCTGTATGCTGAAAGGGCAACATACAGCGAGCAAAGGTTCCTTGGAGGTGAATACCAGGCATTCCTGCCAATGACTGGTGCACAGATACCAGGCCTTGCACTGCACTGATTAGCCCAATCATTTCCTCTTGGCTCGGTGTGATACTGGAAAGTTTAATTGCATCATCAGCTATGCAAATGAACACAGTGACTAAAAAAAATCCCTGGGAACTGACATGCAACTGATCATTTTTACCATCATTATCACTGTATAGCAAGATGTAATAGGGAAATAAATCTAGTACTGCACCTTGATGATAAGACCAATGATTTCACTTTTTTTATTACCTGCCCTGATCCCATGCATTGATCATTCATAAATAATCATGATGAGCGAGTGCTCGGTACTCATACGAGCAGTTGTACTTGAGTACAATCAGAAGCATAGCTAGGGGGTTCAGCTCATGGGCACAAAACGTCTCAATGGGCCCCTAACCAGGTAACCTCAGCAGGTGACCTCACTGTTACTAAAAACCAATCTGCACAAAAAGGCCATCACTGATATTACCGCCGTATGGTTACCATATAATGGTAGATTCCAGTCCTGCAGAACATATGATAGATTACACTTAGATGGTGACTTACCTCTGACATTCTTTCTTATGGTGTTAACTTTTCCAGTCTTTTCCATCTGGCCCAGACCGACGTGACAACTTCTCCAGTCATGACTCATCTACAGAGATTACAAGAAAGTCACATTTGTCTTCTCATTTTTACAGCCCAGTCCCCATCTATTCCCAAAGTTCACAAACTCCTCATCCTGATGAGCTGCTGCCCTATGAGTCCCTATTACTGCGTCTGCTTTGTGGTACTGTGCACCCTCTAGAGGGTAAAACAAACCTCTAGAATAGATTATTGCCCTATTCAAGTGCCCTAGAAAAGAGTGCCTACATTATGCCCCTAAGAAAGTCATAATGCCCCCAGTGTGCCCCTTTGATAGTCACAATAACCTGATTGTCCCTACACCAATATGTGCCCACTTAACATTTAATAATGTCCCGAGTCCTCCCCATAATCTCCCCAATAAACAGTATGATGCCCCACACTGTATAGTAGCCCCTAAACTGTATGATGACTCCTCTCAATAGCCCCAACACTGTAGAATGTCCCACTCAGTAGCCCCTACACCATGTTATGGCTCCATTAGTAGACCTCACACTGTGTCAAAGTCCTCTTAGTAGCCGCCACTCTCTATCATTGCCCTCATGGTAACCCCACCCTGTATCATAACCCCATTAGTAGCCCCATACTGTGTCATTGGCCTCTTAGAAGCCCCCACACTGTGTCATGGTTCTCTAAGTAGACCCCACACTGTATCATTGCCCTCTTAGTAGCCCAATCTGTATCATGGCCCCCAGGGCTGGCATCAGCACCCGGGCAAGTGCCGGGGCCCTAAAGTGCCTGGGAGGGGACCACGCCATTTGCCGCAGGACCGCGTCCCTTGCTCTGTATCCTCCGATGGCTGTGGGCCCCTGGGCTCTGTGTATGTGCCCCTGACATTGGGCCCCCTGGAATCCCCTCTTATCCTGTGTCCTGTGTGGCCGACGCGATATCACAATGCCCGTCTGCACTGAGCCGGGAGGGAGCAGAACTCTATGGGCTTCTGCAGGAAATGCTGGTGGTGCAGGAGACTATAGAGTTCTGCTCCTGGCTCAGTGCAGATGGGCATTGTGATATCGCGTTTGCCACACAGGTTAGAAGGGAGAGCAGGGGGGGCCACAGCACACAGGGGGCCCCCATGTCAGGAACAAATACACAGTGCCCAGGGGCCCACAGCAGAGGGTACACCAGTGCTCTGCTGTGTATCCAGTGCTCTGCACAGTATATCCAGTGCTCTGCTGTGTGTCCAATGCTCTGCAGTGTGTCCAGTGCTCTGCTGTGTCCAGTGCTCTGCTGTGTGTCCAGTACTCTGCTGTGTCCAGTGCTCTGCTGTGTTCCAGTACTCTGCTGTGTCCAGTGCTCTGCAGAGTGTCAGTGCTCTGCTGTGTGTCCAGTGCTCTGTAGTGTGTCTGGTGCTCTGTGTGTTCAGTGCTCTGCTGAGTGTCCAGTGCTCTGCAGAGTGTCCAGTGCTCTGCAGAGTGTCCAGTGCTCTGCAGAATGTCCAGTTTTCTGCTGTGTGTCCAGTGCTCTGCAGTGTGTCCGGTGCTCTGCTGTGTCCAGTGCTCGCAGAATGTCAGTGCTCTGTACAGTATGTACATTGCTCTGCAGAGTGTCCAGTGCTCTGCTGTTTCCAGTGCTCTGCAAAGTGTATCCAGTGATCTGCAGTGTGTCCAGTGCTCAGCAGAGTGTGTCCAGTTCTCTGCACAGTATGTCCAGTGCTCTGCTGTGTCCAGTGCCCTGCAGTGTGTTCAGTGCTCTGCTATGTGTCCAGTTCTCTGAATAGTATATCCAGTGCTCTGCAGTGTGTCCAGTGCTCTGTTGTGTGTCCAGTGCTCTGCTGTGTGTCCAGTGTTCTGCATAGTATGTCCAGTGCTCTGCAGTGTGTCCAGTGCTCTGCAGTGTGTCCAGTGCTCTGCACAGTATGTCCAGTGCTCTGCAGTGTGTCCAGTGCTTTGCTGTGTCCAGTGCTCTGCAGTGTGTCCAGTGCTCTGCTGTGTGTCCAGCGCTTTGCTGTGTGTTCAGTGATCTGCACAGTATATTCCAGTGCTCTGCAGTGTGTCCAGTGCTCTGCTGTGGGTTCAGTGCTCTGTACAGTATGTCCAGTGCTCTGCAGTGTGTCCAGTTCTCTGCAGTTTGTGTCCAGTGCTCTGCAGAGTGTTCGGTGCTCTACAAGTGTGTTCGGTTCTCCAGAGTATGTGTGCGCACAGGGGGAGACAGGCACAGGGCTGACAGACACAGCGCACAGGGGAAGACAGGCTCAAAGAGGAATTATATTTGTGGGGATTGTATATATATGTATTATGGTTCACAATATATATATATAATAATTATTTATATACAGTAGATATATGCAACCAGTATATGTTAAAGGGGCCCACTGAGACTCTTTTGCCTGGGGCCCACAAAAACCTGGAGCTGGTCCTGATGGCCCCATTAGTAGCCCCCACACTATGTCATGGCCCTCTTAGAAGCCCCACACTGTGTCATGACCCTTTAGTATCCTCTACACTGTCATGGTCCCTTTAGAAGCCTTTACACTGTATTATGGTCCATTCAGTAGCCACCAAACTATATCACAGCCCCCTCAGTATCCCCCACATTATGTTATGGTTCCCTCAGTTGCCCCCACACTATATTATAGTCCCTTCAGAATCCCCCGCACTTTGTCATGGCTGCCTCATAGCCTCAACTATTCGTGCCCCTCTTACCCCACAATGTATCATAGATAGCCCCTCTGTAACCCCCAACTGTCATGGATGCCACTTTAGTAGCCCTCTCACTGAACCATAGCCCCCCTGTAGCCTCCACACTGCCATGGCCCCTTTAGTAGCCCTCACACTGAATCATAGCCCCCTCTGTAGCCCCCCCACTGTCATGACCCCTTTATTACCCCCCACACTCTATGTTAGCCCCCTTAGCAGCCCTCACTATGTATGATGGCTCCCACACATTTTGGCCATAACACTTTTAAAATAAAAAAATAAGCATAATATACTCACCTTACCCAACGAGCCATCAGCGGGAGACCCAGGAAGACTAATGCCTTTGATGTAATCGCGCCATGATTCACGACCTGTGCATGTCACGGCACAATCACGTAATCTCGTCGCTCCCTTTGGACCTGCTGTTCTGCAGGATCCAGGTCTAAACTGCATTCTACAGAACAGAAAGTGGTCGGCAAGAAGATTGAGCTGTGTGCACTGATACAGTTAGAAGTAGCAACAGTTCCAGGTGGGTCCCTCAGAGCAGTGGGCCCGGGTCAATCGCCCCCTCTGCCATCCCCCCCTCCCGATAGCTATGCTACTGAATATAATGGAAGTCAATGGGGAACTTCAGCATTTACAGAAACATTCATGACAAACTGTTTTTAGAACACATTCATCAACACTGTCCAAAAGTAAAACTGGCTTTGATGTCGATAGCAACCAATCACAGAGCAGCTTTCATTTTTTAGACAGCTCATGGGCAATACAGACAGATTTGATGCCATTTACCTTATTCTTTCCTTTAATCAGACAGGATTTCAATATTTTTACACTTTCTGGTAAATTCAGGCTAAGTAATTTAGTGTGACTTGAGCAAATCTCATATTAGCTGAACCCAACACTGCTAGTCGCATTCATTTATGGAAAGTCTTGTGTTTCGTAATGTGACACTCTCCGGATAATTCTAGCTCGTTCCTATGAGCACGTTACAATTTACTGTGTGTTTAGTTCACGTCCATGACCTGAGATCTGTCTATACACATATGTTTTATGTATAGGCCTACTGTGAGCGTTGACGGTGCCCAATAGACATGAATATAAACATACTGTCTGTGTACGGCCGAGGTCTCAGATGTTGATACTTTCTGAAAAAAAAATGCTGAATGAATCTGTTTAAACTTGAATCACGCTAGAATCGGGCACGTTTGATTTGCTTCAAATTTACTTGATCCAAATTGAATGAGCAATATTAGTCTCTGAGATCTCCACCGACTGGACAAACTTAAAAAAATTATACTCACCCGTCCTGCAGTACAGAATCCCGCTGGCCATCTTTTTCTGTCTGGTCACCAATGCATTCCCTTTAAAGTCATCTTTGGCACTTCCGGTAGAGACAAGGCCCCATAATATTATAGGTGGGGTCTAGGGCTCTGCTACCTCCATTCTGGAGAATACTATACCGTGAGGAAATTTTATATTACGATATTAGGTTATGTATATGTGTAATATCTATTGTGGCCACCTGATGTCTGGGTTATGGTTGACCACTTCCCGGTGTCCTAGGATTAGCTAGGGTTAATTATGGTTAGGAGTTTTATACACCCCTTAAGGGTGGAGTTAGGGAAACAAAAAGGGTTTGCAAGATGGGGAGCACAGGGAAGAGACACAGGGAGCAAGTGACAGACGCGAACACATGTGGAGGCGTGGTGAGTGGAGGCCTCAAGAACCCATTTGGTCAGACCCTCGGGTCAAACTCGGGACCCGAACACACGGTGATTCAAGCACAGCATCTCTTAGGGGTTGAGTCTGTGTTCTCTGGTGGCCTCTGTTTCCTTTTGGCGAATACTCAAAGATTCCTCTCGGTTTGCAAAAAGCCTGAAGGCTCTAGTGAGTCGGCTGTAGACGAAAGCAGATGAGTGTTGTATCATTGACTATTCCAATGGGTATGCTAAACCTTGTGGGTGGGATGGAGTGGACCCAAGGAGCCTATTTGACTCAGCTCAGCTAAGATTGCTCTGGAGGAGAGGATGAAAGGCTTGAGTGTATCTATGGTAGTCCAAGGGTCAGGGAAGTGGTCTGCCAAAACATTTTCAGTGACTGTAAATATGAAACGCTATTCATGGGAAAAGGTTACCCGGTTGATTGAGACTTCAAGTAAAGTCCCACTGTTATCAAGCAAGCAACATGTGTCCGTGTATTTGTGCCAAGGAGGGAACTGTGTCCCAAGTTGTGTTTACACTTGGGAGGTGGCTAATCCAGGGCTGCATTGCAACTGAGGTTTGGCCTCGCCTGCAACTACTTCTAGGGTCCCGCGCTGCCCCCTCAACATTGTCATGATGTCGCAACCCAATGGCAAAAATTGTAAAACAATAAGATAATATAACCGGCTCACCGATGTGAAGATGGAACAAGGAGACAACATCCAAACATACCTGAGTTCAAACTGAGAAAAAAAAAACCATCTCCAATGTGAGGATAAAATTAATTAAAGTAGTTTAAAATCCATGTTTAGAATCCATGATTGAAAGGAATGTATATCCTGAAGCACAATGGCTAAATCACTGTAATCGCATGAAGATAGGCTATGCGTTTCAACCGCTATCCTGTATCCTTTGTATTAAGCTAATGTGTCCCTGATCATGAGCGTCCATATAAACCAGATAATTAACGGATCTGGTGTGTCAAGAGGTCGCATGATTAGTAATGATACGACCACATATTATGCAAAGGAATAAAAAACGTAATAAAACATTCAGGAACATCAAACTAAAGAAGTATGTATACAATCAGTTCAATAATTATTAATGAATTAAATAATAAAACATGAGAGCACCAAGAAACAACGGGAATTTGATCACATTAAACAAACGACTAACTATTCTCTGCCCTGTATTTGTATTGTAACATATACCTGTCAAATGATGAATGGCAACAGTGATAATTTAATCAGGATACATTACTACAACTTAGCAGCCATACATTGTATTAACAGTATTTAGCAAACCAATAGGAACGTAATTCTGCGCATATTCAAACCATTTGGAACACACATGATTGCATTGATTCTTTATGTACTTCTTTAAAAATCATAGATGGTAGAGTTGGAAGGGACTCCTCCTGGGTCATCTGGTCCAACCCCTGCTCAAAGCAGGATAATCCCAACAGATGTCTGTCCAGCCTCTGTGTGATGACTTCCATTGAAGGAGAACTCACCACCTCTCGTGGTCGCCTGTTCCACTCGTTGATCACTCTCACTGTCAAAAAGTTTTTCTAATATCTAATCTGTATTTCCTCCCATTCAGTTTCATCCCATTGCTTCTAGTCTTTCCTTGTGCGAATGAGAATGAAGCTCATCCCTCTACAGTGTGACAGCTCTTGAGATATTTGTAGACAGTTACGTATTAAGTCTCTCAGTCTTCTTTTTTACAAGCTAAACAATCCCAGATTCTGTAACCGTTCTTCATATGGCATGGTTTGCAGACCGGTCACCATTCTGGTCGCTCTTCTCGGAACTTGCTCCAGTTTGTTGATGTCTTTTTTACTACGTAGTGCCCAGAATTGGACACAGTATTCCAGATGAGGTCTGACCAAAGAGAAGTAGCAGGCAATAATGACTTCCCATGATCTAGACTGTATGCTTCTGTTACTACATCACAGAATTGTGTTCCCTTTTTTGCTCCTGCATCACACTGCTGACTCATGTTCAGTCTGTGCTCTGTTAGTATACCCAAGTCTTTCACACGTGCTGTTGCTTAGCCCTATACCTCCCATTCTGTATATTCTTTTTTCATTTTTCTTGCTTTAGTTTGGTGTTTGATGTTCATGAATGTTATATTACTTTTTTTTTATTCCTTTGCATAATATGTGGTCGTATCATTACTAACCATGTAACCTCTTGACACACCAGATCCATTAATTATCTGGTTTATATGGATGCTCATGATCAAGGACACATTAGCTTAGACAAAGGATGCAGGATGGTGTCTATCCTATCTTCACGATCTGCCTCCATATGGTTATAGTGATTTAGCCATTGTGTTTCAGGATATACATTCCTTTCACTCATAGATTCTGAACATGGATTTTAAACTACTTCAATAAAGATAAATTAATTTTATCTATACCTTGCAGCTGGATTTTATTTGAATTGTGGCAAAATTTGTGTTAATCTCTAATCACATAAAAACAACCTGATTTTTATGATAATCATATAATTCAATTCATAGGATCCAATCCAGCAGGCACGTCAGTAATCTGTGGCGGCAGGACAGAATTCCTGAGAGCCACTTCCTGCCTCCCGACATCCCTCGCCCTTCTGTTGACTCGTCGGTCACCAGTCTAACACCCATGTAGTGTCGAGCCAGATGGTAAGATGGCAGGAGGAGGTTTTCAGGGCTTCTGCCCTGGCCAAATATTACTGACGCACCAACTCACAGGCATATCTATCTGGATGTCAGGAACTGTAATTTATTGAATATCTCAGTGTTGAACACTATGTTCCAAAAAGAGCTATTCCTTGAAGTGTTATACATTCCTCCTTAGAAGATAGCTTACTTTCAGGCTATCCTGGAATGTCAGGTTGGTTTCTTGAAGAAGGAAAGACCTCCTGGGTTTCGTAAAAAGTTGGAATATCTCCCCGCCCTTGCAGAAACCTCATACAACTAATGCAGGAGGTTTCTTGTGCTTTGCACCTGACACATTTCGGGGAGGTGGGGAATTAGAAAGAGCAGAGAATGAGATGGGAATAGGAAAAAAGGGAAGAGTCTTACCTAGTGCATGGCTTTATCGAAAAGTGGCAATAAGAAAAAAATTTGTAGGACTCTGGTCCGGCGGCCATGCGGCTAATCTGTGTGAATTTCCTCCTACCGGCCAGTATGCCTGGCACCATTTCCGCGAGTATTATTCTGCTTACTAATGACTTTCTAATCATAAGAGGCGCTGTAGATGCTGGTAGGTAGGAGGAGGTTTGCAGGGTCTGGTCCACCATGGCAGCTGGACCTGTGTCTGGCAAATCTCTTTGCTCACCTCTATCCATGTTTTTGACTGTGCACCGTGTGCCTGTACATCACGACCATAAAATATTACATTGTCAAGTCTGCAATTCTTAAACTGTAATCCTCAATTCAGCCAAGGAAAGTAAGGGTATGAGCGAGATGAGCGAACCTTTCAAGGTTCGGTTTGGTTGTGCAGATTTTTGTATCTGTGGGAGTTCAGGTTTGGGCGGTGCCCAAACCAGACCCTATCCTGTAAGGAAGTCACTGGTTGGCAGTTCAGCGCCCACATACAACCAGCCATAATGAAACCTCTTCCAGGAGTGGGAGGGCGCAAATTTTCTTTCTTTTACATCCACACTTGGCCGATAACACTGATTTTATCCTCTGCACAGCCAATCGAACACTGCAGGCGGCTCATACCGAGTGTACCCGAGCACAGCGATGCTCACTCCAGTGATTGTCATACGTAAAGCACCCGAACCCGAACCCAAACAGGCTCGCTCATCTCTACTCCATGTAACATTAGTCTGTGTGTCATATAATATCTCTAGCTGGGTACAGTTTCTCTTTATGGAAACTGCCAGATAGCATAGGGTGTTTTATAGACCTCTCAATGCTTCCTGGGAAAGAGATATTCAAATGAGCTCTCTACATGAAGAAAGAACATTATCTCTCTAATGCCACCTACTGGAGGGAACTACTATGAGAGTCAACGACCCGCCTTGTAAAAAGCAAATATAGGGCGAATCTCAAGGACTACTCCAAAAGATAGAGGCACTATCTGTAAAAATGTTTCTGTGTTATGAGCATTTGAAAGCATCTGAGACAGTCCTGCTCTGAAAAACACTCTAGAGATGTGATTAGCGCTCCACCTCTGGCAGCAGCGGTTATATGACCAGTTCTCACTTCTGTGGTTGTGATACAGTCATGGTATGAGAGCAATGTGAGCGCCCCCTAGTGCTGCCTGAGCAGACTGTACGGCTCAGCGCCATTATTATATGCAATGTGATATGACATGACATTGCTAATAATAATAATACTGTGTAAACAATAGTAATATAATATTAGCATGAATTTCTGTTTTCTAAAATATAACTCTAGCCACATAGGAGGACTGTTTCATTACTGTGTGTGCGCCTGTTTATTTGCTGGAGTTTTTATTGTTTTGTGCTTTGTGTCTTATTTTTTTAAGGTGACTTTTTGTGCGGGTCTTGTGTCTTAGGCTGTGTGCACTCCTAGCATTTTTGGTGCCTATTTGATGCGTTTTTACTTGCAGATTTGAATCAATTCTCTCTCAATCAAGTCTCTGCAGCATCTTCAGTCACTTCCCCTTAGTTGTTCCTGAGCCATCTCTCCAGTAGGGTGGGATGTGGCTCCTCTGGGACATGGCTCTTTTCTACATCTCCAATCCCCGGGGCCCTGTTTGGATTCAGTACCAGCAACCTGGCCTTGGAAGAGCGTCATTGGGATGTTAAAAAGTAACCCCCTGCTCCCCCTGGGCATATGAGTAGGACTGGGATCATAGGTTGACTTTGAGTCCTCTTCAGCCATCCCTGACCTATTGCACTAGGACCAGTCCAAGTAGGGGCCCAGTGGCGGGGGTGTTGTTTGGGCAGACTGGGACAGTCAGGGGTTGCAAGGTTACCTTGTCCAGTCACTGTTCCACCGATTCCAGAATGTTCAGGGTAACCAAGTCAGTCTCTCGGAGCACAGCTGCAGGTAGGGCTCTTCTAGTAATGAAGAAAGTGGCCCAGCTTTCGTTCAGTAATTGCAAAAAAATCTCTTTAATAAAGGTTCAGCATCTTCCCAAACACATCGCCTGTAGACGCTTGTCCTCTTCTGCCATACCAACCAACATGTTGTTTATGCACTTTGCTGTGGATTTGGGAAGATGCTGAACCTTTATTAAGGAGATTTTTTGCAATTACTGAATGGAAGCTAGGTCACTTTCTTCATTACTACTATTGTGGCTTTCCAGGATACCAGCCCGCTGCATGCCATGCCTGACAGGGTGAGCTGAATAAACTAATTTCTTACTACTTCAAGTGGCTCTTCTACTGGTGGGACTGCTGCTGTGCACTCTGATGCTATGATATCATCTTCCTTGGCCGAATCTGAGGCTGTGAGAGTCAGAACTTTATCTTCTTCTGTGGCTGGCAGAGGGGTCTGAACCCTCTCACACTCAGCGCCGAGGTCTTCCGATGGGTCTACAGCCTCAGGTACTGTAGCTGCACTCTTGCTGTCCCGGGCTGGGAGTCATTCTCTGGTGCAGGTACCAGGAGGAGTCACACTTCCAGTCCTTTCCCCCATCGGAAGCTCAGCGGGACCCATCACGAGGTCTGGCACCCCATCCTCCGCAACTAGCTCCTATGGTACCCTGTTTGCTGGGGCATGCCACCCGTGCATCCATCTCAGCAGGTATCCGACATGAGCCTCTACGGTTGGTAGGCTTCAGACTTCCTGCAGCACAGCTGTAGTCTCCAACCACCTCTGTTATCCATGTGCTCCCACTTAAGAAGACAGTATGCTGCCCCCTCCTTCTAAGAGGCGGCACCCTCCCAAAGTACAGTTCTCTATGGAGAGAGGTGGAACTTGGCAAAGGAATGCACCATCAGTCCATGTAATTAAGGGTGCCTTCACACTTGCGTTTGTGTCTGCATGCATATGGCATGCAGACGCAAACGCAGCCCATACTGATGTGAACGCAGCAGAGAAACTCCGCATGCGTTCACATTAGTATCAACCCAGCCAGCCAATCAGCTGTCTCGGGGGCGGACGGGAGGAGGAGATCAGCGGCAGAGATCTCCTCCTCCCGGTCACAGCTGATCTCCCGCCGATGTCAGCGTTGCAAATTTGAAGAAACAGCTGATCTGACAGCTGTTTAAATCTCCCGCGCCGACACCGAATAGGATGATATCGGTGCAAGAGATAAGAAACAGCTGATCGCTGTTTCAAATCTCCCGGGCCGACATCACCTATTCGGTGTTGGCACGGGAGATTTAAACAGCTGTCAGATCAGCTGTTTCTTCAAATCTCCTGCGCTGACATCGGCGGGAGATCAGTGGCAGCTCTAGCTGATCTCCCGGTGGCCGCCGGGAGAGATTTCAATGAGATCCGCAGCGTTCTCCTGCGCTGTCATGCGGAGGACACTGTGGATCCATTGAGATCCATGCATGGTTTGTGTGCTTGCTGATAAAACAAGCACCCGCGAAAGCACAAAAAATGCAACATGCTGCGTTCGGAATGCGCTCGGAGGATGCACAAATTGTGCGCATCCAAACGCAAATGCAACCGAACGCAGCCAAACACAGGCACATGCGTTCCCATGTTAAACATAGGAACGCATGTGCGCAAGCGTTTGGCTGCATTCGGTGCGCTGCGTGCCAAACGCAAGTGTGAAGGCAACCTTACAGGCTTTTGTTGCGCTGCCATTGCAGAACTCTGACCACGATGGGAGGGCATTGCATCCACTTCGCCTTTCACATGGTCCTTCCAAACAACGGTCGCCATTACTCAGTCTATTCCAGGGTAGTCCATTAAGCATGGCAGACGCACAGTAAACCATCTGAACGGGGCTTTGGTATCCTGTTTGTGATGCCAAAGTGTGACGGTCGCAAGGGTCAGAATACTCAGCTAGCTAGGCCAGGGGTATAATGTTCATGGTGGCGATGCCTAGCAGCTGTGACCCTAGTCCAGAGACATAACAGGAAGCAGACACAGAGACAGTCTCTTAGTTCTTTACCTTTACTTTGCAGTGAAGTTCAGCAGCAAGTCCAGGGTACTGGTTCACTGGGTGTTTGGGTCTTGCCAGTCTGAGGAAAACTAGGAACCGCTCTGCTGAATGGGTGTTTGGCCTACTAGCTGACTTCTCCTTGGGATGAGTTTGAAGGTGCCTGTAGCTTCCCCGTTCCTCTTTAGCTCCCTCGTGGCTGACTTCCAGCCAGGCAGGCAACACAGACTCTTTATGAGTAGCTGGACCTACCTGGCTCTCTATTCCTTTTGTAGTTGCTGTGCCCTGGACAGTCCCACGTAGTGTGGCTACTGGCCTAAAGCCCAGTAGCCTTCAGTTTCTGTGGCCAGGATCTGAAATCCCTGGCCACCCAGGACCTGGCGCCCTGCTTGCAGTTTCATGGCTTGTCGGCCTCACGGTCTGACAGAGACTCTGTATCTTACTCCTGTTGCCACCTCCCCCTACTACCCACTACTGCTAACTTGTGTAGGCGAATCTGTCAATGCTCGGGATCGACAGGGTCTCACGGTCTTTTTGTAAAGTCCTACCTCTGGGCCGAGCATGACACGAACGTGACACGAACTTGCGTCCAACCCCCGAGCTTGAACTTTAAAGTTATGGGATGGGGTGGGGGGAGCTGTAAAAGAAAGCATATAGTTAATAATAAACATTGTCATTATACTTACCGCTCCCATGACGCGTCCCGCTGTCCTGGCCACTTCTACTTCCAGGATCGCTCATTAACTTCCAGAGTTATTCACTGCTCCCATCACTCGGCAGTTTTCAGGTTGCTGCTGACACCAGCTGAAAACTGCCGACGTGTTCACGATGACGTGAAAGTTTACCCGAGTTCATGGCTCAGCCATGAACCCGATTGAACTCGGACTGTCCGTGTCAGCCTGATTCTCGCTCTGTACAGACGCTTGTTTGTACAGAGCGATAAAGCAGAGCTGACATTGACCTCACCTGTGGACTATGTTGGACTGAAGCTTTTTTTTAATAAAGATGGAGTCTCTAAATGTGTTTTTTGTTTTATTTCCAATAAAAATTTTCTCTGTGTTGTGTTTTTTTTTCACTGTTTACTAGAAATTCATGCTGGCCATGTCTAATTTGGCTTGATACCATGAATTTTGGGTTTAGTACCAGCTGAGAATACAAAGCTGGTGTTAACCCCATTATTACCCAGTGTGCCACCTCCACCACTGGAAGAGCTGGGTAAAGTGCTTAGAAATGACACTACGACTAATGCATCATTTTCAGGGGCGGCTGCTGGCTGTGGTTTTCAGCGTAGGGGGCCCAGAATGCTTGGATCTTACCACACTGAGAATCCCAGCCCACAGCTGCCTTGTTTTACCTGGCTGGTGATCAAAATATGGCGGGATCCCACGCAGATTTGTTTTAAATTATTTTTTTAAATAAATAAAAAAAAATTAATGGGCCTCCCTGTATTTTACTGCTGGGGGCTGGAATCTGCAGCGCAGGGTGGCCCAAGCTTTCTGCCCCCCCCCACTGCGAATTGCAGTCGGCAGCCACCCCAGAAAATGTTCATAGAAGCGCCATCTTTTGGCGCTGTATCTCACTCTTCCAACGGCCCTGATACCGAGTGGCATGCTGGGTAATAAAGGGGTTAGGACCAGCTCTGTATTATCAGCTGGCCCTAAGACCAAAATTAATGATGTCACACCAATATTAGACATGACCACTATGACATTTTAGTAAAGATAAAAAAAAACAACACAGAGAAAAATATTTTCGTTACAAATAAAACAAAAAAATAATCCTTAGTTAGAAATAAAACAAAAAAATAATCCTTAGTTTGATGTAGTCCACAGGAATAGATCTGCTGCATCGCTCTGTATAGATGACTCACCGTGGGCCAGGGTACTCAGGTCTCAGGCGCAGTCTGTGGGTCACGGTTTGGTGCCTGAGGCTGTGAGCCCGGTGGTCAATGCAAAGAGGAAAAATAAAATAAGAAAAAGGGAATAAAGTAAGCTCTGGTTTGTGACGCCATCTGTAGGGTTTCGGTGACGGCACCGGCGCTGCTTGGGTCTCCGGGGTGATGGGTGGCAGCAAAGTGGAACCACTCCCTACAGGACGAGCGGGGTCCCTGGAGTTGAGAGGTGCAGCGGAGTAATAGGGCAGCTCGGTTATTTCTGTAAGGCAAGACAATTAGACGGCAGTTCCGGAATAAGGCTCAGACACGTTGCTCCTCTGAACGGGTATTTACTGGGATGTTCACGGCATACAAGGTAACACAGTTCTCAATGCCAAGTAGTGGACCGGGTGGTCCCTGCAGTGAATAGTGTTCCTCCAAGGCTCCACAAATGTCCTTCTCTATCTCTTACTGTCCCTTCTCTTCGCTGCTTCGGTATACCTCGCCAGGGTACTGAGGGCCCTCGATTGGGTTTCCATCTGGACCCTGAACTTACGGTCCCTGGCCCTCAATGGTGGGTACCCCCTGGTATAGCTGCGGTACTTGTTGGGCTGTGTGTCGGGCTCCTAGGAAGCCTTCGACCACTCCGGGTTCTGTGGTGCAGCGGTGAACCAACTGGACCACGTCAGAGCCAATACTCCGGGTTCTGGATTGGGCCCAGGTCTTCAATCACCCGTTCTGACTTTGCCCTCCTTCTCTTTTGGGCCACCAGTGGACGGTGCCCTCCCTGTTAGCTGTCTCCATTCTGCTACTTCTGCTGTCATGACTTGACCTTCCTGTTCTGTTCTTGTCTCTCCACTGTTCTAACTCCTTGCTACTTTCCCCACTGCTATATACCCTAGCTCTCCTCCCACCAGGACCAGTTACCCAGGCAACGGGTGCCTAATTGGTCCTCTATCACTAGGTGTTGCATGTGGTGTATGGAGCCTCAGGATTATCTTACTCACCACTGGGACGGAGAATACGACACCTTAGTCGGGGGTGAAGTACCCCCTGTGATGCACTCTTAGTGGGGCGCCACGAAGACAAGCGTCTATAAAGAGCGAGATGCATACTGAGACTGACAGAGACAGTCAGAGTTCACGCGAGTTCATGGCTCGGGCCATAAAGTCGGGTGAACCCTGACGTCTCTGTGTGAACACGGACGGAAAAAGCCGAAGACAGCTGAGTGCAGTGAGTACCGTCAGAAGTTAATGAGCGGCCCTGTAAGCAGAAGCGGCCGAGAGTCAGCTGGACGGGAGGATGCGTCGCGGGAACAGTAAATATAATCATAATGTTTATTAATAATGTGCTTGGTTTTTCAGCCTCTGGCCCCAAACTGTAACATGGGTCTCCCAGAGAAACCTGTATTCGGGTCCAGAACTTTACAGTTCGGGTTCGCCCATCACTACTGCTAACCCCTTCATCCAACCAGAGTCTGTCACAGCCTCAAACAGGTCTTCTTGTCTAATTTCATGTTATCTTCATTATCTAAGTAATTAAGCTAGCATGCCAGTAGTTTACTAATCAGAAAAAACTTTTAAATTCAAGTAATATTATTTGGTGCAATATTCTGTGCAAAGTAATTTCCTAATATAGCTTTAAAGAGATGTACCAACAAACGAAAACCCTAATAGTATGAAAATAAATTATTTCTTTATTGTATAATAACATGTTTTATATAGTAAAATAAGAGATAATAACATAGTTTTATTTGCAAAGTAAAAATCTCATCATTCTGCAGAGTTTTACTGGCATCTGCTGGTCAAATATGTATATTACATGTATATATTCACATACAGGAAATCAATATGGAGTAGAGTAAGTTTTATGATACGCCCCAGAGCCGTGGGGTACTCGGAACCGGGCTTTGGGTACTTCTGGAGAATGACGGTGGTCAAGACCCGGCTCCCTGACCCTGGGCATCAACTTAAAAGTTTGGGAATTTTGGTTTTGGAGATGGTTGTCGTGACGCCACCCGTGATGTTCGGTTATTAATGGCCGACGCTACGGTGCGGGACCTGTGGGGATGATGGGATTGCAGCTAAGGTGATATTGCTCCCCATGGGTGGAGCGGTTCCCCAGGGCAACCGGTAAAGTCTATGGCGTTGGTAGGCTGTTGAGGTGCAGGACTGAGGGTCCGGAATAACCATGTAGGAAAAAAGGGATTAACTTTTTATTTTGTTTTTGAGTTAAACTTTATTCAAATTAAAAATCCGGTGTGGATTAGTGAAGCAGTGTATAGTGCTTACACATAGACAAACCACCCCCACGTAATACCTAAGCACACTGATTATCTGCAAGTGAGGAACTGTGACAGGGTCTATGTCAGTTGGAAGACGATATTTGGATGTATAGTAAGGTGTGGACGGTAAGAAGGATGAAAGCCCCTGGACACAATTTTGTCTCCAAAAGGGTTTCAAGCCAATATACCGTTGGGGTAATGTGTTTTAGACCCAAGTTCTGGGTCGTTCCAGTGCGTATCTATCGTCCCTTCGTCAGAAGTCCAACCCAACCCCCTGTGCAAAGTCCTACATCTCGTGCAGACATAGATAATAACATCAATTTAAAACCATTGATATGGCTTATTATAGCTGAACAACCGCCCGACGGGTTTTGACTCCCTTGAGAGGCTCATCAGGGGCAGAAGACGATATTTGAATGTATAGTAAGGTGTGGACGGTAAGAAGGATGAAAGCCCCTGGACACAATTTTGTCTCCAAAAGGGTTTCAAGCCAATATACTTATAAGGGTTTAAACTTTAAAAGCCAATTCCGTGAAAAAGGTGCGGAATAACCAACAGACAAACAGTTGTAGTCTCCTTCAGGGGCTGGCTGGCAAATTTCAGCCTGGGGGGCAAGCAAATAGCAGTGGCCAATGAGCTTCAGGGGCAGAGTAGCCTCCCAGACCAACATAACAGATGGCCGAGCAGCCCCAAAAGTGCTACTTGACCACTGGCCTGGGGGCCAGCCAGCCCCTGGTCTCCTTTAACTTTACTGGTGGTAGCAGGTCCAGAACATGGTACTGTTCACAGGAGATGTTGGGAATCCGGGTGGCTTGGAAGCAAGTTGGGGTTCTCCTTACCTAGTGAGTTCTGAGGCCTCTCTGCTACGCTCCTCTTTGCTGGTCCTGGATGCCTGTAGCTAACCTGTGACCCACTTTTCCTGCTCTTAAGTCTATCACCCATATGGCAGGCAGCTTGAGCCCTTCCCAGGCACCACTCCTCTGGCAACTGGCCCTGAGCGCTTCGATGCTGCTGTGCCTCCTGGTCCTCTGGTTTTGGCTGCTGAGTCTGTAGTACCCTCACAGCGTCTGACTCCGGTGTCCGCTTCTGGCGCTCTACTCTGGGGTGAGTCTGATCACTGGCTGCACTCCCCAGTCCTGCTTCTCTCCTTTCTCAGACCCTTTCCTACTGGTCCCTCACGCTTGCTGTTCCTCACTCTCAACTCTACCTGGGATGAGCTTAGCACTGTTCCTGTCCACAGGTCATCTTCACAGTCCTCCTAGGAACTGAACTGGCTGACCCCGCCCCCAGGCCTGAACCCAGGTTTCAGAGCTCCCCCTTCAGGTCATGAGTTAGGAAAAGTGTTGCATGGTGTGAGCTTACCTGGTGGGGATACCCCTTCTTTCTTCCAAGCATGACATCACCCCCGAGGGAGGCAATGCCATTGTGGCAACCGGACTCTGGGGTGCCACATTTAGATACCAGTTGCACAGAATGGAAGATTTTTCCGGGGGGGCACCCTCACACTTCTGATACTGATACTCCTTGCTTGGTCGTTTTTAGTATATTATGCATGTAATGTCCAAATTTGAGCAGCAGAGGTCACCCACATTCTCTGATTCGAGCCGAGTTAGGTTGAGTTCACATGTCCAGGATCTGTTGATGGATCATGCAAGAGATCTGTTGGAAAAAAAGTTCTGCAAATACAACTTTTTTGTCTGTTGTTAAATATTTTTAATTTTATATATTTAAATAAAAATGTAATATTTTTATATTTAAATATATTTCTGCAGGATCCCTTTTTTAAAATGGGTGTCTATGGAGAATGGATCCGGTAACTGATTAATATTTATCTTCCATTTGTTACAGATCCAGTAAAGAAAAAAATGGATCCTTTACAAATGACAGAAAAAGGGAAGATAAATAACAATCCGTTACCGGATCCATTCTCCATGGACTCCAATTTAAAAAAAAACGGATCCTGCAAATATCAATTGTTTCTCAACAGACAAAATAGTTGTGTTTACAAAATTTTTTTTGTCAATGGATCTCTGCAGGATCTGTACTAACAGGTGATTGGTGGACATGTGAACTTAGCCTAACACATGATACATATATTTTTTTAGATTATTACTGTTTTCAAAAAAGAAGTAAAATAAATAATAACATTAAGTAATATTAGGTATCATGTACTGGCTCTTCTATTGTTGATACATCATAGTATAATAGTGTAAGTATAATAGTGTAGCTTGTTATTAGTCCCTATTGGTTTCCTACAATTATTATTTCTCAAAGTATGTGGCTCCAATCTTATTTTGTGCCTCTTTTGTTTGTGTATATTTCTTTAAAGATGTTAAATCTTTATTTTTTAGATTCAAATCTCTAATATGCTTAGTTATAGCATAAGATGATAAAGTTTTGATGTCCTGCAGCCACCACTAGGGGGAGCAGACTTATTTTTTTAAAGCACCACACCACTGGAGTGGTGCTTTAATGTCAGTCTCCTGCCTCCTGTTTGATACTCACCTGCTGCCGTCTTCTTCTGTTATCTCTGATCGGTCTCCTGTGATTTCTGACCCGCTGGCATCTCCATATATTTTTTAATGCAGGCTCCTATCCTTCCATATAATATAATGCTGCCTCATATCCCTCCATATAATATAATGCAGCCTCATATCCTTCCATATAATATAATGCAGCCTCATATCCCTCCATATAATATAATGCAGCCTCATATCCTTCCATATAATATAATGCAGCCTCATATCCTTCCATATAATATAATGCAGCCTCATATCCCTCCATATAATATAATGCAGCCTCATATCCTTCCATATAATATAATGCAGCCTCATATCCTTCCATATAATATAATGCAGCCTCATATCCTTCCTTATAATATAATGCAGCCTCATATCCCTCCATATAATATAATGCAGCCTCATATCCTTCCATATAATATAATGCAGCCTCATATCCCTCCATATAATATAATGCAGCCTCATATCCCTCCATATAATATAATGCAGCCTCATATCCCTCCATATAATATAATGCAGCCTCATATCCTTCCATATAATATAATGCAGCCTCATATCCTTCCATATAATATAATGCAGCCTCATATCCTTCCTTATAATATAATGCAGCCTCATATCCTTTCATATAGTAAAACGCAGCCTCAAGTGCCCTTATATATTATAATGCAGCCTCATATCCCTCCATATATTATAATCCGTATATTATAATTCAGCCTCTTATCCTTTCATATAATATAATGCAGCCTCACATCCTTCCATAGTCCTCTGGCCACCGTGCACTCACTGATTAAAACAATAAATCAATACTCACTTTTCCTCGGATACCCCGCAGCACCGCTCTCCCTACTAGCATCTTGCACCCTGCACATCTCAGCACAGTGTAGCGTTCAGTAGTGACATCAACCTGCTGTACTGAGATTTCAGAGCGCAGATGGAGGGAGAGAATGAGGAAGTAGGGAGTATCGGATAGTGAAGCACTCACTCTTTATTCATTGTGGGGGTAGTCAGGGGAGCCGCAGGTGAGAGGAGGCCTTCTACTGGAGACTCATGGACTCCATAGTAGCCAAATGGGCTGCCGCTTAGTGACATGGATGTGCGACCTCAGCTTAGTGACATGGATGTACGTCCTCAGCTCAGTGACATGGATGTGCGTCCTCAGCTCAGTGACATGGATGTGCGTCCTCAGCTCAGTGACACGGATGTGCGTCCTCAGCTCAGTGACATGGATGTGCGTCCTCAGCTCAGTGACACGGATGTGTGTCCTCAGCTCAGTGACATGGATGTGCGTCCTCAGCTCAGTGACATGGATGTGCGTCCTCAGCTCAGTGACATGTATGTGCGTCCTCAGCTCAGTGACATGGATGTGCATTTTTGGGGACGAACATCTATGTGAAGCAGCAGCTGGGATCAGCAGGCCGCAGTACCCCTGGACCCAGTTGTGATTGCAATCGTTATGCCCCTGTTGATGAGATTTATTACAAGGGCCACCTGGGTCTTGGGGAAAGGGGATTCCAGTAATTCATCCTAGCAGACCCTAGACACCCCTAAAATCTAAAAATGAATGTCACATATTATGAGAAAAATAGCTCCCCCATTCCCATTGAGCCAACATGACTTGGCGCACTCAACCATCGGTGAATAACCATATGCCAAAAAAATAGTGCCAACAGATAAGTCGTCAACTTCAGATCGGTGTGAATCCGACACCTATTCTTTAGGTTGTTTAGACGCTCAACTGAGCAAATAGCAGCTGATCAGTTGTGGTGTTGGGTATTGGAGCCCTACAAATTTGCTATTGAATGTTCAGGTTTGGGAATTTACAGTACATAGCCATAATCTGAGGTAGCTAATTTCTGCCCATATAGGCAGATGATGGCTGTATAGCACAGCTAGGATCTCTATGGAAAGCAATCATTTCCTGAGCTCGCTCCATACATGATCTAGTAATATGTCATGTCGCATGAGGGAAGTTAACAAAAAAATCATAGGTTAGGCTGGTTTCACACTACCGTTTTTTGGAATCCGGACGTATGCAGGAAAAGCATGCATGACCCCGGATTCCCCCGAATTGATGCACCCCGTGCGGGAGCATTCGGTTGCATATTTGACAGGGATCTGCTGGGTGGTTCTGCGCATGCACAGTTCATAGCACATGGACCGGAAAGCCAAATACACTGGGATCGGAGCCCGGCTGAATCCATATCACATAGACCCCATTCAGATTTTACCCGTGGTGCCCTGGATCCGGGGTTCACTTTTTTTATTATGGAAACCAAATCGCACCAAGATGCAGATTTTGTCTCTGCAAAAAAAAATCTGTGGACACCTGAATCCACCCGGATTCAGGGTGAACCGTACACAACTGGATGCACCCGCAAGTGTCTCTGGCCCCATTTAAAGTCAATGGGGACGAAAACTGATGTGGGTGCATCCAGTTTAGGCCAGATTAGCACGGATTACGAAAAATGGCAGTGTGAAACCAGCCTTATGTAAAGCGATTGCTGTGCCAAAATGCAAAAATTGCCATTTGAAATTTATGACACATTTTTTTAAGGCAAAAGGGCTTAGACTCCCCAGAGATATCAAAGTTGGGATGTGACTGCTAACACTGCAAATCCTATAGTCTCCCCCCAGATATAAACTTTGAAATGTTGCAAAAGATATTGTCCAAATTTTGCGATCTCCCTTAGGGTACCGTTACATGCAGAGATATCCTGAGAGATATCGCTGATACGTCACGGATTTTGCATCGCTCAAACTACATCGTTAGGACGTCGTTGCGTGTAAAACCGAGATATGGGCGCGATAAATCTTTGGATCGTGTATAGAAAGGTTTTCTATACTTGGACTGTAAATCTTTGGATCGCTGATGGCAGATTTGAGAACATGTTGCTAAATCAAGCAATCTGCCAGGGGCGGAACTACACTGGTGCAGCTGGTGCAGCTGCACCAGGGCCCCGACCGGCTGGGGGCCCCTTCAAGCCTGGAGGGGGGCCCCCAGCCGACCCCCCGCAAGCCGCCGCCAGAGGAGAGGAGGGTCAGGCAAGGGAAGCAGAGAGCTTCCTGCTTCCTCTGCCTGATCCCGCCCCTCCTCTCCTCTGCTCCTCCGGCTCCTAAAAACACTTCTGCGCGGCTCCCAGGTAGGAGAGCATCGCGCTGCGGCTCAGTGCGGCTCAGTGCGGCCCCCAGCGGCACCCTCCCCCCCCTTTCCGGGCCGCGCCGACGGCCAGTAGCCCGCCCCCCGGGCCGCGCCGACGGCCAGTAGCCCCGCCCCCCCGGTCCTCTCCTGCACCAGGGCCCCCGGGGGTGACGGTCCGCCCCTGCAATCTGCGATCAGCAAACCTGCTGCATATTTGTGTGTGACACCGCGATAACGATGTGGATAAAGATTTCGCCCATTGACCACAATGAACAGGGACCGATCACTGGGTTGTGCGAACGATCTCTGCTCGCAACATTGCAGGGGCATAGTGCATGATATCTGCACGTGTGACAACTCCCCAGTGATGTCCAACAGAGGTCCTCAGCGAGCGCGCGCTCCCGAGATCTTTAGAGATCTCCCAGCGATATCTCTGCGTGTACCCTTAGATTAATGTTGAATTATGAATCTCATTTGGGATGGGGACACCTGTACATGTCCTCTATATAAAGTATGTGAGGTCTACATAAATAATGACTTACAATGTTTGTTCTTCAGATGTGTCAACCAACCATTTGGTTCATGTTGGACCCTGATGTATGTATACTGCTTCATTTTAGCTTTCTATTTCTTAGTTTTTTTTTTATAGAATTTAGCGTGTCATGTGAGCTCATATGGCTATTAATTGTGATCCGGAATGTTAAACATTAGGCTTCACATATTAGATGTTCTCATGACTTTTCTACATTTATCTAAACAAGGATTAGGCACCAGTGTCAAGATGCTGATGAATCCTTGACTACGTCAAAAATATAAAAATATCAATAAAGTATTATGGAAGTCTATTTATAAATTACAGAACATTTATTGGAGACATTCATGAGATCAACCATGTTCTCATCAACCCATACATGTCCTAAATGGAGTAATATTTTAAGTAAAGGATTACTGATGAGTCAACTAAAGACATTAACTTGGATCGGTGATGGCGAATGGATAAAAATAATGTTGAAGCTTAAAATAGAATGTTGTATTTTACAATAATCTTCTATCATCGCAGTTTGTCCATTAAATGTAGACAAAGTTTGGAGGCCAGTAGGACTTCTCCAAGCTTACCTTTGTGGACATCTCTAGTTCCTCTACTTTTCAGCTTATCTCGGTTTTTATAGAAACACATTATCATTACTTTCATTTGATTTCTGCCGTCTAGTAATATTTTGCTTCTCTTCCATGCTGCTATTGTTTCCTTACTGTCAGGTCATTGTGTACATACCTTCATTCTGCTCATCTTCTGATAGCTCAAATTCTCTCTCATCAGCTCTACTTACTCTCCTTTATGCTTGCTTATCTCTCCCTTTTTGGCAGCTCTGCTCCTTTCTGGCATTTTTATCTACTCCCATCTGGCAGCTCATCTACTCCCTTCTGCCTGCTTATGTAATAATTTGTAAGGATTTACTGTACCTAGGAATCTATTAGCAGCAAGAGCAAAGATACACTGATATCTAGTTTTATAGGTGACCAAAACTGTGAGCAAGTTCATCAAAACAAGCAGCAAACTGATTCGTCTCTAGAAATATTTCTTGCATGATGATACCAATAAGGAAGTCTCTAGAAATAGTTCACATAGGGAGGAGCTGATAGAAATACAGTCTATGAGCACAATACATCCAGAGAGGCCTAAAAATGGAAAGACTCAGAGAAATAAGTCCAGAACTCTTGTAGTGCAGTGCAGCTTTAACAAAGTCCTGAATTCCAGAACGCTGCTTCTGCACAATAAACAATATTTGGGGCTGAAAGTACTGGCAGAGCACACAGTGCATATGTGACACAGAGCTTGCAGAACAGTATCAGAATCAGGAACACACAGCACAGGCAGCTTGTAGTAGGAGAGTAGCTGAAAGCAGGGTTGCTTGAGTTCAAATTGCAGATGTTGGAAAGCAAAAAGTGGAGCTGGATTAGCAGAAAGTGGAACAAACTAGAAAAGCAACAGGGAGCTAGGAATTCAAACTGAATACTTGAGCAGTGCTAGATGGTAGACTAGGGTTTATAAAGGCAGGGAAGGAGGATCACATGAACAGGAGTGATGCAGCGAACGTCATTTTGGAAAAGGGCTAGGATGCATAAAACTGTCAATAGAAGATCCAGAGTCCTGACAGCTTATCTCCTCCCTTCTGGAATTGTCATCTCCTCTCCTCCTTTAGCTTGTCTACTTCCTTCTGCCTGTTTATTTTCCACATCTGTCAGCTCATTGTCTCTCCCTTCTAGCTGTTCCTCTACTTCCTTCTGCCTGCTTATCTCCTCCCTTCTGGAATTGTCATCTCCTCTTCTCTAGCTTATCTTCTTACTTCTGCCTGTTTATCTTCTGCATCTCTCACAGCTCATTGTCTCCTTTTTGGCAGCTCCCTTCTGGCTGTTCATCTCCTCCCTTCTGGCTGTTCATCTCCTCCCTTTTGGCTGTTCAGCTTATCCTTTCTTTCAGTTCATTTCCTCTGTATATGCCCATTTTAATTAAAAGAGAGAGAGTTGTTGTAAGAATCACTCACATGCATAGATTTGGTAAGTCTTTTTTAACCTATGGACCACCGGCTGATATTGACCCAAGGTGAGAGCTGCCCACTCTGGATTTCCAATATATTTTATACTCATTTCTATCATAAATTACAATAAATATTTTGATAGAGAGAAGTAATCTCCTCTCACTAATTTCCACACACTTTTATAGATAAGTTTCAAGGGAAATCAGAAACTTGGCAAAAATTGTAAAAGCTTGTGCAAGTTTGACTTGCATAAAAATATGCAACTTTTTAAAGGGATTGTCCACTACTTGGACAACCCCTCCACCATCCCTATGTTTCCTCCAACAACATAACAACCCCTACACTTACCTCTAGTGTCACTGCCCTTCCAGGGATTGCATGACATTTTTATATCACGTGATCCCTGCAGCCAATCAGTGCTGGTCTCATGTTCCTTTCTTTAGACAAATCCTGACACCTGTAGGAAGTGAAGAGAGCAGCTCTCACCTCCTCAGGATGTCTTAATTGGAGCAGTCCTGATTCTGCTGAGCTTGTCCCGGCCGACTCCCCAGTGCAACAGTTCTGTTCAGAGTTGCCTTCAGTGATGGCCAAAGAACACACGGATTCATTTAAGGATTTCGATGAAAGTTTACTGAAACAGTCTCGTGAAACATGGGCATCAAGATTAAACTTTACTTTTTCAGGAATATTCATAATAGCCAAATTTGGCACAGACTACTCCTGCTGTCTCAGTATCTCCAGGCTCTCGTCCACTATGTCAAGCGTCACGGGATCACGCTGCAAATTCATTAAAGGAGATATCCGGGATTAATATTAAAGCAAAAATGTGCTTAAGCACTAGCAACAGGCAGGTAGCTGTGACCTACCTGCCTGCTGTGCCCAGGTACAGCGTAGCGGGGCAAACACAGAGCAGAGGCGACTTTTCCGCTCTGCTCTTTGGAAGTGGGCAGGTCAGTTGACGTCACTCTGATTGACTGCAGGCTCCCGCTACCTGATTGGGGGAGCCGGCTGTAAGTCAGTGTGATGTTGGCTTTGATCAAATTAGCCGAAAGGGCTTTAAGTTCCCATTGCTCCTGATTTTCTCTCTTTTCTGGTGGGCTCTTCTCCTTATTTTATACCAGAAGCCCTTTGTATAGACTGGGGCCCACATAAGGAGTATTATTAATTCTTATTAACAACCTTACCTAGCTACAGGGGATCAGGGAGCAGTTATCACCTTAAGCCACTAGGTGGCTACATACACATCATTAAATACCTAACCTTCAAATGTAGACAAAAATATAATGTACCCTTTGAAGCAGGGTGACGGCACCCTTGACCTTCTTAAATTCCGCGAGAGGCAGTGTTGACACCGCTCGAATGGAAGTGGCACCAGTGAGCATAGCTGATGTTGCTTTGTTTGGGATGGAAACAGGAATGGAGAAGGAATTGTTTGAGTAGTGGATAAACCCATTAATAGTAGGATACTGGCACAGGGCCTTTATAAATGTCTATCTCAGGCTACATCCAGATCATTTGCATTCATTTGCCAAATATGTTGGCAAATTGCCAATATAACTGCTTCCTTGTGTAACTTTGTGTGCTCATTGGGAAACCAATTGAGAAAAGTGACCTATTTTACAAGTTAAGAAAGGAAAACGGCACTCACCGGGACTGCGTGTAGCGGTGTCCTTTATTGATGGGGTTATGGGTACAGGGTGCAGGGAGGGGGTACCGGGGTGATGACGGCACCTTTTCGGGCTCTCGCCCTTCTACGGGTCACGGATCACCCGACTGGCACCCCGGGTGAATACTGTGCCTCCAGGTCCGTTGTCGCCTCCTGGCAAGGAGTTCCCCTTTAGGTGGTGCCCCCATTCCTTCTACTTGGATTCATTTATTGTACAAGTTATGTAAACATTGATGTAGGGAGCAAGCACATGTAAGGTTTTGGCCACGCAGTGTTGGTCGCTCTTCTATAGCATAAGGCCGTTCCCTGCTGAAGAAAGTGAGGCCACCTGTACCAATGCTGGAAATTGTCTCTATTCTAGATACCTGCAGGTTAAAAACAAATTGATTTTATGTGTTTATTAATGCTCGTAAGGAAGAAGATGATGGAACACCGCAGTGACCCAAATGGTGGCCGATGCAACCACTGTGAGCCTATGAGAATTGCGCAATGGTAATAGCGGATGCTGCAAATGTTTCCACTGATTGTGTGGAAAATTGCTCTTGTGCACTAGCTCATTGACTTACATTAGTTAAAGGGAACCCTATCACCTTATTATGCTTACCAAAACCACCGATTAGTACTTGATTTCTCTGAAACGATGTAGGATTTTAAAGAAATCATATTTCAAAGAGCTTTTCAAGCTGCAATTCAGAGAAAAACACACCTGGCTGCAGTGGTGCAGACTCTAATTCATGTTGGGCAGGATAAAGTGAGTGACAGGTTCCCTTTAATGTGCTGTATACATGCTAAATAAAATCAGACTGTTACATTTAGAGTTAACTATTAGTCATTATTGTCAATATTACAGCTTGGTAAATCTTTATTTAAGAGGTGTGAGCACTTTTTTATGTTTACATGATGATCGACGACACACGTGGATCATGTAGCAGTGAAGAAGCGAAGCCCTACAGTGGTTACTTATGATTCTTCTCTCGGCATTACGAGGATGCTGAAATGTTATATCATTTATATTATATATGCCATATTTTTTTTTATCTTTTATCTTTTTTTTTTCCTTTTAATTGATTGTTTTAGCTAAGCTGAAAGATAGGCTGGGGTCACACGAGGGTATAAAAAATCATCCCCATTCTCATCCAGAAAAGTAAGACTATTTTTTTTAACTTGTCATCCGTATGTAATCCATTTGTTTACTTAGCAGTTATTACTCTTTTACCGGACTATTCACAGTTTCCCGTCTTACAGAATTGAAATGTATCTGTACAAGGCTGGTTTCACATTTGCAGCGTGGGCAGATCAGGCTCAATACGGGAGCATCTGCATCTGGCCGTGCGTCCGTATACTGATGCCACTGCAGCTGCTAAATGCTTGATCTGGACCTCCGGAATCGGGAGGAGATATTAGGCAGGAGGGATGAGGGAGGAGCGATTTGGCAGGAGGGAGGAGAGATTAGGCAGGAGGGACGAGGGAGGAGCAATTTGGCAGGAGGGAGGAGGGAGGAGAGATTAGGCAGGAGGGACGAGGGAGGAGCGATTTGGCAGGAGGGAGGAGAGATTAGGCAGGAGGGAGGAGCGATTTGGCAGGAGGGAGGAGAGATTAGGCAGGAGAGACGATGGAGGAGCGATTTGGCAGGATGGAGGAGGGAGGAAAGATTAGGCAGGAGGGAGGAGGGAGGAGAGATTAGGCAGGGGGGAGGAGCGATTTGGCAGGAGGAAGGAGAGATTAGGCAGGAGAGATCATGGAGGAGCGATTTGGCAGGAGGAAGGAGAGATTAGGCAGGAGAGATCATGGAGGAGCGATTTGGCAGGAGAGAGGAGGGGAGAGATTAGGCAGGAGGGAAGAAGGAGGAGCGATTTGGCAGGAGGGAGGAGAGATTAGGCAGGAGGGAGGAGCGATTTGGCAGGAGGGAGGAGAGATTAGGCAGGAGAGACGATGGAGGAGCGATTTGGCAGGAGGGATGAGGGAGGAGCGATTTGGCAGGAGGGAGGAGAGATTAGGCAGGAGGGACGATGGAGGAGCGATTTGGCAGGAGGGAGGAGCGATTTGGTAGGAGGGAGGAGAGATTAGGCAGGAGAGACGATGGAGGAGCGATTTGGCAGGAGGGAGGAGAGATTAGGCAGGAGAGACGATGGAGGAGCGATTTGGCAGGAGGGAGGAGAGATTAGGCAGGAGAGAGGATGGAGGAGCGATTTGGCAGGAGGGAGAAGAGATTAGGCAGGAGAGAGGATGGAGGAGCGATTTGGCAGGAGGGAGGAGAGATTAGGCAGGAGAGAGGATGGAGGAGCGATTTGGCAGGAGGGAGGAGCGATTTGGTAGGAGGGAGGAGAGATTAGGCAGGAGAGACGTGTGAGGAGCGATTTGGCAGGAGGGAGGAGAGATTAGGCAGGAGAGAGGATGGAGGAGCGATTTGGCAGGAGGGAGGAGCGATTTGGCAGGATGGAGGAGGGAGGAGAGATTAGGCAGGAGAGACGATGGAGGAGCGATTTGGCAGGAGGGAGGAGAGATTAGGCAGGAGAGAGGATGGAGGAGCGATTTGGCAGGAGGGAGGAGCGATTTGGCAGGATGGAGGAGGGAGGAGAGATTAGGCAGGAGGGACGAGGGAGGAGTGATTTGGTAGGAGGGAGAAGGAATTAGAGATTAGGCAGGAGGGAGGAGTCTGGGCATGCCCAATGGGGTAAAACTGATCCAGGTGGGTGGATATGCATCTTCTGAATCCGTCCACCATTGAATCTGATTCTATTTGCAGACGGATCCAGATGCATCCAGAAGCCACTTCATGCACCCACAAAAGGTGACAAAAAAAACCTGATGTGGTAGGATCAGACTGAATCCTGATGCCACCACAAGCACCTGAGGCCTCATTTTAAGTATAGGGACAAATGCCTGATCAGGAGGCTTCAGGATTTGGACAGATACAGTTAGGGCCAGAAATATTTGGACAGTGACACAATTTTCGCGAGTTGGGCTCTGCATGCCACCACATTGGATTTGAAATGAAACCTCTACAACAGAATTCAAGTGCAGATTGTAACGTTTAATTTGAAGGGTTGAACAAAAATATCTGATAGAAAATGTAGGAATTGTACACATTTCTTTACAAACACTCCGCATTTTAGGAGGTCAAAAGTAATAGGACAAATAAACATAACCCAAACAAAATATTTTTTTTTCAATATTTTGTTGCGAATCCTTTGGAGGCAATCACTGCCTTAAGTCTGGAACCCATGGACATCACCAAACGCTGGGTTTCCTCTTTCTTAATGCTTTGCCAGGCCTTTACAGCCGCAGCCTGCAGGTCTAGGTTGTTTGTGGGTCTTTCCGTCTTAAGTCTGGATTTGAGCAAGTGAAATGCATGCTCGATTGGGTTAAGATCTGGTGATTGACTTGGCCATTGCAGAATGTTCCACTTTTTTGCACTCATGAACTCCTGGGTAGCTTTGGCTGTATGCTTGGGGTCATTGTCCATCTGTGCTATGAGGCGCCGTCCAATCAACTTTGCAGCATTTGGCTGAATCTGGGCTGAAAGTATATCCCGGTACACTTCAGAATTCATCCGGCTACTCTTGTCTGCTGTTATGTCATCAATAAACACAAGTGACCAAGTGCCATTGAAAGCCATGCATGCCCATGCCATTACGTTGCCTCCACCATGTTTTACAGAGGATGTGGTGTGCCTTGGATCATGTGCCGTTCCCTTTCTTCTCCAAACTTTTTTCTTCCCATCATTCTGGTACAGGTTGATCTTTGTCTCATCTGTCCATAGAATACTTTTCCAGAACTGAGCTGGCTTCTTGAGGTGTTTTTCAGCAAATTTAACTCTGGCCTGTCTATTTTTGGAATTGATGAATGGTTTGCATCTAGATGTGAACCCTTTGTATTTACTGTCATGGAGTCTTCTCTTTACTGTTGACTTAGAGACAGATACACCTACTTCACTGAGAGTGTTCTGGACTTCAGTTGATGTTGTGAACGGGTTCTTCTTCACCAAATAAAGTATGCGGCGATCATCCACCACTGTTGTCATCCGTGGACGCCCAGGCCTTTTACAGTTCCCAAGCTCACCAGTCAATTCCTTTTTTCTCAGAATGTACCCAACTGTTGATTTTGCTACTCCAAGCATGTCTGCTATCTCTCTGATGGATTTTTTCTTTTTTTTTCAGCCTCAGGATGTTCTGCTTCACCTCAATTGAGAGTTCTTTTGACCGCATGTTGTCTGGTCACAGCAACAGCTTCCAAATGCAAAACCACACACCTGGAATCCACCCCTGACCTTTTAACTACTTCATTGATTACAGGTTAACGAGGGAGACGCCTTCAGAGTTAATTGCAGCCCTTAGAGTCCATTGTCCAATTACTTTTGGTCCCTTGAAAAAGAGGAGGCTATGCATTACAGAGCTATGATTCCTAAACCCTTTCTCCGATTTGGATGTGGAAACTCTCATATTGCAGCTGGGAGTGTGCGCTTTCAGCCCATATTATATATATAATTGTATTTCTGAACATGTTTTTGTAAACAGCTAAAATAACAAAACTTGTGTCTCTGTCCAAATATTTCTGGCCCTAACTGTATGCACGCAAGTCAAAAAAATGCAAGTGTGAAAGCACGATAAGTCGGGTGCTATACTAATGGTCCCTGTGGCATCCGACTTTTATTCTTGCACTGTATCAAATTTAGAGTCGAATCGCAGTATGCCAAATACAGGTCAGAAAAAAACACAGATCTTGCACTGCTTCACTGAATAACATTCAACTGCAATCCCTTTTTTTATCAGATTGTACTTGTCCAATTCATACGCTCATGTCTGAAAGCCCTAAAATTGAATTTCTTTTATACTTTTCATATTTTGTTATCAACCCGTCTTCTGATTTTTATTTTTTCAAAATTTGCTTCAGGGATTCTTTAACTGGAAATAAAAGCAATAGAATGAGAAACAAATGTCATAAGAAAAGCACAAAACATGTGTGGACATACCCTCTGCTTATATTACATAGCTGTACAAGTATACAGACATTCTTTCCTAACCTCCAGCTATATAGGATTTGCTTTCTTCTATGTTCTCTAAGAATCTGAGCTAATATGTTTATTCATCAGGAGGACAGATGACTCATTCAGCTATCTGTAATAGGAGAGAAGACAGCAGCGCCAAGAGTCTATGAGGTCGTCACTAGTGAACCCAAATTGTAAAATTTGGGATTTGTACCGAAAACATAGTGCATGGACCTAAACACAGACTTTCCTGAGAAGTCGGTGTTACTGTTCGGGTTCGGGTTCGGCTAGGAACCGCACTTGTTACACCACTTCCGGGTGCCACTCATCAACCTCTGGTTCATTCACCTCCAACAGCCAATCACAGACTCTCATTCTATGTGACAGCATCTGTGACTGGCTGTTGCACCCCCACCTGATTGCTTGCCATTGGCACCCCTGTCGTTATAGGGGTGTAAAAGGAATGTTAATCATTTAAAATGTTGTGCTTAGGGGTCCCCTGTATTTTTGATTCTCAGCACAGATAAAGCAGCCAGCTATGGGCTGCCATCCCCAACTGCCTGGGGGATGGGAATCAAAATTACAGGGGAGCCCATTGATTTTTCTTTTAATAATTGAAACAAATTATTTAAAAAAACAATGCACGGGCTTCAGTCTATTTCAATTGCTAGCCAAGGTAAAAACCAGGCAGCTGGGGGCCGATATTCTCAGCATGGTGAGGCCCATAGTTATTAAGCTCAACATGCTAAAGAATGTCAGCCCACAACCACCCCAGAAATTGGCAAATTCATTAGAAGAGCCAATTCCTGGCACTTTACCCGGCTCTTCCCTGGTGCATTGGCATTGGTGTGATAGAAGGTGCTAATGACAGCTGAGTATTGACAGCTGTTATTAAGCCCTAGAGTGGTAATGTCAGGTGTCTATGACATCAACAAATTACCAATCCAGTGAGTAAATAGTTAAAAACACACACAGACAGCTCTGTTTCACCCCTTTATTAACCGCAAACATAACCTCCACAGCACGATGTCCCACAAAGCAACTGCGCTCTGTGATATTGCAGTGAGCAGAGGGAGATATGCTAAACACAGACATCTGCGAGTCCACCCATTCCTAGTAATCACTGTAATTCCAACAAACTGTGCATAAATCAATAGTATAAGCAAATATAAGAAACATTGTAATACATGTTATCAGATAAATATGAATCTTTCACCAGTATGAGCCCCTCTCCCCCTCCTGAGCTCATCATTCACACAGAAAAACTGCTAAAATCTGTCGACTACCAGCTCACCAAAGGATAAGACTACAGATGTATATTAAAATCTAGGGAGAAGTGAGGGGAATCAGAAGGGAAGAGCAGAGCGATAGAGACAGATACACATGCAGATCTGAGTATTTTAACTCACCCCAGTGCTGCATTCACAGCTACACTGCTCAGTACTGTGGTATATCTTCCTTACTGGTTTTTAGAAAGTGTTTATTACTATTACACCCACTGTGATGGATTTTACACACATCACACCCACTGCTCAGTACTGTGTATAATATCTTCCTTACTGGTTTCTAGAAAGTCTTTAACTTACCCCAGTGCTGGATTCACAGCTGCACGCTCAGCACTGTGTATAATATCTTCCTTACTGGTTTCTAGAAAGTGCTTTAACTTACCCCAGTGCTGGACTCACAGCAGCACTGCTCAGTCACTGTGTATAATACCTTCCTTACTGGTTTCTAGAAAGTTTTAACTTACCCCAGTGCTGGATTCACAGCTGCACTGCTCAGTACTGTGTATAATATCTTCCTTACTGGTTTCTAGAAAGTGTTTCTACCACTGAGGACTCAATCACTGTTAGGTAATTTCGGTTTTCTCAGAAAGATCGGGGGTGAACCGCAATTGCCTTCAGACACATTTTTATGTCCAAATCTGTTCTTTAAACCGCAATGAGGTAAACGGATTGCTTCGGATGTGTAATCCGGTGCAATCTGGTTACCGTATGCTTTGTTCATCCCATTCATTAACAAAGGGTTAAATGTTAATAATGAGACATGCTGTCCACTCAGTGGGCGTTTGAGGGGTTAATATGTATGCTTATATTAATGCCGACTATTGTCGCCTTTTTCAATATTATGAATGAATGCGGCAGCTCCTGACAGTAGAGGAGATACTGTACGTAATGTACGTACTGTATGAGCCCCTGTCCTTGGTCCTGAAAGTTGTAACATTAGGTCTATGGCGGTGCGCTGCCCATTGAACTAATGTTACAACTTTCAGGACCAAGGACAGGGGCTCATACAGTACGTACATTACGTACAGTATCTCCTCTACTGTCAGTAGCTGCCGCATTCATTCATAAATTGAAAAAGCCGACAATAGTCGGCATTAATATAAGCATGCATATTAACCCCTCAAATGACCACCTGAGTGGGCAGCATGTCTCTAGGGGTGGTGGGCACCCCCTAGAGACATGTTGCCCACAGCTATTATTAACATTTAACCCTTTGTTCATATCTGAGGCAGCAGGGATGAACAAAGCATACGGCTGCCGCAGGCATTCACATATGCCTTGCGGCAGGTGCATGGGCTCCAATGGGAGCCCTATTATAGCATCTGCCTCCGGTTTCCTTAACCGCTGCGAAAACTGCAGCCTGCATGATTTTTACCGCAGGCTGCAGATCCGCAAGCGGTAACCGGATTGCATGTAGTGCAATTCTGGTTAGTATAATGGGCTCCCTTGGGGAGCGGTTCCTGATCCGGTTTTGAGCTTTTTAACAACTCAAAACCTGATTAGGATCTTAAAATGTTACCGCATATGTGACCCTAGCCTAACTATGCTAGTGCTGGATCACACTCACTGCTCAACACTGCGGCATAATGTCTTCCTTACTGCTGCTGCTTTCTAGAAAGTGTCTAAAGTGTCTAGTCTATAAAATATGCATAGAACCCCCAGATAAATAGCATATACAGTGTTCATATGTATACCATACTGTTCTACATTGTCCAGATATATTGTGTAATTCTTCATCCAGATATATAGCATATGCATCTAGATAAGCAGCAGCATAACATGCTATTCAGTGCTACTAAAGGCTTCATATTTCTCACAATGGTGTATCGCTAATAGCAGCAGGCCACATGGCTAGTAGGGGTCCAAGTGTTAGGTTAACAAAATTCAGCTTAAAAATATGCAAATTTGTTATATCTAATATTTATTTAATTTGTATATTTTTTTCATTCTATATACATAGCATCCACATTGGTTATAATGGATAGGGGAAAGGTAGATATAGAATCCGTAGATATAGAACCGTACAGAACCGTAGATATAGAAGAACCAATATTAAAAGGTCTTGAAAAGGCAAAAATATATGTAAAATGTACATTTTTATTAAGCATAATATTATTAAAAGATTAAAAATGAGTCTCACAATTCATGAGAGGCAACATTACAGTTCTATAAGTGTACAGCACAGAAATATATCAGTCAGATATCAGATGAACACCAAATGGTGTACAGAATGATGATATATAATATTGGGATTAGGATGCTAAAGTTATGCCAAGGGGGTAACAGTGTAGTCTCCTAAAGAGCATTGCTGCCTACAGCTAATCAAAATGAGCATACAAATAAACAGCAGAAGACAGATAATGACAGATCGAATAGCCCCAGATGTGTTATCCCATGGGGTTCTCCTCCTGCTGGAGTGGCACTGACCCCCGATGCACGTTTCGGCGTCAGCCTTCGTCAAGCTGGCTGTGTCTCCCCCTATGAATTATGAGACTCATTTTTAATAGTTTAGATTTACTTTTTATATATATTCTTCCCTTTTGGAGTCCATCCTAATATTAGGCCCAGGAGTTAACAGATGTGTGGTGCTCTCTGGGTCACAATCTCAATATTCTCAGGATGGGACACAGTTAAATCAATGGTGGAGCAGGAAATCCTTGTCTGGGCATCTGAGTTTCAGTGCAGCAGTCATGATGATGTTACTAGATTACAGGAGCTGTGCAGAGCCTCCGTCCACAAACTGCACAGAGGGGAGTAGTGAATCAAGAGATGGGGCTAGGTTAGTAGCTTTTATTATTTTTTTTTCTATTTTAGTAGTCAAACAGGGTCTGAGGGGCTGCCATACTGTAGAGTGGGGGGCTGCAGGGGCATCAGACTTTGAATGGGTCAAAGTGGATAAATCATACTATATATGGCGGCTGTGGGGACATCATACTTTGGGGGGAGGCATTGTGAGGAAATAATATTGTATGTGAGGGCATCATACTGTGTTGGGGTCACTAATTCAATAGGGGCAAAATGACTTTCTACCCATCGACTGTGAGCCTTTGCGGACAGGTCCCATCCCTCGTTTGTCCGGACTACACAAATATATTGAACTTGTCCTCGTCTACCCTCTTATCATGTAAAGAGCCATGGAATCTAATGGCGCTATATAAATAATAATAATAAGTGCCACAATGCATGTTCCTCTTCCTACCTTTAAATGTTGGGAGGTTTACCCTTGTGTGACTCTGCCCCTCCTGTTCTGCCAAATATTTGTTTTGGGGGGAAGGCAGTGAGTCCACTTAGGGCTTTTTCTATGGAGCGCATCATATCTATGTATGCCCTTGACCTCTCATACTGTGTATAAAGTCCTACTTAGGTCGGCACTTTCCTCAAAGTTTAATATATACTGGACTTTTCCAATTTTCTTGACCCAATTTCTGGAATTATCTTTTTATTCTAGCTCCATCTTAGACTTCGTTTTGACATTGTGTTGACTTGTCTTTCAAAAATGATATTATTTCAGTAAAATCTGTGTTCTTTACAGAATGATGAGTTATTTACACTGTATTGTTCATGTCTTCATGTAACTCTTTAGCTATGTTTTGCTCACAATAAAGGTAGGATCCGCTCCTCTGATTATGAGGCAATTGTCCCTATGGTTAATGCTCTGCCGTGACAAGTAGCATAATATCTAAACCACATCCCGTCCTATCATCGCCTTTTTATTGTCTTAATGGCAAGCCACATTCCATTAGGAAGCGAAACGATTATGTCTAATAGTGTTCAACTCCCCTGATAGCAAAGATGTAGCAGAGGGAAATGAATGAAGTCAGTGTTCAGGCACTCAATTAAAGGGATCCTGTTGGGTCCTCCGTGCCCTCAGAACAACCAGCGGTGTAGGTATATATAAAAGTTCCATGCTTGTAGTGTGCGCTACCCGACAAGAGAGGTCATGATATCGCCTCACATCGCGCCCGCGTATAGCGGAGGCCACAGCCCCACAGTGTGAATACATCATAACACACTGCGGGGACGGCATCTGGGGCCTCCAGCAATTTATAAAACTCATTATTTCAGGTCCCTGGGGACATTACATATAAGAGCCACCTTCACAGAATGCTAGCCTTAGTGCTGCTGAAGGTGGCTCTTTTACCTTCATAGGCCCTGGCGGGGGATAGGGGTTGACAGGTTCCCTTTAACAGTCCCCTATAGTAGCATACGTAAACAGATCTTTAAAAAATATATTTATAAAGACCGTTCATGAGGTGCAAAATAGGTCTTTGACTAGCCAAGGGGGCATTAGTTCCCTTAATAGTCATCCTACTTAGCATGTTATCACGTCCCTTTGGGCATGATAACATGCTTTACCAAAAACGTTGTCCTTCCCAGTGTTATACAACAGCGCAGCTTTGCTCCCCTCACTACACTGAGCTTCTGAAGCCGGATATATGCGTCCCGACTTCAGAGACTCGTAGTGCACATAATTGAAAGTGTGGACAACTTCAGATCAAGCGCAGTGAGCCTTTCTGAAGCCAGGACCCATACACTGGGCTTCAAAGCTCAAAGTGGTGAGGGGAGTAAAGCTGCACTGTTTTATAACACGTGGGAGGACTACAACTTTTGTAAAGCATGTTATCATGCTCAAAGAGAGTGATAGCATGCTAAGTGGGCTGATTAGTCAGGTAACTACTGCCTCCTTGATAGTCAAAGACCTATCATAAACAGACTTTATAAATACTTTTTCTGTGGAAGAAATATTTACCAGGATGGGGGTCATATACAGTATACCAGGATGGGGGACATATATACCAGGATAGGGGGACATATTTACCAGTATACGGACATGCTGTATATACCAGGATGGGGGAAATACTGTATATACCAATATGGGGGACACATGTGCCAGGATGGGGAACATAAATACCATGATAGGGGATATATGTACCAGGATGGGGGACATATATACCAGTATGGTGGACATACTGTATATACCAATGTGGGATACATATGTACAAGGGTGGGGGACATATCTTCACAGTGTCTTTTTCTTTTGTTCTTGGGTTGATATGCGCATGTCGGACGAAGCAGATTCATCTCCGCGACACAGAACCTGTCTCCTTCCTGAGCAGTATGATGGCTGGACATTCCTTACTTGTTTGTATTTGCGTATAATTGTTTGTACAGATGAACCAGGCACAATCAGGTACCTGGAAGTTGGACCCAAGGATGAACCAGACTTGTGCAAGTCCACAATTCTCCTCCTGATATCTTGCTGATTTCTTTAGACTTTCCCATGACGCTACATAAAGAAGCAGTATGTTTCAGGTGTGCATTAAAATACATCTACAGGTGTGTGTCTAATTAACGCATTTGTTGCCAACAAACGTATCAGAATCTTCTAAACACATGACATCATCATATTGGCTGTCCCTAATTGTTTATAGGCATAGTAATCCTAGTGTCTGTAAACTTTTGACTTTGCAGAAAGTAATAAAAATGCCTTAAAACATTATCTCTCTCTCATTATTCTGGCATTTGGCAAATATTAATAATTATGGTAATCCTAATTGACCTAAAACGGGAAAGGTTTATTCTGATTTCATGTCAGATAGTGAGAGACACTTGCATATGTGTTTCTTTACACAGTATATAAACTTCTGGTTTCAACTGTATATACTAGGATGGGGACAAATGTACCAGGATGGAGGACAACTGTAGCAGGAAGGGACCCATCAGTACAGAATGGGGTCATTACTACATAATGAAGGTGGAGGGCAACTCATATGTCCTTAAAGGATTTAGAAAGCTACATGGGCTCATACATCTGACCAACAAGCATGTGGGTGGGGGGATAGATCCAAATTTGCCCATCGCACTATAGGTATGCCACTGGATGACACATTTCCCTTAAAAATCAATGGTGCAGCAGGAAAGCCTGTACGTTGATTTTGGTGAGGATGTGAGCACCCAGTCTCCCCTTATAAGTACTGTATATTAGTGTGGAATTCTTTAAGGTAGATCTACTTTCTTTACTATTACTCCTAAGGAAAGGCAGGAAGTGCGTTCAACAATAAAAGACATTAAAGGATTCCACTTTTGAATAAACGTCGGTAGTTCCAAGATGTCTGGCACGAGAAAAAGGAAAGTCATTTTTAAGATGATGTATGAAAAACTGCAAAACAATGTAAAATGTTGAGGTGTTTGTTTCATTTTTATGATTTATGAAATTTCCTGTCTTTGTTTGCTTGGCATGTTTCTTTGACACCAAAGCCCAAGAGATCATCCAAACGAGCCCTACATGTGGAGCGCCTCTTCACGTCAGTAGGCGAGCACTGGACAAGCTGATCATTTGCTGCAGTCAATTATTTTGTTTGTGCCAGACAGGACAGGAACAAATGAGACAATTCCCGTACGAAGTACCGTAAATCAGTTTACACATTTTTTACCCCTACTCGCCTTCTTGATGCTTCCTTACAAATCCTTGATTATGTGTTTCGATACCTTGGCTCTGTCTAATGATGACGCTCCCAGGCTTCATGCACAAGAATGAATGTGCTGCTTTTTAGGAGATTTCCTATCTTCCCTTCCAGGAGGTGTAACATTTTTTTTAATGACTTGTCAGTCTAATAGAGAGGGCGGGGAATAGGGAGAGAGGAGAGGAGAGCTCCAAGTGCAACGTCAAACCCAAAAGCACTTGCAGCCGATTTGCATACAACGTCAATGTTGTATTTTTCAGAAAGTACTAAATGGATTTCTACAATCAAGGTATGGATTTAATCAACATCAATATATAATATAATATTTATTCATTTATATAGCGCTATTGATTCCATAGCACTTTACATACATCAGTAATGATGTCTCTCTTGGAGCTCACAATCTAAACATCCTATCAGTATGTCTTTACAATGTGGGAGGAAACCGGAGTGCCCGGAGGAAACCCACGCAAACACAGGGAGAACATACAAACTCCTTGCATCAAAGCACCTAAAACACAATATTAGTTTGAGGTGTAAAGTCTTGATGAATGTTCCCTGTTATTAAGTTGGGAGGCATGGATTTCAGGGAAAAAGAATTGTAACCAGTGTAGAACATAACCCACTTACTCTGGTGGGGGTGACTTAAACTGAGACACATGATAAAAAGAAAACAAAACATATGCATTATGAAAGCTCTGTATATTGCTAGAAAACAAATATTACTAATTAACAAAAAGAAGATTCTCTCAGCACTGAATTCTTGATATGTGAGTTGTTTGAGAATATATATCACAAAAGATGGGCCGGTTGGATAAAAGCCCCATTACACATAGCGATGTTCCAGCGATCCCACCAATGAGCTGACGTGGCTGGGATCATTGGAACATCGCTATGTGATCGCTGGTGATCAGTGACACTGGACAATCAACTTACCGATGTTTCGTCCCCCGACAGTCGCTGGGATTGCTCACTGTCCCGGGCGCATCATGGGAATCGTTGTTCGTTGCCCTGTCACTCATGCCGATGCATGCTGGGTAGCGGGAGACCAATGATGAAAAATGGTCCCGACCATTCCGCAACGATCAGCGATCAGCGAGCTCATCGCTGGTCGTTGGTACGTGTCACATGCAGCGACGTCGCTGGCGAGGTTGCTGCAACGTCACAAAACCTGTGACGTTGCGGCGATATCGTTAACGATATTGCTATGTGTAACGGGCCTTAAGATTCAATATGAGCCCTCACAAATTATATTTAAGAGTTTGTCCACTACTTAGACATTGATAACCTATCCTCAGAGAGGTTATCAATATCTGCTCGTCCGGAACCGACACCCATCACCTCTGTCGATCAGCTGTTCTTGGTGCCGGAAGCGGTAGCCTGTAGCTGGAAATGCTCTGTTGTGGAGCTTCTCCATCTTCCAATAGTGTCTGCGGTTGGGTACAGCACTGTCGTATTCAAATCAATACTAGGCGGATGCAGAGTAGCCTGCGTGGCCGCTATTAGAAGACTGAGCTGAGTACTTCTGGCCACAGGCTACCGCTGCCGGCACTGAGAACAGCTGAATTGGTGAGAGTGTCAGGTGTTATGAATACCTTTAACATGGAAGAAAGTATTTTTTATAAAAGTTAGTGGTTACTTTTATTTTTTTCATTCAGTTTTAACCTCCCTCGATGCACAGTTTGCAGTTGGTTCCTAGCTAGTGATTTCACTCTTGTGGGAGTGTCCCTAGAAGTAAGTCATGTGAGTTCTCTGTGTGTATTTTAGCACATTCATTTCTATACCATTTTTTCCTCCATCTTTTTCCTTCGTATTCACAATCTATTTTGTCTGTCCTCCATGAGACTATACATGCTTTCTTCTCTCGAATCGGCTCCAATCCTGAAGTTCAACACGTTATGCGAATGTTTTTTTCAGCAATCAAATGGAAAAAAATGTAATGAAGATGATTTGGGAAGTTTTGCATTTAGAAAGCAAGCAACCAATAAACAATCAGGGCAGAGGTATACAGAATCATTACTTTTGCTTTTTTACCTTCAGGTGGTGAGAAAGGTGGTGGTGGATGCAAATATAATTTAGACATTATTTTTTATAACAGTTATCTTTATTGTCATTATTTTTAAGAAATAAAGAAAGAAAAACACAGTCATCATAGTATATTTCTATTGGTCAGGAACCAATCAGTATGATACAATTATGCACATGACACAAATATATTACATTTTGGGACATTCATTAAAGCAATACTGGTCATTAATGGGTTAAGGCACATAAGTACATGGCGACAGTTGAGATTTGGGAGGGTAGCATTCTTCTAACTCTTTGGCACCATCTAAGCGGATGTAGGAAATGAATTGATTGACAATTAAAATGTCAAAAATCTAATTTCTCCCATTCATTGGGGGTCACATGAAGCTACCACCACTTGACAAAATGCTGATCATGAAGCATCCTATTCATTTTAATTGATATGACAGTTTTAATAGATTAGGCTTTTTTTTACTCTAATATTACAGATGTTGGAGTCCTGATTTTTTAATGCAGATTCTGCAGCCACCACTAGGAGGAGCAGGTGAGTCTACTGCACTGAACTCAGCTATAGCTCCCTCTAGTGGTCATGTAAAACACAACCTTTTCATACAATTCAGTGTTGATGCAGATGATTTTTGAGCTTTGGATCACAAAAGTCTATATCTGATCAACTAAGGTGCATAAAGTAATAAATTAGCTAATGACAAATTGCAAAAATAAGCTATTGTACAACTCTTAAATTAGTAAAAAAAAATAATAAATAAAAATACAAAAATAGGAAGTGATAAACAAGCTGCATATACTAGATACCCAATTGTTCTCATACACAGAATATAAAAGGGTATTAGTTGGAATCAAGATCTGGCTGGATTTGGGTTCCCTGGAGAACCCATTGTGTGACTTATAACAAAGTGGGTGGGCAGCGCCAAGATCTCATTGCCCATGGATGTAAGGACTATTAAAACCCTTGAAATCATTTACTTTGAAATAAAAAACAATATTACACATTTTTCCATGCAAAAAATACATATTTATTTATTTCAGTGCAAAGTGCCCGGACTAAATTGCTACCCAAAGCAAATGTTCAGCAGTCCTGCTGCCATCATGAAGTCAAATTAAGGCTTTTTTTGTCAAAAATTGAGCAAAAACACAATTCTGAGGTGTCAGATTACAGCAGGATATTGAAGTTTATGAAGGAAAGGAGGAGCATGTATAGAAAAAAGCAGAGTGAGATACAGACAGATCATGCTGCAGCTTTCTAAGTGCTGCATTCATAGCTATCTGCTATATACGTTCATGTCTATATGTTCAGCATATGGCAGACTTCATAGCATCTAGTTTTCACCCACTAGCTTGGAGACAATTGAAAAGCAAGATGGAGCCTACAGTGATGCAAATTAGTCAAAAATGTAGGTTACATAATGGTCACAAATTATGTACACCCAGCAATTTATTCTGAAATGTAAGTTGAAATGACAGGAATGCCATATTTGTACAGTTATTAGTAATGAACTAGGACTACCATGCTCGGGTGCTCGGTACTACGAACAAGCATTTTGACTCTCGGACGGGCTCGACTTGTTTACCCAGTATAATAGAAGTCAATGGGGAACTCAAGCATTTTTTTGGGGAGATTTTCTAGAAAAATACTCAAATTGCCCATTGACTTCTATTCTACTAGGTAAACAAGTCGAGCCCGTCCGAGAGTCAAAATGCTTATTAGGAGTACTAAATAGAGATGAGTGATTGTCTGGATGCGTTTGGGTTCGGGTGCTGCCTGTTCAGGACCTGCGTGTGACCCTGTACGTTCTCGGAAGTCACTGATTGGCTGTTTGGCTCTCCACCCACAAACAGCCAGCTATGGCAGACAACTTCCAATAGCTCGCACTGGCCCCAACCACCCAAGTGTACCAGAATACAGCAATTCTGGCTCCTTCTCTAAAAAGACGAAATTTACCCTAAAGGTACGCAATCTCGCCTGGCGATATGAGGCGATCTAACGTGCGTGTGCACGTTTTTCATGGTCTCTTCATAACGCCGATGGCGGCCTCACACGCCGCAATTTCGCCCTGAAAGTAAGGCGATGTGTTGCTCCGGAAATCGCCTCACCCACAGCGGAAGCAATCCTGCCAAATTCCATCGCCGCTTCACACACCGCAATTCCAAAAGCAATGTGGGCGTACATGTTCAGCGCGGCGAGGAGATAGGCGTGCCGCAGTGGTTTACACTGCGCCTCATACGCTCTCATTGGTCAACGCAACAGCGTTACAATTGGGCAGCCTGCTCTGGAAGGCTGGCTAACACATAACGCCATTGCCATTGTGTGGGGCTGGATGGACAGCTCATAAAATATGGCGCAGTGTCAATTGACAGCCAATGGGAACACTGTAGCCCACACCAATCAGTTCACATGGGGCGCGGACTACAGCACGCTGTGGCACGCCTACGGGAAATCAAAGGTGACGCTGATTCCATCACTATCGCCCTATCACCCGCCACAACATGGAAATATTGCCTTCATGATTGCGGCTGATTTCAGAGCAGTGCTCAGGAATCAGGCGACAGGCGAGAGACGATTTATCGCTGCGAAATTCCCCAATCACACGCCGCAACTGTGAGTCAATTTCACGGCGATTGCCCCGGGGCGACATATCGCCTTTAGGATTCCCAGGCGAGATTGCGGCGTGTGAAGCTACCATTACTCTGAACCCCGAACAGGTTCGCTCAACACCAGGAAGTTCAGCGACCTGAACTGAACCTTGAAAGGTTTGCTCATCTCTACTCAGGACATCGTTAATCCTATGGGGGTTTTCTTACCAAATTTACTTCAAGGAAATGCCAGCATCTTTTTTCTTGAAGTGACTCCACCGGCATCTTTGCACTCATTTTTGCAGTAGCGAAACATAGAGAGGAAGCAGCTTCCAAACAAAGCCACTCGAAGAATAAACAGTTACTTCTTTTAACTGCTAAAGGGTTTCCTAATCCTTATGTGGTTAAAAGAAGTAGCAAAACACTAAACATGGGTCAAGTTTTTGAAGAGTTTCTTCTTCTTTCTTCTTTCTTTTCTTTCTTTCTTTCTTTCTTTCTTCTTCTTTCTTTCTTTCTTTCTTTCTTTCTTTCTTTCTTTCTTTCTTTCTTTCTTTCTTTCTCCCTCTTTCTCCCTCTCTTTATCTCTGTCCCTCTTTCTCCCTCTCTCTTTCTCTCTATCTCTATCTTTCTCTCTCCTCTCTCTTTCTATATCTCTCTTCGCTGCAGTTTGTAACACACAGCTTTCCTGTATATTTCCTATTCCTTTTGGATCCACTCCTCTGACCTTGGATAAATAAAATTCATGAAATATTGCTACAAGAACAGACCAGTATATATCAATGGTCATAAACAGTTCATTACTAAAAGCTCATACCTGTACCATGAAAACAATGCATATCAATATGTTCCATTTTGCAATGTTCTGTATTAAAAAAAACGTAAAGACTGAGCATTTATAAGAGGGGAAACAGAATAGGAGAAAATTACCGTGATACTTAACTTTGTAAACACATTTTTTTAAAAATATTTTGGCTTTGTTGACATGCGACACAAATTCTATTACAGATGCATCAAAACCAAGTAATCCAACGGACAGTATTCGGGTTAGTGCCCACGATCAGGTTAGTGCCCACGATCAGGATTATCAGTGTTTTGGATATTTTTGCTAAGTCCAAAACGTTGCGCTGTACAGTACATGCACAGTGGATGGATTGTTAGAAATCTCATGCCCACTGAGCTTCCTTTCTCCACAACGTAAACTGACAATTGGCATGGCTTCCCAAGCTACAGCATGTCTACTTATTCTTGTGGAGCACACATCAAATATAGCTACCCCCAGAATCCTGATCAAGAGCACAGACGCTGCACTCTCCCGCTGAGAACACTAACATCTACGGAAGAGAAATCATGCTGCGTCCAGAACATAACGTCCTGAGGGTGGGTATGTACCCTTACAAGCCAGGAGGCTCAATGGGATGACAGTGGCAGGAGTGACAACTATTCTTTTTTCTATACAGCTTCTCAAAATAATCATGCACAGCCAACTATTTCTATGGACATATTGGAAAACGAGAAGAAAGCACTCAAATGTTAAGTGATCCAAGTCAACAGCCCATAATTATGATATGGAGACATTAGCTGTAAGAGATCATTCACACAGAGTGTTTGTGCTCTGTTTTTGTTGATCCATTTTTGGTCCAAAAACGGGTCCTATTTTTTGCAGAAAAGCATCACAAATGTATCATTCCTTTGTGTTGCTGTTTTGCTCCAGAGACAGACAGAGACACACACACTTGCTTACACTCCCACGGTGAGCCCTGGCAATGCCTTCCCTCCGGACACAGGCGGGACCTGCAGATTACTAACAGGACCTGCCAATGTGACTCGGGCTGAGAGTCACATGGGCAGGTCCTGTCGGCGCCATACCCACAGGTCCTTCCAATGCTCGGAAGGAAGTCATCTCTTGGGCTTGCCGTTGGTTTGCCGGGAACATAGCCTAAAGGGATGATATTTACATTCATAACAATCTCTGTAAGTTTCCAAAACTCAAAAAAAGTCATGGAAACATTAATTTTTTAATGGACAGGGGAAAAATTGTCTTTTTTTAACGGACTGTTCAGGAATTTTTGGACAGTTGGCAATTCCAGTTAGTATCCTTCTGGCACAACTGCTTAAAAAAAACATTTAATATAAAAACCCACTGTATGTTATTTCGTGATGGCACATTCTCATTAATACTTTGATTTTACAATTTTTTTTATCTTTTGTATATATGTTTTTTTCTTGCTTTTGGATCTAATTTTTTAATTTGTATTTATTTTCTTAACTACGGTATTTCTTTTTTCCCCAATATTATTTTATTCTAAAAATATCCACTTAAACACATATATTTACACATTTATAATTTTTCAAAATTTTTAACAAATTTATTTATTTTGAAAGTGTTACGGTAGTTACTTTGACCCATCTTTATTGTTAGACGTATCTGCTCTTATCCGTAGGTTAACCTGACCGGTAAGGTTTTAGATTGTGGCACCATCACAGGAGACATGAAGGGTAAGAAAGCTCTAATCTTAATTAATGGGCTGTTTATTTGATTTGTGGTTAGGTTGGATTCTCTAGAGAAAAGTGTATGACCACCCCAACCTCCCCCCCACGACCACCTATAGAGTCTGTAATGGATTTTAAATTTTTTTAAGGTGGTCAATTAAATCTGGTTGATTAAAACCAAGTGTGGGACACATGTTTTTGGCTCTATTGGTGCATTAAAAACAGAATTTGGATGGAATCGCTAGAGCTTTTCACTAATGAGGAGGCATGGGTCCATAGTTTTAGGCAGGTGCAAACTCAAAGTTTGCCATGCTTTTGTGACCGGCTACAAAAATGTGAATCTTGTCATAATGGAGGCCAGATGGAGCACAAAGTGACTCTGTCTGCCTCATTATAGTGAATTAATCTGAGGTTTCTGTCCTAATTCTATTTTTCAGGGCCTCCAATGGAAGACCTCATGATGAGGCCACAATATTGTGGAACAAATGTGAGGTGAAACCAACAGTATCCTGCAGTGAAGAAGTGCTGACTATGCGTATCATTGACCTCAGTAGTCATAAATGCAGGCATTAGAGATGACCATGGAAGATCAGGTTCTGGGGATTCAACCAGACTTTTTTTTATAAAGTTCTGTTCTGGACTCAAACCTCATTGAACATGACTGATTGGGCAGTTCTGCTCTCGACCCACATACATCCAGCCATAAACAAAGCACTTTTGGGGATGGAGGGAGTGCATATACCATAGTGCTGCTATACATGTACTGTAATGTACCACCATATACTATAGTGCTGCTATACATGTGCTGTAATGTACCACCATATACCATAGCGCTGCTATATATATATATATATGTAAATCACTCACGTTGACTTAACAAGTTAACGCTGATGTTACCCCCAGTGCAAGCCGATCAAACACTGCAAGTGGTTCTCACTAGGCCGAGCAACGAGTCAAAGTGAGAAAACCATCTCACCTATACCATCCAGCTGTGGGTTTATCTTCTTTTTTAAAATCATGGAACAAAATAGGACAAACGTTTTTTAGAGAGCTGGAAGTTGTCTTCCTTTTTTTCAAGCAGAGTGTACCCGAGCACAGAGTGTACCTGAGCACAGCGATGCTCGCTCCAGTGACTTGTGTGCGTAAAGCACCCAAACTCTGGACCTGGACACATTTTTTTTTAAAGTCTGTGTTCAGCATGAACTTCAAACTTTAAGGTCTGGTTTGCTCATCTCTTGCAGGCATTCCTGTTTTGATCAGTCATTGGCAGCGATTGTCATGCACACATAGCCAGCACATCATCATTATAAACATGTCAATAAGACCAGTGGTACTTTTGGAGGAGCTTATTGGGTTATTACATGGTTAACAAGTATTCTTTTACTTTATTACATTCCCCTGCATTTAGTACATTTCAATAAAATCATAGACAATCCCTTTAACTCAGAAATCTCCAATATTCTTAGTGGGTTACTGAACTATACAATCCCTTTAAGGTGAGTTTGAACTCAACATTTTGCATTGTCCGTATATATCAATGTTAGTAACTTTTCATTATCATAGTACTTCACTTCATATTTATCCACTTTAGTTTCCAGAACTTGGCTGTAGTCCTTATAGGCCGGTTTACATGCTACGATATCCCAGTGATCCGACCAACGAACGGGATCGCTGGGACATTGCTATCTGATCGCTGGTGAGCTGTCACACAGGTAGACTCACCAGCGACCATCGACCCATGTAACGACCTCGACGTCGAGGCCCCACGATGCTGGGGTAAGCGGAAGAACGCTGGTAACCATGGTAAACATTGGGTTACTAACCACAGCGCTCTGCTTAGTAACCCAATGTGTACCCTGGTTACCAGCGTTCATCCGCTTAGTAACCCGATGTATTCCTTGGTTACCAAAGAACACTTCGGGTAGAAGGGTGTCACAGCTGCCTAGCAGCCAACCAACAATGAAAAAATGGCCCTGGACATTCACCAACGATCAGCGATCAGCGATCTGATCGCTGGTTGTTGGTACATCACACGCGGCGATGTTGCTACGAGGTTGCTGCAACATCACGAAACCGGTGACGTTGCAACGATATCGTTAGCAATATCTTTGTGTGTAAACCGGCCTTATGGTTTACATATATGTGAAACAAGTTTCATTTACATTTCTCATTGGTTTTAAATTCATGGAGCTAAAGGAAATCATCAGTGAAATGTTCTTGTATTTAACTGCCAAAATTTTCCATGATAAACAAAGAAATTTACAGTAACATTAACAACGTTTTCACATGTTCTCAAAATCTATTTCTTTGAAGTCACTTGAACAATTAAGTGACTTTGCTTAGTATTTATTCAGAAACATTCCATAGGAAAAGCATAGCGACTTAAGCCAAATGTCTCTGCAAGCACACAACAGTGCAGTAAAGTCTTACAATTTTTGGTAATAGTAAATGTGGTCCAATGGGCACAAACCCACCTTTGGCTAAGTCACCCAGTGCAACATCTTAACGCTGTACCCCAGAGAAGGTAAATATACAAAGTCTTCAAAATACAATAATGAAGATCAAGTTCCTTTTCGGAAGAGTATATCCTTCATAGACAGTTGGTTGAGCTTATTTAGATGACGGTTTACCAGGAAATCAACAGTTGAAAGAGAATTTACAATGGGCATTTAGAAGCATGGAAGCTCCATCTTCTGTAGGCCAAGAAACACTTCCATCATCTCATGGATGAATCTATAGAACACTCTGTTGGTGAGTATAAAAGGGTCCTCGTGAATTTCTTATGTTTACTCGATAATCCAACATGAACCCATTTATCTCAGTTTTTGGTAATCCGCAATAAGGGCCGTCATATTATTTTGGCAATGTAAGGTTGACGCAGGAACCTAACTTTCAGTGCTGTCCTGCTTCTCCAAAGCAGGTAGACTTCAGACTTGTCATGTAAACTTCCTGATTTTTTCCTTTTATTCTCTTGGGCTATACTTGAAACAGAATGCTTTCTTAAGGTTGAGAGTCTCCTTCGAAAGTTTTCTCCAGAGAAGAAGTAGAGCATTGGATCAAAGCAGCAATTAGAGGCTGCAAGAGCCAATGTGATCACGACCTTCTTCTGTTCCCATAATGTCTCATTGCAGTCCTTATTTTTGCTTACTGTGTGAAGGTGGATTGCCCGTTGGATATGATAAGGCATGAAGCTTAGGAAGAACACAGCCATGACTATGATAATCATGCGAATGGCCTTCTTTCTTGAATTCTGTTGTTTTGCCATTGAGTTCTTTAACAATGTCTTAATGATCATGGTGTAGCACACCAATATTACAATAAATGGTAAGATGAAGCCAATGATGAAGGCAATGTAATTGAGAATGAGCACCATTTTTTTCTTACCTTCAGAAGGTGGCGGCTCGAAACACTTGGTTGCATTGGTTTTGGGGTCTACATATGACCCACTCAATAAAAATGGTGAACTTGTTAGAGTGACAAAGAGCCATATTCCCACACAAGCCCACTTTGCTCTTCTTACAGACACTAATTTCAGATTTTTAACCGGGAAGACTATTGCCAAAAAGCGTGTGAAGCTCATTGCCGTCAGAATGAAGATGCTGCAGTACAAGTTCACGTAGAAGACGTAAGAACTGATACGACAAAGAAACCCACCAAAGTACCAGTTTCCTTTGCTGACGTAATAGACCACTCTCAGTGGAAGGGTGCAGATGAACAGCAGATCAGAGATGGCAAGGTTAAGCATGTAGATATGGAAAGCTGTTCTCTGTCTGTAGGTTTTTATCAGGACAATTAAAGCAAAGCTGTTGCCGACAAGTCCGAATACTGTAAACATTGAGTAGCGGTAGAGTAGACCTTGTTACGAAAATCATCAATGCTGCAGCTTGCTGCATTATAACTTGGAGTTATAGTATTCCACGTATCAGGTACCTAGGAAAGAAAAAGCAGTAAGCAAAGGCTCATATGACTAGCGTTTATAGGGGAAAAGTATAAAAATAAGGAAAATGTGGGAACAGCAAGTTAGAAGTCCCATCCTCACCTCCCTTGTGATATTGCTATGTTAGAAGCTATATTTGTACCATGTAGGGTTGATGGTATCTGGTTCTTTTTGGCTTTGGTGTTTGGGCAGTTGATGGTAAATTAGTGGTTGGGGTTCCATCTTGGCTATGATTTCTTTTGTTTATGGAGTCAGTTTTGGTGATTTGCGGAAGTTGGGCGTTTGGACAGGGTGATGCCCCTGTGAGCCAGTGAAACTATTAGCAATATACAATGACTTATGGTACTGCTGAGATGGTGGTTATAGCTGGGGAATAATTGTGGGTGCCAGATCTGTTTTAGCTCCTAAGAACCCCATCTATTGGCTTTATAATGTATACTTATTTATTGAGGAATTATTAAGAATGTTTTATGGAGATAAGTAGTTAGTTTAATAATATGGCAGCTGTGGCCAATTCAATCCAGCCTGGAGTGTGGAGTGTTCTTTTTGGAGCAAGTGGTCATACTAGTGTTTAATCCCAGAGAAGATTAGGTAAAAAAGTGGAGGATGGGATGTGGAGTTCATGTCCTTAAAAAGTGCCGTAATAAAGCTTATGGACCCCAATGCAAATGCTCAGATGGAGCCCTCAATTATTACAGATCTACCGTATATCAGTAATGGTCTTTTCATGTGGTACAAAACATTTTGGGGCCCCTAGACTCCAAATCTGTGGGTTAGGACAAATCAGCATTTCTTTTGTGCAGTCACTCCAGCAATATTACAATCTGGAATATGCTCTGTACTATCATTCTGCATTAAAGGGAGCCTGTCACCCCCCAGGGCCTATGAAGGTAAAAGAGTAAGGCTGCATTACTGTGCATTCTCTTATGTGTATTATTCCCAAGGTACACTGAAATTATCGCTTTTATAAATTTACCTCCATTCCTCTACTGAGATCCCGGGAGGTGTGTTCTCTCCATAGTTTTCAACTGCCTCGCTGCTGTCCCATCATCCCCCCTCTTGGCTGCCTCCTCTCTGCTCTTCACGTCCCCGGCGCCTGCGCTGTGCAATCATTTCTCAGGCATGTGCAGTGTGCGCTGCCCGACAACTGAGATCACATGATCTCCTGACATTCGCGCCTGCGTAATAGCGGAGGCCCCAGATCCCGGCCCTGCAGTGTGTTATGATGTATTCACACTGCGGGACTGGGGCCTCCGCTATATGCAAGCGCGATGCCCGGGGAACACAGGGAAATGATGGACAGCAGCAAGGCAGTTGAGAACTGGGGAGAGAACACACCTCCCGGTCTCAGTAGAGGTATGGAGGCAAATTTATAAAAGTGATTATTTCAGTGTACCTGGAGATAATACACATAAGAGCCACCTTCACAGAATGCAGCCTTAGTACTGCTGAAGGTGGCTCTTTTACCTTCATAGGCCCTGGGGGGAAGGGGGTGAAAGGTTCCCTTTAAATACTGTCAATCACTAGAACATGACCCATTGTTTAAATCAGATTTTGTACTATGTGTATTTATTAATTGTTGTTGGCAGCTTTTTTTGACATCACAAAAATTATTAAAGAAATGAGTAATCTTGCAATGGTCGCACTGGACACTGGGGCTATTTTAGACTCATAATTCCTGTCCTTTCAGGAAGACTTTTCAGCGGGATCCTTATCAGCAGAGGCAGGATTATAAGGATAGGTAACACCTTTATACCCATCTGACAACACAGTATTCATCAATCACAATGGCCAAAGTGCTTTGTACACGCTCTTTAGATGCTTTCATAAAAGAAAGATTGGATTGGGGTCTACTCATTGCAGCTAATATACATGTGTTGTTTCCTAACACAATAGGAAATAGGACTCTAAAGAATCCCAAAGGCCAGTGTGAAAACTGCAAGAATTCTGTTTTCTATTTTCAATATAGATAGTGATAAGGAAATAAAAATACCAAAAATAAAAAAGATACATTTAACACAATAACAATTTTAACAACAGGTCACTTTTAGATGATAACTTTCCTGTAAGTGTTGACATTCTTATTATATATGTTGTTTTTACAATTACATCATATAATCAGAAAAACTGAAATCTATCAGTGAAGTATTTGTTAGTGTCCTGAAGGAACTCACCAAAAAATCAGCCAGGTATATATCCATTGCAACCAGCAGGAGGCTGCCAGCTCCACTGGAAGGCAACACAGGTGTCTGAATACTGGTCTTAGGACTCGTAGGCGTGAGGCAGGGCCGCACTGTCCATAGGACAGTGTGAGCCCTTTAACTCAGGCGGCAAGCTGGGGGGATCGGCTGTGCCTAAGTGGGCGGCGCCATATCATTACAGCGTCATTACGGCCGCCGGGCGCCGCTGGCTGTGGTAAGACATTGCCTCTCCTCCTGCTGAATAAGCGGCAGGACCCTGCAAATTCCACCTTCCCCCGTCCTCACTTGCAGCTCCAGGGGCGGCGGTGAGACAGCCGTCGACAGCACCTCCCCCCCGGTCCTCACTTGCGGCTCTAGGGGCAATGCTGGATACTGACAGCAACCCCCCCCCCCCGTCCACACTGTCTGTGGCTCAGGCAGCGGGGGGCTTGGTGCACCCCTGGCGTGAGGGCCCTTGACGATGGGCTACGAGCTTACGTTATTTTGGCCAAAATATCCACTAACACCTCACATGTTTATCTATATTGTTTTGTTGCACCATTTTATCTTTTTGCAGTTTGAGGCTGAACCCACTGGGGGGCGTCTGTCATTTGTGATGCATGTATTGGTGCGGAGCCGCCCCCTGGCCTTATACATGGGTGTGACCAACAGGTTCGGCTCTGACACTGTGCTTCACATGTACGTGTGCGACTGACGCTCCTTTGGTGACCTGGTGTCTATAGATACCACCAGTCTCTTCCTTGTCGGCATGGCCGGACGCAGGCGGCACAGCCGCCCCCATGCCTGGGTTGCAGGGGATTGTGCACTGGTATTCAGATATCTGTTTTGCCTCCCAGTGGAGCTGGCAGCCTCCTGCTGGTTGCAATGGATATTTACCTGACTGATTTTTTGGTGATTATTTTCAGAGTTTAATGTCCTATTTCGGTGATTTTTTTGTGTCCTGAAGGACACTATTAACTTTAAAATATAAACTAAAAAAAACCTTTTAACTCTAAAAATCTGTTGGACAAGTTAGTGCTGTAAGCTAATGTAATGGATTCTGTGAAGGAGCCTTCAATTTTGATGTAAATAAAGCCTAAAACAACATGGCAAAATGCTCTCCTGTCCAAGAAACACCCTTCCAACAGTCATTACTGGTGAAGACCATCAGATGGTGACCCCTGACGTATGGCCATCAATGGTTGGCATCATCACTAACCTATTCTTAACATTGATGGAAGTTTACCAAATGCTGCATTTATGGAATTGAACTTCTTCAAAGAAACACTCCTGTTTACCTGACTTGTGAACGACATTTTAATTCTTCCAGAAGACGTTTGGGAACAGCTCCTATTTCTCCTTAAATGTCTTCTCTGTTTTTGAACCTTTCAATAATCTTCTAGAGTCTTGACATGGTTGGAAATCCTAAAAATTAAAGGGAACACGGTTATGATTTGTACTTTCCCTTCAAACACATTATGTATACATGCATTCAAGAAATGACAGGACTGTCCCATTAATCTGAAGGTGGTTTGCAAAAATCAACTAATCCCAGGATGTACAATAGATCTGAAACTCGAGGGGAATGCTACCTACACTACTACAATATCGATAACCTATCCTACCAAAGAAGTGAAAATTTGTACTGTAATTTCTTTCCATTGCCCTAGTGCATTTGAAGGAAAAATATAGAGACTTTGCAAATAGTTTGCAGTTAATAAATGTAAAGGCCCAAACTGTTAGTATAGATTGACTACATAGCCTGTCCTGCAGACACTAAAGTTTAATCACACATGCTAATGAGGCCAATAGGTGCAACGCTTGTGTGGCCAAGAGGCTCGCTGCACCATTCTGCTCACTGGTGATTGATAGCTCTGGCTTCCCTGGAGCGAACATTGCCGGTGGAGAACGGTCAAGCAAGCCAGTGCTGTCAATCACAAGAGAGGTCAGCGGAAACATGCAAGACCAGTGGGTTGACTTCTGACCAGGAAGAAGTTTAAGTCACAAAATGGCACGGTGAAGACGCCAGAAAGTGAGTATATGACAGGGGGCACGGAACTTACATTTAAAGCACCACTCCACCGGTAGAAAAAAAACCACTCTGGAGTGGTGCGTTAAAGGGGTAATCCATTTATTCTCATTTCCTCATCAGGAGGAAAGTGAGGTCAGTGAAATAACATCACAAATACCTGTCGCTTGTCTTTGAGAGTCGGCAAATATTGTGCATTTGTCTTATTTATTATGACAGGTAACTTAGTATCTTAGTAAGCTCATGCACATGATCCAACAGGTATCTGTAGACTTGATGCCATCATTGGTATAGAAACGTTAATTTTTTTTGTCTTTGTTTTACACTTTATTTAGAATTAACGGGAATCTGTCAGGTGATTTTCTAGTACAATATTAATGGCATCTTTAAATAGGGCTTAAGCAGCTGTTTCAGGATCAGAAACTTTTATTGTTGTAGTGTCTCCTGTTATCTTGCTGTAAGCTCTGGAGAATTCAGAGTGACATAGCAACTAGTCAGATCCAGGGATGGTGTAAAGACAGTCCGCGCTGCTTTAAATACTATACCCTGATGACGGTGCCCGGAGTGGCACTGAAACGCGTAGGTGGAAATAAAGAAGGGGGGTCTTTTACCTAAAGACTTGTGACTGATTATTTAAAGCAGCGCGGACTGTCTTTACACCATCCCTGGATCTGATCATCTTTACACGTGCGACGTGGCGGTGGAAGTCCTGCAGCAGCTTATAAACTACATGCAATAAAAACTAGTTGTGGGTGCACACAACTAGACCAGGTGAGTGCACCTCTTTTTGATCTGAGTGTGGAATCAGTGTCATATTGATAGGGCACTATTGCGCCTCGCTTGTCTCCTTTATCTTTTTCTATAGCAACTAGTCAAGCCTATGTAAATACAAACGGCATATGCCCTGCTCCCTATTCCCACGTCTCAGTTCTGGCATCAGTGATAGAAAGTCCAAACTGAACTTGCACTGCTGCCTCCATCCCATTCTCCCTCCCCCTCTCAGCAGTGATAGTAAAGGCACTGAGAGGTGGGAGGGGGGAGCAGTGCAAATGCAATTTTTCTTTACATATGCTTGACTAGCTAGAGCGTGACACTGAATTCTCTGGAGCTCAGATACCAGGAGAACCTACAGCAATGAAAGTGTCACATATGGAGTAGACAAAGGAATGGACCAGGAAGGAAAAAATGGGCAAGGGCAACCAAGAGGCTACTCTGGCCCTCAACTAGGGGTCCCTGACTAGCCCTGTTCCCTAAGGTATCCCAGATGGTGGGGAGGTTCGGGCCACCCCCCTATCCAAATCCTCAACCTGCCCTCAGCTAAGAGCCCCTACCTGCACCCATGGACCAGGGATAGGACACCACTTCAAGCGAAGGGGATGGCAGCAGCTCCAGCAGCACGTCTGCACACCACAGGTCCAAAATGAGAAATGAAACTCAATCAGTGACATCTGATGGAAGGAAGCTGAACTATTTAAGGCTCAGAGGGTAGAGAGCAGAATGCTCAGACACACCCCTTCACCTTTACCTCTACATGCAGAGCCGCAGCATAGACTAAAGAAATAAAAAGGCTCAGTTTAATTTACAGCAGCAGCACTCATTGACTGCAAAGCAGTCAACACATGACAAAAAGTTACCGATTCTGAAAGAGCGGCTTAAGCCCTACGTTAAAATACCATTAACATTGTACTGTAAAATCACCTGACAGATTCCCTTTAACCAGTCTTATGGTCTCAAATTCAAGGTTTCATACTTGGCCTAATCTTTTCTTATCTCATATGCAATGTTCTGAGGTTCTGTCTGTGAAAACCGTGTCATGGGTAGTATGCTGCAAAAGGCATGATAAATAAAAATTATCATAACATGTTCTTCAGAAGGGGGTAAAAAGGGGAAATTTCCAAATAGGTGTTATATTGTCTGTAAATGGCATAAGAACTACTCACAGGGGAATAAACAGAATTGATTTTCTGCATTCCCTTCTCTGAGTGCTCATTATCCGGAAGGTCTAGCATCTTAATTTGAGCCTCATTGGTGATTCCGTTATCTGACTTTGGGTCAGGGCAAAATTGCTGCAACATCAGCCTCACTCACCTCCTGATGGGGAAAGTGATCAGAGTCAGATTACCGTATTAAACCAGGGTTGTGTAGTTTCACCCATTAGTAATTTGAAGATGACAATCTCCGCTTTGCCTTTACGACCTTAAAGTCAGTTGATCAGACTATAATCATGGGAACCCATATATCTGTGTAATGGCTGTATACAAAAGATGGTAAGATATGTTGAGTCAAGACAGTTTTGTTTTCGATGCTTTGGTGCAATAAGAAACTTGTTTGGAAAAGTGTATATGCTATTGTGTCTATTTGAGATATTGTGTGCATGACTGGGGCAGTTGGGTCTTTCAGAGAGGTTGTTCAGTGTAGGGTTCACAAACGAGTGCACAATTTTTCTTCAAAGTTGTTTGCTTATTGATTCCTGCTTGTACTTAAATGTCATATTGTTGTGACAATACTATGGGAAAATGGGGAACCGGGGCATCTGCTAGGTGGCCCTGTGTTATCCTTTATCCCTAATGGTGAGGAGGCCTGAGCCTCTGACCTGGCCCTACTCCAGATCAGTCCTGATCTGATTCCACCTTCCCCTCCCTCAGAACAGGGACAATTGGTGAAGTTTGTTCAAAACTCTGTGTGACAAGTATGGAGCCATGGGAAAAAAGAGTAGGACAGCGTTCCTCGGGCCCGCGCTGCTCATAGAGGAAACGGTTAAACAGTGATAGATGTCAAAGTGGCTTTTATTGCATTTGACGCGTTTCGGAGTCTAATCCCGACTCCTTCCTCAGGGAGCCATATCCTCCACTTGAGATAATTACATGAATAACTGAATATTTAACAGTGTTTTTTCAAAGCTAAAAAATTAGTAAAAAAAAAAAACTTCTTTCTTTTTGCAAAACTATTAGTCTCATACCAATGTTATGTGCTCACCGTAGTTTTATATCTGGATAAAAGTCTTATTTCTTTCGATATGGGCGATTTATTTTTTCAATAGGGGAAAAAGTAAGAAAATTGTAGAGAATATTACTGGAAATACATTGTCTGCCACTAATGTGTTCCAATAGGAAATCATTTCATTTACAAACAATTATGAATATTAATTACCAGCCACAGACACCATTATGTAAGGTCAAACCACAAAGTATTCTGGGTTAAACACATGCAAGTGTAGAAGGAGTGGTTATATATCATGATGGCTTGGTTTTGGTGTGAGTTGGGTTTTTGGAACAATTAGTAAGATCTGTATTACACTTTTGGCATCACAACATTAAATGTAAAAAGCAACAATTGAGTAAATGATTGCCAGTCATGGCACTCAAAATGAAAGATGAGAGATATGAAAATTACTCAGTGGCTGTGTTTGTAACTCAAATAGTGATTATATGATATCTAATAACTTAATATTGTGTTTTTCTGTGTTTAATTGGCATGGCATTTTATCCAAATTTCGTTACTGGTGATTGGTGGCATTCTGTTGGTTAAGTCGTATAGTATCTTGGAAAGTTGGTCTTGGCAACTTGTTGAAGTCTGTTGTTGTTGAATTCTCTTTTAAGGCCCCATTACACGGCACGACGTTGGAGCGATGTCGGCAACGATCTCGTGGGCGCGCGGTTGTTACAGACATCATTTTGACAACGTTGGTGAGATGTCACACGTCGAGATATCGTGCATGACTCACCAACGATATAGTGAGCAGGTATTTTTCACACAACCCAGCGAACAATACCTGCTCGCTGTTGTCAATGGGCGAAGTCATTAACAACATCGTTATCGCGGTGTCAAACACAACTATATACCAAGTTGACTGATCGTTGATCGTGTGGTTTGAAAACATGTTCATACCTGCGAACAGCGATCCAACGATTTATCGATACAACTTAGCGGTGTTACACGCAACAACGTCCTAACGATGTCGCCTGAACGATTCCAAACCCGTGACGTATCAGCGATATCGTTAACGATGTTGTGCCGTGTTACGGGGCCTTTAGGGAAGTGCCATTGGACATATTTCCCCCATCCTACTGTATCCTAACCCACCCCTCATAGACTGTGAGCCCTCGTGGACAGGGTCCCTGCCCCTCCTGTACCTGAACGTCCTGATCGCCTAGATTTAGTGTACTTGTTCTTGTCCCCCTCATCCTCATGTAAAGCGCCATGGAACCTAATGGCACTATATAAATAAATAATAATAATAATAATGTCTGTCAAATGTCATGCAAGATTGAGGAATAAGATTGAGATGCGAAAAAGATTCAAGCAAGTCACCATGAGCCTGAGGAAAGAGGCAGACAACAATGGTTTAGGGGTTTGGGACAGCCAGTTGGTGAGAGTGTAACATGAGCCAAGGCAATAGTCAGTAGTCATTGGCTAACGACTAAGGGGAGAACCCCGAAATGCTTACTGCGTGACCCTACGGGGTATGTGATGATTTTATTTGTGTGTCAATAAAGCACATAAGAAGCAGAAATTGACGCTGGATCCTCTTCATTTATATGCTGTATACTTTGGATTTAAGGCAATAGTCATGGCAGATGGCTTCATCCTCCATGCCTGAAAATTGGGAGTTAGGTATATGGGGATGATGCGATACTTCGGGATCAGAGATCTCCATCTTCCAGTCTGTTGCGGTACCGTCATGTTTCTGTCATTCAATGAGGAAACCAAGTCTATTTTTAAAAACTGGTGCCTTTTTATATATGATGAAACTAATGAGTAGGAGGTGACATATTACACGTTCTCCATCATGTTCTTTACAATACACCAGCTTCTTCCTCAGTTACAGATAACATTTTGTTTTCAGCAACAGAAACCACAAAAGAGTATGGAGACAGTTGAATAGCTTGCATCTTTCGGGATATAGAGCCAAATGGGTCCATGTGTGTTGCTTTGGCACCTATACCCCACCACTTGCTCTTAGAGCCGATACAAGTATTTCAGTGTACACAGCCGAGCACTACCTTTTGACTCTCCTTTCAGCTGTCTAAAGCTTGTTCAAGACCTATAAGCTCTCCTTTCCTTGCAGGGGCTCCCAATTGATTGCCTGAACTCACTCCATTCACTTCAACTGACTTCAACTCTGTAACCATTACATAGACAAGATCTGGAGTCCGGTATCCCACATCACTGCTTACATGACGCTTCACTTTACCTTCTCAAAATCAATCCTACTCACTTTCTTCTAAAGCCAACTCACTCCAATCCCCCTTTTCCTCTCCACTAAGGCCTGGCCTTACAGTTAACCCTTTAAGGGTCCTATCACTAACTGCAGACATGGGGATTGAACATTAAAACCCACACATTTGCAATGTAACTTATATCACACAGATGGATTAAAACAATCGTGGTGGTCCACCACCCTACAAGAAGAGTCTTTCCGCGAAGCACAGAGTCTTCTGTTGTGAAGAATAGTTAGTTCCACATATAGATATCTCCTGAGAAGAAGATGATTAAGGCTGACCATACACATTACATGGCGGTCGGTTGGCTGAATGATGCTTTGGCGGACAGCCATCTCAGCCGATTCTTGGCTAAACCCTCCAGTGTTCTGTTTGAGAAAGCTGCTGATTGACATATTGGCTGGTGGCTTATCTCTGGAACAACAATCCGAGTGGCAGTCTGAAATTGGACATGCACGATTTACAACTTTCCCAACCATCATACACATTGGCCCGTCAGCCAAACCTGTCGATATCGGTGGGTTAAGCTGCCATTAGTCTATTATATATGGGGGGCCTTAAGGCATTGGTTCAACTGGATTCAATCAGTTTAGAGGGAAATCTGAAGAGAGATAGCAGTGTGAGTTTGGCTGGAAAGTTAAAAGGAAAGTCATCAACACATATCCCCTAGTTCTGCCTGTTTATGCTTTATTCCTGTGGACTCACTGTAACTATAATGCCCATTGACAACTATTTTGCATCTGAAAGTCTTTAGAGCAAAAAAAGAAATAAAGTTAATCCACAGATAACTGAACTGTGTCTGTGACATTCTTAATGGTGCCGTCACACAGCACGATCTGCCAGCGATGTCGGAAGCGATGCGCGGTGCCCGCTGGGTTCCGACATCGCTGGCCAGCATGTCACAGCTCGTCGCGGCGCGACATCGCTGATACGTCACTTTTCGGCGATCGCAGCGACGTCGGCAGTGTGATAATCCCAGGCCTGACATCTTACATACTGACCACATTCCAATTCATTGAATGGAACTGAAGTGATATGTCACAATCAGATATCTATAACCGATCATACAGATACAGTTGTCTTTTAGCTCACTGAAAGTTACTCTCCTGCTGCAGATATAGCTATGCATTCATGGTATCAGGAAGGACATAATAATGCTTGTACTTTATGCCTGAGGAAAAATTATATTAATAACAAATAAAGATAAGTCATTGGTATCAAATTGGTGGGGTCCACACATCCCATTCAATGAAATAGTAGCTTGGCGATTGCAACTAAACAGTGAATGAAGCTTTGCTGTTCTACCTTTGTTCACTACTAAGGCTAGCTTCACACCACAGTTTTTGACTGTCAGGTTGGATCCTGTTTGCTGCAGGATCCACCAAACAGAACCTGACAGCACAGGATGAGCAGAAAGTTGTTTTGTGCCGCTGTCCATGGTCCTGAAGTCTGCCTGTGTCTGCTCTGCCGCTGTCCAAGGTGCAGAATTCACAGCCTGTGCATGTAATTCTGCTATCCATGGTGCTGAAATTTGGACGGCAAAGACTTCCGAGCATGCTTTGTTGAAGAAAATCGGATCCGGGAAACGATCCGATTTTTTCCCGGATCCAACACCCATAGACTTCCATTTACGGGCGCCGGATCGCCCCGGATTCGGTTCTGTTCAATTTTTGCACCGGAGCCAATAAATGATGCAGGCTCCGGTTATGGGGACGGGGAAAAAACGGACAAAACGGGATCAGGCACAAAATACACAAAACCGGATGACCAAATAGGACCAATCTGGCACCATAGGAATACATTAGAGGCAAAGCCGGACACAACCTGATGCTGAAAACCGTGGTGTGAAGCCAGCCGTACTTTTCACCTAGAGCTGATAACAGCTGATCCATGGGGGTCCAACAATTGGCAATTGGTAAGCATAGTAAGGATAGCTGATATAGAATAATAAGGATATAAAGGATGGAGATTATTTATACATATTATATATTAGCCTTATTATCTTACATATATATATATATGTATAAGGGCCACGTCACACACACAGATAATTGTGCAGATATTGTTTGCAGATCTCTGGTTGCAGTGAAATCATGGACACATTGTTACATTTGTACACAGCCACAAAATGGAGCAATGTGTCCATGACTTCACTGCAACCAGAGATCTGCAAACAATAGCTGCACAGATATCTGTGTGCGTGACGTGGCCCTAAGATAATAAGGCTAATAAGGATATATATATATATACAGTTAGGGCCAGAAATATTTGGACAGTAACACAATTTTCACGAGTTGAGCTCTGCATGCCACCACATTGGATTTGAAATGAAACCTCTACAACAGAATTCAAGTGCAGATTGTAACGTTTAATTTGAAGGGTTGAACACAAATATCTGATAGAAAATGTAGGAATTGTACACATTTCTTTACAAACACTCCACATTTTAAGAGGTCAAAAGTAATTGGACAAATAAACATAACCCAAACAAAATATTTTTTTTTCAATATTTTGTTGCGAATCCTTTGGAGGCAATCACTGCCTTAAGTCTGGAACCCATGGACATCACCAAACGCTGGGTTTCCTCCTTCTTAATGCTTTGCCAGGCCTTTACAGCCGCAGCCTTCAGGTCTTGCTTGTTTGTGGGTCTTTCCGTCTTAAGTCTGGATTTGAGCAAGTGAAATGCATGCTCAATTGGGTTAAGATCTGGTGATTGACTTGGCCATTGCAGAATGTTCCACTTTTTTGCACTCATGAACTCCTGGGTAGCTTTGGCTGTATGCTTGGGTCATTGTCCATCTGTACTATGAAGCACCGTCCAATCAACTTTGCAGCATTTGGCTGAATCTGGGCTGAAAGTATATCCCGGTACACTTCAGAATTCATCCGGCTACTCTTGTCTGCTGTTATGTCACCAATAAACACAAGTGACCCAGTGCCATTGAAAGCCATGCATGCCCATGCCATCACGTTGCCTCCACCATGTTTTACAGAGGATGTGGTGTGCCTTGGATCATGTGCCGTTCCCTTTCTTCTCCAAACTTTTTTCTTCCCATCATTCTGGTACAGGTTGATCTTTGTCTCATCTGTCCATAGAATACTTTTCCAGAACTGAGCTGGCTTCTTGAGGTGTTTTTCAGCAAATTTAACTCTGGCCTGTCTATTTTTGGAATTGATGAATGGTTTGTATCTAGATGTGAACCCTTTGTATTTACTGTCATGGAGTCTTCTCTTTACTGTTGACTTAGAGACAGATACACCTACTTCACTGAGAGTGTTCTGGACTTCAGTTGATGTTGTGAACGGGTTCTTCTTCACCAAATAAAGTATGCGGTGATCATCCACCACTGTTGTCATCCGTGGACGCCCAGGCCTTTTAGAGTTCCCAGACTCACCAGTCAATTCCTTTTTTCTCAGAATGTACCCAACTGTTGATTATGCTACTCCAAGCATGTCTGCTATCTCTCTGATGGATTTTTTCTTTTTTTTCAGCCTCAGGATGTTCTGCTTCACCTCAATTGAGAGTTCCTTTGACTGCATGTTGTCTGGTCACAGCAACAGCTTCCAAATGCAAAACCACACACCTGAAATCCACCCCTGACCTTTTAACTACTTCATTGATTACAGGTTAACGAGGGAGACGCCTTCAGAGTTAATTGCAGCCCTTAGAGTCCATTGTCCAATTACTTTTGGTCCCTTGAAAAAGAGGAGGCTATGCATTACAGAGCTATGATTCCTAAACCCTTTCTCCGATTTGGATGTAGAAACTCTCATATTGCAGCTGGGAGTGTGCACTTTCAGCCCATATTATATATATAATTGTATTTCTGAACATGTTTTTGTAAACAGCTAAAATAACAAAACTTGTGTCACTGTCCAAATATTTCTGGCCCTAACTGTATATATATATATATATATATATACATGTATATATATATATATATATATATATATATATATGTATATTTGAAAAAATGAACGGCAGCACTTCCTTGAGAAAAACAAATGTGGATTTTATTCACCCAGGGCTTAGGCAATCATGTGCCTAAGCCCTGGCTTACCCTGGGCTAGTCCTAGCTAGTGATTGGTCAAGCAAGACTCTAGTCTTACTTCTACAATAAGACAACAAAGGGAGAGAGACAGACGGGAATCAAACAACAAAATGGAACTCCACAGTTTAGACAAGGACAACTTCTCCTGGGAGGTCAGCATTGAGGAACTATAACTGGCATATGGGAAAGTAAGGAGTGAGTTTAAATAATGAAAGTGGGTGGCAGCAAGGGTCAGTAGCTGATATTTGAGCTTTATGGAATCTCAGAAGGATCTAAAAGGAACTCTTAACTGCTTTAACACCAAATAAAAAAAAATCTGCTTCACTCATTTTAATTGCCAAGTGGATTCCTGTGATCTGCTCATCGCCAAGACCTTCTAATCCGAGATCTCTAAAGGGTCTCTTCTGGACCCTACTCACTCGTGACACCAATAGGACTCTTGGTTATAAGTTATTTCCAAAGGACATTGAATGTACAAACTGTATACAGTAAGGTCCTAACTCGTATATATGGACTTAATAAAACAGAAAACAAAGAATCCGTGTGTCATGTACCATGTCCTGGCTTACCCTGGGCTAGTCCTAGCTAGTGATTGGTGAAGCAAGACTCTAGTCTTACTTCTACAATAAGACAACAAAGGGAGAGAGACAGACTGGAATCAAACAACAAAATGGAACTCCACAGTTTAGACAAGGACAACTTCTCCTGGGAGGTCAGCATTGAGGAACTATAACTGGCATAAGGGAAAGTAAGGAGTGAGTTTAAATAATGAAAGTTATAACTCTTGGTTATAAGTTATTTCCAAAGGACATTGAATGTACAAACTGTGTACAGTAAGGTCCTAACTCGTATATATGGACTTAATAAAACAGAAAACAAAGAATCCGTGTGTCATGTACCATGTCCTGGCTTACCCTGGGCTAGTCCTAGCTAGTGATTGGTGAAGCAAGACTCTAGTCTTACTTCTACAATAAGACAACAAAGGGAGAGAGACAGACTGGAATCAAACAACAAAATGGAACTCCACAGTTTAGACAAGGACAACTTCTCCTGGGAGGTCAGCATTGAGGAACTATAACTGGCATAAGGGAAAGTAAGGAGTGAGTTTAAATAATGAAAGTTATAACTCTTGGTTATAAGTTATTTCCAAAGGACATTGAATGTACAAACTGTGTACAGTAAGGTCCTAACTCGTATATATGGACTTAATAAAACAGAAAACAAAGAATCCGTGTGTCATGTACCATGTCCTGGCTTACCCTGGGCTAGTCCTAGCTAGTGATTGGTGAAGCAAGACTCTAGTCTTACTTCTACAATAAGACAACAAAGGGAGAGAGACAGACTGGAATCAAACAACAAAATGGAACTCCACAGTTTAGACAAGGACAACTTCTCCTGGGAGGTCAGCATTGAGGAACTATAACTGGCATAAGGGAAAGTAAGGAGTGAGTTTAAATAATGAAAGTTATAACTCTTGGTTATAAGTTATTTCCAAAGGACATTGAATGTACAAACTGTGTACAGTAAGGTCCTAACTCGTATATATGGACTTAATAAAACAGAAAACAAAGAATCCGTGTGTCATGTACCATGTCCTGGCTTACCCTGGGCTAGTCCTAGCTAGTGATTGGTGAAGCAAGACTCTAGTCTTACTTCTACAATAAGACAACAAAGGGAGAGAGACAGACTGGAATCAAACAACAAAATGGAACTCCACAGTTTAGACAAGGACAACTTCTCCTGGGAGGTCAGCATTGAGGAACTATAACTGGCATAAGGGAAAGTAAGGAGTGAGTTTAAATAATGAAAGTTATAACTCTTGGTTATAAGTTATTTCCAAAGGACATTGAATGTACAAACTGTGTACAGTAAGGTCCTAACTCGTATATATGGACTTAATAAAACAGCTTTTTGTTGGAAGGGTTAAAGAACAGAAAACAAAGAATCCGTGTGTCATGTACCATGTCCTGGACATAGCATGGTGTGTAGGCTCTTCTTTGGTTGTTTCTTCAGTTTTTATCTGAAATTGGCGGTAGATGAGGATTTCCCATAAAGATGAGGATGTAATTACCGTACATTGTATTTACAGCAAAATACAAAAAAGAAATTGTGATGCTAGACCTAATTATAGAGGAGTCTGTGCTCCAAAAATAAGGAAGGAAATGAAGGTATTTTGCTTTGCAGTGTCCATATAGTAAATGATTTCCTTAAAGTGACATTTTTGTTCTCTAGAGAAATAGGGCAAAGACTGCAGAATTTCTATGGTATATTAGAAAATACTACTATACTTTTACTGTGTCGGATTCTCTGTGTCAAAGTAGAAATTAATGTTTTTTATTTAATTTATTTTTTTATTTCATCATACTTTTTTACTTTTTCGTTTTCATGGCTGAAATAGTGATTGCCAACCTGTACTCCAGGCATACAGACAGCGCGTGCCCTATACAGTGTGAATATTCACAAGTCTCCGGTCAAAGACTGACTGCTGACTTGTACCCCAAGGCCAGACAATCCCTTTAAACCTTGTCTCAGTGTCAGCCATTACTTACCCAAAATGTCCATAAACAACTCACAAAATGCCCACTTTTTGGTTGAGTTTGCATAAACCCCTACCCTTTATTGGTTCACACCATTTGCTTGACATCATTAAAGTATCAGGACTGTTAGTATATATATATTTGGATCAACCATGAACAAGATAGGGGCACACTATACAAACAAGTGCTAGGAAATTTTGTGACTAGTAGTCATTAACCTGGCAAACATCATGATATGAACAATAAGTGTACTGTCATGAACAGACTAGGGGATGTCCGGTGCACGGCGCAACACTGAGGTACATTGGGATATAAAGGGAGAAAACACTGATGATACTGAATGGGGGATGTGACACCTCCTGAAACTAACCTGTCTCTGGCCCCTAAGCTCCCCTAACGTTCCTAAGCATGTCCTTCCCTCGACCGACATCATGTGATTAGTCCCTGATCTGTCCCTCCACTCACCCTGTCTAGTGCGAAGACCAGTGAGTGCACTAGACTTCACCTCTAATGTAGTGCAACACAGAGGAAGGTAAACAGACAGGGCAAAATAGACAATAAAGTATATAAAACCAACTTGACTTTTGCAGCCAGTGCCAAGGACTGCAGTCAACAGGGCTCCAGCAGCCTCAGCAGGCTTGCTTCCTTCCTCCATGGAGGTCAGTAAAGAAAGAATCTATTACCGGCAATAGGAGATTGCTCATTTAACTATTTAAAGGGAATGGGTGTGGTCATAAACTGGCAGCATCTGAGATGGAACTGACCTGCAACTATCAACAAGAAAGGAATCATTAATTGTAGCTGAGCCAATAGAAAGCAAATACATTTAAAATCCTGAGTTTCACAACACTGTGAAGCTCAAATTCCAGAGCTGCCACCAGTCTCCCAAGTACAGGAGACAGTTGTGACATGTACAGCTTATTTTACTGTTTTGCAAATGGAGTCCGTGGAGCCTTGTTTAAGAGTCTCAAACACGGGACTAGCCAGATATCCCTCCAGAGAAGGACCTAGCCCTGGGGTGACTCCTTGAGGAGACCACCATAACCACCATATTAAGGGGCCCTTCCAGTCACTATCCCGCTCAGTTACGAGCTTAAAGATATGACAAGGGAATTACCACTGGCTAGTCCCGTGTTTGAGACTCTTAAACGAGGCTCCACGGACACCATTTGCATATTCAAATTCCCAGGGGGCAATGCATCATGGATTTCACTGTGTTTGAGCGCTTTAGCCGGCTGCCCGCAGTGTTTTCTTTGACTGGTCTCCCTAAGATCAGTGAGAGCTTTGTGATCTTTTACTGGTTTGACTTGTGGGATCCTGAAGACTGGACTCCTTTAATAAAACACTGAGGAACCTTTTAACTGTTTGCACCAATGACTGCCTTATGTACAGAGTAAGAGTCTACTTTTGCGCATAAAACACCCTGCTAGATGGAAAATGATTAAGAACATTAAGTCTGGAAACACACTGTCCGAGTGACATGCGAGTTACTCGCACGAGTCTCGGATCATACACCCAGGATGGCCTCCCCCTCTCTGGACGGGAGCAGTGGAGCTACATAGAAAAATATACCACTGACGGTATCCCGTCCAAAGAGGCAGGGGTCGTGCCGGGTGACTGATCTGAGACTCGTGTGACTAACTCGCAAATCACTCAGACTGTGTGTTTCCAGCCTAGAGGGAAAACAAGGAAGGGTTGAGCTCAACATGCCATAGGGATAATAGCTTTACAACGATCTCCTGGAAGGGTTCCAAATTCAGCTTCCGATGAACAGCGCAAACATAGAACAGGAGAAAAGAAGAATTGCCGGCACATCCATCCCAATAACAGCGAGACTTCATTAGAAATCCATAATTGTATTGCTATTTATATCACCATCTACGGACCAGACACCTAAGACTCTAAGGCTGGATACTCATCATTCTTTATCCTTTTTTGTTCTAATATCACAGGTCTGCAAAAAAATTTTTTTTCAAGATATGTTTTGGTTATTCCACATAATCTCTATGTTTTTGGGTTCGCTAAATCCAAAAATGACCTCTGTTTTGTCATAGGGCATCACGTTTTCTGACAATTTAAATAAGGTAGATCTTTTGGTACAGTTCTCTGTATCCTGATCAAGTAGTAAGATACAAAGTTTCTCAGAGGACATTTTTTTCACCAACTTTGAGCACTCTCAGCTGCCAACTCTTCTTGGTCCAGTGATTTTGTCAGTCTCGATTGTCCAATAGACACAGAAAACAAGGGTATTTGATATACCCAGTTTGTTGCCCGAGCAGCATGCACAAGACTTTCAAATCCCTTTACAACTTGACAACCATGGTCTTTACATTTAAGTTCATGAAGAACCAATTTCAAGTTTTCTTAGGTTTCCTTGAGGTGTACGGAATGATCTACAGGGATGGAAGCATAAAAACCGCCGTTGTGGAGTAAAACCCCTTTGAGACTTCTTTTTGAAGAATCTGTAAGAAGACGCCATTGCGCTGAATCATGTTGGATTTTGAATTGACCCATCAAATCACATCGATACAATAAACCATCTTGTCTTCCTGGGCAAAGTAAGAGATGAGCTCTTTTCGCAATGTCTGAGCCATTAAAAAGACTCTCCTGGCAACAATAAATTCCTACTTTTGGGCTTTGATCCGAATAACTCAGCGGAATCTTTGGGAAAATTGAAGTCTCTTACCAAATAATTCATCTTCTCCTGGGAAAACAATTTTGGTCTTATATCATCTTCAAAGTCAGAACTTGATTCATCATCTGGTTCAGGTATGACTCCACCTTCATCGGAGCTTGTTATTTCTTTCAAGGTGTCAGGGGCTTAGGCTACTGATATATCTGTGCCATGGGAGATAGGACGAATTGCTGAGTGAAGACTGGGGTATGAAATGGAATGCTTACATTTTGAATCATACCCTTTAACATCGCTTGAATAAAAATAACAATCGTCACCGGTGGCGGGCTGGCGCATCTAATACCGGGTGGCAGAATTGTCCTGCCAGCCCGAGGTGAGGAGCGGAGGGGGGGTTTGGGGGGTTTTGGTGCTAGCAGAGTATGAGGAACCAGGGGAGGGGCGGATGCTAGCAGAGTATGAGGAGTGGGGGGGTTGTTAGCAGAGTATGAGGAGCAGGGGGGGGTGCTAACAGAGTATGAGGAGCGGGGGGGAAGTTTTGGGGTGAATGGTGTCGGAGGGTGCTAACAGAGTGCTCGGCAGCCACTTACCACAGTGCCCGGCGTGAAGGCTGCTGTGAGATTAGTGGCCGCAAACCAGAGGCGGCCCATTTCTTTATGGGGGCGGCCCTGGAAGAGGCCATTATCACCAGCCTGGGGGGCACTTGCCCCCCTGCAACCTGGGCCAGTCTGCCCCTGATCGTCACTATGGTTCTTTTGCTTTTGCCATACCATAGGAATCCCATGGAAACGGAAAGCTTTTTCTTACCCTTGAACCAATTTTGGAGGTCCTCAACACACTATTTGCACTTCCCTGGACCTGTGGTATATCCGACCTGTCCCTGCATGGTCGGACACATACATTACGCAGGGGCACATTTAGTAGAATATTGTGGGATAGGAACATTTTTTTAAGACATCCGGTTGTGGAACTTATTTTTATTCTAAGATCTATTAATTAAAATATACAATTGTTCATGGCACAACCCCCTTAAGCAGTGAAGAGAAAAAAAGGTTTTTACGCTTTCAACTGTATGAGATTACTCAATTCTTTCCTCTGTCCATTCTTACAGTGCAGCTGTCTGTATCAAGTTATAACACCCAAATCCGGATGATGTAACTATACGAATTAAAGGTAGAGAAGGAATAAGAAGGCAGGTCCACTTGTATTCCATATTGCTTATTATTTTTAGTCTATTAGGGTATTAAACGCCTTCTATGGTGCTGGAGAAGGATGTTATCAATATCATGGATGGCAAGAAGAACAAACACATCAATTTTAGAACAAATCAAGCTGGATACAGTATATCACTCAAAGCAAGGATCACAAAGCTACCACTTGCCTACTTTGAGCCCATCATACTAGAGAAGGACATCATGGTAGGAAGAATAGAAGGTGCAAGGTGAAGAGGAAGATTGGCAACCTGATGGCTTGATACTATCAAGAAAAAGTAGGAGAAGGCTCCAGTAGACCTATCTAGGCTGCACAAGATTGATCTTCCTACAGAGCGATCATCTAGCTAGTCACCATGGCTCGTGATCGAGCTGAAGGCCGGTAAATGAATCAGCTCACATTTAAAGGGGTTATCTCAGAACGATTTGAGATCTCTTTCAAGCAACCAGGGAACATGTAGTATTTACATAATGGCTTCACAAAGTAGCTTTTCTTTCTGGCTATTAGGGTATACAGATAGGAGCTTTCTTCACAAGACAACACTTGTATCACTGGTTGTTGTGTCGGTACATTGGTTTTAATGAATTGAAGAAGTAATTAGTATATCAATATATTACATAATTACTTGATTTTCAGTTCCCAATATGAACCTAAATGTTACATGAAGTTGTCCAATGTCCTTGGAAATCCACAGTTTTAAGAACTAAAGAAAAGCAACTTTTCATCTGATTTACGACGTTAATAGCTATGATACCATTACCTCGAGTACAGCATCAAATTTGGGACGGATATTTATTGAAAACAGTAAATATTTGCTAGTTTATTTAGATGACCGATAAGATACGGTACTACTTCTGTGGGGTCAGGACATTTTCCTTAATGGTGTGAACATTCTTACATAGAGTCATAAGCAGCATTTTTTGCATTCTTTCATTTTCAGTATACAAGCCAAAGAAATTATTGACATAACAACTTCATCTTATATGGTATTCTAAAATGATTAGGAATAACAATTATTAAATAAAATTTAACTCTATGAGATCAAATGGTGCCAAACAGTACCGTCATGGCCAAAAGTTTTGAGAATGACACCAAAATGATATTTTCCCATGATCTGCTGCCCTCTGGTTTTTATTTGTGTTTGTCTGATGTTTATATCACATACAGAAATATAATTGCAATCATATTATGATACCAAAAGGTTATATTGACAGTTAGAATGAGTTAATGCAGCTAGTGAATATTTGCAGTGTTGACCCTTCTTCTTCAGGACCTCTGCAATTCTCCCTGGCTGCTCTCAATCAACTTCTGGACCAAATCCTGACTGATTGCGTCCATTCTTGCATAATCAATGCTTGCATTTTGGCAGAATTTGTGGTTTTTGTTTGTCCACCCGTCTCTTGATGATTGACCACAAGTTCTCAATGGGATTAAGATCTGGGGAGTTTCCAGGCCATGGACCCAAAATCTCTATGTTTTGTTCCCTGAGCCATTTAGTTATCACCTTTGCTTTATGGCAAGGTGCTCCATCATGCTGGAAAAGGCATTGTTGGGCGCCAAACTGCTCTTGGACGGTTGGAAGAAGTTGCTCTTGGAGGACATTCTGGTACCATTCTTTATTTATGGCTGTGTTTTTAGGCAAGACTGTGAGTGAGCCGATTCCTTGGCTGAGAAGCAACCCCACACATGAATGGTTTCAGGATGCTTTATAGTTGGCATGAGACAAGACTGGTGGTAGCGCTCACCTCTTCTTCTCTGAATAAGCTGTTTTCCAGATGTCCCAAACAATCGAAAAGGGGATTCATCAGAGAAAATGACTTTACCCCAGTGCTCAGCAGTCCACTCCCTGTACCTTTCCCCAGTCCTCAGCAGTCCACTCCCTGTACGTTTCCCCCAGTCCTCAGCAGTCCACTCCCTGTACGTTTCCCCAGTCCTCAGCAGTCCACTCCCTGTACCTTTTGCAGAATATCAGTCGGTCCCTGATGTTTTTCTGGAGAGAAGTGGCTTCTTTGCTGTCCTCCTTGAAAACCAGGCCTTGCTCAAAGAGTCTCCGCCTCACAGTGCGTGCAGAAGCACTCACACCAGCCTGCTGTCATTCCTGAGCAAGCTCGGCACTGCTGCTAGTCCGATCCCGCAGCTGAAACAGTTTTAAGATACGGTCCTGGCGCTTGCTGGTCTTTCTTGGGCGCCCTGGAGCCTTTTTGACAACAATGGAAGCTCTCTCCTTGATGATGCGATAGATTGTTGACTGAGGTGCAATCTTTCTAGCTGCGATACTCTTCCTGTTAGGCCATTTTTGTGCAGTGCAATGATGGCTGCACGTGTTTCTTTAGAGATAACCATGGTTAACTGAAGAGAAAAAAATGATACCAAGCACCAGCCTCCTTTTAAAGTGTCCAGTGGTGTCATTCTTACTTAATCATGACTGATTGTTCGCCAGCCATGTCCTCATCAACACCCACACCTGTGTTAATGGAACAATCACTAAAAACGATGTTAGCTGCTCCTTTTAAGGCAGGACTGCAATGATGTTGAAATGTGTTTTGGGGGTTAAAGTTCATTTTCTAGGCAAATATTGACTTAGCAAGTAATTGCTGTTAAGCTGATCACTCTTTATGACATTCTGGAGTATATGCAAATAGCCATTAGAAAAACTGAAGCAGTAGACTTTGTTAAAATTAATATTTGTATCATTCTCAAAACTTTTGGCCATGACTGTATGTGAGTGCTTCTGAGGATCAGAGTTATTTTTCCTTACTTGCTCGTTGGACACAACTCTAGGGCCGCTGCAGACCTTGGTTACACGTTTATACCACGTAGGCTGAACACAGTAGCACGAGCAACATGGAGCCTGATGTTGTTATTTTGAAGAATGACTTCTGGGACACTTTGTAGAAATGACTCCACGGCTGGTTCTTCGGCCATGTCAATATATTGCTGAGCCATTAGTGTACCTGGAAGCGTAGTACTAATACCTGGATAATATACATTAATGTCACTTCCCAAACTATAGGCTCAATAATATGGCCGGTGTGACAGTTCCTCGTACCAACATGGGCTCGTCAAATTCAAAGAATGGCATGTAGTGATCCATTATTAACTGCAAGTGAATTTGGATCATAGAATCATAGAATGGTAGAGTTGGAAGGGACCTCCTGGATCATCTGGGGCAACTAAAGCAGGATTCACTAAGTCATCTCAGACAGATGTCTGTCCAGCCTATGTGTGAAGACTTCCATTGAAGGAGAACTCACCACCTCTCATGGCTGCCTGTTCCACTCGTTGATCGCCCTCACTGTCAAAAAGTGTTTTCTAATATCTAATCTGTGTCTCCTCCCATTCAGTTTCATCCTATTTCTTCTAGTCTTTCCATGTCTAAATGAGAATAAAGCTGATCCCTCTACAGTGTGACAGCCCGTGGGATATTTGTAGACAGCTATTAAGTCTCCTCTCAACCTGCTTTTTTGCAAATGAAACATTTCCAAATCCTGTAACTGTTCCTCATAGGGCATGGTTTACAGACTGGTCACCATTCTGGTCCCTCTTCTCTGAACTAGATCCAGTTTGTTAATGGATTTTTTACATTATGGTGTCCAGAACTGGACACAGTATTCCACATGAGGTTTGACCAAAGAGAATTAGAGGGCGATAATGATTGTCACGTCATCTGGACTGCATGCTTCTGTTAATGCATCACAGAATTGTGTTTGCCTTTTTGCTGCTGCATCACACTGCTGACTCCTGTTCAGCCTGTGATCTATTAGTATACCCGTCTTTTTCACACGTGCTGTTGCTTAGCTAACCCTCCCATTCTGTATATGCTTTTTCATTTCTCTTGCCCAGATGTAGGACTTTGTATTTCTCCCTGTTATAAACCATTCTGTTAGTTGCGGCCACTGTCCAGTTTGTTTAGATCTCTTTGTATCCTCTTTTTCTTCTCTCGTATTAGCTATTAGAGAATGGTGTTGCTAACATGACAATGGCTGACTACATATTACAAGATCTACATTTTGTATTCAGTCATAGCAACCGTATCTCATCTTCCATTTTATTTTACCAAAAAGGGAATAATTGTCAGTATTTACAAAGTTTGGACTCTACGAAGTTTTCCACAATTTGCTAGATAATGGTGAAACTTTTGATTTGTGCTAAGCCAACTCCAGGCAAAATGACAAAGGTGCAGATGAAAGATCTTGTAAAACCTGACTAACCATGTCAACTATGGGTACCTTTACACACCGCTACTAGATGGTGGCTACAACCGGGTACTTCACGTGCACGAGCACGCACAAACGGTTGCAAACGGTAATTGCACCACCTTTACACGCCGCAACAAGCTGCGCTACAGTTAGGTTACATCTATCGCTAGATACACCGCCGGGTGTCTCAAGTTACCTTCTGCCGAGCACCTTACCTCATTTACACACCGCTACAACAAGCTAATATGGGCGGACCTGGTGCAGCAGGGACAACACATAGGCGTGCCACAATGTGGATTACGAGACGTCCGTACGCTGATAGGACAAAGTAAGAACATCATGATTGGGCAGGCATCGCAGGAGGCTGATTAATATATGACGCTCGAGCAATTGTGTAGTGTGACTGGTCAGCTCCTTAAATATGCCGCCCTATGCAGCGACTACCAATCGTAACGCAGGAGCTTCCTCCAATGATCGCTGAAGGGGGGGTGGTTTCCCGGAGGCTGTGTCACGCCCCAGGTACATACCAGGTACATAGCATGGTGTAGTGACACCCCTTCTGTTCCTTCTTTACACGCCGATACAGGTCGCTACAATCGCCTGGGTAGCCACCTGTTTCAGGGCAGTGCTCGGAAACAGGTGCCGCTACTGGCGGGTGGCTACAACCGTCTTCACACGCCGCTACCACGGGTTGAATTGGCGGTGCAAGATACATTTCCCTCATGTACCCGGTTGTAGCCACCATCCAGTAGCGGCGTGTAAAGGTACCCTATGAGTAGACCATATTCAGCTAACATACATGCGGTGTCTAAGATCGTCTTGGTCTATGTGGACATGTTCTCCTGTTGAGTATAGGCCTGCCCTGTTGCTAAAGGGAAAGCTGGGGAACTCGTTTTTTAATGACACGAGTTGTACTATTGATTGTACTATTGATTGACTCCATCCATTTTATTGTAATCTATTAGAAAGTAGGAACATAATTCTGATGGGGTCTGACTGCTGCGACCCGCAACAATGAGCCGAATGTGGAAATATTATTTCTTCACCAATTAAAATAAAACATCAGCCCTTGTCCTTTTCAGTAGTGACAATTATTTGAGGCTTGCACGTTGGTTAGAAAGCGTACTACAAATATGAAGATGATGATATTTATCTCTACGTATTTGTTGTGGGTTCAGCAGCTTTAATATGTAATCTGGAGAAAAATCTGTATATTAAGGTTTAACTGAACTATAAGAGATCGGTCTCAGATTATAAGGCTCAGTTTTACGTATGTGCGCCATTAGTGTTTTTCACTAACACATGATATTTTATCGGGTTAGTTACATGTAATTTGTTTGCAAAAAAAATCACAAACAGCTCATTGATGCCGCATTGATGCATCCATTTACTGCCCAGTTTTCACTGACTGGTTGTTGGGAGAAGCTTCGAAAATAAGTTTGTTTTTTTATATGAGAGAAATTGATAATGCCTTGATGAAAAAACTAACACTGACCAAAAACTGGTGAAAATTATTTTAACAAGAATGTGGCACACCCCTCCAGGGCCTTAGGATACTCGGAACTGGGCTTTCTTGAGGCTTCGTCACGGGGATCACAGGGACCGAGACCCGACTCCGTGACCCTGGAGGTGTCATTAAAAGTTCCGTGCGGTTGGCTTTCTCTCTTAGGGATAGGGATCTGGCGTGGAGGGATCATTCTGGGCAGGGATAACTGGACCTGGTGATACTTGCTAATTTACACGTGACGCCACCCGCAGGTGGCAGCTATTGATGGCTGCTGCTGCTCAACAGTCTTCCTAGGGGTCGATGGTTGGGATGCAGCAATGTTCTTAAGCCCTCTATGGGTAGGGATGACCCTAAGGTGGCCAAAGGTACCTGAGTGAGTTGGTAGTTGTGTTTCTTTAGACGTGTTAAGAAAGTTCACAGACACAGTGGGTTGCAGTCTTCAGGTCTTTTACTCACAGTCTTTGTGTAGCAGCCTGCTGAGCACTGGGTTCTCGGAGGCAGGGATCCAGCTACTCACTGGTAGTGGGATGGTACGTAACCGGCATCCCTTCTCTGTCCTTTCCAGGTCATCTCACACAGCGCTTGTGTGGCGCCCCTGCGGCTAGGCGCCACAGAGTAGTATTGCATTTATTATTTATGGGTAATATTATTTTGTAAGTTGCTGGTTTAGGATTTAAATCTTATGGAGTCTATTTTTACACTCACTTAGGACCGCACCACTTACAGTAGGGGGAACTGGTAATATAGTAGGTTCCACAGGTGGGAGCGGAGCTTAGGATAGAGGTAGAGTGACAGTTGGGAATTTACCTCAGTCGGTGCTGGAAGGCAGACAGAGTGGTCAAGCCTGGCAGCCCAGCTGAGTGGAGGGTACCCCATCTTTATGTGGGGGCCCAGGACAGATGGCAACGGACCAGAACTGGTAGGAGCCAGCTGGTCATGTTGAGGGGACACCGGTGACACGGACTACCGAGGCAGCCAGGAGTTCAACCCTGACTGCAAAGCCGACGAGCTGCAGGCCCAACAGAACCGGGTTGCTGACAGCACCACAAAGGTACCTCTCCCCTCAGGACTGAAAACCGGTTCAGGACACTAGGAGAAATAAAAAGGGACAGACATTTACTGCGGTGCTGGAGGGGAACTTTTTATTCTCGGGTTGCCCTGTCCAGACCGGGTAGTGGACAGACCTTATCTCCTAGAAACAGACCGTAGGACTGGCGGGGGAGCTCTTCAAAGGTGGTAAAGACTGGAAGATCTAGATAAAGTAGAAACCCTGAAAGACAGAGAGAGAACATCTAAAGACTCCTTAAGAGAAATCCTGAGTTGGTAACAACACCCTAAACCAAATTGTACCGTGTTTTGTTATACCATCAGCCGGTACCGAGTAAAGCAAAGTTAAACTAGAACTGGTTTCTGTTATTCTTCCTGCCGCAGCTCAAAGGACTTAACATCATCAACATCAACAGCAGAGGGGTAAAAACTGCACCACCATTTACCATCACTGTCCTCCCTCACCGTCTCACCATCATAGCTGCCCTGAGGTAAAGCTCCACCTGTGGGGAGCTGTACCACACACTGCTGCCCTCTCCATCACCTCAGTGGCCGGCTGGCAGCGCCGGTACCATCTTACCGGACTCTACAGGTGGCGTCACGTTCCCTGTAAATAACCCCTTTTAACCCCCACCGTTTACCATCAACATCTGGTATAATTGATCACCAGGGCACGGCACCGGGGTCCCGACCATCCGTGACTCCCCACACAGTAGCCCCGGTGTCCGAGTCCCTCACCCACCCCAGCTCTGGTTGAATCAAATGCCTCTCCCATCCTGCCTTGCGCCTCACCACACAGAGCTCTGAGCCAGTGTCTGTAGGCTTTCCTTAGGGGTTCCCCTGCAGTGTCTCCCTTAGCCCTATGGTTACCACCTTTTCAGCAGATGTGTGCAGTTGTCGACTGTGTCACCTTGGAAGTGCCACAGCCTCCAGGTTGCTAGCTGAGCCTGGTCTTCTCCACTAGTCTTTTTGGTACCCGGCGGCCTAGTCCCTCCACTTGCCTGCGCTTGACAATGGATACGAGTCCCACGTGTGGATTGCTCACTTCTCGTGCCTCTGGGACCCCTTCTTCCTCCCGAAGCCACTTGGGTGATGTTCTGCTCTAGGGTTCGGCCTTATGACGAGCTCCCACTTGCTCCAGTCCTCTAGACACGTCTCAGGCGTATATTCTCTAGCTGCCCTCCAACTCGACCTTGGTGTTCAATTGCCTCTCCTCAGCTGTTCTCTGTTCTACCACCTCTCCACAGCTGGTCACTCTCTCTGTTAACTGTCTTTCTTCTCACTGTCATCTCCTGCATACTAGATATTTCTTTCTCTTTGTATACCCTTTGTCACGTGTCCCACGTCCTCTACATTTGTTCTTTCTGACCTCACTCCTCCCAAAGTGCTCCCTCTAACTACATCCTTCACCACCCAACCCCAATTGTTTCTAGTGTGATCTGGGTATCCCAGTACCGGTCTATACCCCCTTTACCAGTGAGTGAGATACTACACCCTAACAGGGGTGCAGTACCTATGTGGCGACTGGATCCGCAGGGGCACCAAAAACGAAGCTGGTGTGTAAATTTGGTCAACAGATCACTTTATATACAGTATGTAAATTAATTTTTTATTCTAAGTACTTCTTGCCAACTTTACCCATTGGCATCTATCCTGAATTTGCGTTACTGCCTCAACCATTATAAGGCTGTGTTTACACTTTTAAAGGGAACCTGTCATCCCCCAGGTCCTATTAAGCTAAAAGAGCCATCTTCAGCAGCACTTAGGGTGCCGTTACACACAGCGATGTTCCAGCAATCCCGACAACGACCAAGATCGCTGGAACATCGCTGTGTGGTCACTGGGGAGCTGTCAAACAGGCAGATCTCCTCAGCGACCACGGAGCCAACCTCCACATCGCTGGGTAAGTGGGAGGACACCATGATAAACAGCGAGTATCTAGGCAGTCGTGCTGCTTAGTTACCCAGTGTTTATCATGGTTACCAGCGTGCTTCTGCTTAGCGCAGCCTGTAAGCGGGAGGCCGCTGGTAACCATGATAAACACCGGGTATCTAGGCAGCATGTGCTACTTAGTTACCTGGTGTTTATCATGGTTACCAGCCTGTGAGGTTGCTGATCGCTGTTTTCTCGCTGTCACACGCAGCAATGCGTGCTGACCAGCGGAAAACCGAGGACCGAAAAATGGTCCTGAAGGATGTGCAGCGATCAGCGACCTCACAGCAGGGGCCTGATCGCTGCTACATGTCACACACAGCGATATCGCTAGCGAGGTCACTGATTTCAGCAATATCGCTAGCGATATCGCTGTGTGTGACGTAACCCTTAGGCTGCATTTAGTGAAGGTGGATCTGATGCCTATACCCCCCAGGGACACAGAAATAATGACTTTGTAAGTTATTAGTTTAGGTCCGAGAGGTATACTCTCCTTCCTGGATCAAAACGCCAACCTGCTGTTACCCACTTCTTTTGTGCTGTAAGGGACCCGCTTTCTGTGTGCCTTCGGAGCGGTGGTGTTGGCGCCTACACGATCTGTCAGCTCTCGGGCTTCTCTGTCAGGTATTCCAAGAGCTGAGGTCACGTGATACACGCAGTCCCAGATCGTGCCCTGTGTGGGCTTTTGCTGCATGCAGACTGCAGGGCTGGGAGTCTAGTGAGGGAAAAATCTTCGCCAGACTCCCAGCCTCGCAGTCTGAATGCAGCATAACACACCAGAGTGGGATCTGGGGCTGCATGTATCATGTGACCTCAGCTCTCGGAATAGCTGATGGAGAAGTCCAAAAGCTGAGAGATCGCGCAGGCGTCAATACCGTCGCTCCAAAGGCACACAGGAGGCGGGTCCCGGACAGCACAGAAGGAGGGGGTAACAGCAGGCATTAAGATCCAGGGAGCAGAGTATACCTCCCAGACCTAAACTAATAACTTACAAAGCCATTATGTCAGTGTCTCTGGGGGGCATAGACATAGGAGACACCTTCGCAAAATGCAGCCTAAGCGCTGCTGAAGGTGGCTCATTTATCTTAATAGGCCTGGATGGGGGAGGGGACAACAGGTTAACTTTAAGCACATCGACCCTGTGCCAATGTGATCTTTGTCCTGGGAAATGGTAAAATATCTTAATCTTTCAAGAAAACAGTGCGCAGGTGCGATCCTGAGAAGCCTCTGCGCAGGCTTGCAAATTGGATATTACTCAGAAGAAGAGGCTGTCAGATGGGCAACATAGGCGGGACAGACGGCAGGGAGAGGCAGGACGGACCAATCTACAATCAAGCCCATTGGACTAGAAGCAGGTAACTATAATACAGGGCGGGAACGTTTTTAAAACGTATTTATTACTTGAACAGGGGCAGTCAGAGCATAATAGCACCTTCTTAGAACGAAGTATAGGCGCTGCTGAAGGTGGCACTTTTACTTTCACACACCCAAATCTGGTGACAGGTTCACTTTAAAGAGTAACAAAACTTTGTCTGAATTTTCAAATGAATCAGGAATTTGAATTGTCTGCAGATCAGTTGTTTTATTGTGTCTAGGATCATGGGAACATACCCTAACTGTTCATCGTGCCATAATACAGCAGAGCTAAAATGTGGACAACTCAGAAGAAAGGACGTATGAGGAAATATACCATAAATATATTCTCACAATGGCACAAAAAATGTCTCATCAGTGGAGTGCTAGAGTGTTTCCATTAGCCGTTTTGCCAAAGGTGTTATATGTCCTCGGCCAATCATGCATATATTATATAATGTAGGAAAAAAACAAATCATAGTTTCCCTACTGGAAACAATCCGAGAATCAGTCAAAGGTAAGCCAAATTCAACAAGAGAACATCTGCCTGACAGTAACTGGCAATGCTGGGATTTGCCAAGCCCAAAAGTCGTGTAAAATGAAAAAGAAATATTAGTGAACACTGACGGTATTGTAGTTTTTCATAAGTGCCTTTGGAAAAAAAAACAACAATTGTAGGTAAAAATACAATAGCAAAAACTCTTTGTACACTAGTTTTTATAAAAAGCCAAGTGAGATGTTTATAATTTATTAAGACGTCCCCTGCCATCGGCTATCCGTACCCTAGCAAACCACACGTGCTATCATTTATACCATTCTCTGGTGTGATAGTTAAGGGCCCGTTACACACAACGACATCGTGAACGACATCGTTGCAACGTCACTGGTTTGGTGACGTTGCAGCGATGTCGAAACGACATTGTTGTTTGTGACATGTATTAACGATCAACGATCAGTCGTTGATCGTAGATTTATGGTCCTGTCCATAAATCTATCCTTGGTCTCCAGCTGGGAGCCAACGATGGAGGAGCTCCCAGCGCTGCACAGCAAGAGCTGGGAGCTGGTAACCATGGTAAACAGCATGTATCTAGGCAGCGCCCAGCGCCTAGTTACCCGATGTATACCCTGGTTACCAGCCTTCTCCGATTACAGGCTGGTATCCAAGGTACACAGCAGGTAACTAGGGACAGCGCTGTCCCTAGTTACCCGCTGTGTATCTTGGAAACCAGCCTGTAAGGGGAGAAGGCTGGTAACCAGGGTATACATCAGGTAACTAGGCGCTGGGCGCTGCCTAGATACCCACTGTTTACCATGGTTACCAACCTGCTCCGCTTACCGCAGCATGGCAGCGGGAGCTAGATATCGTGGAAAGAATATTTTATTCTTTTCCATGATGTCGCTGGTCCACTGGTCGCTGGTGAGTCTGCCTGTGTGACAGCTCACCAGCGATCAGTTCACGATGTGGTAGCAGGCCGTAAGGTTGTTGGATGCTCACCTTCAATTAAGGGTCACCCACTTTTCAAAATTATTGCATGGTGGATAAAAAGAACGTCCCTAATTATTGTGCAAATGTGGCACTATCATTTGCAACTTTTTTCTGCACAGTATTTTTTTTTCAATAAAAAGAAGCAGCGAAATCCACCAAACCACATACCAGATTTTGTTGCCAAAAAGCTGTGAAATTGTTGCATCTTTCTCTCTTTCGTTGCAAAGTTTTAAATGCTCAATGAAAATCCACAGTGGGTCAATTTATTTAAAATCAGCACACAGGTCAATTTGCACAGCATCTGAAAAATCTCATCCACAAAGCTTGTATCAGAGCGGCGCAGATTTTCTGTATGCAAACCTGTAATGCAAAACTTAATGTTGCCTGACACGGGATGAAGCTACTACATTTACACAACAGTATTTTTGTTATTATTTTGTATCAGTATAAAGGTACCGTCACACGGTTCCACAGGGCAACTCCCGGGAGCGCGCACGTTTTTGGCCGCTCTCCAACATCGCTGATGAGCTGTCAGACGAGGAGACATCGCCGGCAACTCATCAGCGATGTTGCTAGCAACTATCGCTGACAGGGTTAAACTCAACCCTGGCAGCAGTTCTTAACATGGGAGTCTATGGAGGAAGTTGCCGGCAACATCGCTGTTGCGATGTCAGACAAGGCGATTCAGGCACGTCACCTGAGCAACATCGCCAGGTTTCAGGACATTGTCCTGAAACCTGGCGATCTTGCTGAAGCAACTATCACTGTTAAAATCACCTTGTTATACAGGGCAACTCTACAGCGATGTCACCGCAACTTGGCCACTCCCCTCAGTTGCCGGCGATGTGGCCGGAGATGTTGCCACGTGTAACGGTACTTTTAGAGATGAGGAGACCCGTGGAAGTTTGGGTTCTGGGGGTTCTGCAGAACTTTTTTTAAAGTTCTGTTCTGCACTCAAACCTTACCTAAACCTCATTAGAAGTCACTGATTGGACAGTTTTGCTTTCCGTCCACATACAGCCATTATAAACAAAGCACTTCTGGTGGAGGGAGGGGGAGGTTTGTCATTTTTTTTTGGCATATACTACATCCGATAACGCTAATTTTACCCCCAGTGAAAGCCAATGAAACACTGCAAGCAGCTCATACTGGTCCGAGTACTGAGTGTACCCAATAGTTCATGAAAGGCAAAGGTGGTGCACGCTTAAATGAGAGAGTTCATACTTAATGAACAGAAGAAAAAATCAGCGGCACTCAACATTCTGCCTAAAGCGTAATCCTTTATTTTCAGATCCATAACACCAAGGCAGGTACAGAAAAAAGCAACCAGCAGCCCTACGGCTGTTTTGTGCATAGCTTGCACTTCAATAGGTCCCTTGAAGTGCAAGCTATGCACGAAACAGCTGTAGTCCTTTGAATACTGCTGGCTGAGTTTATCTGTACCTGCCTTGGTGCTATGGATCTGAAAATAAAGGATTAAGTGTTAGGCAGAATAGTGAGTGCCGCTGATTTTTTTCTTCTGTTTATGAAGTTTGTAAATGTCTGTGTTCAGTAGTCCAAACTTTAAAGTTAGCTCATCTCTAGTCAGTATTCAGAACCTGGAGTGCGATCAAAGAGCTGAGGATATTTAAGTGTTTCAATGATGATCTGTTCTGACTTTGTGACCAGAGAGATGATAGATTATTCTACTGTATTCTGGATGGGGACAGGGTTTGGTATCCTGCCAAGCATTGATGCCTCTTTCCTCAGCTCGGTGGAAATGCATCACTTCGATAAGGGCCTGAGTCATCTCACACAGACTGGATGCTTTACTTTATATGATTTTGTCACAATATCTGAATCAAGCTGTCTGTTCAAAATGAGATTATTTAGTAATCAGATTTTCTAAAATAAAATTTACATGTAACCATTAACCAGAGTGTCATCCTTGTACCAGGTGCTGTCCTATATCAGTAGACCTATAAAGGATAAAACACAGGGATATAGATATAAACTACACATTATTATTCAATTATTCATTATCATGCTTTTAACAAAGCTAAAAATTAGAAGATCACTCCTCCGCTTCATCTATCTGCTTTATTATTTGCCAACCTGCCAGACCGTGCAGCACAATAGAAAAATACATTTACCAAGTATGAGGTTTCAGTGCTGCCTAAGGGCTCGGACACACTCTGCTACTTACATGCGAGTCTGTCAACCGAGACTTGGAAGAGACGGGACCAGTGACCCTGAATGGCCTCTCCCTGTCTGGACGGGACTGTCAACTGCTTATGTTTTTGTGCAGCTCCAGACTCCCCGTCCAGAGAGGGAGAGGCCGTTCAGGGTCACTGCTCCAGTCTCTTCCAAGTCTCCTCCGACAGACTTGCATGTAAGTAGAAGAGTATGTCCAAGCCCTAAAAAGTAGGCCCCGTATACACATTGAGTATTTGGAGAGTTTTACCTCAGTATTTGGAAGTCAAAACCAGGAGTGGGTGATGAATACAGAAGTGGTGACGTGTTTCTATTATACTTTTCCTCTCCAACTCACTCGACTACACTTCCCTTTCCCTTTTTGGAGCCTGGGTCCTCCCTCTGGGTCCACCCACCATCCCAGGGACCTACAGGTTGTGTGTTTGTGGGTGTGTGTGTTTTGGCTCAACTGCACCATCCCAGCACCTGGAGAGCAGAGGCACAACACTCCCTAATCGCAAGAGTGCAGTAACTGTGATGGCGGCCTACCCATTGGGGCGCCACACTTCTATTATACTTTCCCTCTGATTGTTCCACTCCTGGTTTCGTCTTACAAATACTGAGGTAAAAAAGTCCCACATACTCATTATTTTGTGGCCTTATGTAAATTAGGTTATTTGCATTTTTTCTACATGTGCTTTAGCACGTTTTTGATGCTGCAGTTTTTGTCTCTCTTTGGTATGTCATGTTTTAAATAAAGCTGCTTTGTATTTTATACTTTCTTGTATTTAGTAATATTAAAACGTTATCGATACAGTTATGTGCGGACGTGTGTTTTTAATGTGTTCCACGGCAAAATGCACTAAAAACTCATATGCATTTTTTACCTACGGATTTTCCAGATGTAATACAAGTCTACGGGGAAAATCTGCACATACACGTCAGGTTGCCTGCAAGAGAAATTGTCTTGTGACCTTGAAACACGCACTGCAGGTCAGTGTATGCTGAGTAAGGCTAGGGTGACGTTGCATTTTTGGTCTGTTTTTGCTAATCAGTTTTTGCAGCTAAGGGCTCGGACACACTCTGTTACTTACATGCGAGTCTATCGGACGAGACTCGGAAGAGACTGGAGCAGTGACCTTGAACGGCCTCTCACTCTCTGGATGGGGATTGTAATGCTGCGCAAAAACACAAGCAGCTGACACTCCCGTCCAGACAGGGAGAGGCCGTTCAGGGTCACTGCACCAGTCTCTTCCGAGTCTCGTCCGACAGACTCGCATGTAAGTAGAAGAGTGTGTCCGAGCCCTAAAACCGGGAGTGGGTGATAAACACAGAAATGGTGACGTGTTTCTATTATACTTTTCCTCTGATTAGTCCACTACTGGTTTTGGCTATAAAAACTGATGAGCAAAAACAGACCAAAAACGCACCGTATGAATGTAGCCTTAAGGACCCCTTACATGCTACAATATCGATAACGATACGTCACGGCTTTTTGGGTGGAGCAACGACGTTGTAATATCGTTTGTACGTCACGGCTTTTTGGGTGGAGCAACGACGTTGTAATGACGTTGTTGCGTGTGACGAGTAACATCGATCAACGATTAGTAGGGTGATCGTTGATCGGAGGTTTTTGAACCGGACCTAAAACCATATGATGATTGTCCGTCCAACCTGCAGCATCAGTGTGTGTGACACCTTGATAACGATGTCGTTAACGGCTTCGCCTATTCAGAACTGAAGGATGTAGCCGATCAAACAACCGCAAGTATCGTTCGCTTGTCGCGGAATCGTTGCTGCGTCGTTAAAGATATCTGTACGTGTGACATTTCACTAGTGATCATTGAACGACGTTCAAGCGATGTAGGTCAAGTCGGATCGTTGGTCAGCTCGTTCGACCATTGAAGCGAGTAACGGGGGCCTTTAACTTAATACATAGCAGATTTTGTCCATGCAAAACTTAGGCCACGTGCACACGTTGAGTATTTGGTGAGGTTTTTACCTCAGTATTAGTAGACAAAACCAGGAGTGGAACAATCAGAGGAAAAGTGTAATAGAAACACCTGCACCACTTCTGTATATATCACACACTGCTGGTTTTGGCTACAAATCCTGAGGTAAGAAAACTCATCAAATAATCAGTGTGTGCACGAGGCCTTAATGTTGCCTGACACAAGATGAAGCTGCCACTTTCACACAGCAGTGTACTCTTCATTATTTTGGATCAGTATCATTAACCAGTATCCAGAGTGCTATTTCTGGTATGGGACGAGGTTTGGTATTCTGCTAAGCATTGATGCCTCTTTCCTCGGCTCAATGGAAATACATCTCTGCGATAAGGAACTGAATTATGTCTGAATTATCTGTGAAAGATTGGATATTATGGCTTTTATGATTTTGTCAGAGAAACTAAAGCAACCTGTCTGTCCAAAATTAGACTGCATTAGTAATCAGATTTTCTGAAATAATATTTATGTAGCCATTAACCAGAGTGTCACCCTTGTACCAGGTACTGCCCTATATCAGTGGATCTATAAATGATAAAACACAGGGGTATAGATATAAACTACACATTATTATTAAATAATTTATAAATGATCATGCTTTTATCACAGCTAGAGATGAGATTGCTTCTACTCTTCACCTCTCTGCTTTACTAACTGCCAACCTGCCAGACCATGCAGCCCAATAGAAAAATTACTTTACAAAGTATGGGGTTTCAGGAATTCAAGGTAGAAGTATCACAGTGCTACCTAAAAAACTAAACTGATACCATATGGTGACCTGAAAAAGATGTGGATAAAAAAGCGCAATAGGGTCTTACCCCAATAAACAGAAAGTATGGGCTCACAGCTGTTCACTCACCTTGTGAGGTTGTGTGACCAACAACCAGTTACAAAAGCCCAGACTGCAGCTGCAGAATATTAGTGAACGCAGGGTGCATGCACACGATCAGTGAATGCAGCGTTTTGAAAGCAGTATCTTGCTGCTGCGTCCAAAATGCTGTGTTGTACAGTAGAAGCATAGTGGATGGGATTTCAAGAAATCCCATCCTCACTATGCTTAACCTGACCGCAGCGATCTGACAGCTGCTGTGCGGGTGTCAGCTCCTCAGTTCCTCCTCCGCATGTTCATTTCATGCTGCGGAGTCTGAAGCGACTGTCGTTGGGTGCACGCAAGGAGAAGCAGCCCCGCACCCACCTCAGATAGTGAGTACAGGGTGACTGCAGTCTCCCTGCGGCCACCCGCAGGTTCACTCAGTTCCAGAGGAGCTGCGTCCAAGACGTAGCTCCTCCGGACCATGAGCACATACCCTAAGGGCCCTTTACACACGGCTACATTTCTAGGGTGGCTACAGGTAACTTACTGGTTGCAGTGAAATCATGGAGACAAGGTTCTATCTTGTTGCTGTGTACAAATGGAATCATCTCTCCATGATTTCACTGCAACCAGTAAGTTACCTGTAGCCACCCTAGAAATGTAGCCGTGTGTAAAGGGGCCCTTAGGCAGACAAGTCACCAGTAACCGGCTCAAAGTAGTGGAAAAATTCTGCACTGCTGTGCAAAGACGAAAGTCTAAACTGAAGTCTAGTAAATTAAAGGTGGCTAATTCAATGTGTTTCAATGTGTTTCCCTGCTTTTTCATCAAGATTGGTGGATTTCCTATTGAAAAACTGGGGAAACACTTTGAAATACATTGAATAAGGCTAGGGTCACACTTGGGAGGTTGCATCCGTTTACTGGATGCATTCATGGATCCAGTTTTTCCCCTTGCCATTTTTGAGGCATTTTTAGCGCATCTGGTACAGGATCCGTTAACGCATGGAACATACATGTATCATGTGTTGAGCAATGCATAGCCCATAGGGTCCCATGATAAAAAAAATGCATCCAGTTTTGAAAATGCACCAACAAACGTTGCAGACCATGTTTTTACTGGATTAAGGAAAACTCAATCCGGTAAATGGATTGCACTTTTGTAATCCGGCTTTTGCATTGGAGTCTATGGGTGCGTTAATGGATCCGGTTTTCAAGATTTCAACATGTCAAAACCGGGATCCGGTTACTGGATGCATGACGCAAGTGTGACCCTAGCCTAAGGCTGGCTTCACACTGCAGTTTTTTCCCTGATCAGGTTCCATCTGGTTTGTGTGCCAAAACCAGGAGAGAAGCCAGGAGAGGAACTTGCAGAGAAAAACTATAATTAAAAGATTGACACCTGTTCTGAGTTTTGGAGACACTCCTGGTTTTGACACACAAACCGGATGGACCCTGATCAGGGAAAATACTGCAGTGTTAAACTAGCCTTAGCCACCTTTAAGGTCGGGTTCACACCACAGTTTTTTGGATCTGACGCTGTCCGGTGTGACTGGACAGCCCCAGATCCGGTTTTGGCCATATTGTATCCTATGGTGCCGGATGGGGCCGGAAGGCAGCTATTTGTCATTTGGTTTGGTGTGTGTCCGGCTGGATCCGGGTGATTTTGTTTTTTGCCCCAGACACAAAATCGCAGCTTGCAGGATTTTTTGTGTCCGGGGCAAAAATTGCACAAAACCAGATCCTCCCGGATCCAGCGCCCATAGCATGGGAGTCTATGGGCGCTAGATCACGCCAGATCCGACATAAATTTCAGCACCTGGAGAGCTCCCCGGTTGAAATTTCAGCACCGCGGCAAGCTCCCCTCCAAGCCGTTATGCTGAAACTTCAGCATTGGACAGCGGCAGCTGCTGATTCCAGCAAGAAAACAGGATCGGAGGGCATATTTGCTCTCCGGTTCTGTTTATCTGGTGCTGCCAGGTTCTGTCCGATGCATCCTGCAAAACACCGGACAGAACCTGACAGGAAAAACTGTGGTGTGAAGCAACTTGGGTGATTTACACTAGTATGTTGACCTGCCCTTTTTTTGTTTACACACCTCTATAGTCTCCACTTGATTGAGTAGTCAGATTCTCTTTTGGACAGCAAAATAATCACTTAAGACTTCCTGCATTTTCGGTAGGTCTCATAGTGTCAGCACATCCGGTTATACAGAGATTGCCATCACATGTATCAGGGTTCACAATCTAGTTCTCCTATCTTTTTCTCACACATGCACAGTATTGCCACTTACATAGCAACTCCATTCACTTTTTATTTTTTTTCAATTCTTAGTGGTAACAATTGCCAAATTTACACCTAGGACCCCAATGGTAGAGAATAATGCGGATGACTGAAGCAGCGCACTACTTATACTTTAGTGTCTGGAAATATAATGAAACAACCAGAGCAAACCTCAAACCATAAATGAATGAGGTGTCACGACCCCACGACCTAATAAAAAAAATCAGTAAAGTGCCGCACTGTCTTCTCCGTACAACGAGCAGAAGGGTTACATAACACCATACACATTTTACATAACATGTTCCCTCTTTTAGATATTAGATAAGGTGACAAGAAGAGAATGATGTTGTAAGATGTATACTCACCACATTCTGGGGTGCAAAACGGACACTACATATATAGTTTACATACATGCAAGCTACAGATAGCGCTCACAGGTTCACGCAATATGAAATCTCCCATTCCTGGAGACTGTAGCATGGAAAGTAATTAACTTCATCACATCTTTCAACATATCCGAGAGCAAAGCCCACGTTGCAACTGTATTATATAAATATATATATAGAGTTGCAATGTGGTTTGTAAACGGTAGTGAAAACAATCTGATAACGCCTACTTAGGCCCCTTCACACCACGATTTTTTCCTGTCCTGTCCTGTTTTTTGCAGGACCCTACGGAAAGGAATGGACAGGCCCAGATGTGTACCTCCGGATGCCATTTCTGTGTCTGATTTTGAAGGATCCGGACACAGAAAGACCTTGGAGGAGCCCAGTGGTGTCAGGGCTGTGATGTCACATGGGGGAGAAAGAATCCTGTGCTCCTCCCCCGTGTGACATGTCGGGATGAAGTTTTGCTTTCCCATACACTGGGAAAGCAAAAATAAAAGAGACAACATGTATTAAAAATAAAAATAAATAAATACTTACCTATCCGCCGGCTGTCCGGGACTCGAGAAGACGTCTGGATGCTGCCAGAACCTTAAAGATCTGTGATTAGCCGGTAGTGATCATGTGATATGTGATGTGACATACCACCTGATTGCTATCAGCCAATCACATTTTAGGTCAAGGTCCTGGCAGCATCCGGATGTCTTCTCGGGACTTTAGCAGTGTATGTAGATAGTGTATGTAGATACCCTGTTAAAGTGAAATTACACTGAGCAGAGCAGTTTTAGTGTACTGAGCATGCTCAGTAAACCAAAATCGGATCCAGGAAGCCATTCAGTTTTTTCCAGAATCCAAGATCCATACACCCCCATGTAATTTGAATTGGATAGATGCTGTCCGATTCTGTCCCCTGTGCCCAAAATCGGAGCAGTCTCTGATTTTGGGGACGTGAAAATAGCGGAAACAATTGGTACCCTGCAAACACGGATGGCCATTAAGCACCAATCCGTGCCTATCCATGCCCATAGGGATACATGGGGGGCAAATTGGATCCGTGGCTGTCTGTTTAAAGAGGACCTGTCACCAAAGCAGGCATGGTGATCTAATTACAGCACTGGATACAGCATGTCTGCAGCATCCAGGCAAGGGGTCCATAAGCACTTGAGCAGCCCTGTACCCCGAGATAATACAGTTAGAAAACTTACATGCTACAGCCACTAAGGAGGTGGCTAGGGGCTGCAGCCAAGGGCAGATTCACACCCCCTGCATGTGTAATCTGCCCACCGCTGCCAATCATCCTCTCCCTGTCTGCAGCATTTAAACAGAGGTTTTTTTTCTCTCCCGTGTAGCTCCGCCCCTCAGGATCTGTTGGAACTTCCAGGGAACCATGTTCCTTTAGGTTGCGGGTGCAATTGCGGCGTGTACATGCAGAATCGGCGATCGTTAGCAACCGTTAAAAACGTGCATGCGAACGTAAGGTTGCTACCGATTGCCAGTGATAGTTGTGGCGTGTAAAGGTACCTTAATGGAGTGGCCAGCGCAGTCACCAGATCTCAACCCCATTGAGCTGTTGTTGGAGCAGCCTGACCGTATGGTACAAAAAAAAGTGCCCATAAAGCCAATCCAACTTGTGGCAGCGGCTTCAGGAAGCATGGGGGGAAATTTATCAAGATTACCTCAGCAAATTAACAGCTAGAAGCCAAAGGTCTGCAATGCTGGAATTGCTGCAAAGGAGCATTCTGTGCCGAAAGCAAAGTTTGAAGGAGAATATTATTTTTACAAATAAAAATCTTTATTTCCAACCTTGTCAATGTCTGGACTATATTTTCTATTCATTATGCAACTCATTTGATAAGTATTGGTACCTTTACACGCCGCGACGGCAGGCTGGATACATCCCGCTACAGGCTACAAATGTCGCTTGTAGCGCCAATATCGCCTGTAGTAGCGGCATCTGAAGACGTGACGCTACAGCCGGCAACAGATACATCTGCTTCCTAGGTCTGCTCGAAAACTGATGGCTACATCGCCGATGGTAGCGAGCTGTATCGGCGTGTAAAGAAGCAACGGAAGGGAACTCTGGACACCCGGGGCTGTAGCTGCAATGTAGCTAAGGCGTGACCCAGGCTCCGGGATACCGCGCCCCATGTGCGATCATTGGTGGAAGCTGCTGCATGACGATTGGTAGTCGCTGCATAGGGAGGCATATTTAAAGGAGCTGACGAGTCACACTACACAATTGCTCGAGCGTGCTGTATTACTCAGCCTCCTGCGTTGCCTGCCCAATCAGGATGTTATTGCTTCGTCCTATCAGCGTACGGACAGCTCGTAATCCACAATTGTAGCACGCCTATGTGCTGGCCCTGCTGCACCAGGTACGCCCATAGTAGCTGGTTATAGCGGTGTGTAAATGAGCTACAGCTGGCTACATGAGACACCCGGCGATGTAGCTAGCTATAGATGTAGCGTGGCGTAGCGCACCTTATGGCGGCGTGTAAAGAGGGTGCGTTGACCGTTTGTAGCCGTTTGAGCGTGCTCGTGCACGTGAAGTAGCGGGATGTATCCAGCCTGCCGTCGCGGCGTGTAAAGGTACCATATGAGTTTACATGGAAAACTGAAAATTGTCTGGGTGACTCCAAACTTTTGAACGGTAGTGTATATGTTATACATATTAAACCCTAAAGCCCCCGTTACACGGGGCGACATCGCCGCTTATTGCATAGACGACGTAGGGCCGTGGCCTATCGGCGGCGACATCAACCCTATGTTGCCTCATGTAAAGAGGCGATGCCGGCGGTGCCGGGCCGTCACCTGGTTTCAGAGCAGTGCTCTGAAACCAGGCGACCACCATGGGGCGATATGCACACATCGCCCCATGTAACCGGGCGCTGGCGACCTGTCAGGCGATGGGAGCCATAGGCTCCCATTGTCCTGCATCGCCGCTGGGGTTTCCAGACACCCCGGCGGCAATGCCGCCTGACAGCTCGCCGGCACGGGGCTGGAGGTGTCGCCCCGTGTAAATGGGGGACGGCGATGCTGGCGGGGCACCAAAAACGTGCGCGCACCCGCCAGTCGCCGCCGACATCCCCAGCCCGTCGCCAGGTGTGACGGGGCCTTAAGAGATATTTTGACTTTTGCAAATACTCATCTGTCACTATTTTAACTTTGATCTGGACACATGATGTAATAGTGGGAATACAACAATTGTTTTTTTTTAAATGTTGCTTCTGCTTTACGGAGATATTATCAATGAAAGTATTTGGCACCCAATGAGTTAACTTTAATTAAAACTAAGTGGGCATTATCAGATAGTTTTCACTGAGGGCAGGTTCTTCTCCCTTTATGAGTTGCTATCTGATAACACTCACTTGTTGGACCTAACTTATTATGTGTATTGACACACTTTGATTGCTAATATCCTCAAAGAGGCAAAATAAAAAACAAAGAAAAATGAAAGTTTTTTCCACTCAGCAGCCACTATTACATTGCGTGTCCAGCTGAAAATGAAACATACAGTGAGAGTTCCTTTCTACCTCTCTATAGTAAGGATAGGGTCACACTTGCGGCAGGGCACTGCAGATCCTGATCCGGTTTTGAGCAGTAAAAGTGCTCAAAACCGGATCAGGAACCACAGCCCATAGGAGCCCATTATAGTAACCGGATTGCACTACATGCAATCCGGTTACCGCTTGCGGATTTGCAGCCTGCGTTAAAAATCATGCAGGCTTCAGTTTTCGCAGCGGCATCTCTGCTGCAGCAGGTTTACTAAAATGGGCTCCCATGGGAGCCCATGCGGCTGCCTCAAGGCACATGTGGATGCCTGCGGCAGCTGGCGGCTTTGTTCATCCCTGCTGCCGCAGGGATGAACAAAGGGTTAAATGTTAATAATAGATGTGGGCAACATGTGTCTAGGGGGTGCCCATCCTCCCTAGAGACATGCTGTCCACTCAGGTTGGCATGTGAGGGGTTAATCTTGTAATTTATAGTATTACTGGCTATTGTCGGCATTTACTATTTTATGAATGAACCCGGCAGCTCCTCGCTGTGTAGTACATACAGTATGTAATGTACGTACTGTATGAGCCGCTAGCCTTGGTCCTGAAAGCATTAACATTAGGTCTATAGGCAGGGCACCACCATAGACCTAATGCTAATGCTTTCAGGACCCTGACGGCTCAGTACGAATGATCACAAAAATGTCCGACTCAGTATGAGTGATCACACAATTGTCCGGCTCAGTACGAGTAATCACACAAATGTCCGGCTCAGTACGAGTGATCACACAAGTATCCAGCTCAGTACGAGTGATCACGCAAGTGTCCGGCTCAGTACGAGTGATCACACAAGTGTCCGGCTCAGTACAAGTGATCACACAAGTGTCCGGCTCAGTACGAGTGATCACACAAGTGTCCGGCTCAGTACGAGTAATCACACAAGTGTCCGGCTCAGTACGAGTGATCACACAAGTGTCCAGCTCAGTACGAGTGATCACACAAGTGTCCGGCTCAGTACGAGTGATCACACAAGTGTCCGGCTCAGTATGAGTGATCACACAAGTGTCCGGCTCAGTACGAGTGATCACACAAGTGTCCGGCTCAGTACGAGTGATCACACAAGTGTCCGGCTCAGTACAAGTGATCACACAAGTGTCCGGCTCAGTACGAGTGATCACACAAGTGTCCGGCTCAGTACGAGTGATCACACAAGTGTCTGGCTCAGTACGAGTGATCACACAAGTGTCCGGCTCAGTACACGTGATCACACAAGTGTCCGGCTCAGTACGAGTGCTCACACAAGTGTCCAGCTCAGTACAAGTGATCACACAAGTGTCCAGCTCAGTACGAGTGATCACACAAGTGTCCGGCTCAGTACGAGTGATCACACAAGTGTCCGGCTCAGTACGAGTGATCACACAAGTGTCCGGCTCAGTACGAGTGATCACACAAGTGTCCGGCTCAGTACGAGTTATCACACAAGTGTCCGGCTCAGTACTAGTGATCAGACAAGTGTCCGGCTCAGTACGAGTGATCACACAAGTGTCCGGCTCAGTACAAGTGATCACACAAGTATCCGGCTCAGTACGAGTGATCACACAAGTGTCCGGCTCAGTACGAGTGATCACACAAGTGTCCGGCTCAGTACAGTCAGAGCTGTGACTGTTACATGGTCAAGACAGATTTTCAGCATCTGGATATAAATAGTAAAGAATCATATTAAATGACAGAAGAATAAAAGGTATTTTATAACAATATGAGGAATTGATAAAGAAAACTTCTTGAGGGTATCTTTACACGCCGCTACTGGCGGGTGGATACAACCAGCTACTTCACGTGCACGAGCACGCACAAACGGTTACAATCGGTAAACGCACCATCTTTACACGCCACCAGAAGGTGCGCTACGCTACGTGAGTGACATCTATCCCCGGATACACCGCCAGGTGCCACAAGTTACCTTCTGTAGCTCACCTTACCTCATTTACACACCGCTACAACCAGCTAATATGGGCGGACCTGGTGCAGCAGGGACAGCACATAGGCGTGCCACAATTGTGGATTACGAGACGTCCGTACGCTGATAGGACAAAGCAATAACATCCTGATTGGCCAGGCATCGCAGGAGGCTGATTAATACATGACGCTCGAGCAATTGTGTAGTGTGACTGGTCAGCTCCTTAAATATGCCTCCCTATGCAGTGACTACCAATCGTAATGCAGGAGCTTCCACCAATGATCGCTGAAGGCGGGCGGTATCCCGGAGCCTGTGTCATGCCCCAGCTACATACCAGGTACATTGCCTGGTGTCGACACATCCCTTCTGTTGCTTCTTTACACGCCGATACAGCTCGCTACAATCGCCTGTGTAGCCACCTGTTTCAGGGCAGTGCTCGGAAACAGATGTATCTGTTGCCGGCTGCCTCCTACCGTCTTCACACGCCGCTACTACGGGGTATTTTGCCGCTACAAGCTACATTTGTAGCATGTAGCTGGTTGTATCCACCCGCCAGTAGCGGCGTGTAAAGGTACCCTAAGAAATGGTAGAATATTCGTAACACAAATAATAAGATTTATTTACTGAAAATTCCTGAAATCTTCCTTATCCATAAAGTAACTATTCAAAAACGAAATATCCAATAGAAGAGCAAAAATGAGCAAATACCCTAAAATAAGGAAATATTTATCAATATATCTGGGATGTAAGTCATTCTTTATGGAGATATGGTGCCGGGATATGATATTGAGCCATATACAATAAAAGGAATCTGGTGCTCATAAATTATCAAGAGATATAGGTTTTAATGGAATTGTAATCTTGAAATATGTAACGTTAATTTAAATAATTAGCAACACTGCATAAAATAGAAACATGACAATAAAACATTATCTTGCTCAAAAAAACTAAAAGCCGACCCAACACGTCAAAAAAGAAAGAGAAAATTAGGGTAAAAAAAATAGAATGTATAACAGAGGGAGACATATTTATATATATCTCCTATAGCCTGAATACTAGTGTATGTCTATGAATTAGAATATCATCAAAAAGTTCATTTATTTCGGTAATTCAATACATAAAGTGGAACGCATATATAGAGTCATTACACAGAGGGATCTATTTCAAGTGTTTATTTCTGTTAATGTTGATGATTACGGCTTACAGCCAATGAAAACCCAAAGGTCATTATCTCAGAAAATAAAAGTAGGGAGGATGGAGGGTTAAAAACTGTGCTGCTGTATTCCACGAGACATCAAAGGGTGAATATAATATTGATTTATTAGTCAATGTGTTTCAGGGTTCCCTGAAACATGGCAATATGATATTGATTTTTGATGATATTCTAATTCAGTGAGATGCACTAGTGTGTCCACAAACCTGTGTACGTCTATTTAAGGATTCTACAAGGAGACAGCTATAAGGCTGTGTGCAACAAGTCTGCAAGAGTGCACGCACACGATCCAGAATAGCAGCGTTTCCCACTGTGTCCAGAACACTGCGTCGTACAGTACCGGCACAGTGGATGGATTTCTATATATCTCCTACCCACTGTGCTTCTCCCCTTTGCAGGGTGCTTTCAGCTGTGGTGCGGGTCTTCAGATCTCCACATCTCTGCATGTTCATTTATTGCTGCGGAGTTGGAAGTGATTTCCAGTGGGTGCCCGCAGGGAAAAGCCGCCCTGCACCGAACGCTGATCGTGGGCACAGGGCGGCTGCGGTCTATCTGCATTCACACATTGGTTCTGCAGGTCCGGAGTCCAACATGCAAGTACCTCCAGATCGTGTGCACATACCCCAAGAGAAGAAAAGAACAAAACGTCAGGATTCTCAATGACTTTGCTGGCAGTTTTGTGACAAAACTGCACTCAAAATCACATAATAAAATGTGATGAAAATGCACTGTAGGCGCAGGTCCCAATGCTTTAGGTATGTTTAAGTGCTCACATCACAATGTCTTTAATGCCTCAAAAAATTATACTAAGAAGGATGAAGGGTTAAAAACCACGCTACCCTATTCCATAAGACAGGGGTGGGGAATTCCAGTCCTCGAGGGCCGCAAACAGTGCAGGTTTTCAGGATTTCCTTAGTTTTGCACAGGTGATAACATAATCACTTGCACTGGTGATTATTCCAATCCCTGTGCAATACTAAGGAAATCGTTGAAAACCTGAACTGTTTGCGGCCCTCGAGGACTGGAGTTCCCCACCCCTGCCATAAGACATCAAAGGGTGAATATAATATTGATTTATTAGTCAACACGTTTCAGGGCTCCAGAAACACCCTAAAACATGGCAATGTCATATTGATTTGTCCTGACGAAGGGACCAGGGAGCCCTGAAACTCGTTGACTAATAAATCAATATTATATTCATCCTTTCATGTCTCGTGGAATATGGCAGCGTAGTTTTTACCCTTCATCCTTCCTACTCTATATACACCACACTGAGGACTGCAGCAGTCGTGATCTGCTTTTATAGTGGTTGTGACTCTCACAACCACACAAGGTGAAGCCTCTGATACCTATTTAGGTCATATTTTATCTCTCAGACCCTACTTAAATTTTCTGAGATAATGACCTTTGGGTTTTCATTGGCTGTAAGCCATAATCATCAACATCAACAGAAATAAACACATGAAATAGTTCGCTCTGTAATGACTCTATATAATATATGCATTTCACTTTATGTATTGAATTGCTGAAATAAATGAACTTTTTGATGATATTCTAATTCATTGAGATGCCCTAGCATATATGTACATACACACATATGTTAGATATTTATGACCTTAGTAGGATTCTTGGATTGTGGTGCATTTCTTAGGATTAGGCTGTTGCACCCCCTTATAATGGAGGGGCACATAAATCCATAACCTCCTGTACTCTCGTATGTAAAGCGCAGTGGAATTAATGGCGCTATATAAGTTAATCAATATTAATATTATTACTCATAATCCTCACAATTCATAGCAGCAGAGCATAATAAAAAGAAGAGCACTGAGGTCATAAGGAAAGGTTAGTACTTACCCATTCCAGACTATATGCGTTACCCCCTTCTGCTTTTGGATGACCACATTTTGCAGAGTGCACACAACTACTGTATGGAGCTTAATCTATCATTGACTCACCGGATCAATTCCTGCAGTACAGAAGTGTTGGTGTGGTGTCCGCCCCTGTGACCGAGCAGTGGAGTCCCAGCACAGACCAGCTCACATCTGTTCTTGGCGAGAGAGAAATGATATGATCTACGAGGACGGCAGACTAAATATTGTACTGCCTGGACCTCCCCATGTAACACGCCCAAAAGATCACACATCGCACAGTATCTGCAGACCGTACGCCCATCCTTTAAAGAAAAACGACACCTGACATCGAATAGATTAACATTAAAATGCCTAATATCCCATATGTACAAAAATATATTAGTAGATATTTCTATAACATTGCAATGCAAATAATAAATGATAACGAATAAAAAAAGTACATAGGGTTAAATAAAATGTCCCTATAAATCCTCCTGTCAAAAATCATACACTTTCCTCCTTTCTTAACTATTGCATAGATTGACTTAAAAGGAATCTGTCAGCAAGTCTGAAAGCAACGTAATATAGAGACACAGAACCTAATTCCACCGATATGTCACTTACTGGGCTGATGATAGAATCATTGCTTTAACAGTAGGAGGTTATCAGTAAAGGACTAGTAAACCTGCTGCCATATAGTCTTCCATAGTTAAGAGCTCTATATTACCCCACCACCGTGGCTGGCATTTTTCTGCCTATGCAGAGTGTACACAGACATCTGCTAATTAGTGGTGTGGGTGAGGTTATACAGAGCTCAGCATTCAGGGGACTTTTAGATCTGCATTAGATAAAACTGTGTGCAGCCTAGTAAGTGATACATCATTGAAATCAAGGTCTCTGCCCCTAAATCATAAATGAGGTGATTCTGGGGTGTTATGGGGTGAAAGTAAAAGTAAAAGGTAAGGCTTATATACGGTAATCCTTGACCCTTCACGACCAAGGGTGTATATATAAGCCCTTGGCCACCTTCCTCCCTTTGATGCTGTTAACCCTTTAAATTGTGTTGTCAATCACTGACAGCACATTCTAAAGCACCGTGGTGGGGATCTTGCTTTTCCCCATCGGCCCGTGATGTGACCATGGAGCCTCGATGCATTGCCGTGATAGTGTGGGGTCAGCTGATGACCCCAGATGGTGTCATGAATCACTTCCTGCTGGCGATGCCTGATTAATGTCTCCGGCAGGAAGTGATCATTTGTGCTGTGCAGAGAGATGCTTAAGCATCTATCTACATAGCACAAGTGATCGCAGTGTGTAGTGCTGAGTGGAGATGAGCGATGTTTGATTCGAAATGTTGGCCAGTTTCAAATTTGACCTGTTTTGGGCGGTGTTCGAGTCATTCGACGAATGCAAACAATTTGCTTCAAATTCGGCAGTTCGAGGTTATGATCGATAACGGTCCGTTCACCAAAAGAGTTACTGGCTTTTCACAGTAATATTTTTATTCAATGTTAATATACAGTTCCAGTGTATAGTAAGTCGGGGGGGCGGGGGATAGATCTGTGCTGAAATAATGCTGATCTCCATTTTTTCTTCTTTTATGGTGGGGCGGTGCAGTCTGTCAGCCTATCAGCACACACACACAGCAAAGTGAATTTTTTTACACACAAGCAAGGGCATGCGTCATTGGCTGTGTATGGCACATGTCCTTGCCCTATAAGGCCCAGACATTTTCCCCATCGCCGCCATTTCCTTAGTGCTGCAGCTCTGGGTCAGACGGCACCGCTGCTGCTGTGTGCACTATACAGTCAGACAGATAGCGAGCGAATTTCAAGTTAGATAGAGAGATAAGTTGACTAGGGATAGTTGTAATATCAGCCTTTTGAGGGCTAGTTCAGGAAGTAGGGACTAGTTGTAATATCAGCCCTTTTGAGGGCTAGTTCAGAGAAGTAGGGACTAGTTGTAATATCAGCCCTTTTGAGGGCTAGTTCAGAGAAGTAGGGACTAGTTGTAATATCAGCCCTTTTGAGGGCTAGGTTAGAGAAGTTCCTAGCACTTTTTGCCAGGCAGGTCTGTTCCAGTGCTGTGCAAGTGTTTTTCACAGCATCTGGCCACATCTAGCTCAGGCAATCCTTTTGGGCTAGTAGTGTAGCACTGTTGTGATTAAAGCTACACCACCTGTCTTTAGTAGCCAATTTTTGACTGAATCAAGCCCAGGCAAACCTTTTTGGGCTTGTAGCAGTGTCTGGTAGTCAGCAGTGTAGACCTGCTGTGAAGCAAGCTACACCGCCTGCCTATCAAGAGCCAATTATTTACTGCATCTAGCCCAGGCAATCCTTTGGGGCTAGTACCACAGTTTGGCCACTCAGCTCTGCTCGGTTTCCATCCATAGTTTTTTGTGCCAACAACTACAGAGTTGCCAATTAGTTACCCTCCAAAATGAGTGGTAAAAGGCCTGCTGCTGGTGGAAAGGGGAATAGGCGTGTTGGAAAGGGAAAAAACAGTTTGTGTCCGTGGGGTAGGTGGTAAAGCTACAGTAACATCTGCTGAAGAAATACCATCTTCCAGCCAAACTAAGATGTCTACTTCTTTTCGTGGACAATCTAATATGATCCCAATCTTACGGACACGACCATCACTACCAATTGTAGAAGAGGCACAAAAAAAGCAGGTGCTTGAATGGATATCAAGCGCTCCATTAAGTGGGTTCTCCTCCACCTCAACTTCAACATCACAAATACTCTAGTCCTTAGAGGTGTCACCCCAATCGCACTTGCTTCCTCACAGCTCCCAAGTCTCCAGCCGCCCTACTGAATATGGGGTAAGACAGATGGTTGAGTCTGCAGAGCTGTTCACTCACACTATAGCCTGGGAATCAGAGGTCTGCTCCTAAACTTTAGTGAGTCAAGACGAGGAAATAATCTGCACTGATGCCCAGAAACTTTGTGAGTCGAATCCAGGCCCAGATGAAGAAGGTTCTGAGCATAATGTAGACCCTCATTTCCAAACTGTACCTGCTGTTGGTGAAGACAATGAGGAAGATGCTGATGAGACTGAGATACCTGATTGGAACGACAACTTGACTTTTCGGTCAGTGCAGGAAGAGGTTGGCTCTGTGGACGGCGGGTGTGAGAGCACACAAGGTGATGATGAGGTTGGAGATCCCACTTGCTGTCAATCCACAGTCAGCCAGTCAATGAGGTCAGCAGAGGAGGTGGAGGAGGATGCTAGTGATGACGAGGTTAGGTTGTGCCTTCTTGGACAGAGACGGAGTACTGGAAGCACGTCAACAACTGCATCCTCAGCCACAACCATGCCTCTGAGCAGAAGTCGTGGTGGCTCTGCAGGTCGCATGGGCTTTAAGCTTTGCCTAGCCTGGGCCTTTTTGAGATCGCAAAGGATGATGACCCAACTCATGTTATCTGTAAGATTTGTCACCAAAATCTAAGTAGAGGCCAAAAAATCAATAGTTTGAGTACTTCATGCATGAACCGTCACATGGATTTGAAGCATAAGTCACAGTGGGAAGCTCGCTGTGCTACAATGCGGCCTAGTGGGCCGGTCTAACCACCGTCTGCCCCATCAAGTGCATCTGCATTTTCTTCATCCTCTGTGACTGTGGGGACACCAATCACACATGGTTTTGGACGCAGACCTTCCACCTCTTTACCTGCAACAGTCAGTGTGATTGACAGGTCGTCAGTTGTTTTGGAAGTGGAAACACCTGATGGTGTTGAGCGCTGTCAGACATCGAGAGCACTACCTTTGGATGAAGGCAACATAATATCTCTGCCTGCACCTCCCTCACAGACCAGCAGTTTGTCTGGGAACACCCTACTCAACCCCGTTTCAGCACAGCAGCCAACCCTCGATCCCTCAGATGTGGACAAGTAAAAGACCATTTCCTCCTAGCCATGACAAAGCTAAGAGGTTGAATTTCACCATCTGCTAGCTGTTGGCTACAGAAATGCTGCCTTTCTGGCTGGTGGACACAGAGGATTTTCGAGACCTTATGTCCCTCGCAGTGCCCCGGTACCAGATGCACAGTCGCCACTACTTCTTAAAGAAAGCTGTGCCTGTGTACACCAGCATGTCGCACACAACATCACCGCTTTCTTGAGAAACTCTGTGTGTGACAGGGTGCATTTTACCACAGACACTTGGACGAGTAAGCATGTACAGGGGCGTTAAATGTCGCTGACTGGGCACTGGGTAACTATGGGGACAGCAGGAGAAGGGGCTGCTGCCCAAGTCTTGCCATCCCCACGAGTTGTGCGTCAATCTTCTGTATGTAGAAGTTCCTCCACTGCTTCTGCCTTCTTAACCTAGTCTCGGTCCACCACCTGCACCCAAAGCCTGTCTGGTAATGCCACCCGCGTTCAGACTCCGCAGAAGGAATCCTGCACACCTCCTTACTATGCTGGCAGCAGGGCTCAACGCCATCAGGCGGTGTTTACGTTGAAATGTCTGGGAAATGTGAGTCACACAGCTGAGGAGTTGTGGTCAGCTGTGGAGACCGAGTTTCATCAATGGTTGTCTCCACTGAACCTGCAACCAGGGAAGGCCGTGTGCGACAATGCTGCAAAACTGGGTGCAGCCCTTCGCCGGAGCAATGTGACACACGTGCCTTGTATGGCTCACGTTTGAACCTGGTTGTCCAGCAATTGTTAGCCCACTATCCTGGCCTAGATGGGTTTCTGCAGAGGGCTCGGTCGCTGTGTACTCACTTCTGCCATTTGCATTCCGCAGTTCAACGACTTGCATCTCTACAGAAGCGATGTGTCGACAAGATGGAATTCAACTCTGCACATGTTATAGCAACTGTGGCAGCACAGACGAGCCCTGGTGCAATACGTTATGATGTATAGCCTGGGCCAACGAGATCCAGAGGTGGGGCAAATCATGCTGCTGGAGTGGTCTCAGACCAAGTACCGTGTTTCCCCGAAAGTAAGGCCCTGTCTTACATTCTTTTGGGGGCCAAAAGTGGCCCCCGGCCTTACTTTCGGGGGGGGCCTTACATTGGGTGCCCCAGCAGTGTGGCCTACAGGCCCCCTACTGCTGGGACACTGAGGAAGCGGGTCGCACGTCACGTGCGCCCGCTCATTACATATGCACTGCATCCCCCTGTCAATCAGCGACAGGGGGAGCAGTGCATTATACAGTATATATGGGCCCCCTATTGCTGGCACACTCCCCCCTGTTATGAGGCCCCCACCGCTGCTGCTGCTGAAGACATCTTACCCTCCAGGGTCTTCTTGCAGCAGCCAGCGCGTCCGTCCGTCCTCTGTACTCGGCGGTCTCCCGGATCATGTGACCGGCCCGTCGCAGTCGCGATGACGTCATGCGCTGCGATGGGTCACATGATCCGGGAGACCGCCGAGTACAGAGGACGGACGGACGCGCTGGCTGCTGCAAGAAGACCCTGGAGGGTAAGATGTCTTCAGCAGCAGCAGCGGTGGGGGCCTCATAACAGGGGGGAGTGTGCCAGCAATAGGGGGCCCATATATACTGTATAATGCACTGCTCCCCCTGTCGCTGATTGACAGGGGGATGCAGTGCATATGTAATGAGCGGGCGCACGTGACGTGCGACCCGCTCCCGCTCCCCCCCCCCTCGCTAGCGGCCTTACATTGGCCCCCCCGGTTGTAAGGCCTTATAATCGGGGGAGGCCTTACATTGGCAGGCCCCCCCTTTACCCCCAGGCGGCCTTACAATCGGGGGGGCCTTACTTTCGGGGAAACACGGTACCTATGCACCCTTCTGCACAGTTTTGAAATGGGGACGAAGATGTTTAGTGCTGATGATGCCATTATCAGCATGACTATTCTGGTCATCTACATGCTGGAGCATACTTTAACCGGTATTCGGAGTCAGGTGCTGGGACAAGAGGAGGGGGAAGGGGGGGTAACAAGATCTCCAAGGTCCAGACGGTCTGCAGCACCAAGGCGGCAGGCAAGGAGGGTGGGGGAGAGGGATTAACGAGGGCGCATGGTAGCAGCCAAACTGTTGATGAAGGTGCAGGAGCCAAGGAACAAATGGAGGACGAACTGGCGATGGGCATGGAAGACTCAGCTGATGAGGGAGACCTTGATCACATTTCTGTTGTGCAAGGTTGGGGGGAGAGGGCAGAGGAAGGGACACACGCATGCAGGAGTATGATCAGAAGCTGTTACAGGATCTGCTTTTCCACAAAACACCAGTGGTGCACATAGTGAATCTCACAGTTCTAACTTGCCAGCCGTAGGACTGTCACGTCATCACTCAAACCGTAACAGTAACACCGTATCTGGTGGTAACAGCAATTTTGTGGAATTGTTTCACAAATTTTTTAGACCATCCTTTGCAAGGCCAGAAGAGACAAGAAGTCTGACACATAGTCAACGCCAAGAGAGGACAGAGAGTACAGAAGTATCTCCAAGTTAACATCGATGCCATGACTGTGGAACTGGACCCTTGCTCATTTTGGACTTCCAAACTGTAAAAATGGCCTGAGCTCGCCACTCATGCTTTGGAGATCTTGTCGAGCCCCGCAGCCAGCGTTCTCTCTGAACAGATCTTCAGTGCTGCTGATGGTGTGCTAATGGATAAGCGCACCCAGCTGTCTAGTGACAATGTAGACAGACTAACGTTCATCAAGATGAACAAGTCATGGATCCGCAAGGACTTTTCTACCCCTGTGTCATCCTGGGGAGACTAAAGGCTTGTGGATTTTTTAATGTGCTGCATGAAAGTCACCATTTTAAGCTTGCAACTCTGGGGCAATTGATGCCACTTAAGACCCCGTTACATGGGTCAACATCTCCGGCCACATCGCCGGCAACTGAGGGGCGTGGCCAAGTTGTGGTGACATCTCCAGAGAGTTGCCTTGTATAACAGGGTGATTTCAACGGCGATTGTTACTTCAGCAACATCGCCAGGTTTCAGGACAATGTCCAGAAACCTGCCGATGTTGCTTTGGCGATCTGCCTGCATCGCCCGGTCTGAAGCGGCAACAGCGATGTTGCCGGCAACTTCCCCCATAGACTCCCATGTTAAGGATCGCTGCCAGGGTTCAGTTTAACCCTGGCAGCGATAGTTGCTAGCAACATCGCTGATGAGTTGCTGGCGATGTCTCCTCGTCTGACAGCTCATCAGCGATGTTGCAGAGTGGCCAAAAAACGTGCGCACTTCTGGGAGTTGCCGCCAATGTGAAACCGTGTGACGGTACCTTTACAGTGCTGTGCAAATTAATTGGGACAAAGCAAGTTTTTCTTGCATTAATTTTACTATTTCTGATAAGTGTGTTATCAGTTCTTGGTGTCGTTTTCCTTTTTCTTCTACACTTTCCTTTTAGTTTTGGAGAAAACGATCCAGTTTCATTGTGTGTGCGAATTATTCTTGAAACGGTAGATTTTCCAATACCAATGGTGGAAGCGATTTCTCTTACAGTCAGACTTGTATGTACATTAAGAGTAATAATTCTAGACCTCTTCCGTGGAGTAACATCCATTTTTTACAGGCACGAATCACACTGAGAGAAAAAGTACAGTAAACCACTCCTCACAGAAACAAGCTCTCAACTGAAGCTGAGGGGGCAGCTAGCTGTTATCTTCTGACTAAAACCAGTCAAACCACATTTTGTTACTCAAGGTTGTACACTCACACCTGTTCAAAGCAGTTAAAACTGGTTTGAATCACTGACTGGTAACTCCAACTTACGATTTTAGTTACAAAAATGCTTTGTCCCAATACATTTGCACAGCACTGTAAGTGGTGTCTGTGCACAAATTTTTGGAAAAAATGTGATTTTTATTGGAGTCCCCTTGCTAAGTTTTACATGATTTTAGAAGGGCTTGACCTGCCTATATCTGTGTCTCCTCCTCCTTTTACTCCTTCACCTCTTTTCATTTCACATGACTATATGTACTTGTCACTTTTCCATGTGTTTGTTGTGTCTTCTGAGTAGTTTGTCAGCTTTTGGACACCTTTTAAGGTGTTTTCTATGTGTTTGTATGTGTTTGCCTGCCATTGCTTTCAATGGAGTTTGACGGTGTTCGACGAACACACCCCCAATTCGACAAATCGAATCGAGTTCGAACACTAGGTTGGTGGCTCATCTCTAGTGCTGAGGAGCCCTAAGGGGGCAAGAAAAGAAAAGTTAAAGAAAACGTTTTAAAAAATATGAAAAAAATAAAAAAAAACAAAAAAGTTCAAATCCCCCCATTTGCCCCTTTGAATATAAAACTATTAAAAAAATTACACATATATGGTATCGCCATGTTGAGAAATGCCTGATCTATCAAAATAAAAATCAATCAATCAGATTGGTAATGGAAAAAAGTGCAAACGCCAAAATTTCGTTTTTTTGGTCACTGCAGAAGTGCAATAAAATGCAATAACAGGCGATCAAAATATCACATTGACCCAAAAATGGTATCACTAGGAACGCCAGCTCAAGACGCAAACAATAAGCCGTCATAGCCCCAGATCCCGGAAAATGAGGACGCTACGGTTTGCCGAAAATGGCTATATAAGCATAATTCTTTTTATTTAAAAACGAAAAATTGTTTTCAACACTTATATAAAAGTAAAAGTATACATGTGTGGTATCTATGAACTCATACTGACCTGAGGCATCATACCCTCACAATGGTTTTACTATATAGTGAACATGGTGAATACAAAACCCAAAAACAATTAAGTAATTGCATTTTTTTTTTGCAGTTTCACTGCACTTGGAATTTTTTTTTCCGTTTTCCAGTACACTATGTGATAAAAAAAATATTTCATTTGAAAATACAACTTATCCTGCAAAGAACAAACCCTCATATGACTATATTGACGGAAAAATACATTAGTTATTGCTCTTGGAATAAGGAGAGGGAAAAACGAAAACTGGAAAAAGAAAATCGCTGGGGGGTGAAGGGGTTACATTTTGCAAAAGCAATTCTCAAGACTCCTTGCACACAAACAACTAATTTGCAATTATTTTAGGCCCCTTTCACACTTTTTTTTTTTTGCAAATTGCAGCAGATCCGGCAGATTTACCTTCTCTGCTGCGTCTGCCTCCTAACAGCCGCATTTGCAGCACACTTGCGGCAAGCCCCATGCATTGTCCATGTGGCTTGCAGCAGGTGCGGCAAGTGCAGTATAGCTGTGGTTCCAGCACCTGTGGCCGCAAATGCCACAAGTGCCGGAACCACGGCTATACCACACTTGCCGCACCGCCACAAGCCCCATAGCAATGCATGGGGATTGCCACAGTGTGCCGCAAGTGGAGCTGTTAGGGCCCCTTTACACGCCACCACTGCGTGGTAGCAACTGCCTGGCAATCGGGATAATTGTGCCTGTTGCCATGAAATTGCTACGAAATGGCGGCATGTAAATAGGGAAATTTCCTCCGGTGTCCTGCAATTGACTCCGATACCTGTTTCTGGTGCCGTGCTCAAAACCGAAGGCAACACAAAGGCACAATTGCCATGGAAGTGGCGTGTAAACGGGGCACAGGGATGGAATTTGCGTCACCTAGTGAATTCCCAGGGGCGTGCCACAGCGTCATGGATACCACGCCCCATCAGTGATCATTGGTGGGGGCTACTGTGTTACGATTGGCTGTCCCTTCACAGGGCGCCATATTTAAAGAGCTATCCATTCACACTGCACAATTGGAATGGCGTCATGTAATAGCCAGCCTTCCTGCGAAGGCTGGCCAATCATGACGCTATTGCGTTGTCCAATCAGCGTATTAGCGTCACGGAATACACAACTCTGTCACGCCAATGTACTAGCGGCGCGAAAGATGTACGCCCATATTCCTTTGTGGTAGCGGCGTGTGAAGCAGCGAAGGTATTCAACAGGAAGTTATCCGCAGGATCTGTCGGAACTTCCGGGGAACAAAGATACCTTCAGTTGACAACGCAATGGCGGCGTCTATATGCGGCATCAGCGATCGTCAAAAACGTGCGCATGCACGTGTGGTGGATACCTGTTGCTAGGCACAGTGGCGGCGTGTAAAGGTACCCTTAGGTGGCACATGTGGCAGATGCATTTTTTTCTCCGGATCTGCCGTATCCGAACAAGAACTCCAGTGTGAACAGGGCCTTAGAACTTTGATTTTGCTGCAAAGAATAACGAGAAGCGGCTTGCTTTGAAGTATATGGTAAGTGAGTCATATGTAATTTGTCATCAGTGGCACAAATTCCAACTAATTTGGAAACATTTTCAGCAGGTCACAATGTGACACCATAGAAAATCATTACATACAATGTCTAAAAGTGGCCCTTGACACATGTTGCTGTATAGCCCAAGCCTTATCTAAGGTCTCAAGACCGTATCTTTTCTCATCTGAGAAAATCAGTCCAGTTACGCTAATCTCCCTCTGATCTGATTTTAACCAGAGTGGGATCCGATTTTCTCAGATGTGGAGAAGAATGGAAAACATTTCTCCAGTATTACGTTTTCGAGCGAAGTAGCACTCAAGAGATAAAAGATCATCTTTATTTACCAGCGATCTTAAGGATTACAAAATAGGGGTTGCAGGCTGGAGGATGGGGGGGTTTCCAGAATGACGCTGTTTCGCGCCACTAAATGGCGCTTCCACTCATCCTTTCCCCCGCAATTCACATTTTGTAAGCCTGATGACCGCTGGTAAATAAAGATCATCTTTTATCTCCTGGCCAGTGAGTGTTACTTCTTTGATAACGTAATACCGGATGTGATACTTTGAACCGGAAGTGTGCACTAGTGAGACCAGGAAGTGGTGACAACATGGATCCGGCCGGCGGTGCCCTGTGCTCTCGTTAGCAGACCCTGCGAGCAGAGGAAAAGACCGATGGTGTTGCCTGACGTCCTCAACCAATCTTGAGAAAACAGTTTCTCCACCTTCTCCATTCTGTTAGTTCATGAAAATCAGTCATCCAAGTGCGGTTCGATTTTTTTCAATTGACCATTGACCTACATGGCCGAGTGCAATCCTACTTACGGATGCAAATCGTACATGCTGCAATTTTTTTTGTTGGACAGGCTCAGTTCAAGGAAAAAAATCAGACATAGAATAACATTGGTCCAAGTGTGATACAACTTTTGTTATACATGCACATTAGAAGCAATGAATCCAACTCAGACCTTCTCTTCTTTATTGATGCATCTAATGAGCATGTACAAAGGTCATTGTCAAGAGAGGAGGGGGATCAGGTTCAGCTGTGACATCTGTTATAATAGATGGATTCTGAGTTATCATCTGCATATAGAGATGTGACCTGTCATTGTAATCCTGCCTCTGTTGATAAGGAAACTGCTGTATAAGTCTAAAATATCCCCATTGGCCAGGGTGGAATATCTTAATATTACTAATTATGACTTTTATTAAAGATCGCAATATGAAAAAAAAAAAACATTGCCATTAATGTTACATTACAATACAATAGGTAACTTATGATTATAGATTCCCTTTAAAAATATTGGTAAATTAAAAAAAAAAGAACACTTAAAAATAAGCCTTTATGCAAACCTTTTTCTGGTTTGATTGGAGATGGTATGTGATGTGTATGTACCACCTACAAGGCTGTAATGTGTAATTCATTGACTCTAATGGTGAATGGAAAATCATGCAAAAAATGTCATGTATTGTGTCCTGTGGGGTCCATGCTTCTTACAATGTATAAAAAAATTCACACTCCCACTCACAAATATTGTATGGGAGTTCCGACTGTTAGCTTGCAGGACCTTTTGGGGTCCAACTGAGATATCCATGGTAATGACAACTAGCAATTAAGTGTCACTATATGAGTGGTCATAACCATGGATACCATGCCTACAATGCCCTGCATATGGGGTAATCAACATAGGTAATCAGGAAAACAATTCTACATTTCTAATTGTAGGGATTTCCTAATCTCCACGATTCCCCCATGCAGCGTGTCTAGGATGATATAGTGATTGTGCTCTTACTGGTACCTGGGTGTGCTGAGATGTCAGTTTGTTGGTCTTCAGAGCAGTCATCCTTTCTGGTTCTGGGTTGGGTTGCTCAGGTCTTCCAACTTTCCAGTGTTGCTCTGTTACTTAACTGAGCAGCCTCACCCAGAATGCTGCTAGTCATACACCCTGTCTGAAGTGCTGTGAGCCAGCATTCCAATGTCTACTGCTCTGATCTCTGTTATTTGACTCTTTCCTGTTTACCTGTGACCTGTGTATGCTCTTTTTAGTCCCTGAATCCCCTTTGTGATCTCCTGGAAATCCTGACCTAGACCGTTACATGATACATCTTTATGTACTCCCTGAATACTGCAAACTCTCCTGGAGCTAACCCTAGGTTACCTGACATCCGTGTTCCCTCTATGCTTGTAAGTAGTGACTGTGCCACAACCTGGTTTAAGTAGTGAGTAGCTTCACATTCTGAATCAATTTAGCGTTTGTAGTGACTAGCATTACACTAATATTATTATTACACATACTACATTTTAATTGGCCTCCCCCGCACTAGACTCTCCCCTCTCCAGTCCATCCTTAATGCAGCAGCCAGGATCACCTATCTAGATAACTTTACTCAGACGCTTCTGCTCTATGCCAGTCATTGCATGGCTGCCTATACACTATAGCAGAGGTTCCTCAAATCCAGGCCTCAGGGGCTGCCAACAGGTCAGTTTTCAGGATTGCACACGGTTGGAATCAGCACAGTGCAGGTGATTCAATTATCACCTGTGCAATACTAAGGAAATCCTGAAAACCTGCACTGTTGGTGGCCACTGAGGCCTGCATTGGGAACTCTGCACTATAGGATCCAATTCAAACTGTTTGTTCTCACCCACAAAGCTCTTCACATTGCAGCACCTCCCTACCTCTCCTCCCTCATCTCTGTCTATCACCCCACCCGTTCTCTTCGCTCTGGAAGTGACTTTAGACTCACTTCTACATTAATCCGAACCTCCCACTCCCGGCTCCAAGACGTCTCCCAAGTGCACCAATTCTCTGGAATGCTCTACCCAAGAAATTAGGTCTATCCACAATTTAAAATAGTTTTAGGCGATCCCTAAAAACACATCTTTTTAGGGCGGCCTATCATGATCCCTAGTCAGTCATCTAGATATAGCCTATCCGCTCCACCAGTCTCAAGTGGATCACAAATAATGGTTGGTGGCCATTTTTACTGCTCCTATCTGTCCCCATCTCCTCAAGTCGACTATACCATCATTGTAGATAAGCCCCTGTACTTTGTGTCACTGCCACTCATTGTTAGATTGTAAGCTCTTATGAGCAGCGCTGTCATTATTTTGCTCTAATTATTGTATTGTATTGTATTGTATTGTATTATGCTTTGTATTGTATTGTATTATGCTTTGTATTGTATTGTATTGTATTGTATTATGCTTTGTATTGTATTGTATTGTATTATGCTTTGTATTGTATTGCATTGTATTGTATTATGCTTTGTATTGTATTGTATTGTATTATGCTTTGTATTGTATTGTATTGTATTATGCTTTGTATTGTATTGTATTGTATTGTATTATGCTTTGTATTGTATTGTATTGTATTGTATTATGCTTTGTATTGTATTGTATTGTATTATGCTTTGTATTGTATTGTATTGTATTGTATTATGCTTTGTATTGTATTGTATTGTATTGTATTATGCTTTGTATTGTATTGTATTGTATTATGCTTTGTATTGTATTGTATTGTATTGTATTATGCTTTGTATTGTATTGCATTGTATTGTATTATGCTTTGTATTGTATTGTATTGTATTATGCTTTGTATTGTATTGTATTGTATTGTATTATGCTTTGTATTGTATTGCATTGTATTGTATTATGCTTTGTATTGTATTGTATTGTATTGTATTATGCTTTGTATTGTATTGTATTGTATTGTATTGTATTATGCTTTGTATTGTATTGTATTGTATTGTATTATGCTTTGTATTGTATTGTATTGTATTGTATTATGCTTTGTATTGTATTGCATTGTATTGTATTATGCTTTGTATTGTATTGTATTGTATTATGCTTTGTATTGTATTGTATTGTATTGTATTATGCTTTGTATTGTATTGCATTGTATTGTATTATGCTTTGTATTGTATTGTATTGTATTATGCTTTGTATTGTATTGTATTGTATTGTATTATGCTTTGTATTGTATTGCATTGTATTGTATTATGCTTTGTATTGTATTGTATTGTATTGTATTATGCTTTGTATTGTATTGCATTGTATTGTATTATGCTTTGTATTGTATTGTATTGTATTGTATTATGCTTTGTATTGTATTGTATTGTATTGTATTATGCTTTGTATTGTATTGTATTGTATTGCATTTTCTGATAACTGTTTCTTACGATTCTTTAAATATGAACCTCTTTATTGTGACGCGCTGCGGAATATGCTGGCGCTATATAAATAAAGATTATTATTATTATTTTGGGATAAGACCTTTGAGATGGGAATAACCCTTTAATACAACATTCTGGTGTAGGATTTTTCCACTGTTGGATTTTTTCATATGCAATTTAATGGAGGCATGAAATCAGGTGATATGAAGCGATCCCGGGGGGATACATTATATGTGATATTACTATGTGTTTTCCCAGATATGAGCAGTTATCCCCCGCAGAACTCTGTCCTCAGGAAATAGTTGCAGACTTTTCATTGTCCTGTATTTTTATGAATCTACTGGATCTGGTAGTTTTGCTGTATGATCCTTTCAGGATTTGCTGTCCTGTGGATTTATTCTTGGATTCTTTTCCGTTCTAGTGTAATAGTTTGTGATATCGGCACCTGACTCACCTTAGACGTACAGTAGCTTTCCATCAGAAGGAGTGAGATGTTATCTTAGGTCAGGATTATGTAAGAGTGGACAGAAAAGTAAAATAGAAAGTTCATGGAATTCAAAGCAATAAAAGAAAATATGAACTCTTTTTTTTTTTCATTTCCTTTTTGTCCAAGCAATAATATTAAAAAAATCACAATGATCCTATATTTGGTTTCCTGTGTCGTATTTTGCAGACCTCATTTATGAAAACGGTCCCTGTTTCCCGTAGCAAACAATCAGAGCTGAGCGTAATTTTCTTTAAACAGCTAAAATGAAAGCTGTACTCTGTTGCAGGAAGCTTCTCTTCTTAAGGGTGTGCTCTCGTATAGCCAGCGTATAACATGGACCAAGATTGCATCTCAATGCTTGAATTGGCTATCGGCTCCCCTGAACCAAGTGTTGAGGGGGCGGTGCAGGGCCTTAGTAGTAGTCACGGGCAAGGCCGAGCCTCGGCTGGTGCAAGGCCCTGGATTAGCAGTCCATGCTCTGGCTGCTGATCTGGCACACATCCTAAGTCATATTAAAAGGCTTGTTAAAGAGTCAATTATGACTACAAGGATTGCTGACCTTATTAGGTGGCACTAGAGTATTTCATTTCAATTTGCATATTTCCCAGAGGAGCATTGCAGATATAAGTCTCCTTATCAGCTTATCTGTCTCCTTATATTGGCAGGCAGATTCCCCTCCATGAGGAGAATAGCTAGGTCCCCCGCCCCCTGTACCAACACACTTTGAGACATGATTCCCTTTTATGTACGAATACACAGACAATGCTTGCTCGCTTGATAACATGGGAACTTTACTGGAAGTATCAAACAACTGAGGATTTTCACACCCAGTCTGAGCACAACACTTTCCCACAGATGGGATGTTCATATTTACAATCACTAAAAGCTTACTCAAGCCTGTCATCCTCTCTTCTAGCGCCATTGTAGGTACCCAGAGACAAGTAGTCTTTTTGGGTCCACTCCATCCCACCCGCAGGGATATAACCTGAGATATCAAAATGATCAGCAAGACAACACTTGCCCGCTTTTGTCTACAGCCCACTCACTAGAGCCTTCAGGTCGTAGGCAACTGAGTGGAGTCTTTGAGTATTTTCCAGGGGGAATGGAGGCCACTTGATAATTCATGGACTTAAACCGCTGAGGGAACTCTGTACTTGGCTATAACCAAAACACCTCTGTTTACTAGGACCACCACGTGTCCGGGTCTCGAGTATGACTGAAGGTCTTGCCAAATTTGTTCTTGGGGCCTCCTTTCACCACACCTCCTGCAGGCGCCACATCTGTCTATTTTTCTCTCTTCATTCTCCCCAATTTGGAAATCCCTTTTAGTTACCCTTAATTCCACCCCTAAGGAATGTACAATATGCCTAACCCTCATTAACCCTAGCTAACCCAAACTAAGCTGTGGAGGCGGTCATCCACGTGGCTGCACAAGATAATTCAAACGTTCACTTAGTAATATAATTTAGAACTTCTGCAAATTCACAGTATCCTCCAGAGTCGGGGTGGCAGAGCCCTGGATCCGCGTTACATCTCTTCCTCTATTTAACCTTGATTGTGCTTCACCAAATCTTATCAGAGTATATGGTCAAATACACATTTTAAATATCATCAATAATTTCTCACAATAACATCATGTAAAACAGCTTCATATACATTTCATACCTTGCTTACCATATCAAAACGTTCTAGTTGTTCCCATGGTTCTTGAACCAATTCGGTGGCACAAAGGCCCATGAGTCTGTACAGAAAACACCACTTCCGTACACCTGACTTGGCTTACATTTTGTTATAAAGGTATCAAGCCATTTTTAGGTTATGTATAATCTTGTAATACTAAAGTTTCATTTACACCCCAAGATCCTTGGAACGCTCGGTCACGATAATCTTAAAGTCTAAACAGTGTCAGCCAGTCATCCAACAACTGAGCAAAATACTTGTTTATTCGATGAAATGCTCTCTTCTACAACACAAATATCATTTCTCTCGGCAACTGAGATCTGAGATTAACGGTAATGGTGTGCTGAACGATTTAATATAGATCATTTAAGTTCTTTCTGTCATTGTGAACAGGCTACTAAATGACCATTAATGGGTTAATATTTCACCAATCAGTGATAAATACTATTGATCAGTTTGTGTCCAAGACCCTTAACTCTTGGAGTAGTGTATTCGATTATTGGCTTCTTTTATGGTATGCACACATGATGTTTCTTTTTCCTCTGATTATTGTAGGTACAGGCGCTTTAGGACAACCTTTTTTTCTCCGAAGCGGCTTTGCAGGCGGCTTTGTTGTCATTTTTTTGCTCTGCTGATGGCTTCTTTCCTCTCTACTTTTCGCTATAGTGGTGAACAACTTCCTGGTAAGAGTCACCCAAGGAGTGAGTGATGCACCCCCAGGCTATGGGTTACTCTGGAACCTGGATGGTGCTGTCTCTCTGGGGTATTACGGTAGTTGTGACCCGGTCCCGTGGCTTGGGATCAGTCCAAAAGGGGGTTATTTACAGGGGATTTGTCATGACGCCACCCAGGGTATGTGGTTGGTAGAACATATTCCTACTGGGGATGGTGATTTGGGGCAGCGTGGATGGTAAGCCCTCCGGGCAGCATCTTCCTCCTCTCACTGGGCCACATATCTCTTCAGGAATTCCTCCTGGTTAGGATATCAACCAGGCCCCCTTCACTGGTCTTCGCTGCGTCGGCGAAGCCCATCAGATCTGCTCCCCTATTCTGCCACCAGCACCTTAGGATCTCCCCGCTCACATCCTGCATTGAGGGCGCTGGAATCAGTGGTTCTGGCAGGCCCGGGCAACTCTCCTCCAAGGCCTCCAATAGATCACTCATTTGCATCGGCCCTGTACACTCTTCTGCAGGCCGGGATTCTAGGCTGTGACCACCCGTGTGGGTGCCACTCTCTCTCTGGGACTCTTGCTGCGCTCCGTGCCCAGGTTCCTCCACCGCTCCTTGCTGTCGTGAGCCCGTCGGGATCAGCCTCAATATCCCCCTCCTAGTATCCATCTCCAGGTACTCTTCTGCTTCCGTCCGGAGGTATATATACAATAATGGCCACCGTCCACCACGTTGTACATTATCTCCTCCTTTTCCTGGGGCGTCGCCAGTTCTTGCCGCGCTGTCGGCCAACCCGCCCCCAGGTGGGGCTGCATCAAGTTGATTGGCATTGTGCTCCCCCAGAGCAAAGGATGGCAGGGGCTGGATCTTCTTTTCCCACTCCTGGCTGGCTCAGCCCACTACAAGGGGCACTGGCACACTCCTTGCCAAGCACATGGCGTCAGTCATTTTGGGCCGACATTATGGGGATTCCTTTTACATAGTCCAAACACAAGTTCAATAAAGTTCCTTAGTCGCACAGTACCTGGGTTTAACGGGCATGGTATCCTGTTCATGACGCCAGAAAAACTGATGCACCCCCAGGCTATGGGGTACTCGGGAACTGGGCCGGTGCTGTTTCTCTGGGGTATCACGGTAGTCGTGACCGGTTCCCGTGGCCTGGGATCAGTCCAAAAGGGGGTTATTTACAGGGGATTTGTCATGATGCCACCCGGGGTTAGTAGAACCACTGCTGCGTATTCTGCTGGTGCCGGTGACTCGGGGCAGCGTGGATGGTAAGCCCTCCTCGTGTAGGGCTGAAGGTCCCCAGGGCAGGTGTAGTTGTGATAGATAGGCCTGGTGAGGGATTGTGTGCAGTGCAGTTCACTTACTTCAAGTCTGCAGCTCTCCAACCAATGTGCAGGGATGACAGTCTGTGGCTCCTCAGGCGGGACTTTACTGCGACGCTGGAAGGAAACAGTCTCAGGCAGTGATGAGCTTACTGGATACTTTACTTAAGGTCTTCAGCAGTAGTTCACAACAGTTTACAGTTCTTTTAGGGTGCTTTCACACCACGATTTTGTGCCTGTCCGTGGGCTGCTCCTCCATCTTCTTCCCTCTCCTATGCTATTCTGCCCCCACCGCTATTCTTTGCTGTGCCCCCGTTCCTCTATCCTCATCTAATCCCTATCCTGTCCCTCTTCTCTTCCCTGTGTGTAAAAAATAAAAAAAAACTCCTCCCGGAGGATTACATCACCTGTCACCGGCTCCCACGCTGCAGCACCATCAGGGCTAAAGGACCTGTGATGATGTCACAGAGCCGGTCACATGACTCGTCAGCTGACCGGCTCTCTTACATCATCACAGGCTCTTCTGCCCTGATGGTGCTGCAGCGTGTGAGCGGTGACAGGTGATGTATGCTCCGGGAGGAGTTTTTTTTAATTTTTTTACACACAGGGAGGAGAAGAGGGACAGGATAGGGATAGATGAGGATAGAGAAGCTGGGGCACAGAATAGCATAGCGGGGGCACAGAATAGAATAGGAGAGGGAAGAAGATGGAGGAGGCAGCAGCAGGGAGAGACAGGGAGATACGGAGCCAACATCAGATCCGAGGTGAACTCGGATCCGATGTCCATAGGCTCCCATGCTGTGGGCACTCGGATCAGCCTCGGATCAGCAGTGATCTGATGCTGTCCGATGTGAGTCACGGACACAAAACCGTAGCAGGCTGCAATTTTGTGCCCGTGATTAAATTGGATGGGATCGGATGGTGCCAACATTGGATGCCAATAGTGGCACATCCGATCCCATCCGATTCGCGTAGGGGAACATGGGATCCGATTTCGTATCCGATTGTATCCGTTTTGAAACGGATACAATCGGATGACCGAAAATCGTTATGTGAAAGCAGCCTTAGTCACACTTTAACACTTCAGCACTGCTCCTGGTTACTAGACTGGGCAGCTCAGGTGGCATTTCTGGGTTGTTCCCTCAATGTCCTTTAAGGCCTCTCAGTTTCAACGTAGTACCTCACCCACGGGTTCAGTCTGGACGTTGCATACTCACGGGTGAATGTTTCCCTCACAGTCAGGGTCACCAGTTCTAGCATGACGAGTGTGTTCTTAGACCGTGGTGGAAAGTTAGGCTGCAGGTCATAAAGCACCTGCCCCACACCGGTGTGTCTCGTGATTAGGGTCTGGATTATCCCCAGTCACCTCTTCAGAGCCGATTCTCTGGTCGTTGGCTAGCCTCCAGTGTCCCAGATCCAGATATTTCGGCACACCAGGCTCCTTCTCACTCTCACTGTTTCTAAGGGTGCCTCCGGTCAGCTAAGATGTGTGCGGCTGCCGGGCCCTAGTTCTCCCACCTTCTTTCAGCTGTGGGGTGTCTTTCAGTCTCTCTCCTTCCTGTCACTTCCAGGCTAGGCTATGTCTCACACGATTCTGCGTCTCCAGGGAACCCAAAACCTCCTGGGAAGACTCTCTCACTGTTGTGTTCTCTTCTTCCTACTTCCTACTTCTGACCGCCCCTGTGTGTTCCCGGTTTTTTCTAGTGTTGGTTTCTCCACCCACTTTGTCAGTGCTACTCTACACTCCACCCACTTCTCTTAACACCTGCTACCCCTTGCCCAACCTAGAGTCCTAGGCGTAGGGTCGGTGTGTGCATCTGTGGATGTTTTGTCAACCGTCTTGCCTTACCTGGCTGCACTTCCTTCTGTGGCCACCTGGTCGCAGGGGCGCCACATTCCCCCGGAGCTAAACCAACGTGTGCACAAGTTGACACCTCCAGCAAGCTCAATTATTTTTATGCATAACACAACAATAACATAAGAATACTTGGGTCCTCACTTCCGGTATATTCTTGCTTAAACCTTGCATAACAAAAACATTCCTATATATAAAAGTGCAAAAAGAGTCCAATTCTTAAAAATAATCTCCTGATAAAACACTCTTTATGTAAACAACAGCACTCAGCTTAATAAGTGACACATCCCTAAACTCAGTATCACAGCCTCTACTTCAAGTCTGCTTTAATAGCAAAAACCTGCTTTCATATTCTCATCAATAGCCATTCTTCCACACATAATGAATATCCCTTTTGTAAAGCTCCTTGGAAATAATAAATCATTGACCACATATACAAGTGGAGTATTACATTGGGGTCGGAGCTATCTGTATCTGTTTTATTTATATACGCTTTGCTCTTACTGGATTTAGCAGATGCTGCTTGAAATTGAACGCACTTAACTTGTAACCACAAGCTTTTATTAATCTAATAATGGTAAATATTAGCGGAAGATGGAGTCACGGTATATAAATTTCTGCGTAATATCCTGCGGGATGAGCTGTGTATAATTACATGTGGTTTGAAAAGACCTAATTTTGCTCTCTGCCAATCCATTATAGTATCATTCATATATGACAGACTTGAGATATATTACTGGAAAGAGTCAAGATGAGTTCATTACACCAGGACGAGGGACATATCTCCTGGTAGGGACCTACAATGGGAACACTATACCAGGAAGGAGCCCAGGATTGGGGACATTATATAAGTGAAGGGGTTTAGGATGGTGAACATTGGATGGGGGACATTACTGGAAGAGGCCTAAGAAGGGGAGACATTCCTTGAAGGGGGCACAGGATGGGGGACATTAGTAATAGAAGGACCTCAGGATGGAGGAGAGTATTACTGGAAGGGGCGCAGGATGTGGGACATTATTACTGCAAGTACCGAAGGATGGGGGACATTATTACTGGAATAGACTAGGGATGGAGGTCATTATACCAGGAAAGGACTCAGGATTGGGGAAATTATATAAGGGAAGGGGTTCAGGATGGTGAACATTGTTAAAGGATGGGGGACATTACTTGAAGAGGCCTAGGAAGGGAAGACATTCCTTGAAGGGGCACAATATGGGGAACATTATTAATCGAAGTACTTCAGGATGGAGGACAATATTACTGGAAGGGGCACAGGATGGTGGACATTAATACTGCAAGTACCTAAGGATGGGGGATATTATTACTGGAACAGACTCAGGATGGAGGTCATTATACCAGGAAGGGGCATAAGATGTGCGACATTAGTACAGAAAGTGGAAATTATTACATTATGGGGGGGGGGGGACACATGTATGTTTATATGGAATTTAGAATACTATAAGAGCCCATTCCTCTCACTAATGCAAGTGGGGCCAAGGTCCAGATTTTGCACTTGGGCCTATTGGACATTAGTTACCTTACTGCATATATTCTGTGTTTGCATGTATCTTTTGCTGCTATGCTTTCTGGCACTAGCAAATCCATTCCATACATGTGAATAGGGTCACATTAGCAGCATGTGCATGGATTTCTGCAAGCCCGACTGCGATGAATGACGTTTTAGCTACTATCTTCCTAATATAAGCATGCCCCAACAACAATAAATTACATATTATTCATTTATTTTTTTAGTATGGTAAGTTTGTTTTTTTACTGTCTTTAAGGTGTTGTTTTTGTCAGGAAACTGACTCATCAGCAGCAAAACTTTGTATTATATTATATTTCTCCACTTTATGGATTTATCTTTCATCACTACAGTTCTTAATCTGTTTTGTTCTTATTAATCCTATTTCTTTAGCCATATTTTAGTGCATGCGTCCAGTCTGCTGTCATTTACTGTTTTCTACTTTCCTAGCACTTTATAAATGCCTATGAATCCTAGAGATATTCTAAAATCCATCTTCTTATCTTGTCTATAAATCGATTTATGATGTTATTAACCAGTGGTGGACCTTGAACCCAGGGGGCCCTGGTGCAGCCATGGTGAGGTGAGGAGCAGGGGGAAGGGGGGGTCAGCTGATGGCCGTCGGGACGGTCCGAGGGGGGGTGCGGGGTGGTGCTGGCCGCCGTCGGAGAGGTGTTTGCGGCGGCTCTCCTACCTGCTGAGCCACGCCGAGTGCGCTCCTGGGAGCCAGAGGGGCAGAGGAGAGGAGGGGCGGGATCAGGCAAGGGAAGCAGGAAGCTTTCTGCTTCCCTTGCCTGACCCTCCTCTCCTCTGACAGCAGCTTACGGGGGTCGGCCGGGGGCCCCCCTGCAGGCTTGAAGGGGCCCCCTAGCTGGTCGGGGCCCTGGTGCAGCTGAACCAGCTGCACCACGGTAGTTCCGCCCCTGTTATTAACACTTCTATAATTGTCCCATAGTATTAAGCAATGACAAGTATAAATACAATAATTGTTCCTCATTTCTTCCTTGTTTCCCCATTAATTGAAGATAAAGTCTATTAGATAATTATCTTTGTGGACTAAGGGCGGCTTCACACTGCGGCGTGATCCAGTCCAGGGGTAGGTTCCAGGATGACCCAGACAGCCACGGATCGGATCAGCACACAGGACTGGGGGGCTATTATGCCCTCCGGTCCAGTGTGCAGCTGCACGCAGTTCCCGCTGCTGATCAGTCAGGACTGCGGCGCCAACTTTGTAACATTGTATGACAAGTTTAGAAGTGCTGTGAGTAAACCCAGGTACAGAGTTGTAGAACTGTGTGAGACTGTGTTATTTGCACGGCAACCGGCTGTGAATGCCACTGAGCAAAGTAACTAGGCCCAATGTTAACCCCTGCCTGCCAGTGACTTCCAATTACTCCATCCACTGCCCTGGGGACCCGCTCCACCTGTGGGGAACCACTTCATCCCAGTTGCCCATCCACTGTCCCCAGAGGTTCTGCAGCAGCGGCGACCACTGATAGCCGGAAACGGCAAACGGAAATGGCAGACGGGAGCATGCACCATGTGATGCGCTTGGAAAAAGCGCAAGATTTGAAACTCCGGCAGTGAGAATCCGGAGTTTGCAATGTGTTCGGGTTCCGTCTGCCAGAGGGATGGATAGACAGCGTTAACACAGTCTTACCTTTCCGGTAACACTGCGCTAATGCTGAAAATTCTAAGTTTCAGATTGAACCCCTGAACGCAGGGAGTAACGCTGGTCTGACCCTAGCCTAACTGACGCTCATTATTTTCTGGATGGATGCGCTTTCTGCACCACTAACGCAGCAGTCAAAAAATGCAGCGTCTGAACAGCAAATTGAAAACACAATTGAGATGTTTTGACTGATCCGTTTTTGGTGCAGTCTTTTTAAATAAAAATGCAGCACCAGAAACGGATCAGAAACATCTAGTGTGAACTTAGTCTTAGTGTTGTATGTTGGTGGCAGTTTGCTTTTGTGGCTAAATTTTCCAAATGTTCTTGTACTTTTTTTTGTGAGAGATTATAACTCGGTGGTTAATCCATCCTGGGGTCGAATACAATTATAGTCCTCTCCAACTGGGATCACACTAACCAGATCAAGAAAACACCTTCTTATTAGATATATGAAGGGTCAAAAATGTGAAAGTGAAGAAATTCACGTCATTTCGATAGATTTCCTTCTCACTCCTATCTAGATCTTGCAGTTGGCAATGACTTATAATGACTTATAAGGAATGAAAGTGGAAATGTTTCCTAGATCTGTATCACCAGACCATACTGCATGACTTGTAGACCTTCATATACAGAGGATACGTATAGAGGTAATAGATCTTGGAGAATGAATGCCTTTTGGTTAAACATTATAGATGACTTTCATGTTGAAAAGTCCCTCCCGGAATACTTTACCTTACATGCTAGCTCGGTCAATAAAGTCAGTCCTTGGGAGGCCATGAAGGCATACCTTAGAGGTATAATGATTCATATTAAAATGAAAAGTAGGCAGCTAGGCCAGGCATTACAGGAACAAATGACTGATGCGTAAACTAGATGTGCTCCGGAATGTTTACGTACTGCTGGGATTTAGAAAAAGAAGTCACAGCCGACTCAAGAAAACCTTCACTGTAGGAAATACAAAAGAGGGTGGGGGACAAGAGGCGCAATAGTGCCCTTATCACTAGACACTAAATCGGCAACCTGGTGAGCAAAGCAGTCCACTCACCTGATCCAGCTGTGTCACCCACAACTGGTTTGAAGACGTGTTAGGAATAATATCCTGATGGCTGCTGCTGGACCTTCACCGACCACTCACACGTGGAAAAGCATCAGGTTACTTGGGAAAAAGGTGTATGGCGGTCCGCACTGCCAGACTGACTCGCATCGCATCAAAGAAGACACTTGGAGATGAAGTGTTGATCAGATCCTTCTTTTATTCACCGACGCGTTTCGGTGCCCACCTGGCACCTTCATCAGGGATCCCTGATGAAGGTGCCAGGTGGGCACCGAAACGCGTCGGTGAATAAAAGAAGGATCTGATCAACATTTCATCTCCAAGTGTCTTCTTTGATGCGAGTCAGTCTGGCAGCGCGGACCGCCATACACCTTTTTCCCAAGAAACCTGATTCACTGTAGGAAGGGAGAGTGTGAGTGATCTTCTACCCATGCTTGCCAATCCTCAAACTGGTCATTGTCCGTAGACAAGAGACATAATCACTGAAGCAATTGGAAATGACCTATCACTGTCCATTTTCATAAATGACCACTACGAATGACCACAAGCTTTGCATTTATTTTATCTGCAACAGATAACTCTTTGCAATGTAATTTTGTAGATTTACAGGACCCCGGTCCACCATCTGGGTCAAAAGTCCAAGGAAGCAGGATGATTGCAAGGCTTCTGGTCCGACAGCCGTGGACTATTGACGTGACTGTAGTATCAGGGTCCCGTGAATCATTTTGCTCAACTCTATTTGTCATATATTTGTTATATTTTAAATCTTGTTATGCCTGTGCTATTATATGAGATTATACAAAAGACGAGATATATCTTTCCTTTTGTTTAATATCACCGTCTATGTGATGAAAGTCTGTAGGTTTAAAAACTCGAACGTCATAGTTTTGAATTGACGAAAATAAAACACAACATTACATTAAGGAAAAAAAAGGAGTGATGAGTTCTTGATACAGATTAAAAAATAATTAGAAGTGGTAATGGATTCTCTTTAAGGTGTCTTAGAACCACAACCCTCCTATAATGGGGCTGTCTCAAGAAAAAAAAAAAAACACTTTACTTAGGGTGCTTTCACATCATGTTTTTCTTGGATCCGTGGCTGTCCATTGTAAATCGGACAGCCACGGATCCAATTTGGCCCCCATGAATCCCTATGGTCCACGGATCTGATCGGATTTGGCTTTATTGCCATCTGATTTGTGTCAGATCCGATTCTGTCCAATTTTTAGCTGTGCCCAAAATTGGAGACTGCTCCGATTTTGGGCACAGGGGACCTTTTTAAAAGCAGACCACCAGGGCCATGGGTCTGGGCATGCCACCAGTGACAACCCAACAGCGGCAGAGGACCAGACACCCGAGTCCCCATACCCTGGGCAAGTCATATGGCAATGTGAGAACTTTGGAATTGGGCCAAATTGTCTGCCTGGTGTAATGTTAATCCACCTGTAATAATTAATCTGTCTGATTATATAGACTGTGAAAAATACGTATTATATGCCCTATCTAGATAACAAGAATACAAATATATTGCTGAAGTTAAACATCTCATATCCAATGTGTTAAAACCTGACTGAGTAAAAACACTATAACACAGGATGCAATTGTGCATAACAATGTACTAAAATGAAAAAATGTGATAAATATAAAAAATGAAAATTGTTTACGTAGTCAGATGCAAAACGTGATACTTTTCTGTTGCTGTTAAAAGCTAAATAGTGGAAACTAAAACAAGTAGTGAAAGCACGATATCTATGTAAAGTTACATGTGTGGCAAAACACAAAAAATTGTGCAACATACTGAAAACCTCAAAGCTGAACATGAAGGTTTTTCAGAAATTAATTATAAAATGGTAATGGTTTTTCCCACCTTCGACTAAATAGCACAGCACTCTCTTCCTTTTGAGAGAAGGCATGATGAGAAAGAAGCCGGCGGTGATTAGATGCGGTGCGTGTGTGACATCACAATGTCTCGTGAGCCTCGAAATGCGATTACCAACAATGCCTGGACAGCACCAGCATGAGAGGTGAGTACAGAGTTTATTATTTTAACTGGGAGAAACAAATTGATTCAGGTGGGTTCTCCTAGTAGTGGACAACCCTATTAACGTTAAGGTTTGTGCTTGTGGTCATATGTTCAGTGTTCTGTCTGTGTGAGTATCAGAATACACACTCGCTAATATTCAACTACACTCTAAGGAAAACATATTGGACACACCTCTTAACCGTTGAAATATGGTATTTCATTCTCCCATCGTCCCCGTCATATAACATTGGGCCTCTTGCCATGCCGTCTACCTTTACTAACCTGACAGAAGGCTGGGGGGCAGAGCACACTGATACCAGTGTGGTCCTGTAATAGGAGTAACCAGTGTAAGAAGTCCGTAAAACTGAAACTGATGCAGAGATGTGAACAGACCCAGCCATCAGCACTATCTTCGTTAGCACTACACTTGGGGTCGTTTCTAATACCTTGAGATGTTAACGTACATTGATAGACAAGTCTGGTCAACGGCCATGATCTGTACCTGAAAGCTGTAATCTGAGGGAAAAAATTGCACATTTGTAAAACGATAATTAGAAATTGACTCGTCAGCCCTTTCTCTACCTTTCCTAAATTAAATCCTAATCTTGTTGATGCCCCATTAGGCCATTTACAAACCCCCCCCAACAGAAGTGCCACACAGACAGTGCCCCCATGGTGCTCCTAACAAAAAATAAAAACTCCTCTCCTAATCTATAAGAAACTCGTAATGAGAACATTATTCTTTGCTCTGCTACTTCCAATTTGGGCACCAGAATTGGACAAAATGACAAGAGGAATCACTGATGGGTTCAGAGCTACCGTTCAATGATGGACAGGAGTCTGAGCACACGTGTTAAGATCACAGACTTTGCTATCCTTTACATGGATCCTGCCAATGCTTTAGAGCCCCCAGTCTTTCAGCTGGTAAACGTTGCATGTGCAGTCATCAGAAATCATATCATAGTTCTTGTCAGCTGCAGGACCCGACACTCCAAAACATCAAGAGAGTCAGTCTTCGACACACGTCAAGAACCTCAGATCAGGCTTCATTTTCTTTTACATGGATGCTACCAATGCTTAGGAGCACCGGCCACTTCAGCTGACAAGTGCTGTGATCTGCTTTCTAATGCGGACACCCTAGCCAATCAGTGAGGTCAATGACTTGATGGAGGCTTTCCGGTTACACAGAGTCGCTGAGGTCACTTATAGGAAGCAGCGCTGTCGACGTGATGTGCAGCCAATGCCAGATACTTGGAGCCGCACTAAAGACTAAGAGCTGGACCGGGGAAGCATTAATAAAAAGCGTTTTGTTTATTATAAACAAAGATTTTCTGAAAGTGGATAACCCATTTAAAGAAAAATGCTGTTGGGTCTATATCCCCAGAGAAAGTGAAGAGCTTGTCTGCGGGGGTGCAGTGCTGCGATGTCCACCAAGTAAGAGAAGACTCTTAGCAATTGTTTGTTTAATTCCTTTAGTAGAAGATATTTAAAGTGAATTAGCAGTTTTTTTGCATATAATCTGTGGCCACCACCAGTAATTCCTTATATACATCATTCTAGAATCCTGTATATAAGTCCACAGAATGATCTGTATAGCAGAAAAAATAGGTTTTATTATACTTAGCTGGGGGCGGTCCAGTCCAGTTGGTGTCTTTGGTCATGATCCGGCGCCTCCTCCCTTCTTGTGATTGCTGTCCTCCTCCTTTGCTTTGAGTAGGTGACAGGTCCTACTCAGCCACTCACTATCCTTCACTGTGCTCTTCTGCACACGCACTTCTCTCTGGCAGAGGAAAGTACTGTAATGCGCATGCATGGGGAAAGGTCAAGAAATGCCTAGGCATGCGGACTACCTGGGTCTTCTTTGAACTGTGCACATTACAGCACGTTGCTCTGCCCTCAGTAGGGCGCAAAGAAGGGCGCATGTAGAGGAGAACAATGAAGTTCAGTGAGTGGATGACATAACATGGGTCATCCACAAGAAGGAAAATTTCAATCACAAGAAAGGATGAGGCATCGGATCAAGACCAGTGATGCCCACTGGACTGGACCGGCCGCAAGGGAATATTATAAAAGTTCTTTTTTATGTTTTACAGATCAGCCTGGTGACTTACAGTGCCTTGTGAAAGTATTTGGCCCCCTTGAACTTTTCAACCTTTTGACACATTTCAGGCTTCAAACATAAAGATATTCCGTACATTCTAATTTTTTTATGAAGAGTCAGCAAGAAGTGGGACACAATTGTGAAGTGGAACGAAATTTATTGGATATTTTAAACTTTTTTAACAAATAAAAAACTGAAAAGTGGGGCATGCAATATTATTCAGCCCCTTGAGTTAATACTTTGTAGCGCCACCTGTTGCTGCGATTACAGCTGCAGTCTCTTGGGGTATGGCTCTATCAGTTTTACACATGGAGAGACTGACATTCTTGCCCATTCTTCCTTGCAGAACAGCTGGAGCTCAGTGAGGTTGGATGGAGAGCGTTTGTGATCAGCAGTTTTCAGCTCTTTCAACAGATTCTCGATTGGATTCAGGTCTGGATGTGACTTGGCCATTCTAACACCTGGACATGTTTATTTTTGAACCATTCCATTGTAGATTTTGCTTTATGTTTGGGATCATTGTCTTGTTGGAAGATAAATCTCCTTCCCAGTCTCAGGTCTTTTACAGACTCCAACAGGTTTTCTTCTACAATGGTCCTGTATTTGGCTCCGTCCATCTTCCCATCAATTTTAACCATCTTCCCTGCCCCTGCTGAAGAAAAGAAGGCCTAATTCATGATGCTGCCACCACCATGTTTGACAGTGGGGATGGTGTTTTGAGGGTTATGAGCTGTGTTGCTTTTACGCCAAACATTTCGTATTGCATTGTGGCCAAAAAGTTCAATTTTGGTTTCATCTGACCAGAGCCCCTTATTCCACATGTTTGGTGTCTCCCAGGTGGCTTGTGGCAAACTTCAAACGAGATGTTTTATGGATATCGTTGAGAAATGGCTTTCTTCTTGCCACTCTTCCATGAAGGCCAGATTTGTGCAGTGTACAACTGATAGTTGTCCTACTTTACAGACTCTCCCACCTCAGCTGTAGATCTCTGCAGTTCATCCAGAGTGATCATGGGCCTTTTGGCTGCATCTCTGATCAGTCTTCTCCTTGTTCGAGATGAACGTTTAGAGGGACGGCCGGGGTCTTGATAGATTTGCAGTGGTCTGATACTCCTTCCATTTCAATATGATCGCTTGCACAGTTCTCCTTGAGATGTTTAAAACATGGCAAATCTTTTTGTATCCAAATCCGGCTTTAAACTTCGCCACAACAGTATCTCAGACCTACCTGGTGTGTTCCTTGGTCTTCATGATTCTCTCTGCACTTGAAACCGAACCCTGAGAACTATCACAAAGCAGCTACATTTATACGGAGACTTGATTACACACAGGTGGATTCTATTTATCATTACCAGTCATTTAGGACTACATTGGATCATTCAGAGATCCTCCCTGAACTTCTGGAGTGAGTTTGCTGCACTGAAAGTAAAGGGGCCGAATAGTATTGCACGCCCCACTTTTCAGTTTATTATTTGTTAAAAAAAGTTTAAAATATCCAATAAATTTCATTCCGCCTCACGACTGTGTCCCACTTGTTGTTGATTCTTCACAAAAGAATTAGAATTTATATCTTTATGTTTGAAGCCTGAAATGTGGCAAAAGGTTGAAAAGTTCAAGGGGGCCGAACACTTTCACAACGCACTGTATATACAGCATTCCAGAATGTTGTATCTAAGGCCATACTGATGGTGGCCGCAGCTTATGTACACTATGAGAAAACCGATGACAGGTTCACTTTAAAACACATAAACCAATTTTCGACTCCAGACCAGAGCCTTCATCAGGTGACTAAAAATTCACCTGATGAAGGCCCATGCCAAGAACTGAGAACTATTTTATTTGTTTTAGAAATCTACTGATAAAGGATAAGTAATATGTGTGTGCTTGGCTTTTTTACCTTACATTTGTAAAATTTTGCAAAAATGTTGAAATGCTGCAGATTTGAAAAAAATATATTATTATTATTATTATTTATTTATTTATATAGCACCATTAATGCCATGGTTCTGTACATGAGAGGGGTACATACAAAATTATAGATATTCTTTACAGTAAACAAATTAACAATGACAGACTGGTACAGAGGGGAGAGGACCCTGCCCTTGCGGGCTTACATTCTATAGGATATTAAGGAGGAGACAGTAGGTCAGGGATGCAGCAGCTCCAGTGGCAGTGGGGTGGCAGCTTGGTCATTGCAGGCTGTAAGCTTTCCTGAAGAGATGGGTTTTTAGGTTCCGTCTGAAGGATCCGAGTGTGGTGGATAATCGAACATGATGGGGCATAATATTCCAGAGGATGAGGGATATTTGGGAGAAATCTTGGAGGCGATTGTGTGAGGAACGGATAAGTGTGGAGGAGAGGAGGAGGTACTGGGAGGATCGAAGATTACGTGAGGGAAGATAGTGGGAGATTAGTTCGGAGATATAGGGAGGAGACAGGTTATGGATGGCTTTGTAGGTCAGTGTTAGTAGCTTGAACTGGATTCGTTGGGGAATTGGGAGCCAGTGGAGGGATTTGCAGAGGGGAGAGACCGGAGCAGTAGCGAGGAAAGAGGTGGATTAGTCGTGCAGCAAAGTTGCGGACAATCTGGAGAGGTGCAAGAGTGTTAACAGGGAGGCCACAGAGGAGAATGTTGCAGTAGTCAAGGCGGGAGATGATGAGGGTATGTACAAGAATTTTAGTAGATTGAGGGATGAGGACAGGACTGATTCTGGAAATATTCTTGAACTGGAGGTGACAGGAGGTGGCGAGAGTTTGGATGTGTGGTTTGAAGGACAGGGCAGAATCGAGAGTTACTCTGAGGCAACAAATTTGAGGGGTGGGAGAAAGCATGATGCCTTTTACCATAATAGATAGATCAGGTGGTGAAGATGAAAGATGGATGGAGGAAAAATTATGAGTTCGGTTTTGTCTACGTTGAGTTTTAGGTAGCGAGAGGACAAGAAAGAGGATATGGCTGACAGACACTCCGGGATTCTGGACAGCAGAGAGGTGACATCTGGGCCAGAGAGATAGATCTGGGTGTCGTCAGCGTACAGGTGACACTGGAAGCCATGGGACTGTATGAGTTGTCATAGACCAAGGGCATAGATGGAGAAAGTAGGGGCCCCAGGATGAAGCCTTGTGGGACTCCAACAGAGAAAGGGCGGGATGAGGAGGTAGTGTGGGAGTGGGAAATGCTAAATGTGCGGTTGGAAAGGTATGAGGCAATCCAGGACAGGGCAAGGTCTGATGAAAAAATGAGGAAAAAAGTATAAAATGCTTGTATGGGGAAAAACACATAGGAAAAAGGCAGCAAAAAGTCAGGACATGAACAATCCTAAAGAAGATTGTAAAGGTTAACAAGATGCAGTACGTTATTATGTAATAATGACGGTAGGGTGAACATTTACTTATTCCTACCCATATAAATATAACAATTATTAACCACAATACGGCTTATTGAAATTAGAGAAGTTGGGTCACAAAGTCTTTGGTATGCCATGTCACCGTGGGGAAGATTTAACATGAGGAACGTAGAGGTGATGAGATAAGAGACTTGATGAGATAAGTTTTCGTCAAGGCAGGACGAGATATTTTTTTCATCATCAAAATGTTCAATGTCGAATAAACTGTCAAATCAGCATAAACCGCTCAAAAGCAGATATAAGGCAAATATAATAGACGTTTTTGTCTTTAGAGCTTGCAATCACTTTTTAATGACTATTTATACTTTAAATTTAGAGCTAATAACAGGTCTGTAAGGATAAAAATATTTGAAAACTAGGTCATATTTATATACTGTCAAAAACAATTATTAGTGCATCTCAATGAATTAGAATATCATTAAAAATCAATGTAATATTGCCATGTTTCTGGGAGCCCTGAAACACGTTGACTAATAAATCAATATTATATTCACCCTTTGATATCTCGTGGAATATGACAGCATGGTTTTTAACCCTTCATCCTCCCCACCTTAATTTTCTGAGATAATGATGTCAAGCTCCAGGCCCTGGGGTACTCGGGTATCAGGCTCGGTGGCTGTTTTGGGGATGTCAGGGTGGCAGCTCCTGATCCTGTGGCCTGGGTGACACTTCAAAAAGGGTATATTTACAGGGGATTAGAGTTTTTGCCACGTGACGCCACCTGTAGTGTCTGGTGATGGGTCACCAGTGCCGCCACAGTCCGCCGGAAGTAGATGGAAGTGCTCCTGAGATGACAAAGCCACCCTACAGGTAGGGCAATTCCTCCGGGCAGCGTAGTGTAAGGGGCAGTTTGGAGTGGATCTGTAAATTGGTGTAGGGTATATTGGAGCAGTCTATAAGGGCACCGAGAGCGGAGAGGAATGATGCACACACTGCAGAAGTCTCTTTACTGTTGTTATGGCAGGTAAAGACGTCCAGGGCACTGACAGGTGACCAGGTGCACAGTGGGTCCCCACAGCAAGTGGGTATAAGGCCTCCTCTGATTCTCTGTGGTAGCTGAAGCCCAGCCTGCATGCAGCCAGACCAGCCTCCCTCTCCTCCTGTCCTTGCTCTCTCCTCTGTGCGGTCCACGGGTTACTGTCTTTGATCACTGCTTGTGATGCCTCACTGCGGTGTCTGGCTCCCTATCTCTGGACTACACAGGGACCGGGTGACTGAAGTCTCCACTGTGCGATGTGGTTTTCTGTAGTCCTGAAGTATCCTACAGGTGCGGATCCCCGATGTCCAGTACTCTTTGGGCGAACTTCCACTAGTTCCTCACTCCCTTTGGCTCTACTCCTTGCCTTCTGTCCCCACTCCTAGGCTTGCGGGAAGTCAGAAGGGCCACTCCGGGTCACTGGCTCGGGCTAACGCAGCACAACCACCAGGACATCTTCGCAGCTCTCCTAGCGTCTGCACACTCTAACTAACTCCTCCCCCAGCAGCAGTATTTATCAGGGATCTCGCCTAAGATCAGCAAGTGGTGCTCCCCCTACTGTGCGGGGTGGAAGGTGTTGCATGTAGTAGGTACCTGCTGTGGAAACCCAGCTGTGCCTTAAGGAAGTCTGTGGCTACCAGCTTGAGCAGGGCGCCTCAATGACTTTTGGGTCTTCATTGGCTGTAAGCCATAATCATCAACATTAACAGAAATAAACATATGAAATAGATCACTCTGTGTGTAATGACGCTATGTAATATATTTGTTTCACTTTTTGTATTGAATTACAGAAAAAAATAACTTTTTGATGATATTCTCATTCATTGAGATGCACCTATATATGACATAAGCTTTTTTTTTAAGAGTGAAATGATTTGATCGGTTAGAAATGAATGGACTTTTACGCTAGTCCTGATGAGCCACATCTTTTTTCACAGCTTAAATGAAATCATTAGTCAGTGGACCTTCCCAAACATTTTGCAGAACTTTTAGGCTCTAGACCAGGGGTCTCAAACACGCGCCCCGGGCCGCATGCAGCTTGCCAGGCTTCCCACTGTGGCCTGGGGCACATGAAGAAATAACATGCCTGGGCCATTGTGCACGGAGCCCTGCGGTACCGCTTATTGTGACTTCGTGGATCATTCAGGCTGCAAAACAACACGCCTAGGGCTAAAGAATTTTGGCCCCTGCTAATTATAATCCTAATGAGTATTAAACCATTTTTATGCACTTTCACAGGATGCTTTTAGGAGACAATAGGATGTGTGAGATTAGTGATAATATGCTGCAGGGACATAATTTGGTAGTTTAGGAGGTGTTTTGGAGGTGACAGGATCCCTTTAAATTTGTTCCCTAGCTGCAGTTTGCTATAAAAATCCCCCACGCTGTACTTACCTTTCCTGAGTCCAGTGGTGAGTTTCTGCCTTTGTTTCCGGTGTTTGGCATCGGCTGCTGCGCTGATGTCACGTAGACTCTGAATGGGTGTTCCGTCTACAAGGGAACGTCGCGCTAGAGCTGCTGCTCATTGATTGGCTGCCACGGTGTCAAGATGACATCCGCACCACAGCTAATGCCAGAAACAGGACAGGGATGGGGATAAGATAAGTACAGCATTATTGTTGCAGTTTTGTTTTTATAGTAATCTGCATCCTGAGGAGAAACTTCATCAAAAGTGAGCAACATTGACAATAAGTTTTGAATGACATATTGTTCTCTCGCTGCTCACTCTCTGATGTTTAGAATTTTTTTTATTACTCACAGGAATATATATATATGCACACGTGTGTATACTAAAATCGCTGCTTCAAGGGGTAAGGAAATGTATTATTTATACCCATTAAACCACTGGAGTGCCAATGTACTACAATTACTGTAGTTAAAAGGACTCTGTCAGGTAGTTTATGCCCCCAAATCTATCATTACCTGTCCCTGCAGCTTCCTACTACATCCTAATCATCCCTGTCTGAGCGAAATATGATGCACCCCCAGGCTATGGGGTACTCGGGAATCTGGGCCGGTGCTGTCTCTCTGGGGTATTACGGTAGTCTTGACCTGGTCCCGTGGCCTGGGATCAGTCCAAAAAGGGGTTATTTACAAGGGATTTGTCGTGACGCCACCCGGGTATGTGGTTAGTAGAACTAACGCTGCCGTATTCTGCTGGACGTGACTGGGGCAGTGTGGATGTAAGCCCTCCTCGGGTAGGGCTGAGGGTCCCCAGGGTAGGAGTAGTTGTGATGGATGGGCCTGGTGAGGTGTTGTGCTGGGTGTAGTCCACTTACTTTAAAGCTTCAGCTCTCCAGCCATAGTGCAGGGATGACAGTCTGTAGCTCCTCAGGAGGGACTTTACTGCGAGACTGGAAGTAACAGTCTCAGGCAGGGATGAGCTTACTGGGTACTTTACTTGGTCTTTTTAGCAGTAGTTCACACACTTTACAGTTCTTTTAGTCACACTTAAACACTTCAGCACTGCTCCGGGTTACTAGACTGTTGCAGCTCAGGCGGCTCCTCTGCGTTGCTCCAAGTCCGTTCAGGCCCATTTAGTCTCGCCTCTAGTACCTCACCAACATGTTTTGTCTGGTTGTCGCGGGCTTTTTGGGTGAATGTTTCCCTCTCAGTCAGGGTCACCAGTCCTACTATGATGACTGTGTTCTTAGACCATGGTGGAAAGTTAGGCTGCAGGTCATAAAGCACCTGCCCCACACCAGTGTGTCTCGTGATTAGGGTCTGGATTATCCCGGTCACCTCTTCAGAGCTGTTCTCTGGTCGTGGCCTAGCCTCTAGTGTCCCAGGTTCAGATATTTGGGCACACCAGGCTCTTTCTCACTCTCACTGTTGCTAAGGGTGCCTCCAGACAGCTAAGGTCTATCGGGCTGCCGGGCCCTTGTCTTCCCACCTTCCTTCAGCTGTGGGGTGTCTTTCAGTCTCTCTCCTTCTTGTCACCTCCAGGCTATGGAGTGGGTTTCTCTCCTCGTGGCTATGCCTCACGGGATTCTGCGCTTCCAGGGATCCCAAAACCTCCTGGGAAGACTTTCTCACTACTTCTGATCTTCTTCTTCCTGACTGACTGACTGCTCCTAACTATGTGTTCCTGAGTTTTCCTAGTTTGGTCTCTCCACCCACTTTGTCAGTGCTACTCTACACTCACCACTTTCTTAACACCTGCCACCCTTGCCCAACCTAGAGTCCTAGGCATAGGTCGCTGTGTGAATCTGTGTGAGTGTTTTGTCAACCGTCTTGCCTTACCTGGCTGCACTTCCATTTGTGGCCACCTGGTCACAGGGGCGCACAAATGTGTAGTATAATGGTTGAAAAACAGTCTTTTTCCTCCCATTATCTAGACATGTGGGTGTTCTCTCCAGATCTATGCTTCCACTCGCTCGTTGTTATAAGGCCCGGTGGACGTGAAACTTAATATGCATGTACTCTCAGGGTTTCAAATCCATTGGCGGCTCCTTCCTGGTATCACACCTTGGCGCATCATTTCGGTCCTGCACATTGTGGGGGATTATTGGGTGTATTTGCCAGCTTCAGAATGAGCACTCGCATGCTCCAGAGCCGGCCAGTACACCCCAACACTGCTCAGGACCGGAAATGACATGCCGCGGTGTCATACCTGGAAGGAGCTGCCCATTTGAAACTCTGGGAGTACATATGGAAATTAGGTTTTCATGCACACGGGACCGATAACAATGGAGTGAGGGGAAACATAGACCTGGAGAGACCGCCCACCTCTAGATGATGGGAGGAATAATGGAAGTTATAAAAAGTGTTTTTTCAACATTATACTAAACATTTATGTCAGACGGGATGATTAGGGATGTACTAGGAAGCTGCAGGGACAGGTAGGGATAGCTTTGGGGGTATAAATGACCTAACAGGTTCCCTTTAAAGCGAACCTGTCACCCCCCCCCGGGCATCAAAAGCTATAATAGCCACCTTCTGCAGCACTAAGGCTGCATTCAGGGAAGGTGGCTATAGCCTTTTGATGCCATTTATACTTTGAAATATGAAGTTAGGTAAATGCTCACTCTTCTGAAGACCGAAGACCGGGAGGCGGGGTTTCATGCTCCTCCGGCCCGCCCCCTCTTGTCAGTCATGGTGCGCGCCTGCTGCTGCCTCCCATGACTGTGTAAAATGAACGCGCGTCTCCATTCTCCTGTATGGAGCCGCGAATGAGCTGTGCGCCCGGTGTCCAGGAAGTCATCGACACCGGGCGCACAGCGCATGCGCGGCTCCGTGCAGGAGAACGGAGACGCGCGTTCATTTTACACAGTCATGGGAGGCAGCAGCAGGCGCGCACCATGACTGACAAGAGGGGGCGGGCCGGAGGAGCGTGAAACCCCGCCTCCCGGTCTTCGGTCTTCAGAAGAGTGAGCATTTACCTAACTTCATATTTCAAAGTATAAAGGGCATCAAAAGGCTATAGCCACCTTCCCTGAATGCAGCCTTAGTGCTGCAGAAGGTGGCTATTATAGCTTTTGATGCCCAGGGGGGGTGACAGGTTCGCTTTAATGTTGTACTGCCCCATGGACCATATTTTAGGCCTAAATTGAGTTTTCTTTTATTTTAAAATTAAGCACCTATATTCTTTTTTTTGCCTTAACTTCCAGATTTGTAAACTGAATTTGAAGCCCCGTAGTCACAAACATTGTACAATTTTTTGCGTGCAAGAGGAAAACTATTTTTTGTGCAAAAAGGGAACTTGAGAAATAGATGATGTAAAATAGTGGTGCCAGTTGTTCTTGTTCTTTTTTCTTTTTATAATTTTTAAAGGGTGGTTAAAGATGGATGTTGTTAATTAATGGGGCAATTTAAAATCATTTATCAACACAAATGATGTGATTTTCTCAACATCTACTAAACCTATGTTAATAAACAAATTTGCTAGTAGTCTCATTTAGGCCGGCTTCACACTACTGCTGGGATCCGATCCGTGGCTGTCCGCTTGAGGCATACAGCCGCGGACTGGATCATCACACAGAACTGGAGGGCTAATTTGCCCTCAGGTCCGGTGTGCAGCCTGAGTGCAGCGTGGCTAGCTCACCGCGAGCCGTGGTCCTGACCTATCAGCGACGGCAGCTGCGTGCTACTGCACACCGGACCCGAGGGCAAATTAGCCCTCCAGTTCTGTGTGCTGATCCGGTCCGCGGCTGTATGCCTCAAGCGGACAGCCACGGACCGGATCCCAGCCGTAGTGTGAAGCCGGCCTAACTTGTTTGTTGCTATACCCAACTCTTAAAGGTACCGTCACACACGGCAATATTGCTAGGCAATTTCACTGGCAATTTGCTGGTTGCTGTGAAATCATGAACACATTACTCCATTTGTACATGGCAACAAAATAGAACAATGTGTCCATGATTTCACTGCGAGGGACCCCGGGAGGGTATATAGTGACCTCCAGGGGAACTAGAGGGTGGTCTAGGAGAGGAGTCTAGAGGAGTCGAGAGTAGACTAGTGAGAGTCGAGAAGAAAAGAACCAGGCAGTCAGCCCGGAAGGAGCCAGAAGGGTCTCCTCGGCTGAGGGACCGAGGACAGTAAGAAGAGATCCCAGAGAAGAGAGGAGGGAGAAAGAAACTCGAGGGAGAGTTCGCTCAATGTGGAGAGCACAGTAACCAGCGAGTTTGCCCCAGGAGAGAAACCGGGTACCGGGGCCCACACCTGTGAGAACCTACAAGGCTCACAGAAACCCGATGTCCGGGGAGGTCTCCAGATACAGCCCCAACTCCCAAAGAGCCCAGAATGAAGGGAATCAGGAACAGCAGGCCACTGCAGTGTCCAGAGGAGGTTCACCCGACGGGTACAAGAGAGAGGAGAACAAGGAACAGCAGGAGGTCAGATTAGTCTTCATGAAATCAGACTTCACCGCCACTGGAGGCAAGAGAAAGAAAGGAACAGGAACGGCACACAGTGAGCGATCCATCTATCAGCCAGAAATTCCGCTTGCAGAACCCGTAGCATTTGTCGTTGTAGCATCTACTGCACTGAAGGACTGTAACGATGACTAAAAGTTTTACAGTAAAGTACCCAGTGAAGTGACTTGTCGACTCTGCTGCATCCTTTCTCGCTTGAACTGTTTCCTTACAGAATCGCTGCCCCGGTGGTCCAGTCCTGCCTGCGGAGGACTACACCATCATTGCCGCCATACCATCGACCACTGGAGGACTGTAGCAGCGCTGGTGAGTATCACCAGGTACTGCAGGTGGCGTCACATACTTGTAGACTCTATTTTACTTTTATTTTAACCACTGACCACCAGGGCCACAGCCTTGGCCAGCCATCCGTGACATCCCAGAACAAGCCTGAGAGCTGAGTACCCTGCCCTGGGTGCATCACGAGCGCTGCTAAACTTCACCACCAAGAGCTGTCCCTTGCAGAGATTTCAGGACCACGGCTAGCTTCCCACACCGCACAGCCCCGGACCTGATCTTGCCGTGGTGTGAAGCCAGCCCAAGAGTGTTAATGGTGAGTAATGCGGGGACATCTCAGTGGCTCACAATACTGTCACCAGGGCTGTGAAGTCGGAGTTGGATTCAGGGAAATTGAGGAGTCGGATGTTTGGCTTACTGACTTCATAGGTATGATTGTGGAGTCAGACTCGTGGATTCGAAGTCCATTTTGGTGGAGTCGGAATCAGGGAAATTAAGGTGTCGGAGTCGGATGTTTGACTTATCTCCAAAATAAGAGAAAACATTACACCAAGTTGAACATATCCTCTTAAACCTCATTGAAAGGGATGTGTATTAAACATAAAAACAATTATACAAGCACAGCTGCCTCAAGTCATAATTTAGATTTGTGTGTTCTAATAAGTTAAAGTTTTAAAAAGTCTTCAAATATGAATTATCCCATGACCCAGGACAGAGTTATATGTAGAGATCAGAAAAACTAAGTACACCCTCATTGAATTTTATGGATTTATGTATCAGAACATAAAAATATGGTCTTTAAAAGATGTTAATATTAGGTATATAGATCTGTGGCACCTCAGGGTTCGGCTGCCACAGATACACCTGGGACAGAGAAGGATCTCCACAACAGGTAAGCCCACACACAACACCTTCCACTCCAGACCTGAAGGGGGAGCTCTACAAGCCGAGTTCAGGCGAGATCTCCAATAAATTCAGGCCTGGGGGTGGAGTTAGTTATTGCAGTTCCAGGGAGGACTGTGAAGACATTCTGGTGACGGAGCTGTGTTAACCCCATACTAGTGAGCATTACTAACCTGCGTTAGGGACCCTAGAGTGAAGGTCGGAGGCAAGGTGTAGTAGTAGCAGGGGGAGTGGAGCCATACCGGTTCACCCCAAAGGAACAGCACCTGAAACCGGACACCGGAGTCCGTGACTGCAAGGGATCTATCAGCCCAGCAGTAAAGACTCAAGGTCTCCTGGCTACAGCAGCACTTGAGGCACAGCTACTTAGCAGAGCCCGTGACCGCAGTGGATACAGTGGTGCCCACAGCAGAGCTTTCTCCGCCTGCCATACAAGTGAAGAAGACAAGAGAGTATCAGGGATTAGCTTCAGACAGCCTGGGACTAGAAGCACACAAAGCACAGCAAGGAGGCCTCATACTCGCCATGTGTGGAGATCCTGAACTGTTGCCAGATCACCCGGACCCATACTATCAGAGACTGTACCCTTGATTATATCTGCAACATCAGTAAAAGTTATAGAAACATCAACCTTGAGTGTATCTGTCATTACGGCCCTTGATCCTGCTCCCTCTATAGACTGTCCTGCAATCCCCTCACCTGATGAGCTGCACACTTGCTGCAGTGAAAAGGACAAGTGACTGTGCTGTGTGGTAAGCTGCCTCCCTGTGTAAAGAATGTACATAAACTATTACAACTGCCCCATGGATCCCGCTCCACCTGCGGGGAGCGTAACCATCTTGCTGCTCCACCATCACCCTGGAAGACTGTCCCGCAGGGCCGGTAACATTACCAAAACCATAGGTGGCGTCACAAAACACTTTTATTTTATTTTTATTTAAAGTTTTCTCCCTTTTAAGCGACCACCAGGGCAACAGGCCCCAGTGACGTCTCCCGTGAACTATAAGCCCAGTTCCGAGTATCCCATACCCTGGGACGGGTTAAATCCCCATATGAGCAACAACACATGACAAATTATAATTTTACAAAGAAGAGATGACTGAGCACCAAACGTAATGACCCCTTTAGCCGACACTCTGCACACGAAAACCGGTCCTGTGGGATACAGACACTGCACCGGGACCCCTCACCCCCTCCCTGCACCTATATCTATGTAACCCGGAATCTGCATATTAAAGGAGACTTGATCCACTCACCGGTGAGTTGCAGCATTTTTTCAGAAATCATTGACTGTCCAAATTATAATTTTTAAAATCCTCCATGGACCAGATTTTTTTTAATGATAAATTTCAGTAAAATTAATAATGCTTGAGTCTTAGATTAAATTAAAAGAGAAAGGAAGCACACATTGAGTAGTACCTCTATTATACAGGTCCCTCAGACCCCAAATGGTTAAACTCACCTGATGTAGTTGTGAGTGTCACAACTACAATAAAAGCACACAGGAGGTCGCTGCAGGCTCCCAGCTGAAAACTGAAGAATCCAGATAAGAGTGAAAAAAGCTGGGATAAGATGCCGCGCTGACCACAAAGATAAGCACAGAGTTAATCATACACTCTGTTTATTTTGCCTACAAGTGTTTCATAGCTCATAGCCACTTCATCAGGGCATCAAGATCTTAAAACAATCAAGGATACATACACACACAAGATAGTGTCGAGAACATGTTGCATTTCTTGTGCGGACGAGACCGGGTGATTTGTGCGCAGGCGTCCGCCTGCGCACAGATCACATATAGGAGTGAATGGGTGCACACGGTCATTCGCAGTCAAGCGCAGCACCGTGTGCTCCCATTATAAAGATAGGGGCTGGCGGTGCTGCGCTTATATTGCGGCTCCCCTCCGCAGAACGCTGCGGAGGGGAACGCTAATGTGAAAGTAGCCTAACCCCATGAGAGCTGGAGCCGGCAACAAGGATCTGCTAGAGAATGATAAAAGACATCATGAATTTTCTATATGGATTGATCTGATATTGTTCTTTGGTAAAACAGCCGGGCAGGTTTATACCCAAATCAGCACCAACGTGGGTCCGAAGCAATTGTTATATACGTATATAGTGGTTGTGACTCTCACAACCACTAAAGGTGAGCCTTAACTTTAACTAACATTACGATTTATGTCTAAAACAGGGGTGGGGAACTCCAGGCCTCGAGGGCCGCACACAGTGCATGTTTTCAGGATTTCCTTGGTATTGCACAGAGGTTGGAATCATCACCAGTGCAGGTGATTATATTATCACCTGTGCAACACTAAGGAAATCCTGAAAACCTGCACTGTGTGCGGCCCTCGAGGCCTGGAGTTCCCCACCCCTGGTCTAAAACATAAGACCCTTATCTGCGCCTAAATTGTCTCTCTAGATTTCCTACTATCTAAATAAAGGAAGAATACTTGGAATTTTTTATCTATGAATACTACTTAAATTTAACCGCAATTCATACTGTTTGCCCAGTCGATGGGCATCAGCTGAAGTGTGGGGCATATTGTGGGTTGTCCTGGTATTTCATGGTGAGCAGATTTTGCTAAATTCTTTTTTTGTCATTATGCCTTGATTTTTTAGTATTATAGATTTTAAAGAGGGGGTACTTATTGTCTCTGCTTACTGTATATTGGAAGTACTGTAAATAAGTTTCTATTGAATGACTTTCTATTGAATGACAGCAAGGAGCAAATGTGAAAACCATGAGCAACTGATACATTAGGGGTGATACACTATTTAAAAGATTTTATTAATGAGCTGAGGTGCAAAACGAAAAAAAAAATATTACCCATCAGGCTGCCACCTCTCTGTACTGCTATTGGCATTCCCTGTAGGTGAGTGCTGCCGCTTATCAGAAGCTCATCTACATAAGTGCAAAATAAAGAAATCTTCCAGCACCAGGTTTTTTCATAAAAATCTTCAAATCTTTTTTGTGTCAATGCATACAAGATTAAAAACATCAAGTCAGGGGTCACAGCCCCTCTTGGAAGCTTACAGAAGCGGTTATGTCAAGATCAAAGACAGGGAGCAAAGGCTTCAGGATGAACTCTTCTTTAATGATCATTCATCACAGGGTCATTTCATCACTACACGCACCGCCATAACGTGTAGTGATGAATGACCATTACAGAAGAGATCATCTTGAAAACTTTGCCACCTGCCTTTGATTTTGAGCGTCTAACATAACCGCTTCTGTAAATTTCTAATTTAGCTTTTCCCAGTGAAGGTAAGTCATCATTGCTGCACAAAATCGCTGGCAGTAGACTAGCAGTACCTGGGGCTTGAGGATCTTTTGTGGGGTCACCGCCCGCATGATCATTCACATGAACTGCGGCTTTCCGGCCCGGAAGCGAGTGCATCGTGTGGTGAGAACTGTCACCGAAGGCTCTAAACCTGGATTATGCAGAATGCATAATGTGACACTCCTGCGACCAGGTGACCACAGGGTGAACTGCAGCTGGGATAAGCAGGACAGTCACTCCACGCAAACACCCACACACATACACTCCGACCCTGAGCCTAAGTCACTTCATGTCAGGCGAGGGGTGGCGGGAGTAGCTACGTGTGGGTGGGAAGTAGAAAGAACCCGGGGAAAGGGGTGGAGGAACTGGACTAAACCCTATGCACATTAAGTTAGGAAAGGAGAAAGTTCTTGGTGGTGGGAGGTAGAACCAGGACTCCTAAGCCATGACACCCTTCAGCCAAGTGCCCGAGGGTCCTGTAAGCAGTTACATTAGCTCTATGGGCAGCGCACCCCCATAGACCTACTGTAACTGCTTACAGGACCATGGACAGCAGCTGATACGATATGTACATTACGTACAGTATCTACTCTACTGTCAATGCTGGCAATAGTATAACTCCCGCATTAACCCCTCACATGCCCACAGGAGTGGACAGCATGTCTCTAGGGGGTTGGGCACCCCCTAGAGACATGTTGCCCACAGCCACTATTAATAATTAATGTGTTAATAATCATTTAACACTTTGTTCATCCCTGCAGCAGCAGGGATGAACAAAGTAGACGGTAACCACATTGCTCCGGATTACACATCCGGAGCAGTCGGGTTACCGCATTGCGGTTTACATCACACATTTTTCTCCAAAAATGTGTGTGAAGTCAATTGCGGTTACCGCATCCGGATCTGGATGCGGTCACCGCAATTACCTGTCAAAGTGTGACCCCACCATTATAGAGATTTCTCCTATAATACATTTTAATGGATTTGGTGACACATTTCAATTTCTTGCATTCTCCCAAAAAGTGTTTAATATTGCAAGATGCTATTAAAACGCTTGTCAGGCTGGACTTCAATGACTTAGGTTCTGTTTAGTTTTTTTTTTTTATTAAAAAAAGCTCTTCATCTTGTGCCACACATGTCAGAATATGGAACTAGAAAAAGGAAGTGTGCCACACATCCCGAAATAGTACGAGCTTAAAAAAAAGGAAGGTCACATCTATAAGTACAATATAGGGAATAGTCTGGGGTTAAAGGTCTAGAGAATTATGAAAAACCTTCCTTTGTTACTTTATGTCTGTAAGGCCCTTTTCACACTAGCTTTTTTGTCCAGATCCGGACAAAAAAAACGCATCTGCCAAGGGTCCCGCCTAACAGCCGCACTTGCGGCACACTTGCGGCAAGCCCCATGCATTGTGTATGGGGCTTGCGGTAAGGTGCATCAGGTGCGTAAATTGCAGTTGCGGCACGTGCGGCCGCGAAAAAAATGAGGTCAGCAGTGTTTTTCTTCATGGCCGCAACTGCTGCAACTGCCGGAACCGCACTTGCCGCACCTGCCGCACTTCAAAAGATTGACTGGCACACCTAGCAAATGTGAACAGGTGCAAGCAGAAAAAAAACACGACTACAGAAAGTTATTCCGCTGCACACTAAAACACTGAGAATAAAATATGACTATGGCCGCGCTTTACTGCAGTGGGAACATGTTGTGTTTTTTCAGATGACAGCATGCAATTGAAGGGAAGCATACATTTAGCTTATTGCAAAAGGGAACACAGAAAATATGACATGGCATGACCGCTGTGGGTATATTTGAATCTAGTAGGCGCTTAGCCAGTACATTAACTAAGCATCTCCTTGATTCAAATATACCCACATCGGTAATGTTTTGTCATATTTTCTCTGTTCCATCTTACACTAGCTAAATGTATGCTTCCCTTCAATTGCTTGTTGTCATCTGAAAAAACACAACAAGGACATAAATTCAAAAGAAGTTTCCAAAAAACAGCCAAAAGGTCTGATATCCATTGCACTTAGCAAGACACAGCAGGCCTCAGTGATAAAGGCAACACAAGTGCATAATACCGATGCAACAATCACTCTCAACCTACCATCACATGGAGGAGGTGATTGGTGGTATTTTATATGCACACAGATGAGGTTTCCATAGAGTGTCAGTCACACAGGTACGTATGCTGCAGAGTGTCTGTATGCAGCCTATTGATCACGCCCATACTGTTACCAAGCACTATATATATGCATTACAAAGGACAGACGCCCACAGGACCCCGCTGCACCCTGCATAAATATAAAAAAGTGCAAAAAAAAAAAGATGAATGATAATTTTGTGAGGTATTGGTAGATATTTTGGCCAAAATACACAAGCTCGTAACCCGTGTCAGGGGTCCCTAACACTATGTTCAGAAAAAAACACAACAAATCTGGTTGATTCTTTTGAATTTATGTCCTTGAAGTGTCATGTGGTGCCCCTGCGACCAGATGGCCACAAATGGAAGTGCAGCCAGGTAAGGCAAGACGGTTAGCAAAACACCCACACAGATGCACACACCGACCCTACGCCTAGGACTCTAGGTTGGACAAGGGGTGGTGGGTGTTAAGAGAAGTGGGTGGAGTGTAGGTGAGCACTGACAAGTGGGTGGAGAGACCAAAACAATAAAAACCTGGGAACACACAGTTAGAGCAGACAGAGTCGAGAGAGAGGGATAGAGAGAAGTGAGCAGTTGAAGAGAGAGACTCCCCAGGAGGTTTTGGGTTACTTGGAGGTGCAGAATCCTGAAAGGCACAGACCCTAGGAGAGAAAGCCCACTCCATAGCCTGGAGGTGACGGGAAGGAGAAAGAGACTGAAAGAGACCCCACACCTGAGAAGGTGGGAGGACGAGGGCCCGGCAACCGCACACATCTTAGCTGACTGGAGGAACCCTGAGTTGAACCAGTGACAGACGGAAGGAGCCTGGTGTGCCCAAATATCTGAACCTGGGACACTGGAGGCTAGGCCACAGCCAGAGAACCGGCTCTGAAGAGGTGACCGGGGATAATACAGACCCTAATCACGAGACACACCAGTGTGGGTCAGGTGCTTTATGACCTGCAGCCTAACTTTCCACCACAGTATAAAAACACAGTTGTCATACTAGGACTGGTGACCTTGACTGTGAGTAAATCATTCACCCGTGAGTCCGCGACAACCAGACTGAACCCGTGGGTGAGGTACTACGTTAAGACTGAGAGGCCTGAAAGGACATTGAGGGAACAACCCTGAAACGCCACCTGAGCTGCACAGTTTGAGTTGCCCGGGGCAGTGTAAATTGTGTGAACTGTACGGAAAGAGCTGTGAACTGTTGTAACCTGCTGTGAAAGACCTAGTAAAATACCCAGTATGCTCATCCCTGCCTGAGACTGTTTACTTCCAGCATCGCAGTAAAGTCCCGCCTGAGGAGCCACAGACTGTCATCCCTGCACACTCTTGCCTTGGGGACCCTCAGCCCTACCTGAGGAGGGCTTACCATCCTTGCTGTCCCAAGTCGCCGATTCCAGCAGGAATATGGCAGCGGTGGTTCTATTAACCACATATCCTGGGTGGAGTCACGACAAAATTCCCTGTAAATAACCCCTTTTTGGACTGATCCCAGGCCACAGGACTGAGTCACGGCTACCATGATACCCCAGAGAGACAGGACTGGCCCGGCTCCCGAGTACCCCATAGCCTGGGGGCACATCAGTCACTCTCCAGGAAAGGGAGAGGGACAAAAGTGCTGAGGATCCGTACTGCTGTGAAGAGAGGCCGGACCAAAGGTCTGATGCAATGATATTCCTTTATTCTTCTGACGCGTTTCGGAGCCTGCTTTGCCCCTTCCTCAGGGATTACAGATCTGTAAGCCCTGAGGAAGGATCAAAGCAGGCTCCGAAACGCGTCAGAAGAATAAAGGAATATCATTGCATTAGACCTTTTGCCCGGTCTTTCATCACATCAGCACTTTTGTCCCTCTCCTTTCCAGTTGCATTCCACGGTGCACGTGGAAGTGTGGATCCAGCAGCAGCTGTACAAGCACAGATACCGGTTGTGGGTCACACAACCCTATCAGGTAAGCACCTTTCAAACGGGCGAACTGCCCTTCCTTCCCATTGAGATAAGACCCTATGCACCTTTTGTCTCTTAAAACTATAGATACTCTCGACAAGGAGAAAACTTATCCTTTAGTTAGCATGAGACACTGCAGTCGGAGCAGGCAAGAGAATGGTGACCATGGCAGAGGGATTAGCAAAGCAGATCAGAGATAAGAAGTTGCAGAGTGAGTGACAAACTTGTTAGAATACACAGACTGAAGGTCGAAGATGGAATCACTGCAGCACTGAAAGGATGCTTGAATTCCTGGGCTGTTCCTCAAGAGTAAAGTGCGGACAGATGTCAGAAAACTGCAGCTGTGCCAAAAAAGATAATCATTTACAGAAGGATCTTATGGCATCCAGATGCAATAGGTGCAACAGTTACATGACTACCTGCTGGGTTGCCAAACGTCCAGAAATTCCAGGACAGGTTGTGAAAAGAGAGCACTTTTTTTCCTGTCTGCAAATTTTTTTAAGGCATTCGAGATTTCTTTGAAGCTGAAGTCACTATTTTTACAGTAATTATCATTATTTTGCAGTTTACAGTACGTGCTGCTAATGTCTTCATATCAGAATTATTGACCGTGGACATGTAGCACTTTCAATTCTAAAGATTTATTTTGGTTTTCCAATGTGTCCAAAAAAGGTATTGACTGTCCATAATTTATTTTCTCGAGAAAAAATATAAAAAGTCAAGTTGGCGACCCTATTTACCAGGAAGAACAAATACAGACTGTATTGTTCCAGTGGATTAGCACAAATGGTTTCCAACATATTTCCTTCCCATAAGTGTGTATAGAATAGGAAATAGATACTCTGCTCTAATTAAGAACAGTCTTGGAGAGATGGGTGGATGCGGTGCAAGACAGTACACAATGCAAAATACATAGGATAAGGTCAACTTAAGTATTACATGAATAAGTGGATGCAAGTACGCCTAACTTTATAAAGTTCTTTGTAAGAGAGAATGAACCTGACTATGTTACCAAAATATTGTTGGTGATTTTCATGTAAGTACCATGAACAGAAATAGTGCCATAGACTTTAATTAATTCCCCCATTTAATATTCAGTTAATGCCACACACAGAAATCAGTCTAATGTGACACTTCATTCATTTCTATGCAATAAAAATAGCAATGATAGCAACGGAAGAGTTTGGCATTGGATGTGCCATCCTACAAAATGTCTACTAGATTGCTCATTATCGCTAGTATTTTGGCGGGTTTTTATGTGCCACATAAGTTTTGTAAATTCCTATTTTGAATCTTCAGTTTCAAATTTCATAAAAGATTCCAATATACTTTACTCTTAAAGCTTTTTAAGCTGATATAGTTTTGAGGTGGCACTATTATGCAATTTCTATATTTCAAGTCACCAACCATAGTTCTTGCATCATGTTGCTTTCAAGTTAAGTCCAGAAGTAAGTTCCTCTAAAAAGAATTGCAAAAAATGCATTGCTTCATACATCAGATATTTTTAGTTTAACTCACATTTAGTCTTTTAAGGGTATGTGCAGACGATCCAAACGTACTGCGTAGTCAACACAGTGTTTCCGGACCTGAGGGAAGCCACAGTGAATGCAGGGTGTGCGCAGCCACCCTGTACCCATGATCTGCATTTGGAGAAGGGTGTCTTATCCCTCCATTCATAGCTTCCAACTCCGCAGCAATAAATTAACATGCTCCGGAGATGCGGCAGAGTGGTAACCCACGCTGCAACTGAAATAACACTGCTGTGGTGAGAAGCCCAGTGGGCATAAGATTTCTCTGTGACAGCGTCTGTGATTGGCTGTTGGGTCTTTCACAGATTAACTAACAACACAGTACTGTAAAAATAAATAAATTTTAAAAAAATGACGTAGCGCTCCACTGTATTTTTGATTCTCAGTGCAGATAAAGCAGACAGCTACGGGCTGCCACCCCCAGCTGCCTGGCTTTACCTTGGCTGGCAATCAAAATACAAGGGAAACCCACTATTTTTTTTTAATTTATTGAAAAAAATAATTTAAAAAAAACTGCCATATTTTGATTGCCAGCCAGGTAAAACCAAGCAGCTGGGGGCTGGAATCCTCAGAGTGGTAATGCCCAAGTGTTCTGGGCCCCCCACACTGAAAATTGCAGTCCGCAGCCACCCGTGGAAATGGCATATTAATTGTAGTGCCATTTCCAGGCGCTTTACCCGATTCATACAGCAGCCCTGGTGGGGGTGGCATACTGGGTAATAATGGGGTTAATACCAGCTTTGTATTCTCAGTTGGTACTAAGCTCGAAAGTCATGGTGTCATGCCAAATTAGACATGGCCACCATGAATTTCTAGTAAACAGTAAAAAAAAAACACAAACACATAGAATTTTTTTTTATTAGGAATAAAACGAAAAACACATTTAGGGGCTCCATCTTTATTAAAAAAAATCTTCAGTAGTAGTCCACAGGCGAGAGCAATGACACCTTTGCTTCATCGCTCTGTACAAACAAGTGTCTGTGCAGAGCAAGAACCAGACTAACATTGACACTGATAGTCAGAAGTCAAACTGGTTCATGGATGAGCTATGAATTCGGGTGAACTCTGACATCACCACAAACATGTCGGCAGTTTTTGTCTGGTGTCAGCAGCCAGCTGAAAACTGGCGAATGACACGAGTAGTGAATAACCCTGGAAGTTAATGAGCGGCCCCTGGCAGTAGAAGTGGCCAGGACAAGAGGACAGCAGGACGTGTTGTGGGAGTGGTAAGTATAATGACGATGTTTATTATTAACTATATGCTTTCTTTTACAGCCCCCCCACCTCATCCTATAACTGTAAAGTCCAAGCTCAAGGTACGGACGCAAGTTTATGTCGGGTTTGGCCCCAAGCTCAGACTTTACAAAAAGACTGTGCGAACCCACCGATCCTGATCATCGGCGAGTTCGCCCATCACTAGTTGTGTATGCACAATGACAGAATTACAAGGCACAGTAGATCACACTAAAAATAATTGTAGAGCTGTACATGTTCTGTATAGATTGGTGCAGAAAACGCAGCACAAAAGCACAGAAGAAAAGCACAGTGTGCACATAGCCTTTTGACAATCATCTGTCATCATCGGTCTTTTAGCATTTACTCCCATTGTGGGATCTTTCTTAGATTTCTCTATTTGTACTATCATTTGAGCTAACTAAAGGCCCCGTTACACTTAGCAACACTCTAGCGATCCTGTCAACGATTCGACCTGGTAGGGATCGCTGGAGCGTCGCTACGTGATCGCTGGTGAGATGTCAAACAGTCAGATCTCACCAGCGACGCAGCAAAGATACGGCAGTCGTTGGGACCCTGTGCTTCATGTTGTCCAGTATATGGAACATAAAGAACTATAGAATAGGGATGGGCGAGTCTACTCGCTAGGACTCGTTACTCGGCGAGTAGTAAGGGACTCGCAGGACTCGGTACTCTGCGAGTTTCCCAGCGATTACTCGCACAGTAACGAGTCCAATGCAAATCAATGGCAATTGCTATTCACTTGCATTGGTCTCATTACTGTGCAAGTAATCGCAGGGAAACTCGCACAGTAACGAGCCCAGCTGTCTGCTCTGTGTCGGGCTCGGGTCCTGCAGGCTGCCGCAGCTCCAGGGTCCTAGAGACCGCCTGCTCTCCCTGTGCACAGAGATGATGTAGCAGAGCTGAGATTGTTCTCAGTCTGCTCATTCCCTGTGCATAAACATCTATATCTATGCACAGGGATGTAGCAGAGAGGACATCGCGTTTTGGACTACGTCGGACGGAAGAGAATTTTTTTAATTAAAGATGGAGTCCCTAATGGCTTTTTTTTATTATTTCTAATAAAAAATTTTCTCTGTGTTGTGTTTTTTTTAACCCTTTATTGGAGATTCTTAGTGGCCGGGTCAAACATGGCCTGACATTAAGAATCTCGGGCTTAATACCAGCTTGTATAACAAAGCTGGTATTAACCCCTTTATTACCCAGTGTGCCACTGCCACCAGGGCCACTGGAAGAGCGGGGTTCAGCACCAGAGGATGGCGCTTCAATGAACGCGCCATCTTCTGGGGCGGCTGCGGGCTGCAATTTGCAGCGGGGGGTGCCCAGAAAGCTTGGGCCTCCCTGCGCTGCGGATTCCAGCCCCCAGCTGCTTAGCTGTACCTGGCTAGACATAGAAATTGTGTGGAGCCCCACGCATTTTTTTTAATTATTTCATGAAATTCATGAAATAATAAAAAAAAAGGGCTCCCCTATATTCTTGTGTCCAGCCAGGTACAAATAGGCACCTGGGGGTTGGGGGCAGCCCGTAGCTGCCTGCTGGATCCGGCTGGTTCCAGAAATACGGCGAAGCCCACATGAAATTTTTTTCTGACAAATCCATAAAACAATGTAAATAGAAGGGACTGCATCTTTATTAACCCCTGGACCATGGGCAAGGGTTAATAAAGATGCAGTCCTTTTTTAGGATTGTTTTATTGATTTTCAGAAAAAAATGATGTGGGCTTCGCCGTATTTCTGGAACCAGCCGGATCCAGCAGGCAGCGACGGACTGCCCCAACCCCAGGTGCCTATTTGTACCTGGCCGGACACAAGAATATAGGGGAGCCCTTTTTTTTATTATTTCATGAATTTCATGAAATAATAAAAAAAAAATGCGTGGGGCTCCGCGCAATTTCTATGTCTAGCCAGGTACAGCTAAGCAGCTGGGTGCTGGAATCCGCAGCGCTGGGAGGCCAAGCTTTCTGGGCACCCCCGCTGCAATTGCAGCCCGCAGCCTCCCAAGAAGATGGCGCGTTCATTGAAGCGCCATCCACTGGCGCTGAACCCGCTCTTCCAGCGGCCCTGGTTGGCGGTGGCACGCTGGGTAAATAAAGGGGTTAATACCAGCTTTGTTATACAAGCTGGTATTAAGCCCAAGATTCTTAATGTCAGGCCAGGTTTGACCCGGCCACTAAGAAACTCCAATAAAGGGTTAAAAAAAACACCACACAGAGAAAAATTATTTATTAAAAAAAGACACAGACACATTAGGGACTCCAACTTTATTACCACCACATATCCCTTCAAAGATCCAGGTCTTCTCTCTTCTTTCTTCTCTCTTCTGTCTTCTGTCTTCCTTATTCTTCTTGTTGCAGCGCCGGTAAGCAGAGAGTTAACTATGCTGTGACAGCGGGAGCCTATTAAACATGATTTAGCTATTGTAGCAGATAGAGCCTGAAGCTTCCGAGACACATCTGCGATTTGTAAATCGCACATTACTCGCTATTACTCGCTTCCCCATTCATTAACATTGGACTCGCTAGACTCGCAACGAGTAGCGAGTCCCGGGCTCGGACTCGCTAGAGGTCAAGCGATTCCGAGTAATTTAGGACTCGCCCATCATACTATAGAAACATAGAGTATTTCATGCACAGAGAGATAGTAATCCAATTAACACTTGTACAGTATGTATTAGAAGATATGTGATTGTCTGAAGAACTTGTGATTGTTGTTGCTACGTTCAGTGATGTAACTTGAAACTCATGAGACCCAATGCAAAAGTTCCTACAGGGCCGTCAATTATTTAAAATATTTAATAGCAATAGTCTTTTTCTGTAGCCAAAGAGCCATTTGGGGCCCCCTAGTCTCCGGGGCCTGGGAGCGATTGAAACCCCTGCATCTATTGTAGTTACACCCCTGCACCTGTTGTAGTTACACCCCTGGACCTGTTGTAGTTACACCCTGGACCTGTTGTAGTTACACCCTGGACCTGTTGTAGTTATGTCCTTGGCTACATGATGATCACAATTTGTGCTCTCTATTAAATTTAGTTATTTTTATTTATTACTTATTTTACTTTGAACAAGTTATCAATTTTAAGATTTGGAAATCTAGAAGGCTTTTCCTAGAAGAGTCCAAAACTTCCTTTATATTGATCTTACTATTAAGTCTAAAGGCTATGTGCCGACAGATAAAAAGTGATGCAAACATTTCTGAACCACATTTGCATCTGCTTTTAGCAGAAATTACGCGGTAAAAACATTGTGCTTTTACTACATAATAGCTGCTTTTTTATGCAGAAAATGCTACATCCGTCTCTGGGCACCCCCCCTGTAGTACGCCGCTTATCTTGCATACCGGCAGGCAATTCCGGGTTTCGCTGCGTCATACACTATGTGGGTCACATGCCCGTACCAAGAAGTCCCTGCCAGTACGCAAGGTAAGTGGAAGTGCTTATTTTTATGGATCAAAGGTCTGTAAGAATCTGTACCTAATACTCTGCGCTAAAATGTTCCAACGTTGTTGTCACAGCACAGGGAGAGTCGCATTGACTACTGGCTGGCCAATATACCATGCACATTTGTTGCTCATTTTTACAATACGCTGTAAAATGCGCCAGTGTGTGAACACGGCTTAAAGCCTTGTTAAAGTACATGGGTGTATGGTCTTACCATGTTTCTCATATTACTAGTTTGTTTTTATAGATGTGCAGAACAAGCAAATCTCAAATTCACCTGCTCGTGCATTTTTTTCTGGGAAATTCGATTTACAGAGAATAACTTCTCCATAAATTTCATGTCCCTAATGCTCCGTGATCCCTCCAGACCCCAGAGCATAGTAATTCATAATCTGAAAAGAAGCTATATTGAGTTTCTTCAGAATTCCATTTATAGTCACTTTGTGTATATATTTGCTTCCTTAGACATTTTTGGGCATAACAAGCTGGATATAGAGTTAAAATCCAGGAATCCCACAACTCTTCTATTTGTTCATCTGGTTACACAGATACCATTCTGGAAGACCCATGTAAAAATCAAAACGAGATACACTACAGTTCCACTGAAATCACCGTGATATAATTGCAGTCTAGGTTCCTTCATAGGCGGCTATTGACTATTGCCTGAATTTCAGATTTTTAACTTTGTGTTATTAAATGGGATTTTGAGCTCCGTTTCAATAAATTAAAGTCGCACCCCTTTATAAATATAATGAATAAATCAATTTTAGACCTTATCCCCTTTCCTTTGTGACCAATTCTAATTTTCGCCCTTTTGTTGTTCCCTCCCTTCATCCAAGAACCATAATGTCTTCATTTATTCCATTGACAAATCCACATTAGGGCTTGTTGTTGCAGGATGAGTTGAAGTTTGGAACACCATTCATTTACCATACAATGTGCTGGAAAGTTGAAAACAATTATATACCCTGCTGAAATGGAGAACACTATTATCTCAATGTCTTTAAGTTTTTATTTTTTTGGTGTTCAATATGCAGTAAAAATGAGTAGGGATGGGCGAACTGTTTGGGTTCATGACCGGGGTTGCTCTGTTAAAGCAAGTAAAGATTTGATAATTGTCCTCATTATACTTACCAGGCCCGCGTTATTCGTTCCAGCTGAGTGGTGGCGCTGCGTCGCTTCTGGTGGAATAGTCATGTGACTGGCTCCAACAGCCAATCACATAGGTCCTGAAGATAACAGTCGGCCCGGAAGGGACACAGCAAGCGTCACACCAGGAAGAGAGAACGCGGACTCGGTAAGTATATCAGGTATATTAACTCTTTGATTGCTTTAACAGGGCAATCCCGAACACGAACTCGGGGAAAAACAAGCGGTTCGCCCATCCTTAATATGAGCTAACAACATAATTTTCCAGATACAAAACTTCTGCAGTTTTCTTTTTCACTATTTAAGTTGTGAAAATAATAATAAAACATTTCTTGAAGAAAAAATTTGGATTTGTGTCACCATTTCTAAGACTCATAACTTCAACTTCTGTTGATGGACCTGAGTGAGGGCTTGGCTTTAATGCCACTTTGGATAAATACAATATTGTGATTGTTCATTGCCACTTGTTGAGGAGGTCTGGCTGTTGAACCCTCCCTCCGAATTTCAATTTTCTTTATTTGTCTTTACAAGTTAACTGATTTTATACTTTGATTGAGTAGACTTTTACGGACATTGTGTTACCAACATGCTATATTTTACTTTTCTTTATCCTTATTTTTTAAGAAGGAATTTCGGGTAATTACATTTTTTTGAGTTTGTAAAAACTTTTTATTGCTTTATTTTAGCCTTCTTCAGGGACTTAAACCTGCAAAAATTGCTTGTTTGCTCTATGTACTACTATACTAGAGTTTTGAAGTTCTCTATATAGTCGAAATTACATCCCTATGTGCGGTGAAATGACGAATAAAAACGGTGAATTTGAAATGACAAATATGAAGGCTTTCATCAGGCCCCAAATACATTATAACCTATCATCACTCCCAAAATCTGGAAGGGGGCAGATGGGATCCCTTTAAATGATGTTGACAGTGACTAACAGGGAATTTTCAATGGTTAAAAATAGCGATCAGAGGATCTTGGTCACTTTGCTATAGGTAGATGCCGGTTACATACCCGTTTACCTAAATAAGACACTTCTATTTACTTTACATATGTCTTATTTTCAGGGAATGTCTTATTTTTCCATCATCCCTTTCCAAGCCCCAATATTCCCACGCAGCACCCAATATCCCCATCATCCCCAATATTCCCATGCAATAACCCCCTCACCGTCTTATTTAGGGGAAACAAGGTACACCAGCTGGTATCTGACGAAACCCAATGTGTGATATACACATCGAGAAGGTGTTCAAGAACATTGTATTAGAAGATTACGTTTCTCTGTATTAACATAATGAGGACCTACTGTATATTTTGCATGGTGATATGTTTTAACTTTTTTGATGGATTGGAATCTGTTTTTTTGCTACTTACGTTAGATGATATACAGAGGTTTTTACAATCTTAAAGGGGTTGTCCTGGAAAAGTAAAACATGGTTGTCTTCTTCCATAAATACTGTAGCTCCACCTTCTCTCCAGAGGTTGTGCATACTAGTGTGGCTTAGACCGATTTATTCAATGGGGATAGTCTTTAATAATAAGCATAACCCATGGAGCTGTTTGTTAGATGAAAACAGCCATGTTTTTTCTGACCCTGTAAGTTATTAGTAGTACATGTCCTGCCTTGGAAAAATAAATCAAAAAGACTGGTTAGCGTTTTAGTTGTACCGGACCTCGGTCATGTTAATCTTCATAGTGCCTAATTACTGTTTACTGTTCTTAATTTTATTCCTTAGAGATAGCCAGAGAGGGTGAAGTAGTTATAAGCGTGGTTTCCTGATACTGTTTGATCTGGATTGTTATTGTAATTATTATCAAACATCTCAGGGACGGTTAACTACTTTCACCAGAAAATATAATTTCAGATAAATAGGCAGACGCAGATCGAAAATGAACTTTTTTAGTCCGTTATAAAATAAGAAAGTTCCTCGAGTTAAAGGGGACCTATCGCCAGGTTAGAAGTGTCCAGTGTTTGCTCTTATTTGATTCATGCTGTTCCCCTCATTATTCTGCTTATTTGTATTTTTTAAATTCTTCATAAGGTTCCAAAGATATGGGGCCTTTTTATTTACTGCTAATTTTTATAGTCTCTATTAAGAGGGTGTGGCTCAAAAGATCCTCTGGGGCTTGTCTTTGGGCTGCTCGGCATTATTACCCTGTGAGCAATGCACCCTTGCTACCGTAAAGAGTGTAAAATGTAACACCAAAATACAAGGTCCATATCTATGGAACCTTAGTAAGGATTAAAAAAAAAACAGAATACTAGATTAAAAAGAAGCAACAAACAGAATACTTATGGCCACTTTACACACACCAACTTATCTGTCCAACTTCTGACCAACTTACTGGTTGCAGTGAAACCATTTGTACACAGCCACAAAATGGAGCAATGTGTCCATGATTTCACTGCAGCCAGTAAGTTGGTCAGAAGTTGGACAGATAAGTTGGTGTGTGTAAAGTGGCCCTTAGAGGATAAGCAGAAATAAAATAGTAGGAAAATCTGGACAGTTTGGACCTGGTGGTCCTCTTTAAGAGCATATACCCCCTATGTAATGCTCTTGTAGTAACTCACTCAGGAATCTAAGGCTTTTCTTGGAATTATCACACCTGACCCAACCAGTTCCTACACAGTCTAAGGCTCCTTGCTGCACAGATCCTAGTGACCCTTGTGAAACTGGAATAACCCTAACCACAGGACTAAAAAAAGTCAACTGGGACCTTGGTAGCTGATCGGTCATTGAGTGTTCCTCGTACCTTCTTGGGAACCGGAAGAAAGAGAAAGAGTACTAAAACCCTGAATCAAGAAGGGGTGCAGAGATAATCACAATCCCTGAGTGAGAAAATATCAAACTATGAAAACAAAGTGAAATAGTGAAGTACAACTGCTAGAAAGAAAAGCCTTCTACCTCCTAGCTCAACAAAGCAGAAAGGAGTAGGACAGATATAGGGTCATTCCATGTCAAGTGATCCAAAAATGAATATTTTTTTTTCCTGACGTCCTCAGATTTTTTTAATTTTTTTTCTATATGAAGAACAACTTTAGTTAATTACAAAAAAAAAGTTTTGATTTTTTTTCTTTATCAGTAAATTTTTTACAGATTTTTAAAGTTTTAAAAAAGTGCGAATTTTGGCCTGGTATGGCTTTACATTTTCTATCATATCTCGGGCTAGAAATAAAATAGAGAAACAAAATAAACACCAATCTACTCAGAACTTTGCAGGCTTTCACCAGATATGTCACAAGAGGATCTTTGTTAATATTTTACCCATGTGATCGCAAGCGCAAAACTTTAAAACGCATTTCCGAAAAATCAGCGCGCTTTAAATATTTCAAAAACTGCCCATGTGTCTGCTATGCTCTTAGCCACATCTGTACCAAATTTCAAGTTGGGATCGCGATAAGATCATATTTTAAAATATTTTAATATTAATAGCGTCAATGGGTCATTCTATATCAAGTGATCTAAATATGAATATTTTTTTTTACCTGACGTCTTTAGATTTTTTTATTCTTTTTCTTCATGAAGTACAACTTTAGTTAATTACAAATTAAAAGTTTAGAATTTTTTTCTTCATCAGTTAATTTTTTACAGATTTTTAAAGTTTAAAAAAAGGGTGAATTTTGGCCTGGTATGACTTTACATTTTTTTATCTCAGGCTACAAATAAGATAATGAAGTGGGAGAGGCATCATTTTACTTAGAACGGTAACAGCTTTCATTTGATATGTTACAAGACTATGTTTCTTTATATCAAATTCAAACTATTGACGGGCAATTGTGAAAAAATGACGGATTGTGTTCTTGGTTATATTTGTGCAGAGATTCAACTTGGGACCTGTCAAATTTATATATTTTTTATTTTATGGTTGTAGGAGTTATCACAACTTATTGAATAAAACATTTATATGCAACAAAAAAGAAACACAAAAAACAAATCCCATAAGTGCCAGGATAAATACATCTTAATCATCAGAACACAACGCTCAGTATTTTCAACTTGAATGTATTGAACAAACCAAAAGAAGAAAGGTGATCATATCCTCAAGTTTGATTAAACAAGATTAAAAGAACCAAAAATGTTAACCCCTATTTATACATATAAATTTGTTTTCTATTCTATCACTAAACATGTGATTTATGAAGTGTTTAATAAGAATAGTACAGTAGTTAAATCATCGTTCTATAAATTATGAACTAATCAAACAATTAATAGTTTGTTTTTAAAGTGGCATTTTATCAATTTGTCCCTTCTAGTGGGTGAAATGTAATCTTGTCCATAAACGCTTACTAGCAATCGCCATTTCCTTGTGTGTCAAAGAGTATGTCCGGCCTGTCACGGTGTTAGGCTCCGCCTGAGTTAATATCTGATTTTTGTGCACTTTTAAAATGTCTGGCTTTCTTATATACACAAAGGATGGCGCTGGACCAGAAGGATGCAATAAAGTCAATTCTACTTCTTCATTTTCACAATCTTTGGAGAGTACAGTAGCCAGCCACCACCGCCAATCATATTCATATTTTTTCAAAAGGATTGCAACAGTGTTTATGATAAAATGCTGTTTCTTAAGAAGTAGCAGCCATTGCTGTGTGGGAAAAATACAGTTAATATTAAGTAAGGAAGATAGGTAATAAAAATAAAGATTTACAGTACACTTGAGATAGAACTGTATTACTATGAAGTGAGTATTATGGCTAGCGCGCACAGTTTTTTCTGTCTGCAGATACACGCTGCAGTTTTGGCAGCTTGTTTTTCTTCCAAGTTTTTACCACATATGCGTTAGTTTTTTTAATCGCTAGTGAAAAAAATGGCAGCTTTTTTTATATAAATGATAAATGCTGCGTTTATTGCAGCGATTAAAAAGTAGTTCAAGCAGTGATTTACTCACTCTTGAGTGTTTCCAAAAACACTGCATGTGGTGAACCCCATAGAAATCAATGGGGCTGTTTTTCTGAATGATGATCCCTAAGAATAGCACTGTGTGTATTGGCCCTTAATAATAAAAGCATTAAACTATTAATATATTTACTCACCCATATTTTAGTACACAGCCTTGATGGCTTTGTACAGACTATTGTTTGTTCAGGAGTGAAGATGTCCAGACATGTCAGGACATGAAAGGTCTGAACGAGCTGTCTTACTTCCTGAATGCAGTGGGTAGACACTTAACATGATTGACAGAGCTGCTGGCCTATCATCTGCTCTGCATTCACTGTCTATCCCTGTGCTTTCTCATGTTGAGCCCTAACAAAGCTTTTTCCTATATGTCCTCTCCTGCTTCTAAGCTGTAACATATCAAAATAATACAGTAATGTCTAAAAATAATGGATTTGATAAATATAGACCCCACGCTTTTAGACCACAGGTTGAACAGATGTGAATTCAAGATTTTTGAATTGACACTATAATAGTTAAATATTTTAAAATATTTTAAATATTTAAAACATCACGATCCCAACTTGAAATTTGGTACAGATGTGGCTAAGAGCATAAAAGACACATGGGCAGTTTTGGAAAATTTTTATTAAAACGTTTTTTCGGAAATGCGTTTAAAAATGTTGCGTTTGCGTTCGCATGGGTAAAAAATTAAAATTAACAAATATACTCTTGTGACATATCTGGTGAAAGCCTGGACAGTTCTGAGTAGAATAGTGTTTATTTTGTTTCTCTATCTTATTTCTAGCCCAAGATAAAAAAATGTAAAGTCATATCAGGCCAAAATTCACACTTTTTTAAACTTTAAAAATCTGTAAAAAATTAACTGATGAAGAAAAAAATTCTAAACTTTTAATTTGTAATTAACTAAAGTAGTACTTCATAAAGGAAAAAAAATAAAAAAAATCTAAAGACGTCAGGTAAAAAAAAATATTCATATTTAGATCACTTGATATGGAATGACCCATTGACGCTATTAATAGTAAAATATTTTAAAATATGATCCCATCGCGATCCCAACTTGAAATTTGGTACAGATGTGGCTAAGAGCAGAGCAGACACATGGGCAGTTTTTGAAATATTTAAAGCGCGCCGATTTTTCGGAAATGCGTTTTAAAATTTTGCGCTTGCGATCACATGGGTAAAATATTAACAAAGATCCTCTTGTGACATATCTGGTGAAAGCCTGTATAGTTCTGAGTAGAACGGTGTTTATTTTGTCTCTCTATCTTATTCCTAGCCTTAGTTATGAGGAGAAACGTAAAGGCAGGCAACGGCGAAATTCGCACTTTTTCCGAACTTTGAAAATCATTTTAAAAAAAAATAAATTTTTTAAAAAATTTTTCTCTTCACATTTTGCATTGTCTGACATGCTATTATCAAAAACAAAATCTCAAAAGAATTAAAAATATAGAGGTAATAATCATTGGTTCACTTGACATGGAATGACCCTATAAGAAACAGCAGTTTTAGTAGATCTCAATTTGACTGTCAGAAACCTCCCATCAGTATGGCAGTAACTCCAAGTAGGATCCATAAAGAATATCACCAGCAGGAAAGATCAGCAAGGGGAAGGTTTAAATAGCCGGACCCAAAAGGAGTTAAGGTGATTGGACTGGCTAAATTAACAACTAAAGACACCTGTTGTCTGAAGAGGATAGAAAGCATGGACAACAGATAAGAACCCAGAAAGTAACAGAAACCATTGTGGCTCAGATGAGAAAGAAGAAGATCACACAACACATGCTAGCCATTCAAATCTCAAGGCGTAACAACATACCAGTAGTGTAGTATATCCTAATATTCTAGAATTTTTGCTAAGATGTCTCTTTATTACATGATTTCTCATTAGTGATGAAAGGCCATTACATGCTGATAGAAAAAAATCTGTCATTCTTAGCAGACAAGGGGGTGGCCTTAATTGATAATTGACAGCCAAGTCTGTATGTACACTTATACAGAGAGAGGTCTCACTCACTGATTGAGACCACCCCCTTGATACTTAAGCCCACAATACGCAATAATTTTAACAAATAATGTATAGTTTACGTAGATTTATGAGTTGAAATTCAGCACATAAATCCATCCATCATCTACTCTACATCTTGCTGCCCATAGCTGGACAGATTTTTAAAACTAACAGGTTCCCTTTAAATTAGCTCTAAACATGATTGTGGGAGAGAAAAATTATATTTTGAGTCCTAATGGAAACAGGGACTAATATAAATTATGATGATCAGGACACACAACAGTATATAGTATAAACAGCAGAAAATAATGATCTAATAGGCAGTATTGATGACTATGATTCAGTACATATGGAGTCTTTGCTGAAAATAAAACATTTTGAGGCAATTGTGGGGCATTTTCAGGTTATTTAGTGGTGGAATGAAAGGGGTACTACAAGAAATGTAATAAAAGTAAATAACTATAATAAATAAAGTATATTTAAATATTTCAAATTTTACTAAATACCTTTATTTTGCAAAAGTGTAGCCAAAATGTAATCTATAGTTAGTGCACTACCAGGGTTTGAAATATGTTCAGCTCCCAGCAGTTTCCCAGCCATGCCACGTTTTACAACTGGCTGCATAAAAACGTATGCTTAAGACAGACATCAGAAGAGTGCAGCGTCCTGTCAGGTATCATGAACACATTTCTCTGTTCACTGAAACTGATGGGACAAGTGGAAGACAGTTTGTATAGTTTATTCTAGTGGCTCCATGCAGTCCTCCTGCCCTCCAATAAACATGTCAGATTGATGAGGTAAATCTTACTGGGAGCTAGAAATGTTATCTCCTGCTTTAAGCTGCACTCTGCTCCTCTCTTTGTCCTGCCATGTTCAGTGAACAGAGGAATAAAGGTATTTAGTAAAGTTTGCAATACATTATTTATTTTAGTTCTTTATTCTTATTACATTTATCGGAGTACCTGTCATGAGTGTGCCGTATTTTGTTGTAACCTATGGGGACCTAAGGTCAGAAGGTTTCAGTGTTTGGTTAATCGCATGCTTTCTGCAGAGCTCACTTACTAATGTGCTTGCTCTGCTATGCTGAAGAGCTTAAGGACCTTTCACTGCTGGATGTGAAGTATCCTCTTAGCCTTCAGCTGTAGCCTGTAATTACACTCCCCTTCCACTATATCTACCCTCTCTGACCTCACTCTATGTCGGTGATATAACTTGTATGCTTACATGTGCAGAAGCTTGCTATTATTTAGCTCTGGTGTTTGTTCTCTTGCAGCAGTGAATCTTCTATTTGGAGAGCTTCTTGATCTCTGCTATACTTGTTGTGCTGCCAGAAACTCTGTGTGCTTCCTCGCTTTCCAGCCCCTTGACTCTCTTGGGGAGGAGGGGGAACATCTGGGTGAGTGTCATCTAGTAGCCTAGTAAGGTATGGGACCCAGATATAACTACCTCCATGAGTAATCTTGGAGACAGGCATTAGCCCAGGGTCACCTAGCTGTAGGAATAGTTCAGGAGCACATTGTCCCTGCTTCCTATCAGCCATGAGCATATAATCTCTCTTTCTGTGCTTTCTGTGTTGTGTTGTTGTGCTTAGCAACTTCTTCCTTGGTTCCTGAGAAAGCACGTGAAGCTTTCCATGGCCAACCAGGTAGTAAGGTCTGAGCAGTCAGCTCCTAATCCTGGGATATTCCTATCTTTGCAAGTGTCTTTAAGGATTGCGCAGTAGGAGTACTAGTCTGTACAGAACTAGCTGGGTGGTGGTGTAACAACTAAATGATTATGGTTTCCTATCCTACATGTGCGTGACACCCCGCTATCAAACCATCAATGGCATGACAGTATCCATTTAAATGGCTCACAATTTCAAATGTAAACATTAAGGATATTTGAAAACTAGTACAAAGTAAGACTCGAACTATTGCCATATCAGATCTCTGATTTTATTTCCCAAATAAAGAGCAGAAATCTAATCTATAAAAATTGGCACATAACCAGTAACAATATTATGAAATTTGCAAATGAGAAAACAGCTGGCATTATTTTGTTCCAGTTAGTTTGTAGTCTAAGGACACATAGTAGGTGAGGTTTTTTTTTAGATAACTTCAGTTGGTTTTGGAGTTCTGTGCTGTGGGATCTTTGCATGGTACCATAGAGTCTGTTGATTACATGGTTCACTCCCTCTGCTGTATAGGGATCCACTATTAAGGCTCACTATGATGTGGCAGTGACCTAATATACTTTGATCAAACTGTTAAATGGGTTATCCGGGATAAAAAACAAAAAAATTGTGCCTAAGCACTAACATGCAGGTAGCTGCCTCCTACCTGCCTGTTGCGCCCGCCACCTTTCACTGCCACTAACTGCCGACAAGGAGCGATCCAAGATCACTCAAGTCAGCGATTTTGCCACTTTTGCTGATGTCATCTCAACAGAGGGGGCGGATTCTCCTCCCTGTCCATGAGCGTCAGAGCCAATGTCACGCTGATTGACAGACATCTCCTCCAATCAGGTAGTGAGCAGCCCGCTATCAACCAGCAGGAGACCAGCTGTCCCACCCATTCTACAGAGTAGAACGGAAAAAAAACATCTGCTCTGCTTTGTTTATCTCACCATGCTGTCCTCGGCAGATCGCTCTGTGCCGGGGATGAACGGCGGTGACTGGTATCGGGCACAATAGGCAGGTAGGTGGCAGCTACCTGCCTGTTAGTGCTTAGGCACAATATTTAATTTTTTCTTTATCCCGGATAATCTCTTTAATGAAGAACCTCATGTTCAGTTTTATATTTTCTTCTTAGCCTCAGTAGGTCAATGTATAATACTAATATTTGGATATGTGGTCCATCTCCTTTTTATCTAGTCTAAATAGTGTGTAACAAGACCATATGAAACACAACAAGAGCATAAGGAAACTAGTCATGTTCTTAATGTTTTAGTAAGTTTCATAGTTTTCTTATCTTGTTGTTTCCCCCATTGGCTTCCTTACAATATGCATTCTTTCCAATAGTTTAAAAAAAGAACAAAGCAGTTTACAAAAGAAGCCACCTGGTATAGCTGTATTAGCTAAACCATTTGTCATCATAGTTTCAAAATGAATTCATATCCCAAGAAACTAATTTTTATCATATTTTCTTTTAACAGTTATTTACTGCATTATTTTATTTAAAAAAAATTGACCCTTAATTAAAAAAATCAAATGCACTCTGTCCAAACCCAAACCTATTCTCTGCAAATGTCCCTCCAGGCTCCTGACTGTCTATTACAGTGGGGGACATGATGTGACCATTGTGTCGGGAACAGAGAGCAGGGAAGCTTAGAACTTAAGGTAGGCCCAGCACAAAATCATAATAGTTATAAATAAGGGACCTAACACATTATGTATATTTGACCCTTTGTCTGGATGTTTATTTGTAATTAAAGTTTAGCTAAAAAATGTTTTGTGTAGATTCCAAAATGGAGTTGTGACCCACTATGCAGTTGATATGGCTTCCTCCTGGTTCAGAACGTATCTACGGGTTGGTGTGGTCCTTCCTGGTTATAGCCTGCAAATATACTGAGAATTAGTATTGGATATAACTCTGTTAAACTAATAATGCTGTGTTTGTGTGATTGAACGTATCTTACCTCCTAAAGGACTGTGTTGGTTTTCAGTATTCTGACTCTGGTATGGTCGGGGGTGTTTTCAAACAAGGGGATCAACAGTTAGAGCATAGTTAAATACATTCAAAGAACCTCCCAAATGGAGGATGTCCATTTGTCCCCTAGAGAGGTGGTGCATGAATAAAAACCTTTATCATAGATAGAGCCTATATCATGAAAAAACACTCAGAAAGGGCAAACCCAAAGCCAAAGCTAATCAAACCAAAATGATGCTCAATCATACCTTACCATTTAACTAAGCTCTAGCTGTTGATCGCCTTGTTTGTAGGCAAACATACACATCACCTCCGTCTTCTGATGAGCCTTGTATAATAAGATAAGGTGAAACGCGTAAAGCCTGGAGAAATATCATAAATCATCCAATGGACTTTGCAATTATGTTTCCTACAGAGACCCCGGATGGCCGCCATTTGTACTTCACTATGAGTTAAGTCCAGCCTCTGGATTGTAAACCTTAAACTATTTATTTCTGTTCACCTGAATATCCCAGCTAGGGACAGAATCAGGGAGAGCCACCGTTGAGTGGAGGCACCACGAACCTTAGGGTGTCAATACCTCCATTGTCAGGTAGAAACAGTGCTTAGGGTTTAACAAATATGTGATTTGTACATTGCAATCCATATTGTTTTTCTGTTGTATGTGTCCTTGTTTACTCACGTGTTGGTCCCTTTGGACTGAATAAAAGTTTATTTTAATATATTTCTTTGAAGTTGGTAGTCACATATCTTAAGCCCGTTGAAACTTCTACCTCCTATTGATATCTATCATATTTTCCTTACCCAAACTAATAAATAGTAGTCTATCCTAAACAGGTTACCCTTCACCACTCAACCAAAAAATCTTTCAAAGTGATAATAGTACAAACATACTCAGATATTCAAAGGACAAGATTACATTACCATCTGATATTACGCCCATAACTAGTACATGTCATCTCAGTTCACCGCACAGCTTTAATAGAAATATAGCTGGTCCATGCGGCAAAGAATCTTGTTAACATATTATCACCAAGTATGTTTACCAGAATAGGGTGCAACCTAGTTGGTCGAGATATCTTGGGTCTTTTAGATGTGGCAATAGACAATACAATTTGTTTCGGTCTATTGATAGAACAACTAGATTTAAGAATAATGTTACTAATAAATAATTTAAAATTAAATCGTACATAAATTGTAACGCCACACATGTGGTGTATATGGCCACATGTACGACTTGCCAAAAAATATTATATAGGGTGAACTACTAGACCAATGAAGAAACGGCTCAGCGACCACATTACCGCCTGTAACCCGAACTCTTTGGCCAGCCGTTGGAATGTTTCGGAGCTCTCTCGGCCCTTTTGGGAGGTGCATGGAGGGGTCACAGATTCATTATCAGTTAAAGGCATTGAGAGAGTAATCAGGCCGCTGAGGCATGTAGACTAGGAGTGGCTTCTGTTGTGTAGGGAAGCTCAGTGGATCCTGGCGCTGAACACATGTCAGCCGCAGTGTCTGAATTACGTCACGGACCTGCTATATTTTTATTAAAGCTGTGCGGTGAACTGAGATGACATGCACTAGTTATGGGCGTAATATCAGATGGTAATATAATCTTGACCCAGGGCCGGCGTCAGCACCCGGCGTACCCGGGCAAGTGCCGGGGCCCTGACCTGACAGAAGGGCCCTCCGCTGCCCACACACATCATACCGTCACTCTGCAATATTTATTTTCCCCTCCATTCACTCTCTCCAAGGTTCCATGACAGTCCGCGTCATGTTGCCAAGGCCGCGGTCGGGTATCCAAGGGCGTGCCCACACCACTCTCCCATCAACAGTCCCATCCAATCCAGAGGCAGCGGCTCCTACCCCCTCCTCCCTTTCTCTCTGCTCCTTCCTGCCTCCTCCTGGTCATGTGGCCCGCCGCCCTAATGAGCAGGAGGGCGGACGGGTTGCCATAGTGACGGGATGCCGCTCTCCCAGCAGCGGAAGTGCCGTGTCTGGATATTGCGGCCGGCAGGGATCAGACCAGGCTCCAGGGTTACACACTCTGGTTCTTCCTTCTGCTCTCCCAGGTCTGGGGCCACCAGGGGGAGTTCAGCCCCTGACACTCCGTGCACTTCCTGCCTGTCGGGGCTGCCGCAGCTGAACGCACCAGGTACCGGCATAACTGGAGCGTATGTGTCCTGTGCGGGGCTGCGAGTGATGGTGTTGGCAGAGAGGGACCTGGCTGCAGGGGTTGAAAGTGATGGCGGGGGTGCTGCAGTTGGTGGTGTTGGCCGGGGGGGGGCTTCAGGTGGTGATGATGGTTGACAATCTATGGGTATTGGTGATGGCCGTGGAGATTTGGCCGTTGGTGTTGATGGCCAAGGGAAACAACGTACAGGGGGGTGACACAGTGTACAGGAGGTGAGACGGCGTACAGAGGGGGGAGACGGCGTACAGAGGGGGGAGACGGCGTACAGAGGGGGGAGATGGCGTACAGAGGGGGGAGACGGCGTACAGAGGGGGGAGACGGCGTACAGAGGGGGGAGACGGCGTACAGGAGGTGAGACAGTGTACAGAGGGGGGAGACGGCGTACAGAGGGGGGAGACGGCGTACAGGAGGTGAGACAGTGTACAGAGGGGGAGACGGCATACAGGGGGGGTGAGACATTGTACAGGGGTGGACATCATACAGGTAAGGAGACAGCGTACAGGGGGAGACATTGTACAGGGAAGGAGACAGCGTACAGGGGGGGTGAGACAGCATACGGGGGTGAGACAGCATACAGGTAAGGAGACAGCATACAGGGGGTGACATGCATGGAGAGGGGACACACCGCACGAGAGGGATTATATTTAAGGGGTTATACATATAGATATAAAATACAGTCCGCCACCTTTATATTATATAGCCAGTATGTGTTTAAGGGGGCCCACTCAGACTCTTTCGCCCGGGGCCCACAAAAACCTGGAGCCGGCCCTGTCTTGACCTTTGTATTTCTGAGTATATTTATACTATTAGACTTTGAAATTTTTTTTGGTTGAGTGGTGAAAGGTAACCTGTTTAGGATAGGCTTCTATGTATTAGTCTGGCTCTGTAGTATATCATGTCCTACAGGACCTTCATCTACTTTTCCTCCTTTTTTACAATTATAATTAAGACATTTTTGGTCTTATTATATATAATTGATAATTGTATATAGTTCTGCAGCTCTTTAGCACAAGTTAATATTAAGGGTTAAAGGGTATACCTGGTGATATTGTGCAGCATGGAGACCAGCCATTGATCCAGAGCACAAACGGTCCCAGGAAAGTACGGTTGAGCTGATCCTTTCCTGCTTCCCTGTTTTATGACCAAATTATCATGGCCTTTCCCACCTTGATAATACCAGCCCCAAACTGTCTGCTTTACCTTGGCTGGTTATCAAAAATAGGATGGAGCCCACATTGTTTAAAAAATAAATAAATATTGAAATAATTAATTAAAAAAAAATGGTCTGGGATCCCCTCTATTTTTGATAACCAGCCAAGGGAAAGCAAACAGCTGACAGTTACAGCCCGTAGCTGTATGTTTTACCTGGTTATCAAGAATAGACAGCCCAAATTTTCTTTTTTTAATCTTTATTGTTCACAGCAGCGTACAGTTATCTTCGCCATGCAATAAAGCTTTTTGAGTCACTAAACTTTATTAACACATGATCAGAGGCAGAGTTTTTTAAGTCTGTGCTCGAGTACGAGCCCTGGACACCCGGTGTCTGGTTCGAACTCTGAACTTTATAATCGGGTTCGCTCATCGGGTTCACTGAAGAGAGTTGAAGACTCGGAGCAGAGGTTGCTTCGGAGCGTATGTTTTTTGTAGGGCAGCTAATCAACTTTTCTGCTAGGCCAGACAACACTAATCATGTTTTACATATGACTGGTATGTGTGAGCTTCAGTTTGTGGAGTATTTGGCAGGTCAACATCACTATGACTGAAAGTGATCACTGTTTATTCAGACTATATTCTTTTGTACTCCTGCCATTGAATTACAATGATTTACATTTAGTCTTGTGCTTGACACTTTTGAAGGACTCTTTGCCATGTATCAGGGATGTTCTCCATCACATTGCGAGATGAGCAGTTTCAGCACCTACTTAAATCACCACTCCCAGCAGCTATTGCTTAAAATTGGCCTATTTTTAGTAACTACATTGATTTCAGGTTACATTCATCCAGTATAGTTTAAAAAGAGGAAAATTAGATTGTTGACTATGAGAAGATAGAACATTCTTTATTTGTGACAGATGCAATACAACTTAGCCTTTGCCAGCAAAGACAGAAACTACTTTGGTGCATGAAGGGTAAGCAAAGGTTTCTAAAAACTACTACAACAAATCTTACTTGTACCTGTGAGACTGGATGACCAACTGATATGTATGTGAGTCACTCTTCTTGGTCTCTGGTCCATTGATCGCTGGTGAGTCTGTCTGTGTGACAGCTCCAGCGATCTGAACGATATTGTTAGCGATCGCGCGTGCATGTGATCGCTAACAATATCGTTCATAAAATTGACCCGTGTGACGGCACCTTAGGGTTCTTTACAGACATCATCATCATGGGCCCCGTTGGGCTCACAATCTAGGTTCCCTATCAGTTTTCTTTGGAGAGTGGAAGAAACTGGAGAACTGGAGAAAACCCACAAAGCACATTAACAACATACAAACTCCTTCTAGATGTTGTCCTTGGTGAGATTTCAACCCAGAACCCTAGGAGTGCACAACAGTGCTCACCATGCTAAAATCAAGTTGATCAATGCCTATGTAAAGATTCATTTACAAGGCCTGATGGAAATTGTATTGAAATGAACATTCCTTCCGATCATTAATCTATTACGTTCCGTCTTTTATCCTGTGGAGATGTGCTGCCTACAACGATTATTTTTAGGCTGCTATAAGCCAGCAGACACAATCATTTGATCCTTTAATTCCTGATTGCTGCAATTTTTACATAGGTCCATGATAGTGAGTGAAAGTTCTTACTTTTGCCAATATTCGCCATGTGCATAAAAGGCCTTTAGCTAGACGTAAACTAGACATTTTTCTTGTAAGTATGCAATAGGGAATTGCAGATAAGAAATCCTTGACTTTTATCCTAAACTTACATTTGGTATCAGTCTGTTATTATGACATTATTACTCATATTTCTACAAATAAAGTGAACCAGTATACTACTTTTTTCCCTTTCCAAAGGGTTTGAGCAGGGGTGGAGAACCTCAAGACCTTTTACGTGGCCCCAGTGCAGATACCAGGGCTCGTAGAGCTCAGGCAGCAGCCATGTTTTTCCTGGTTGCCGGTCCTTTAGTCCACAAGTGCACGCCAAAGTGTTCACTGCTGAATGCAGGCTCATAGCTGAAGGATTACGTCCCCACATTGGCCATGAGGATGCATTTCGTGGGTTTCGGTTAACGCACAAAACGCTGAGCTTCCGTCACAAAGAAGAGAAGCGATTACCACAGCAGCGGTCCTCAATACCTGCATATGCCCCCCAGTGATGCCTGTGTCACCAAGTAGTATTTGCCTCCTGGTGATCTCTGTTCCCCCCAGTAATTTGTTCCCCCCAGTGATGCCTGTGAACCCAGTACTGTGTGTAACCCTAGTACTGTGTGCCCCCTTTAGTATGTGTGCCCCCCAGTCATGTTTTTGCCCTCCAATACTGTGTGGCCCCTTGTCTTGTGTGCCCTCCCAATTATGTCTGCGCTCTCCAGTACTGTGTGTCCCCCAGTGATGCCTGTGCTACCCAGTATTCTGTGTACCCCTAGTTATGCCTGCATCCCCCAGTAATGTTTGCCCCCAGTGATGCCTATGTGCCCCCCATTAATGCATGTGTGCTCCCCAGTGATGGCTGTGCCCCGCAGTACTGTGAGCCCCTCAGTGATGCCTGGCCCCCGTGATGCCTATGACCACTAGTGATGCATGTTTCCTCCAGTGTTGTGTGGCACCCCCAGTGCTGTGTATCCCCGTCAGTTCTGTGTGCCCCCAGTGCTGTATGCATCACCACCTCTCCTGTGATGTATATCCAGCAGTCCCAGCATCTCTTATGTGATGTATATACATCAATACTAGTGTTTCTAGTGATGTATGTGAAGCAGTCCCAGTGTCTCCTATGTGATGTTTATGATTTACAACCTATCAGAAAGAGTTGGCTGCACTCGAAACCAACACAACAACTGAAAAAGCAGTTGTGAGAAACAACAAGATCAATATCACCTAACATCACAGCCGCAGCAAAGAGAAGCAGCTCCAGCCACCATAGTAGGGGTAAGTTAATTGTTTGACCAAACATAGCAGGGTAATTTTCAAGGTGATAATTTTATGTGGCCCTCGAATGATGGTAGAAATTTCCACAGAGAAAAGGTTCCCCACCCCTGGGTTTGAGGTTTATGTCCACCTATGTATAGCTCCCTCTTTATAAGTCAACTCAATGCTACAAAAACGTTAAATTCTTGCCAATCGGGATGTGATACATTGTAGAACAGCCATGTTGTAGAATGAGTTTTGTGTTGGCATGAACCTCTACTATCACCATGTCTCACTATGAAATGGTTTCCACCGGTTCTGAGTGTTGATAGATTGGAATTTTCAAGAGGAGCAGACCTGGGTTGACAACAGTCCAGAAACTCCAGGATAGTCCGAAAAAATAGACCACTTTTTGCCCTGTTCGTAAAATGTTTTTAAGTCATCCATGATTTTTTTTTAAAGCTGTAGAAACTTATGCACATTATTTTGAGCATAATTATCATCATATTACAGTTTACAGTGAATTAAGCTGATGTCTACAAATATTCCTCTTATCTTAGAATTTTGACTTTATTTTATTTTCCCCAGCTCCTCTCCCTCTCCATAACCTGACTCTGCTTTACGTCACCTTCTCATATACTACAGCATCTAACACTGCTTATGTATATATGTATGTGTCTTCAGAATTTGAGTCATTATCAGCCTGATGAAGGGGCCACAGTGTCTCGAAAGCTTGCTATGCTCACCATCTTTTCAGTTCGCCATTAAAAGGTATCAACCACTAATGACTCTCAGATTCTAATATTTTTCTATCTACTGGCTAACACGGTACAAACATTCTTTACCTTGTCTACAAATCAAAATTATGGGGTATAGACATGTATTATGTATCGTTATGATTTCTTACCGTTTTCCAATGTGTACATAAGCAATAATGTCTGTAGATAAGCGGTCCACAAAAAATATAAAGTCAAGCTTGTGACCTTGGCCCAGATGGGTCCGCACAAATAGACAGAAGTCTTTTTCCTGTTCATTTCTCCAAAATGAAGAAAAGTCAAATGTTTGTTTCGAAAGGATCAATTTGCTATTTCAATGACTCCCTTGGGATAAAACATAAGAACTCAAGTTAAAATGAAACACTAAAATAGCCCAGAATTTTGGGCACCTACAATATAAACACATCTGTAAACTCAGACGATGATCATGTCAGCACGTAACCTGTCCTCTGGGGGTCTTCACAAGAATAGGAGATCATAAATTGACATTTTATTTAATGGGAATTCTCTGTTATCTTATTCTTCAAATTGACTGAATTTCACAAAAACGTCTTTGTAAAATAGATTCAGTCAATTGAATGCGATCAGAATCTTTTTTTTTTAGCTTTAATATATCTCTGCCGCCATTTTTCATTTTCAGATTTTTGTTCCCTTCTTACGATATCTTGTTACCTTCTTGCCATATCTTATTTTTCTTTCGTTTGTTGTTGAGATAAGCCTTTTTATTTGCAGGACAACTTGTAAGTTTAACGGCACCATTTTATTTAATACACTGTGTCGCATATTGGAAAATGCAACAAAAATTAATGATATTGAAATAAAAAAACAGAATCCAACATTTTTGGGATTTTGTTTCTTATGTGTGATAAAAAATATAGCAAAAAAAATAACAAAAAACAACAAGATGTAAAAAAGTTTAAATCACCCTTTTTTCACATTCATCACATAGAAAAATCCCCATAATAAAAAATAAACATAACCGATATTGTCAGTGGCGTAACATCACCTTTGCAGGCCCCGGTGCAGCATTTACACCGGGGCCCCATAGGTGAGGAGCGGGGAGGGGGGTGCTAGTGGGAATTTTACGATTGCCCTCATGCAGAGTTGATGAGCCGGGGGTGCTAGTGGTGGAAAGTTGGAGTTGGACTTGCCGTAATGTGCCTCCAGCGGTCAGCTGCCCCGTCGTTAAGAGGAGAGGAGGGGCGGGCGCAGCTGCAGGAACTGAGGCTTCACTCACTTCCCGTGCTCCCTCCTCTCCTCGGACACACGCGATCGCAGTTGCGGTGGGCGGCTGGAAACACAGGGGAGGGCCCGGTCTCAGCCGGGACTGCTGCGACCGCGATCGTTACGCCACTGGATATTGTCACATAATATATAATACCAAGAAAATTAAAATAGACAAAAGGCGCACATAGGGTTTCCCTGGGACAATTACCAATACATAATGTGTAGGGTTCTCACCTTTTAGACGTTGTGTTAAGCCACAACCACTACAACACACTTATAATAAAGATCCATGGCTGCTGCAGGTCCCCGGTAATGAAATCATGCAGGACGGAGACGGAAAGGTCACAACGCTGCCCTGCCGGGATAAAGGGAGGCTCCAGAGAATAAAGTATTAATAAAGGAAAGTGATTTATTGCTACACTTTTGGAAGACAATGACTTCTTCAGGTATATCATCAATGTACAACTGATGTACATTGGTGATTTGCCTGAAGAAGAAGTAATTGACTGCAATAAATCACTTTCATTTATTAATACTTTATTCTCTGTAGCGTGGTGTTTTGCCCTTTCCATCTCCATCCTGCATGATAATATATAATATGTAACAAACTATGTAATATGCTTAGCTTAGTGACTTTAATTCAATCCCCTGCCACCAATATCATTCAATCCCTGGCACTGCTGCTGATGTTCCCATTCATTGACATGTAGTGTTTAGTACTGCTGGTCAGATGACCACCAGTGTCAGTGATTGGATACTGATAAGGATAAAGTGCGGCCAGAACCAGTAAAACTTTATATATAGCTTTCTAGAACACTATATATACAGTATGTCCCTAATCTGATCAGTATAAGGTAAAAAATTGTCTTTATTATACCTATGTTGTGGTCCGTTCTGATGGGCGCTACTTGTCTTGAACTGGCGTCTCCTCTCATCTTGCTTCGTGTGGATGATGTTTCTTAGATCATCCACCTATTGTCCTTCATTGAACTTCTGCACATGCGCACTTCTCTCTGCCCTGCCGAGGGCAGAGCAAAGTACTGTAATGTGCAGGTGCAGGGAAAGGTCAAAGAACACCTGCATACATATATTACAACACTACCCTCGGAAGGATAGAGAGAAGTGACTGCGTGCAGGAGCACAATGGAGGACACATGTAATTGGCTCCACCAGTGTGCTGCTAAATTTTATATGGTATATGTAACTCAATAGTTAGATTTGCACCTGGGCTGAAAATTTAAATGGAAGTGCTGTCTGGTTTTTTCCTCCTTTTGATGTGTGGAGTGGTTGACTCCACATCTAGAATTTGCACTCCAGCCTCCCTATTGAACCACGGTGGATACCTGAAGTAGTATGTTCCTGCTATTGTCCACTGTGTCCTAGACCCTTGGGGTACAAGAGAGGCACAACATTTTAGACAGGGACCCTTCAGGTTAAAGTCACCTTGCCGAGGTTGAAGGGCAAGCATACATCGGCCAAGACATGTACTAAGAACTTAAAATATTTTTTTTGTTTTTTTTACATTTTAGTTTTAATTTTATCTCTATGAACATCTATAAGAACATCAAGTAACATTGTTGTTCGCATGTAATTGGCTCCACCAGTGTGCTACTAATTTAACAGCATCTCCAGATATGCCATGTTAACAAAGGAAGCACTAAGAGTCCAACAAAATGTACAAGACTTCCAAGCATTTATAGAGCTATAAAATAGCTCAGAATAATTTTACATTTAATAACTAAAGTCATCTTGGATAAAACATCCTGATGCCCAGAGAAAACAATTGTAATATAATTTTAACAAAGGCTTTTTTCCTCTTTCCTAAATGACTAAGATACAGTAAGTGAACTGAATCATATGATAGATTTTAGTAAATAAACACAATTTAGTGTATTGAAATGCTTTTTAATGTAAGGGAATAGCAACAAATAACATTAATTTTCTGCAATTGTGTAATGAACCACAGTTTATTTCCTGAGTATTTTATATCAGGAATTGCCTACTTAGCAGCATCATTCTACATGATGTCATTCGCACCAGATCTTTAAGGCCCGTTACACGTTTCAACATCATTCCCGACATCGTTCAAAAGTGGAGTCAGGAACGATGTTGAAACGACATCGTTGTTGCGTGTAAACGCACGATTCAACAACGATAGTTGTTCAAGTCGGAGTTGACCGGTTTTCCTGCATGCAAGAAAACCTGTCAACTTCAACTTAAGCAACCTGCGGCATCGTTCAGTGGGACACCGTAATAGCGATGTCACGGCCGACTTCGCCATTCACAGCAGTGAGCAGGGATTGTTCGCGGTGTTTGTGAACGGTCACTGCTCACACATCGTTGCTGAGTTGTCCACGATATCTGGACGTGTGACATCTCATCAACATGTCGACAACGACTGTGCGCACCCGAGATCGTTGCCGACATCGTTTCAACGTTGTGCCGTGTAACGGTACCTTACGCCTTTGGAGTATCTAATGGACATGAAACAAAAAAACCAAGAAAAGACAACAACTTGTGTTAAAAAAAAGACAAAAATTAAATGCCTTATGTGCGGGGCAGAGTTATGCTGAGACAGCTTGTCTGGAGACACATAGAGTATGAGTGACCCAGTAATGTGGAGTCATAGACATATTTCCAAATAATCTGTTGGACTTTAGTGGGGTACGACTTATGCAAACGTCTCCCAAATTGTCTCATGAATAGGTATACTTCTACCATGGTTGGCAAGTAGAGATGATCGAATCAATACGCGAGGATCGAGTTGAGTCATATTCCGAAGTTAACTGTTCATGCAATGGAACACTTTGGTTGCAAAAATGTTTCTCTAAAATGAAAGAGTGGCTAATACCTTACAGGGAACTTTGATATCCTGAGAAGGTGCCAGTGGGGCACCGAACGCTTTGGAGTAGAAAATAAAGAATAAGAATCTCTTATGAACTCTGATCTCATGGAGTTTCTGACTTGAGCAGCGGACATGACACACCTTTTTCCATCATCTTCTGGATATCTCACGTGTAAGTGGTCGTGAAATCTGCGCAGCTGGAGTACTGATGCTCTTAACCATTTGTGGGATCACAACTGTACCAGGTGAGTGGTTCCATAGCACCACTCAAATCTTGTAGTGTCTCTAGTGATAGGCACTATTGCGCCTCTTGTCCCCCACTCTTGTATTTATACAGTAAATGTCAGTAGGCACATGTGTGGGACAAAATTCTCAACATAACCATCCCTGTCTAATGCTATTCTCCAAATCCTATGTTGAAAGAAATGTTTTTAATGCTTGTTTTCCTATGCTAACTAGGGCTATGTCTAGTCGAGGGGTTATTAGTTTCCCAGACTAATCAGCCCACTAACATGTTATCATGCCCCGCAGCCTTATCGGCATAGTCATCCTATGTGCGCGGCATGTATAACTCAGCAATGAGATTCTCTGACTTTCTACCCTTCAGAGAGGCTTACTGATTGGAAGTTGTCTGCACTTGCAGTCATTCACAGCTGCACTAAAGCTGACTTTATGCATCCTGGCTTCAAAGAGGAGTAGTGCATATGTCCGGAAGTGCGGACATGTGCAATACTCACTATATATAGCAGCCGGGCCAAAACCCCCACTACATCTTATTTTCGGGAGGTGCCTTATTTTTGGGAAAACACGGTATATATGTTCAGTAGATATCTTTATTCTTTCTGATCTTGTCAAGTTTTGTTGCTTAGAAAAAGATAAGTCTTATTATTAATCCCTAAACAGTGAGTTCCATTTTTTAAAGGTCTGGAATCCCCCTCTCCTTTTAGTTATACATTTCACAGACTTTATCATTCTTGTAAATTATGTCTTAACCGGCACAAAAAAATAGATCAAAGAACTGAATCACATATTCCAAGAATCTGAAGTATGCCCATTGTATTCTTGGTAGAGGAAATTCATCTCTTGTTTGGACGGATTCTTAAATTCTGAGTAAATTGTATACAATTTAAAATCTTCTTTTTTTAACTCATTAAAAACCTGATCAAAAAGTGAAGCCTAAATTGAGACGGAATCCTTCAATGTACAAAATTGGGAACATCTGCAAAACTTCCCTTACCCAGAGGCCAATGTATATTGTACTGAACATAATACTAACACTATGTTCAAAGTCTGGTGTGAGCTTAGGTTGTACCCCATAAGGGGTTTTACCTTTTATGAGGCAAAATATTGTATTAAGCCGTGTCGACATCTTTTTTACATTGGAGTAAGCGATTCCTCATTGTGGCACCGGGCATAGCTAGAGCAGGCCCGTACATGAATGAGGTGTGCAGGAGGAGGCCAGGAACTGGTTAATAGAGAATTGGACACATATAGACCAAGCAGGAAAATGAGGGGGGGGGGGGTGAGAGGGAGTGGACTTAGTTAAGTCAAATGGGTTGGGATGTAGCGATCAGGATTGTGGGAAGTGGTGAGATGGGGGTGGAGAAATAAGTTTTGCTCACCTTAAAAGAAGAGGTCATCCAAGAGCCATTAGACGCATCATGGAGCCAGGACCTGGTAACGGGGATCTCTGAATGCTTATTTCAATAAATAATCCAGCTCCCTTCTCTGTCTATGTGTTCCCTATGGCAAATAAGGGGGCCGATTTAGCTTTTGAACTGAGTAAACCACCCAAGACAATTCTGATATGATGCCTCACAGTGAACACAGGGTCAGAAGTAGAGTTCTCGAACATAAGAGAAGAACAACTTCCTATCAATAATTACCGAGTGACCCATTGACCCATACAACTGGCTATTTGAAAAAGAAGTGGACACTCACCATAAATATGTATTCATTTTTTCTGGTCTAAATAATGCTGTAACTCTTAATTTGATGTTTATTTTTCTACACTTTCACACTTACACTTCTCTATTCTTCTATTCTAATCCTTACCTTCTTAATCTGTAAATCTATGATCAAATCTTGTTATCAAGAGGTTTTGTTCTCAAAACATCCCACAGAAAAAAAGTTAAAAAAGTTGTATAAAACACCCATTTGGCTAACTAAACAGATGTACATAAGAGAAGAATAGAGGGCCAGTCTGAGAATGAAGAAGCAGAAACAATGTCAATGAAAACATCCAAATTAGATGAGGTAAATAGTACACATATATGTCTAGTACATTTTTAAAAATCTTTTTATCCATTTATTCAGATTGAAAAAGACATCGGTGGATCAGGTGCCCCATGAAGATATACAGCCCCGGGGAGGTCCAAAATATAACTTTATCCATTTATGATAGAGTCATTGTCTTATTTTAAGACCCAGCTTCTACAGTTGAGTTAATAGGCTACACATCTGCCCTGGTCCGGCTTGCTTCTGCTTCGCTCACCTTGGTCTGTTGACCTCTGTTGCACTCCACTTTGGGCTTTGCAGATTTCCCAGCATGTGACATCATCTCAATAGACCTTCAGGACAGACACCTGTATTATTCAAACTCTAGTGTAGTATTCTCCCACTCCTGTGCAAACATGCTTCAATCCTGCTGCCCTTCTGACCTTCTTCTCTTCATCCTTTTTACTGTTCTTGAATCTCCTGCGTGTTCATCCACATCCCACATTGTCACCATTGGTGACCCCCACAAGGTGAGCCTCTAGGTCCTGGGGCAGCAAAGCAGCCCTATACCATAAAGCACCTTCCATCATGCTTTACATATGGGATGAGGTTTTGATATTTGTGTTAAATATTCTTTATTTTATCCTCCAAACATAGGTTGAGACATTTTTTGACAAAAAGTTCTTTTAGTCTCATCTGTCCATAGAACCACTGAGATGGTCTTGGGGCAAACTGAGACAATATGCAATGTTTGGACCATATTCTTTGCATGTCCTACATGTACGCTATCCTTTTTAAATGTTTTTCTAGTACAGGGTAACCAAAACTTTTCCAGTAAAGACCCTGCAGTAGGTCTTTTGCATTGTCCTTTTGTTCTTTCTCACCTTCGTTTGCCTATTGTGGTCTCGGAGTTATTTCAACAGGAAACCCCTCTCTTTGAGAGAATAGCAGCATTTGCGGACAAGTTGTCTAACCACAGATTGACATGCACTATGGTATTCAGTAATTATGTTTCAGGTTTTATTTTAGCTTGATGAGCCTATAATAATATGTCTATAGAGATCTTCTGAAAGCTACTTCGAGACATGTTTATACTATCCAATCTTCCTGGAGGAAGAATAGATTGCTCAGCAAGCAGGCTCTGTGTATCTTTATTGAATTGGCAAAAACGATGTGAAACCCATGCTTATGATTCGTTTCTTAATTAAAATCCCTTCAATCAATTATCGATAGAAGAAGTAATGAACACAGAGGTTTCTTTCTTTCCCTCTGCACTGAATAGTACCATCATCATCCTTTGAGTATTATTGATATAGTATTTAGATTGTGTGTCTACAATTATGACTTAGATAACAATCTAACCACATTTTTACTAATACGTATATACAATGAAGAAATAATGTACAATATTTTCCATATTATAAGAGGCACTTTTTCCCATGAATTGAGGGGAAAATGGGGAGTGTGTCTTACATTCCAAATGAAGCTCACCAGCTGGGGTATGAAGGTGGAGCGGGGTCACAGGAGGTTGGGTAACAATTGTACATGGTCAGCGATGCTGTTGGCCAGGGCTTGGAGGAGGGGGTGGTGCGAGGCAGGTACCATTGATATACTAGTGGTGGATGCAAAGAACTTCTCTGAAAATATCCCGTGGAGATGGCGCGTACGTAGATGGAGTCTTGGGAACCAAAATGTTCATCTGCACATGCGTTGACTCCACGGCAAATATCTTGTTTTGCTTTGTGTCCATTGCCAACATATCAAAACGCCCGCCTTCCTGCCATTAGCACTATGCGGTGTTCTAATTTGCATATAGGTGTGCCATTAACTATTTAAAGAATAACTTTTCGTAATACTTCTAATTTGTTCTTATACACACTTGCACAGTAGATAACATCGTCCTCTGATAGCTAATATTGGCTTTCTGCCAGATGCGCATGCGCTCACACTTAGTGCTGATGTAGTCTCTGCAAATTTAGTCACTGCCCGGTCACTATCTATCACGTTGTGTTTACTGCGCTTGCAATATATTCTGATGGTACTCTCTGCCACTCATGAATCTTCAGGTGCCCCGCATCATTAGGGAAGCCGTCTTTATTTAATACCTACCCACTAACAACCATGTCACTCCCCCTGATGAAGCCACGACTCTATCCCCCAGTTCTGGTCCAGGTTTGCTCCCCTAGTGCTTTGTCTATCGTCTGATAGCATTACCATCTTTTACCTTTCTGGCTTTTCTCTTATATCTCTGAGCTGGTCACAAAACCATTTTGGCTCAATGCATTGTTCATGCCTTGACATTGTCTGTTATATGATACTAGACCAATTTCAGGGACTGTTTATAGTTTATTATACTGTCGTCTTGGTATTTGTGCTTACTGCCACTGACATTGTATTACTGTCTGGCAGGGTAATGTCCAAGCTGGCACTATCTTTGCACTTTTTGGGGGAAGCTTTGTATACATATTTATTCTGCATTATTCATTGTATTATATATTTTGTATGATTACTCTGTGGTTCTTTCTGAGTGATTGCATTTCTAAATGCATCTGTATATGCGATTTTGAATGCTTTTATCTTTGTACTGGGTTTCAATAAAGGTTGTGTTATTTGTTTAACATATTCTTTGGTTGTGATTGCTTTATATGCAATGTCTTTTTTTTCTCCTTGCTATGTTTTACTGCATTGCGAGCACCTTGTTATCATTTGTATCTTTGTAATATCTTGTGGTGCGTCTTCATTCTCCTTTATCATGTCTCACCAGGCCTCGACTGATAGGCGGGAGGGGCGGGACTTTTCCCTATGGCCCGTCCACTAGTGCCTCACACCACCGTGACGCTCCCTCCTTCAAGCCCCAGGCCGGCAGCATCGCCGACTCTGACGATTGGGACCCTGCCCATTGTTACCCCACTCCACTGTTGCTGCACTCCCCCCCCGGTGAGCTATATACAAATAGTAAGGCTGGAAACACACTGTCCGAGTGACATGTGAGTTACTCACAGGAGTCTCAGATCATTCACCCGGCATGACGCCTGCCTCTTTGGACGGGATACTGTCAATGGTATGTCTTTCTATGTAGCCCCATTGCTCCCGTCCAAATAGGGGGAGACCATCCGGGTGAATGATACAATACTCGTGCGAGTAACTTGCATGTCACTCAGACACTGCGTTACCACCCTAAGACGGACTCCGTTTAACATTACAAATTATTCCTCTTTTTCTCCTTGAAATTTGGGGAGTGTTTTATAATCCTCAAAATACTGTTACTCCACATGGTTCTGTTGCTTTTATTGCAACTCTATATTGCTTTATATTGTTTTTTGATTTTTATCATTTTGGAAAATTAAGTGAAAACAAAATTCTTTTGCAGAAATGATTACGGTAATGGAAAAATTAAGCCATCACATCAAATGTACTCTCTTATGTTTGGAAAGAATAAAAGAATTTCCTTATTAATTATAATTCTTGTAACTTTACCCTTTTATGTTATTTTTTTAATGCAATCATTCAAATTCAATTTTCTTACTTCACTTTTATATTTCCATAATTTTTTTAAAATGTAATTTGACTTTCACTAGATTGCGTGTTTAGAACTGTATCCAGACCCTATAGGCTGTGGAAACTTGTCAGCGGGTCAGTAGCCCCTAAACTAACGTCATCTACGTAAATCAACTCAGATGTTGATTACGTCAAACCTTTATATTGTAAGTCTGTTTCTCTGTTTTCTAGAAATTCGTTGACAAATGTTTATACAAAGAAGCTTGAGAGCGTAGGGGTTTGTTTAAATCTTTTTATTAAATATTAAATGCAATACAGGGAAAGAGAAATAACCGATTATCATAAAGTTAAATACAGATTACACCAAATACAAGTATTAAAAAAGAATGTAAACACATTTAACTAGTTATGGCATATTAAATGAGGGAGAAGTGTAGAGAAGGGGAAGAGAAAACTTAAAGTGTAAATGTGATTTCATTGAAAAAAACAAAACAATACTGCGCTGGTTGTTAATGATGGGGCACATAGCAGCTAAGATGATGCTTTTTTGTGCCATATGATTTATTTTCTCACATTTTTCTGTGCTCTTTTAAAAACTGCATTTTATGGCTGTGTGGGCATAGCCAGCATCTCTCCGGTAGGCCAGCACTGTGTGTGTATTTCCACAGCTTCTGAGAGCGGGCTGATAGGGAGAAGGGTGATGTGATAGCAGCTCTGGGGTCCTTGGTTCAAATCCCACCAATGACAACGTCTGCAGCTTTGTATGTTCTCTCTGTTTTTGTATGGGTTTCCTCCCACACTCCAGAGACATACTTATAAGTTGTTTAAATTGTGAGCTCCAATGTATGTGAAGTGCTATGGAATTAATAGCGTTGAATAAATGTTAATATTTAGGATTTAAAATCCTAACCCTGACTTACAAAGCCATCCACAACCTGTCCCCCCCTTACATCTCCGACCAACCCACACGCAACCTACGCTCCTCACAAGAACTCCTCCTCTCCTCCCCCTCATCTCATCCTCCCCCAACCGCATACAAGCCTTTCCCGTGCCTCCCCTAAACTCTGGAACTCTCTCCCCCAGTACGTCAGACACTCACCTACCCTTAGAAGCTTCAAAAAGAACCTGAAAACTCATCTATTCCAACAAGCCTACAACCTGTGATGAGACCCAGCGCCGCTCCACCACACGCTTGGCGCTTCCCCTCCTATCGTGTCCTCCCCACCCCGTAGACTGTGAGCCCTCGTGGACAGGGCCCTCTCCCATCGTATATCAGCAAGCCTTGACTGTTCATATGTACTGTACCTGTTCTTGTTACCCCCATTTCTTATGTAAAGCGCCATGGAACTAATGGCGCTATATAAATAAATCTACTTATATAATCGGCAGTTGGGAATTCGGGTACTGTAGCCGAATCCCAACATGCTTTGCGGGACTGCGAGTGATGACGCGCAGCGTCATCACGAGCCGCAGCCGCACTACCCTTAAAAAAAAAAAAAAGTTAATGCTCACCTCTCCCCGAGCCCCCGCCGTCTCCTGCCGTCTTCCTCCAAGCTTCCGGTGGCTGCCGCAGGCTCCCAGTGTCTGCAGAGCTCTTCTACTGCAGTCAAGGACCTGTGGTGATGTCACAGTCACGTGACACCAGGTTACTCCATGGTAACCTGGTGTCACGTGACTGTGACATCACCGCAGGTCCTGAACTGCACTAGAAGAGCTCTGCAGACACTCGCAGCCTGCGGCAGCCACCGGAAGCTTGGAGGAAGACGGCAGGAGACGCGGGGGGCTCGGGGAGAGGTGAGCATTAACTTTTTTTTTTTTTTTAACCCCTGCCTTCCTGTTTGGAGACCTTTTACTGTACTGAGCATGCTCAGTACAGTAAATGCCTCCTCCAGCCTCACAGCCTCCCCATCCTCAGTGCCTCCTCCAGCCTCACTGCCTCCACCAGCCTCACAGTCTCCTCCAGCCTCACAGTCTCCTCCAGCCTCACAGCCTCCCCATCCTCACAGCCTCCTCCAGCCTCACAGCCTCCTCCAGCCTCACAGCCTCCCCATCCTCAGCCTCCTCCAGCCTCACAGCCTCCTCCATCCTCACAGCCTCCTCCAGCCTCACAGCCTCCTTCAGCCTCACAGCCTGCCCATCCTCACAGCCTCCCCATCCTCACAGCCTCCTCCAGCCTCACTGCCTCCTCCAGCCTCACAGCCTCCCCATCCTCACAGTCTCCTCCAGCCTCACAGCCTCCTACAGCCTCCTCCAGCCTCACAGCCTCCCCATCCTCACAGCCTCCTACAGCCTCACAGCCTCCCCATCCTCACAGCCTCCTCCAGCCTCACATCCTCCTCCAGCCTCACAGCCTCCTCCAGCCTCACAGCCTCCTCCAGCCTCACTGCCTCCTCCAGCCTCACAGTCTCCTCCAGCCTCACAGTCTCCTCCAGCCTCACATCCTCCCCATCCTCACAGCCTCCTCCAGCCTCACAGCCTCACAGCCTCCCCATCCTCACAGCCTCCTCCAGCCTCACAGCCTCCTCCAGCCTCACAGCCTCCTCCAGCCTCACAGCCTCCCCATCCTTACAGCCTCCTCCAGCCTCACAGCCTCCCCATCCTCACAGCCTCCTCCAGCCTCACAGCCTCCTCCAGCCTCACAGCCTCCTCCAGCCTCACAGCCTCCTCCAACCTCAAAGCCTCCTTCAGCCTCACAGCCTCCTCCAGCCTCCTCCAGCCTCACAGCCTCCCATCCTCACAGCCTCCCCATCCTCACAGCCTCCTCCATCCTCACAGCCTCCTCCAGCCTCACACCCTCCTCCATCCTCACATCCTCCTCCAGCCTCACAGCCTCCTCCAGCCTCACAGCCTCCTCAAGCCTCACAGCCTCCTCCAGCCTCACTGCCTTCTCCAGCCTCACTGCCTCCTCCAGCCTCACAGCCTCCTCCAGCCTCACAGCCTCCTCCAGCCTCACAGCCTCTTCCAGCCTCCTCCATCCTCACAGCCTCCTCCATCCTCACAGCCTCCTCCAGCATCACAGCCTCCTCCAGCCTCACAGACTCACAGCCTCCTCCAGCCTCACACCTTCCTCCAGCCTCACAGCCTCCCCATCCTCACAGCCTCCTCCAGCCTCACAGCCTCCTCCAGCCTCACAGCCTCAACATCCTCACAGCCTCCCCATCCTCACAGCCTCCTCCATCCTCACAGCCTCCTCCAGCCTCACAGCCTCCTCCAGCCTCACAGCCTCCCCATCCTCACAGCCTCCTCCAGCCTCACAGCCTCCTCCAGCCTCACAGCCTCCCCATCCTCACAGCCTCCTCCAGCCTCACAGCCTCCTCCAGCCTCACAGCCTCCTCCATCCTCACAGCCTTCTCCAGCCTCACAGCCTCCCCATCCTCACAGCCTCCTCCAGCCTCACAGCCTCCTCCAGCCTCACAGCCTCCTCCAGCCTCACATCCTCCTCCAGCCTCACAGCCTCCTCCAGCCTCACAGCCTCCCCCAGCCTCACAGCCTCCCCCAGCCTCACTGCCTCCTCCAGCCTCACAGTCTCCTCCAGCCTCACAGCCTCCCCATCCTCACAGCCTCCTCCAGCCTCACATCCTCCTCCAGCCTCACAGCCTCCTCCAGCCTCACATCCTCCTCCAGCCTCACAGCCTCCCCATCCTCACAGCCTCCTCCAGCCTCACAGCCTCCCCATCCTCACAGCCTCCTCCAGCCTCACAGCCTCCTCCAGCCTCACTGCCTCCTCCAGCCTCACAGCCTCCTCCAGCCTCAAAGCCTCTTCCAGCCTCCTCCATCCTCACAGCCTCCTCCAGCATCACACCCTCCTCCAGCCTCACAGCCTCCCCATCCTCACAGCCTCTTTCAGCCTCACAGCCTCCTCCATCCTCACAGCCTCCTCCATCCTCACAGCCTCCTCCAGCCTCACAGCCTCCTCCAGCCTCCTCCATCCTCTCAGCCTCCTCCATCCTCAGCCGCACTACCTGACACCGCTGCCATCCTGCCAACCGTCGGCCCCGCTCCATCGCCACCGCCCTCGCGCCCTCCGCGAGGTCCATGCTGCCCGGATGCCGCCGGAGCCTTCCGCCCCTCGCCACTCTCTCACCGCTGGGCTCTCAATGTCGCCATGCTGGTGGAGTAGCGGTCTACGGGCTGTGGCCGGGTGCCGGGAGCCAGGGACGTCGTCCTGTGGCCGGCAACAGCCAATGGGAGTGAGCGGACCGTGTCAGCCTGCAAAGCCTGACCCCCGCCGCCCCTGCAAGCGGATTGGGCGCTGTGTTGTACACACAGGACGCCCATCCCATTGCCCGGGACTTGGCGTCCTAGACCAATCGGATGACCGTCCTGTCTTTACCACACACCGCCCAATCCGCTCCTTCCGCTCAGGTCACACATGTGACCTGAGGGCAAGAACTGATCCCTCTCTGCATCACCCAACCCGCCGCAGAGGACAATGCCATGTGACTGGGGCTGCGATCAGCCCCAGCACGCAGCCACGTCCTGCCGCCGAGCGGTGATGTCACCCCTCCAGCCGCATCTCTCCTCACCCCTCCAGCCGGACCTCTCCTCACCCCTCCATCTGGGCCTCTCCTCACCACTCCAGCCTCTGCTCTCCTCACCCCTCCAGCCTCTGCTCCCCTCACTCCTCCAGCCTCCCGCCACATCATACTCTGCTATCCACAGAGCCCCCTCTATACTCTGACACCCAAAGAACCGCCTGTATACTCTCCTACCCACACAGCCGCCTGTATACTCTGCTACCCACAGAGCTGCCTCTATACTCTGCTACCCACAGAGCTGCCTCTATACTCTGCTACCCACAGAGCCGCCTCTATACTCTCCTACCCACAGACCCGCCTGTATTCTCTGCTACCCACAGAGCCGTTTCTATATTCTGCTACCCACAGAGCCGCCTCTATACTCTGCTACCCACAGAGCCTTCTCTATACTCTGCTACACACAGAGCCTCCTGTATAATCTGCTAACCACAAAGCCGCTTGTATACTCTGCTACCCACAGAGCCGCCTGTATACTTTTCTACCCAGAGAGCCGCCAGTATAATCTGCTACCCTCAGAGCAGTCTGTATACTCTGCTACCCACAGACCCACCTGTATAGTCTGCTACCCGCAGAGCCCCATGTATACTCTGCTAGCCACTCACCCGCCTGTATACACACAATTCATTTCACCGCGCTCCCAATGCAATTGCATCGGGCCTTTTTACTAGTAAATAATAATAATTCCGAGCTTTGCTAGATCTGGAACACAGAAAACTTTGATTCTATAACTCCTGCTGCACCAACAAAGTGACACATCACCGTAATGAGGGTATCAGTCCCTACATTTTGTTTTTGTCTGATTAAAGAACAAAAACCTGCTGACAGTTTCTCTTTAGTCCTGTACTGGAAGCTTTGATTGTCTCACTTTCCTGTTCTTATTATTTTTGGACTGATCGTCTTGGGTAATCTACTTCTCATCATCTGTAGGGTTGCCTGTTTTGATACAACAGTTGTTTCGCCCATTGTGCTAACTTCTTTCCAGATTACCTCTTGGTCCCGCCATTTAATATGCAAAGTGACTAATCATGTTCCTCGGATCTGGATGTGCAGGACTTGTGCTGTAAACCACTGATATTCATGAAACGACATTTGTTTTGCAAATTTGTGTCTAATGTATTGACTTATCATCTCACATATTAATTTCACATCAGAAATTCTAAATTTGTATAAAGAAAGATTCACGGTCAACATGAATCAAGGTCAACGGGAACTCAGGAAGTTTGCTCTGGATCTGTGCCATTTTATACTGGTACATAAAAGGCTTCCTAAGAAATGTGTAATCTGCAGATTTACAATCCACTGCAAATTATTACAATCTTTTTTTTTTTTCATAAGAACAAGACAAGGGTTTTTGAGGGTGTTCCTGTTTTATTGTTATGTTATAAATCCAGGAAGGATATTTTCAGGTATGCATCTTTCCAGTTTCCGAGTAGTGCACTGATGGTTAAAATGCATAAAACTACTGGAGAAAGTGTAAGAGTTTAGGTGATAAATACTATATAGGCTCTTTTTTCTGAAAACACCACCAAAGAATATTAAATCTCAATTTAATGATCTTGCCACTGAGTGTCAATCATAATATTGAAAAGATTAAAAATGTGCTCGTCTCCTACCATAGATGGAAAAAATGATCCATGCACAGAGAAAGCAAAGGAGCAGTTAATATTTTCTCATGTCTCAGATAAATAAAATGTGATCCTTTCTGCTCAGAGAAGAAAAAATAATGCAGACATTTTAATTGGAACAGTTTGAGTCAGTCTGAAATTTGGCAGGCTGTATGGACACATCAGTAAAACTACTCATTTTAGTTGATGTGAAAGATGATAAAGCCATCCTGGTATAAAGTATTGGCAGTCTTCCATTCTACTAATTGTGGGAAACACAGGTCATTCAACAATCTCAAAATTACAAGTCCGAGTCCGTCTCCAGAAATGTAATGTTCCTTTGTCCACGTTGTGCATCATAATCAAGAAATTTACAAGCTATGGCACTGTAGCTAATCTCCTCGTGTGAACGCAGGAAAAACTGATGAATAACTCAACGTAGTGTGGCGCCCTGCGGTTGGTCGCCACAGAGGGTACTGCACCCAACACACGGGTGGTGTACTGTTCTCAGTAAAGGGATGTAAGTCCAGAACCACAAAGCACCAACACACCCGTCCAGGACGGCGGTGACCGATAGGCAGGGCCAAAGTAGTCACGGGATGGCGGAGAAGGTGGAGGTGGGAAGTTAGGAAGAGCGCAGTTGGGATGTAGGAGAGTAATAAAAGGAAAGAACAGGAGTAGGGAGTGAGTCGGGAGAGAATGTGGAGCAGTGAAAGGAGAAGGACCCAAGACTGGAGCGGGATGAGGGTCGTCCTGGGTCCCAGAACAGCAGATGCAGAGAGGCAGAGGGAGCCCTAGAGGCACAGGCAGTGAACGATCCACCCATGCGCCCGAATCTGAAGGGCAGGTTAAGAACCAGGGGACCGGCCCTGAAGGTGGTGATCAGACTCTACGCTCCAACCACGGAACCAGAGGTCATGAGATCTAGAGTAGCTGTGGCAACTCCTGACATATCCACTGAGGTAGCCTTACTAGAGTCAGGGGACACGGCCGGTCGACCGACAGGACCTGTAGCTACTGGATTGGGGCACTGTGTGCGGAGGCGCAAACAGGAGAGAGGCGACAGGCAGTGCTGAGAGAGAACAACCCGAGAAGAAAGGAACATAAAGGGGGTGTCTTGGACAAGCTATCCTGGTTGCTGAGGACTATCCAAACCGCTACTGAACCAGAACTGTACCCTGTGGTGTTAGCAGAGTAAAAGTTAAGTAAACCAGGTTTGGAATTCAGAATCGTGTGTAGACTGTTCATTTTCTGCCTGAGGAGCAGTAGACTGATAAGCGCGCAGGCCGCAGGGACCTGCCTGTGAGTCTCTCCGATCCCCCTCTCTTGACCTGATCGGCCCCGCTGGCCCTCCACTACCAAGACCTCTACACCGGCTGCCCTGGGAACCGCTCCACTCGTGGGGAGTGAAACCATCACAGCTGCCATCCCATCCCCAGAGGTCCCAGACCTCAGCATCGGCAATTAATAGCCGAATACCACAGGTAGCGTCACAACAACCACCCCCAAAATCCCTACAAATCCCCTAGTGCATGAAACACTACCCCACTATTGACTGCTCTGGGGCACGGACCGGGTCACGCTACCGTGACATCCCCAAGCCCTGACGACCTTCTCAGGCCCGCTGCGAATATCCCTACAGCCCCCATGGGGCACATCATAGGATCATCCAGATGGTGGATAAACAGACCCAAACAACTTCCAAAGAAATTCAAGCTGTCTTGCAGGCTCAGGGTGCATCAGTGTCAGTGCGAACTATTTTAACCATCCATTGATTTAATTTCACTTTAGCAGTGTATATAGATAAACTGCTAAAGTCAAAGTGGACCCGGATACAGAAAAGCATCCGGAGTTGCCAATCCGATGCTGTCTGTTCCTGTTCATAGGGTCCTGCAAAAAACAGCATCCCACGAACAGTAACAAAAACGTAGTGTGAAGCCAGCCTAATAGAGAAGGGGGCCCAGATCCACCTCCAAACCAGGTGGAATTGTGCATTATGTGTGAGCTACTGGGCTGTAAAGAGCTCAATATTGTATATTGTACTTTCTCTTCTGTCTGTGTCCATTCCTGCTTATCACACCATTACAGGTAACAGATAAATAATTTTAGTGGCAAAACCCCCCTTTTAACATTAGGTAAGGATAAGAAAGGGAATTTATTTGGAAAAGTTATTTGGAAAATGTGTCATCTTGTGATTATATATCATATAAACATAGCAATTATAGAACATTACCTTACCAAGGTATGAAAAGTTCTGCCAATGCCACCATTAGGGAATGAACAGACTGTAAACATTCTAATTGATTTGCTGTAACTTAGCCAGTTTTGTTAACTGGATATTAGAGTCTATTGAATAGTGCATCTTATTTCTTTGTATGGCCCTGCTATGAAATAGATCAAATTGTATATTAAACAATTATCCATAATGAAAATTTAAATTAATATGTTAAAGGTTGTCCACTAATATGACAACCCCTTCTGAATTGACATGTTTCTGCCTGTTAAAATAATAAGCTTTGTATTCGCCTCCCGAACTGCAGGCATTCCAGCACTATCGGTGATGGCTATCAACAAGTAAACAATAAGTAAAGCCGCACCTGTTTAAGGTTTGGCGAATAGAGTGGACGAGAATCAAATTTGGCCGAGCCCTTCTTGGTCAACCCCAGGCCCTGGACCTGTGGAACACAGAAAAATGAAGTGGGCAAAGCAGACAGTCATCCATGTTTTACCGGGTTATAACTCTATGGAGAGTGTCCCCAGGGCAGCAACTGTATTCCCTGGTATTTGCTTTAGGTCCCCTGTAAATGAAACCTAGGCAAAAGGGCAACTACACATTAGTAAATGAGCCTAGTCTCACAGCTGATCCAATAATTTCTAAAAAGCTAAAATCCCTGTGGGTGGGACAGACCAGTACTATGAAAGACTATTTGACTTTGCTGGCCGGACTAAAGAAGTTTAGAGGGAAAATGAGGAAAGTGAGAGTGGCATTGGAAACACCGAATCTAGGGAAGCTGTCTGCATTTAAATAGACAATAAATGTGAGTCAAGTGGCCACTATAATGTAGAAGAAGAGAGCCTGAAATGCCTGTGTTCTGCCAATGTTGCATGATGTTAACAGTAATGAATCATTTGAAGTAACAAGAAGTTTTTTGTCTGACTGCCTTCGTGGAATAATATACTAAAGTAAATCCTTGATGCACTGTGGAGGTAGCCATGGTGCAGACTGTACAAAAAGGCCTGCATGGCACCAGGGGCTCGCCCTTGCCTGTGACTACCGCTTTGTGCCACCCATACATGCTCATTGCACAATAGTTGCTTTTGGTGGTGAACAGGGTGTCCAACCTGCATTGCAACAGGCAGTGTGATGGGTCTGGTGCTGCTCAGCCTCCAAGTCAGAAAGTTGTAATGCACTATGGCTACATATATGTCACTAGTATTACTCTAAGGGTACCTTTACATGCCGCTACGGCAGGATGGATACAACCCGCTACAGGCTACAAATGTAGTTTGTAGCGTCAATATAGCCTGTAGTAGCGGCGTCTGAAGACGGGACGACACAGCCGGCAACAGATACATCTGTTTCCGAGCACTGCTCAATAACAGATGGCTACAAAGCCGATGGTAGCGAGTTGTATCGGCGTGTAAAGAAGCTACAGAAGGGATGTCTGGACACCAGGCTATGTAGCTGTAATGTAGCTAGGGCGTGACACAGGCTCCGGGATACCGCGCCCCATCTGCGATCATTGGTGGGAGCTCCTGCATGACGATTGGTAGTCGCTGCATAGGGAGGCATATTTAAGGAGCTGACGAGTCACACTACACAATCGCTCGAGCGTGCTGTATTACTCAGCCTCCTGCGATGCCTGCCCAATCATGATGTTCCTGCTTTGTCCTATCAGCGTACGGACGGCTCGTACTCCTCAATTGTGGCACGCCTATGTGCTGTCCCTGCTGCACCTGGTCCGCCCATATTAGCTTGTTGTAGCGGTGTGTAAATGAGGTAAGCTAAGCTACAGATGGCTACTTGAGACACCCGGCGATGTAACTAGCTATAGATGTAGCGTAGCGTAGCCCACCTTGTGGCGGCGTGTAAAGATGGTGCGTTTACCGTTTGTAACCGTTTGAGCGTGCTCGTGCACGTGAAGTAGCGGGTTGTATCCATCCTGCCGTAGCGGCGTGTAAAGGTACCCTGAGAGATAAAAAAAATTATTCCAATGGCCATGCCATCATAAACTATAAAGATCTCTACAAATAAGAAGGAAAAGAAGCGTACATAGAGTAACACCTTTGGGTTTGATGATCACACGGACTCCCACAATACTGACTCACCTGGTCTGGTTGTGAATGGTCACAACTCCCTTGGACAAGCACGTATGGTCGCAGCAGGCTCCCGGCGAAAAGTAAGGATCCACTTGGAGAAATTAGAACCGGTTCTAATTTCTCCAAGTGGATCCAAACTATTAAGATGACATCCATAGTGGGCTTTCCTATCCTTACAGTACCTGATGCTGGAGCTGCTCCTTGGTGTTCCCCTTCCTCCTGGGTTGTTACATCACTAATTAGGGGGTGTGGTCTTCCCTTTGTTAGTAACAGCCTGTCCCCTAATAATTCCTACTTCTGCAGTCCAAGATCAGGTGTCCCGGCTAGATCCTCGCCAAATTCCCTGATCTCGGACTGAATAGAAGCAGATAACAGGGGGCTGCCAGCTACTAGCAGGGAGCAGGCCATGTCTCCTGATGTGAGATGTAATACACTGAATTACAGGTACTGTGAGGTTGAGACACAGCACTATGGATTTTATCTTTATAGTTTTCAGGGGCATGGCTATTAGAATAACGTTTAATCTCCGTGGAGCACATCTTTAAGTTTTTTTAACAAAATGATCAACGGCACAAGTATTCATTCCCTATGTGCAATAATGAACCTTTGATGCTCCATACCTTCACTTTGGTACAATATTGGACCTCCCTTATCCACTTTAGGTAGGTACTTCCATCATCATAAAGGGAGCCCACAAACAAGACCAAGCATTTTGGAATTGTTTTGACCCAGTCGTCTAGCTACTATTTTGCACTTTGCAAAGATTGATCTCAGCAATAGATCTAAGTCTGCATGTGTGTGTTAAGTCACATAGGTGTCTTCATTTCAAGAGTATATCCTGTATGCTAACAAGAGTACTTAGTAGAGATGAGCGAACTAATTTTGAATAGAATTTAATTCCACTAATATTTTCTAAAAATCTGCATTCACCAAAATGGCGATCTTTTTTTTAATTCGATTATGCGTGGATTCAGCAAAATGGCAACCACTACCTGCCATTTTTCTGGATTGTAAAAGGCAAGAAGAAAAAAAATCTTCATACTCAACTCTCCGTCCCTCTTGCGTCATTTGTCCAATCCTTACCCAATCTTTAGGTTGCTGTGTCTTTCCCTGAAATCTCTAGGCCTGTCACACTTGGCCAACACTTTTGGCTTTAATGAAGGTCAAGCAGGGTTCTACACTGTTGCACAAAAGGTTGCTGTATCTTGACATCTGGCATGTGCAGAGCTCTCCTTGGTTCCATCAAATCTTGCTATCCTGGGTCAGTGTAAGGGTACCTTTACACGCCACCACTTTTGGCGGCGTTCGGAGGCAATCTAACGTGCGCGTTCACATTTTTCATGGTTGCCTCCGAACGCCGAAGGCGCTTTTAGACGCCGCAATTCCGCCCTCAACCTAAGGCGATGTGTTGCCCCGGAAGTTGCCACACCAACAGCGGGAAACATCCGGTAGAGTTCAGTCGCTGCCTCACACGCCGAAATCACCAAAGGAATGTGGGCGTACCTGTTCAGCGCGGCGAAAACATAGGCGTGCCAAATTGCTTTACACTGCGCCCCAAACACACTAATTGGACAACGCAATAGCATCCTGATTGGCCAGTCTGATCTGGAAGGCTGGCTAATACATGACACCATTGCCATTGTGTAGTGTGAATGGACAGCTGTTCAAATATGGTGCCCTGTGTAAGGACAGCCAATGGAAACACAGTAGCCATCACCAATCATCGCTGACGGGGCGCAGTCTCCAGCATGCTGTGGCACGCCTCCGGGAAATCCGTAGGCGACGCAGATTCCATTCCTATCGCCCGTTCACACGCCAAAAACAGGGAATTTCGCCTTCATGATTGCCTCTGATTTTGGAGCAGTGCTGTGAAATCAGAACCAGGCGCAACCTTTTTGATCACCGCCAAATTTCTCAATTACACGCCGCAATTTCGAGGTCATTTCATGGCGATGGTGACAGGGCTACAGATTGCCAGTCAGATTTCTCGCCACGGTGGCGGCGTGTAAAGATACCCTAAGAGGCCTGAGAATATCAGTGATCTAGAGATGTGTCAAGCACCAGACGGTTAAAGTGAGGAGCGAAGGCACAGCGAGGTGAGCAAGTGATGAGGTACGGTAGAGCTAAATTAATTGTTTTACATACTGTGTTTATTATACTCTGGGGTCCAGAGACATTTATTTATCTACAAACTGAAAAATTATCCTCTTTCGAATTTAATTTCTAGTGAAAATGTTGATTTTGCCTGATCTGCTCATCTCTCGTAGTTAGAATATTACACTTTAGATTATGCAAATTATATATCTTCATTGAATTATGATTTTAAAAGGTTACAAGTATATCGGGAATACCAGGGAAATTGAATGTTGGGATGGATCACAGATGATGATCATAGGCACGTACATACAAATTAAATATAATGTTTTATTAAAATTAAAAGGAAATGAGTTACAAATAGATACAGGAACATGTGTGTATACAGTTGCCAAAATATCACTAACAGTATCCTGGGCAGACTACCAGAATAGGAAAAAAAGTGAGCATTTAGATAATGAGAACTTTAATATGGTGCATGAAGACAGAGGCCAAGAAAATAAAGGAAGGGAAGGCTGGTTATTTTAAGACTTTGTAAATCACATGAAATTGATATATGATGTCAGTATTTTTAGTATTTCAGTGTCTCCTTTTTTCGATTTTAAAATCTAATTTAAAATTGTTTGCCAGAATGATAAACCCAGAAGGATCCAGTCTGAAAAACCTTTCATTGAGGTTTTTCCATCTTTTTGGCCAATTTTTTTCTTCCTTAAAGGCGTGTAATTGGGATCAAAAAAAAATTTTGAAATTGGATTTAATTTAAAATGGACCAGACCTGTCCGTCAGCGTTAACCGATTGGAAACCTCATATGAACAAACTGCTTAATAATTGAGGCGACAGACGGACAGGTCTGGTCGCCAACAGCAATACCTAAAATAACAGTTTTTTATTTATATTTCAGTGGTTAATAAAAGTTCACAATTTTTAAATATATTTTACCCCATTTTCTCATAACTCTTATTTTCCCATCAATGGAGCTCTTTTATGGTGATATCATTATGGGGTACAGCCAGGGGCGGACCTACCGTGGTGCAGCTGCAGGGGGGCCCCCAGCCAACCCCTGTAACCCGATGTCAGATGAGAGGAGGGTCATTGAGGGAAGCTTTCTGCTTCCCCTGGCTGATCCCGCCCCTCCTCCCCTCTTCCGCCCCGACACCACTGCATTTGTTGGTGGCTCAGTACAGGTAGGAGAGCCGTATCTACAATAACTCCCCCCACCCCGCTCCTCACTATGGCTGCACCAGGGCCCTCCAGGATCACGGTCCGCCACTGGGTACAGCAGTGGTGTAACTTCAGGCCCAGGGGCCCCGATGCGACAGCCCCAATGGGGCCCCCAATTATTGCAAATCTTTAATAGTATTAGTCTTTTTCTATAAGCCAAAGGGACTTTTGGGGCCCTCTAGGCTGCAGGGCCCAGGTGCGATCGCAATCCCTGCACCTATTGTAGTTACGCTCCTGGGGTACAGTCAACATTTTGATGGCTTGTTGAAGGCTTTTTATTCCAGTTTTTTGTGGCATTTTAATTTTATTTTTTTCCACTATTTTCTCCACTGATAAAATAATTCTATATTTTAATAGATCAGACATTTCTGGACACAAAATGTATGAAATATGTGTATTTTTTTTTACAGTTTCTTATTTTGCCGAATGGTGAATAATATAAACTTTTTCACTATTTTTCAGATTTTATTTTTCTTTTACTATATGTTTTAGTCTCCTTAAAGAGGACCTGTCACCCCCCTGCTGCATGGCAATCTAAATGCAGCACTGAATGCATCATGTCTGCTGCATTCAGGGAAGGGGTCCCCCATGTGTCTGTGTGCTGTGTACCCCGAGATATAGCCTTTGTAAAACTTGCAGTTAGAAGCCATGGAGGCAGTCACTGGGGCTGGAGGGAGCTTGATTGACTGTGGCCATTCCATCCCCCACTGCCTCTCTGTGCTGCTTCTGCTGTGATGTTTATGCTTTGTCAGGGCAGGACTCTGGAGCTGACGTCAGGACAAATGATTTGCATGCTGTGAGTGACAAAGAGGATGAGGGCAGAGCCATCACAGCAGAAGCAGCACAGAGAGGCTGGGCCAGAGATTAATCTTATTATAATATCACGCCCATGGGGGCGTGATAAAGGATCCATGCTCAATGTGGTACACACAAGGACACAGGACAGAGGTTGAGTCAACTTTAATCCATGTCAACTGGCTGCAAGTGTGATTTAGTTATTGCCAACACCTGTTAGGTGCCACAGGTAAGTTACAGGTGCTGTTAATTACACAAATTAGAGAAGCATCACATGATTTTTCTAACAGTGCCAATACTTTTGTCCACCCCCCTTTTTTATGTTTGGTGTGGAATTCGATCCAATTTGGCTTTAGGACAATTCTTTTTGTGTTTTTTCATTGAAGACAAATTAAATGAAGATAATAATACTAAAGAAGCATTTTCAGGAAGAAACTGTGTACTATCTGACAGAATTGCAGGGGTGTCAATACTTTTGGCCACAACTGTATGTGTTTCACTTTATGTATTGAATTACTGAAGTAAATTAACATTTTGATGATAATTCATTGAGATGCACAAGTAGAACAACAGATATCAGGAAATTCGTCTGTCTCCACAGATCGATCTGCTCCTCTCTAATTTTAATGTTCATTAGGCGTCTTTGGAGCAGTACTTCACTTTTACAATTAAACCTGAAGCCATAATTGAAAGCATTTGTGGATACTTGCATTTGAGGATTTTGAGTGGTTGCTCCTAACTGAACAATATTAAGTCCATCTCCTCCGTGAGATCCTCTACTCTCAATTTTTATATCTTTTTTTATGCAAAGAAAACAAAATTGTGAAAGAAGAAAGGAAATTGAAAAGTGCTCGGCTCGCTGGCCTCGCGGTGCATTTCCTGAGCAATACCACAAATGATCTGTGACAAAAACATAGAAGACACTTATTACAGATCTGTATCCAGTGGTGCAATCAGACGTTTTGATGCTAAGAAGATGTCTCAGCTTTTTCTTTCTTGGCATTCTTGACTTATTTAATTGTAGAGTTAAAGAACCAGTACCCGAAATTAGTAGAGACGGTCAAAGAGGTCAGGTCCATCTCATCAAACTGTGTAAGAGAATGATTTGCCTGAAACGCGTAGACCAGACAAGTGTCTACTTTGTTGTGTTTTTAAATGTACACTTTTTTATATGATGAAAATACTCATGATGTTTTAAAGAACTTTTCCTCTTTTCCATTGAATTTCTCTGCTTCAGGAACCGGACTGATGTTTCCGAGCACCGTACCCAATCTACTAATCCCCTGACTCGGTGAGTGGTTGCGATTTTTCTGCTTTTTTGTATACTATAAAACTTTCCTTTTAATCTAGGATGGAAACTGCCTCAAAGGGTTATACAGCTGACTTATGATGATCCTGCGCAGTGCATGTCAGGTGCAGTTGAATGCAGCAGGCTCAGAAGCTGAGGTTACACCATACGTGGCAGATGATGGCTGTATTACACAGCCAGCATCTGACCGTAACTGCAGTGATTGGCGCCGAGATCTGATAGTTCCTGTTAAACCCTTAAATGCCATTGCTAGAGATGTGCGAACCCGCAGAGTTTGGGTTCAGCTAGACTTTTTTTTTTTAAATCAGGGTTCGGGACCAGACTTGTCCCAGAATTAAACCTGGACTTAAGTTATAAAATGGTGACTAAGGGGCTGGAGGGCTGTAAAAATAAGCAAAATGGTGATTAAAACAGCAACATTTTGTTTATCAAGGACCATACTCTTGTAGATACAGGCCACTGATTAACTTCCTGATTATTCACTGCACTCTTCCTCCAAAGTGAACCACAGATGCCAAGTCTCTGTGAAAGCGTCTGTGATTGGCTGTTGTGCCCCAGGGGCAGTCAGTGTGATCTCAGACTGCAGCAATAGGAGACATTTGTTCCATTGCTGCAGTCTCTGGATGTAGCAGAGCTGGTGTCATGTCCTTCACTAGATATTGCTGTGTATTACTGTTGGAGGATATGTTTGGGGTTAGTAAATGGAATCACACTGACCGCCACCAAGGTGCAACAGCCAATTACAGACATTGTCACAGAGAGTGGACATCTGTGATTGGCTGATAGAGACAGAGTCCAGAGAATAATTAGGAAATGAATGAGTGGCTTATAAGTACAAACGCGCGGACCACAGTAAGTATAATGCTGCTGTATTAATAATCATTTTGCTTATTTTTATAGCCCCTCAGCCAAACCCGAACAGTAACACGGATTTCTCAGGGAAGTCCATGTTCGGAGTTCGTGCCCAAACACTAGGTGTTCAGTTTGGATCTCAGATAGCAGCACTTATGACCCTGGTCCATGATTCATGCTAAATTCCCCTATGAAGTGATCAAGAAAGACCGATGGGTTGTTATGGCAGGCAGATGCTTGTTAAAGACCTCAATAGCTGTCATGTAGGTGGTAAAATGTATGATGGCCTTCAAAACTACAACCCGTCTTGGAAAAAAACAAGTCCCTATATGTCTGTGTTGAGGAGGAAAAATTAAAAAGTTATGACTGATAAGAAGGGAAGCAAAAAACAAAAAGTGCCAATTTGAAATTTGACTATGGCCGGAAGGTGATAAAGTACACCAACTTCGTCATGTCTAGGAGATCCATTTATCAATGAATGTGGTTTGTATTGGACTTGCTACCAAACCCAAATGAGACTTATGTTTGCCTTTTGTCATTTTAGTGAAAACATTTAAAAAACAATTGAGCAGTGATTGAGGAGAAGAGTTTGGGTATAGGAAGATGGCTCCATCTGACTTTTCCCTACCGGCTTGATTGAAAGTTCTCTTCATTAAGCAAACAGGTAAAGATATGTCAATTAATATAAGCTGGGTAGTAGGGATGGGCGAATCTACTCGCTAGGACTCGTTACCCGGCGAGTAGTAAGGGACTCGCAGGACTCGGTACTCTGCGAGTTTCCCAGCGTTTACTCGCACGAGTCCAATGCAAATCAATGGCAAACGCTGACAAAACTAGGATTGCTATTGTCTTGCATTAGACTCGGCTACTGTGCCAGTGATAGCAGGGAAACTCGCAAAGTAACTGCTGTTACATTGCGAGCCGAGTCCAGCTGTCTTCTCTGTGCAGGCTGCCAGCTCCAGGGTCCTAGAGCCCGCCTGCTCACAGAGATGATGTAGCAGTGCTGAGATTGTTCTCAGTCTGCTCATTCCCTGTGCATAGACATCTATATCTATGCACTGGGGATGTAGCAGAGAGGACATCGCGTTTTGGACTACGTCGGACAGAAGAGGATTTTTTTAATTAAAGATGGAGTCCCTAATGTCTTTTTTTTTTATTTCAAATAAAATTTTTTCTCTGTGTTGTGTTTTTTTAACCCTTTATTGGAGATTCTTAGTAGCTGGGTCAAACGTGGCCTGACATTAAGAATCTCAGGCTTAATACCAGCTTGTATAACAAAGCTGGTATTAACCCCTTTATTACCCAGCGTGCCACCGCCACCAGGGCCGCTGGAAGAGCGGGGTTCAGCGCCAGAGGATGGCGCTTCAATGAACGCGCCATCTTCTGGGGCGGCTGCGGGCTGCAATTTGCAGCGGGGGGTGCCCAGAAAGCTTGGGCATCCCTGCGCTGCGGATTCCAGCCCCCAGCTGCTTAGCTGTACCTGGCTAGACATAGAAATTGCGCGGAGCCCCACACGTTTTTTTTTTATTATTTCATGAATTTCAGAGTCAGAGTCTCAGAGTCAGAGTCTCAAAGTCAGAGTCTCAGAGTCAGAGTCTCAGAGTCAGAGTCAGAGTCTCAGAGTCAGAGTCTCAGAGTCAGAGTCTCAGAGTCAGAGTCTCAGAGTCAGAGTCTCAGAGTCAGAGTCAGAGTCAGAGTCTCAGAGTCTCAGAGTCAGAGTCTCAGAGTCAGAGTCTCAGAGTCAGAGTCTCAGAGTCAGAGTCTCAGAGTCAGAATCTCAGAGTCAGAGTCTCAGAGTCAGAGTCTCAGAGTCAGAGTCTCAGAGTCAGAGTCTCAGAGTCAGAGTCTCAGAGTCAGAGTCAGAGTCTCAGAGTCAGAGTCTCAGAGTCAGAGTCAGAGTCTCAGAGTCAGAGTCTCAGAGTCAGAATCTCAGAATTTCATGAAATAATTAAAAAAAAATGCGTGGGGCTCCGCGCAATTTCTATGTCTAGCCAGGTACAGCTAAGCAACTGGGGGCTGGAATCCGCAGCGCAGGGATGCCCAAGCTTTCTGGGCACCCCCCGCTGCAAATTTCAGCCCGCAGCCGCCCCAGAAGATGGCGCGTTCATTGAAGCGCCATCCTCTGGCGCTGAACCCCGATCTTCCAGCGGCCCTGGTGGCGGTGGTACGCTGGGTAATAAAGAGGTTAGGGCCAGCTTTGTATTATCAGCTGGCCCTAAGCCCGAAATTTATGGCGGTCACGCCAATATTAGACATGACCGCCATGAATTTCTATTAAATGGTTTTAAAAAAAACACAACACAGAGAAAATTTTTTATTAGAAATAAAAAAAAAAGCCATTAGGGACTCCATCTTTAATTAAAAAAATCCTCTTCCGTCCGACGCAGTCCAAAACGCGATGTCCTCTCTGCTCATCCCTGTGCATAGATATAGATGTCTATGCACAGGGGATGAGCAGACTGAGAACAATCTCAGCTCTGCTACATCAGGCAGCAGGCGGGCTCTAGGACCCTGGAGCTGCGGCAGCCAGCACACAGAGCAGACAGGACTCTTATCTGTGCGAGTTTCCCAGCGATTACTGTGTTGCAAAGTAAACGAGTCCAATGCAAATCAATGGCAGAGACTCTGACAAAACTAGGATTGCTTCAGGCTGAAGCTTCCGAGACACATCTGTGATTTGTAAATCGCACACTACTCGCTATTACTCGCTTCCCCATTCATTAACATTGGACTCGCTAGACTCGCAACGAGTAGCGAGTCCTGTGCTCGGACTCTCTAGAGTCAAGCGATTCCGAGTAATTTAGGATTCGCTCATCACTACTGGGTAGTCAAAAGTTAAAAAGAGCCTAAAGACATGTTAACATGTTGAGTATCCTGGTTTTGGCTTGCAAATACTAAGGTTAAAAAATCATCAAATACTTAAAGTGTAACCGTTGTGTACAATTTTATTTAATAAAAATGTAGAGCAAGTGATTTTAATAAACTTTAAAATATACTTCATAAGAAAAATCTGGAAGAAAATCTTTCAAAAAGCTTCTAGAAGATGTCCTCCCTAGTGTGTTTCTAAACTTCAGATACAAGGGTGGGGCCTACATAGAGTGACTGGGTACAGGAGTTCAGTGTATAGTCAGTTTACCTCAGACAAAGGGAGCTCGTCAGGCTGTCAGCAATGCACAGGTTTCTGTGATTTTATCTCCTGCATTCAGATCACTTTGCTCTATGCTAACAGCTGATGGCTTCCACACAGCTCCTCACTGATAACATGGAGCAGTCTTGTGAATGCATGAGATAAGATTGCAGCAGCTTTGTACTGATAGCCTGGAGCGTCCTTTGTCTGAGGTAATCTTATACAGTTGACTCGCTCACTCCCGGGGCCGTGGGGTGCTCGGAACCGGGCTATGAGTTCTGCCGTGAGGAGTCACAGGGGTTGAGACCCAGCTTCCGTGACCCTGAGGGAGTCAGTGCTCTGGCGGGGGATGTTGAATTAAGGAGTGTAGGATGCGATTACAGTTTATAGGGGAAATGTTCGTGACGCCACTCATGGTTTTCGGTCAGTATGGAGTGGCGCTACAGGTCAGACCTCCAGGGTTATTGGTATGGCAGCCTGATGTTCTTGCTTCTCGTAGGTGGAGCAGGCAGATGTCTTTAATCATGTTGGCTTTGTCAGGCCGGATTCACGCTGGGTCTCTTTACCTTGTCTGCTGTAGCAGTCGGCGGCTCCGCAGGCGGGGAGTAATAGAGTCTCACACAGTGTTGGAATTTTGCACCCAGTTCACTCATTTTACTTGCAATTGGCCACCTCTCTCTACCAAGTTCAGTCTGATCGGCCCCAGACCCCTCGTGTGCCTCTCCGTACTCTGGTTTCTCTCCCAGCGCTACATCTTCACCTCTCCTGTCAGCGTCTCCGCATGCAGTGCCCTGATCTAGCATACACAGGTCCCATCAGGCGAGTGGTACCTGTTCCCTGACCCTAGTTGAGCTGCCTTCTCAGCGGGTGTGTCAGGTTGCGGCCATGACTCCTGGGGATTGCATGGCCTCCGGTTCGGTGATTCAGACTTGCAGCATCTGCGCTACACTCAGGGCTGGTTCCCTGGTTCTTGACCAACCCCTCCTTCTGACTATCTAAGTCCCGGTTCTGGGCGCCCAGGCTGTTCTCACTCCGCCTGTGCCCCTGGGGTTCTTTCTCTGTGCTCGCCTGCACACTTGGCTTTCACCTCTGTCACTCTCTCACTCATGACTAACTACTCACTACTTACTAACTTCCCACTGACTGTTCTTCCCTTGTCCCCTTTTGACTGGGCCCTCCCCCTGGGTTCGCACATGGTCCCCTGGATCCTAGGGTGTGTGGGTGTGTTTAGTGGGGCCAGGGTTCACTATTCCTTTTTCCTTTAGGACTGAGATACCACACCCTGTTATTGAGTGTAGTACCCTTTTGTGGCGACCAGACCGGTGGGGCGCAACACAATGATCAGCGGAGAACATTGTGTAGGTCCCGCCCTATCCACCCTTATATGATTATATGGCCATATTTAGCATGTTTGAGAAGCTGAAGATGGATCTCACTGAGAATGAGCATATGTCAGATTCAGGAATAGTCTTGTGGGGATATCTTGTGGAAGGTTTGCAAAAGATTTTCTTCCAGATTTCTCTTATGAAGTATATCTGAAAATTTACTAAAATCACTTGCCCTTCATTATTAATAAAAACAAAAGGAAACGGTGGTTATACTTTAATGTGTGCACGTGGCCTACAAAGTTCTCTCTAGTCAATCAAACCCGACTATCTACAGCTATTACTAGATGGAGGCTACTGCTGGTTGTACGTAGCTAGTGTGGAGGCCAGTGACATGTAGAGATCTGTGTATAGTTGGCTTTACTTCACTGGATTTGCTTTTGGTGTTATTAATACTGTCATTCTTTCAGATCCCCCTCTCAAGGCGGCAGCTCTAAAAAGCTAGATATAAACAAGTGATGTTTGTATGATTTATGTGGTGAAATGTGCTCAGGATTGTTGTCTTTAGTTTGAAGTGCTCATTCTCCCTGTGTTGTCCGGATGTTATAACAAGAGGTTAGTGGACTGTGAAAGTCCAGGGGCTAAAAGTTAACATGTCTGCAAGCTCATTCCGTGTACTTGGCGTTAAAGGAGCATCAGCATCAGGATAGTCAAGAAAATGGTAAAGAGGACCTTTCACCAAATTTATAAGTTAAACTGGACACACAACGTAATAGTGGCTGCTCAGCGGAATAAAACATTTTTTTTAATATGTTGATTTTACAGTTGTGAATTTCTATAAAACAATATTCAAATCATGGGGATACACCAATAAAGCTCTACAAGGTCATAGAGGCAGATTATAGGGTTTGGGGACCTGACAGATCCATTTTACGTATCAGGAAATTATGCTAAAAGTGAAAAAAAAGATATAGAATGCTTTCTGTACTCCGATAAAAACCAAACTGAACTGATCAGCTCAACATTTTAATATTAGAAAATGATGCTGTTTTCCAGAAGTTTTGATTTCCAGAAACTTATCCTTTTGATCTTAGATTTACTTTCGATTCCAAATACTCAAGAGACCAGATAATTGCTCTATAACATTGTTGTCACATCTCCACCGGAACCTGCTCCTGCAATTCTTGCCCCTGCCACTATGCACCATCATATCAACCTAGTAGGTGGTGCTAGTGATAAAGGGGATACATCCTCATCAGTGCCTGTTCCTGCAATTCCTGCCCCTGCCGCTAGGCACTGCCATATTCACCCTATATATGGTACTGGTGATAAAGACGCTACGCTTATGTTGGGGCCCGCTCCTGCGGCTTCGGCTCATGTTGCTAGGCACTGCCATATTCATCCAGTTGTTGGTGCTGATGATAAAGACCTTGAGTCTTTGCTGGGGCCTGCACCTGTTGCTTCTGCAGTGATGCCGGTCACAAGGCATAACCGTATTCAAACTGGAGGTGATGCTAGTGATAGGGGAGGACTCCATGCAGAGGATTCCAGGGAGCGCAGGCTTCACTCATCCACTAGGGTGAGAGTGGCTGGGACCTTTGGTGCTTCACTGTCTGACAGTGTTAACGTGTGGGTGGTTAGGGTGAGGTCATCAGTCCCTGAGCTCCAGCCTGCTGGGGAGTACCACACCCTTCATATAGCTATGGGCTGTTTTACCTAGTTGCCAGAAATATTTTTGGTTCCTCTGTCTAGCTAGCTTGCATTTGTGTTATCGTTTCTCCTCTGCCTATTTTTTGGACTCTTCCTCATGACGTTGTACGTTGTTGTCCTCTCAGTTTTGACCCAGCTTCCTGTTCTTGCTATTGAATCCCGTTGTTGACCCTTGCCTTAGCCCCCCGCATGTTTGGCGACCATTCCATTTCTGGACTGCTGCTCATTTCTAGGCAGTTACCTCCTGGACTCTGCTGCAATTCCAGATCCCTGTATAGGGTTTAAAGGGTCTTGGAGCCTCTCGGGGTTCCGCCTAACTAAGCGGCTGTGACGGTAGCATCAGATGGACGTCACATTGGTACAATAAATCTGACAATTTATATAAATGTATTCTGAAATTTTTCAACTTTTAGTTTCAGCTTCAATTTGGCATGTTCTAATGTCGCCGTGACCCACGCTGTTATCTTTACAGTCCGGCATATATCATTATATTATACGACACTGTAAAATAAGAACTAATCACTCTTAGAAATTAAACTAAACAATGTACAAGGGACACGTCTGTATGCTAGGAAGATTTATATTCTGTTTGCTTGTTTAAGATCTGTCATTGTGTAAGGAGAGTTGTAAAATGTATTATAGTCTGGTGTAGTTACAAGCAATTGTGTAAATCTCCAACTTTTATCATCATGTCGCCATTTAGCCCAACATTCACTGATGATTCATTTCTTACAATATCGTTTATGAAGTAGTACTGGATCTGCTCCAAACTAGGCACCGTCCATTCAAAAAGCTGCAGAAAATTCTCGAGTTAAAAACTCTTCCAAAATCCTTAATGGATGCTTCCAAACTCATTCAGGAAATGCTTAAGGATTTGAAAAACCCTTTAAAAAACTCCCAAAAGAAGTAGAGTTTCCTAAAAATCCACTGTGTGCATATACCTGAACTGTACCTGCCTTTAACTCTGAATGTCTGACTACACTTCGCAGAACACATCTTTGACACGGTTCCCTGAAAAATGGCCACTGGCAACCCTAATGCTAAACCCTAACACCTAACCCTACCTAATCCTAACCCTAAACCTATATGCTAACACCAAACCCTACACCTAACCTTAGCACGTAACCCTAACTCCAACCCTGTGGGCATTTTCCTTTTGGGCATTTTCTGGTCACCCTTTGATACATGTCTTGGAAATCACTCATAGCTGCCGATTGTGATTTCCCTTGGATCACCATACCTTAGCTGGTCAAGCTAAGTTTTCTGCAACCCATGAGGTCTAATACTCCCAGGTAGACCTTGTGTCAAAACCACAACCATAAGCCAAATGTGTTACAACTTCAGGGAGTCCTCCTGTCTGGCTACGCTCATATGGGCTCGCTATTTCCTAATCTATTTAGTACAACTCTTCACAAAGAACAAACATCCTTTTGTGCTCAAAAACTCAACTCAACTCAGTGGTTTGTTCCAATTTAGATTTGCCTCCAAACAAGAAAGGGAAGTGATGGAAGATAAATAATGGATGTAAACTAATGGTATCATAGTGAGTGGCATTAGAAAGTTGTCATTGTCCCCTTAGAATATGCAAATTTTTAATTATTCATAGTAAGCATTGCCTAATCTGCGAGTTTCTTTATGTCAGTTTGTTGCTGTCCTCAAGGAGAAATGTTACCCGCTCAACCAGGTCATCTTGCAAGGCCTATTATAGGGTGCACACTAGTTTATAGGGTGGCTACATTCAATGTGTAGCGGAAAGACAGCTTTCTTACCCTTCAGAGAAGCTAATTTGCATATCCTTGGAATTCCCTAGTATTCTCCTTGAGGATTAGCTTTAAACCCCTATACCTGTGTAGGGATTAAGCTGGTTTCAGACTTGCGCTCCCCGCCGCAGTGTATTGCGGCGGGGAAGCGCAAGCTGAGTGCAGGCACCGCAAGTCCCTATGTTTAACATGGAGACACAAGTGCCTGCGCTCGGGTGCAGATGGCCGTGCGCACCCATTCACTGCAATATGTGATTTGTGTGCATACGGATGCTTGCGCACAAATCACACAGTCTCGTCCCCACCAGGAACGCGACATGTCGTGTTCAGGGTGTGGACGAGAGTGTGTGATTAGTGCACAGGCATCCACATGCGCACAAATCACATATTGCAGTGAATGGGTGCACACAGGGTGCGCACACCAATCTGCATCAGAGCGCAGGCACCTGCGTCCCCATGTTAAACATAGGGACTTGCGGTGCCTGCGCTCAGCTTGCGGATCTCCTCCGCAGGATGCAGTGGAGGGGTCCACAAGTCTGAAACCAGCCTTACTATACTCTCCAAATTAGAATAAAGCTACTCTGTTCACTTGATAGTATGCACACAATGTGTAAACTTATTTTTCTAGTTACTAGGACAACCCTTTCTAAATTGAATTGTTTCCCCCATGTAAAATAATAGATCCTGTACTCACCTCCCATTCTGCCGTTGTTCCAGTGCTGTTAGTAGCCGCAATTCAGGGCTTATGTGACATTAAAATTGAGCCCCAGCTTCCTTCACCCTTCATACGAAATGAGATATCAACAGGATGTGAGCGCTGAGGCTGCCACTCACTGGTGCGGATTGGGAGTGTGACTAGGGTAACGTCACAATGTCATGTGACCACAAAGTTGCGATTGCCGACAGCGCTGGAACAGTGACAGAACGAGAAGTGAGTACAAGGTTTATTATTTTACATGGGGGAAACAAGTCAATTCTGAAGGGGTTGTTCTAGTAGTGGAGAACCACTTTAATTTCTGGGAATACACTAAATTGGCTCCTTCTAGAAATAACCAGCAACCCCATGGTTGGATACAATCAAGATCAACAGTGGAGAAGACCTATCTGGGCAGCACAAGATTGGTCTTCTTACAGAGTGTTCATCCATCAAGTCACCATAGCTCCAGATCGAGCTAAAGGCCGGAAATAATAATAAATATTAGAAGAGACATGGTAACTATGATTATGAACTCACAATTTAGGACAGATTCCAGGAATCACATTTTCTAATTAAATGAAAAGAATTGTTGCTATTTTGGTGTCATGCTTATCTACACATAAAATATTTAAAGATAATATTTACTTGAGATAAGGAACGACCTGAGGCATGTGGGTAATATATAACTTTTCACACAGTTTGGCTTTATTAATATTAATTTCATATTCTTTGATTTTATTACGTTGCAATGTGTAATCTTCCTCACGATGGATGAAAACATAACATCCATTTCTAAGTTTTCATACTTCATGAATATTTTTCCAGCTATGAGAATGAAAAGAAAGCTAATTTTAAACTACTGAGTGAAAAATACATTTCTATGACTAATAGTAACACATATAAAACCAATAAAATAGGACAAAATATAGGAATAAAAAGTGCAACATTTCAACCAAACCTGGAGCATATGTTCACCATGTAGTCCAACAATTCGGGCTTTGAAGGTTTGTGCGGCAAGGAATGAATGGGAACCTATATCCTTTTATTTACAAGTTTGGACGTCTGTGAAAAAGAAGGACATAGCCTATATGGAATATATAGACGACAGCAACCCAAGTAATGAAGAACATGGCCGAATGGCAGAACCAAGATACTAGTGCATCTCAATGAATTAGAATATCATCAAAAAGTTAATTTATTTTCAGTAATTCCATACAAAAAGTGAAACGCTTTTACAGTTGTGGCCAAAAGTATTGACACCCCTGCAATTCTGTCAGATAATACTCAGTTTCTTCCTGAAAATGATTGCAATCACAAATTCATTGGTATTATTATCTTCATTTAATTTGTCTTCAATGAAAAAACACAAAAAGAATTGTCCTAAAGCCAAATTGGATATAGTTCCACACCAAACATAAAAAAGGGGGTGGACAAAAGTATTGGCACTGTTAGAAAAATCATGTGATGCTTCTCTAATTTGTGTAATTAACAGCACCTGTAACTTACCTGTGGCACCTAACAGGTGTTGGCAATAACTAAATCACACTTGCAGCCAGTTGACATGGATTAAAAGTTGACTCAACCTCTGTCCTGTGTCCTTGTGTGCACCACATTGAGCATGGAGAAAAGAAAGAAGACCAAAGAACTGTCTGAGGACTTGAGAAACCAAATTGTGAGGAAGCATGAGCAATCTCAAGGCTACAAGTCCATCTCCAAAGACCTGAATGTTCCTGTGTCTACCGTGCACAGAGTCATCAAGAAGTTTAAAGCCCATGGCACTGTGGCTAACCTCCCTAGATGTGGACGGAAAAGAAAAATTGACGAGAGATTTCAACGCAAGATTGTGCGGATGGTGGATAAAGAACCTCGACTAACATCCAAACAAGTTCAAGCTGCCCTGCAGTCCAAGGGTACAACAGTGTCAACCCGTACTATCCGTCAGCATCTGAATAAAAAGGGACTGTATGGTAGTATACTCAGGAAGACCCCACTTCTTACCCCCAGACATAAAAAAGCCAGGCTGGAGTTTGCCAAAACTTACCTGAGAAAGCCTAAAACGTTTTGGAAGAATGTTCTCTGGTCAGATGAGACAAAAGTAGAGCTTTTTGGGCAAAGGCATCAACATAGAGTTTACAGGAGAAAAAAAGAGGCATTCAAAGAAAAGAACACGGTCCCTACAGTCAAACATGGCGGAGGTTCCCTGATGTTTTGGGGTTGCTTTGCTGCCTCTGGCACTGGACTGCTTGACTGTGTGCATGGCATTATGAAGTCTGGAGACTACCAACAAATTTTGCAGCATAATGTAGGGCCCAGTGTGAGAAAGCTGGGTCTCCCTCAGAGGTCATTGGTCTTCCAGCAGAACAATGACCCAAAACACACTTCAAAAAGCACTAGAAAATGGTTTGAGAGAAAGCACTGGAGACTTCTAAGGTGGCCAGCAATGAGTCCAGACCTGAATCCCATAGAACACCTGTGGAGAGATCTAAAAATGGCAGTTTGGAGAAGGCACCCTTCAAATATCAGGGACCTGGAGCAGTTTGCCAAAGAAGAATGGTCTAAAATTCCAGCAGAGCATTGTAAGAAACTCATTGATGTTTACCGGAAGCGGTTGATCGCAGTTATTTTGGCTAAAGGTTGTGCAACGAAGTATTAGGCTGAGGGTGCCAATACTTTTGTCTGGCCCATTTTTGGAGTTTTGTGTGAAATGATCAATGTTTTGCTTTTTGCTTCATTCTCTTTTGTGTTTTTTCATTGAAGACAAATTAAATGAAGATATTAATACCAAAGAATTTGTGATTGCAATCATTTTCAGGAAGAAACTGAGTATTATCTGACAGAATTGCAGGGGTGTCAATACTTTTGGCCATAACTGCATTATATAGAGTCATTACAAACAGAGTGATCTATTTCAAGTGTTTATTTATGTTAATGTTGATGATTATGGCTTACACCCAATGAAAACCTAAAGGTCATTATCTCAGAAAATTAAAGTAGGGAGGATGAAGGTTTAAAAACCATGCTGCCGTATTCCACGAGACATCAAAGGGTGAACATAATATTGATTTTTTAGTCAACTCGTTTCATTGAGATGCACTAGTAGGTATCCAGCATGCTGTTGTCTAGTCTACAACAGGTGTGATTTAATTACAATGTTCAGATATATGAATGGAGAGTAAAAAGTTCTTTCAAATGACATTTTATTTGTCTAGGTTGTAAACCATTACAAATGGCAATCTGCCCAATTCAAAGGAAATAAGTTTTACCATGAGCAAAAAACAGGATTCTTTATTGTAAATGTGCCCGCTAGCCGTATTTTTTTGTGCTGCGTTTTTGCTGCATTCTTCAGCTTCAGAAATGCAGCTGGGTTAAAAAAAAAGCAGCATGAACTTTTTGCACTTGTGCAGTGGTTTTTCAATGGGTAAAATGCAGCTCAAAAATGGGCATGTTATAAGGGGACACACACACACACACAGGCAGACACACAGACAGACAGACAGACAGACAGAGACACGCAATTTATTACCCCCCTTCCCCAGCGATCCCACGGCGTGCATTTGCAGTGGTCATAGGGCTGGTGTACTCGACTCTCCAGTGGTTCACTTTGCCGAGATGCAGGGTATATTGGCCTTCCTTGCTGCTTTTCCTCTCCTGACACTTTCTACCACTGTTTCCTCCTAAGTGTCCTGTGGTTGCCAGTCCCAGTAGGCAGGTGACTGCAGATTCTGTGAACGACCGTCTTACTAGTCCTCTTAACCCTATATAGTTCCTTGAGCCTAGAGAGGGTCCACTATGGTAGCCACTGTACTTGAAGCTCAGTGACCTCCAGTTTCACATTTGGTCTTGAAGAATCCAAACGGAATTGGGGCTGTACCCCGCAGTATCTAGCTCCTCTGCCTGGCTTGAAAAACTGGCAGCAGATTTGTGTCCTCAGGCCCTGGCGACTAGCACTTAACTCCACGTGTAGTCTTAGCTTCCTCCCACCATCCAGTAGCTGAGGACTGCCCTGAATTTGGGTTTCTTCCGCCCAGCACCTTCCTGGCCTAGGAGTTTGGATTGTGTTGGGTGTAAATGGGGGTATCGGCAAAGTTTTCCCCCCTCTTACCTTTGAGCATGGTACCATACATGTGAAATGTATGAAATACCATTAGTGGCAGCCGGACCGCAGGGACGCCACACATTCTTTCTGGGCATTGGCAGAACCTGCGGGTAAGGTACTAACAGGACCTGGACATGTTACTGAGGCACATGTCAAGGTCCTCTAAGTCACTTCACGCAGGTCCTGCTGGAGCCTTGAAGGGACACATCTTTGGGGCTCTCCATGGGATTGCCAGGGAAGGTAAGTAATTGGAGAGTTTTTGTTCTTGAAAGTGCAGTAAAAAAGTATCACAAATGGACTGTACTAGTCTATTCGTTGATGCTTCCAGTGGGCACATAGCCTTAGAGCAGTTGGACTATGGAAATCTTTGCCATACAAATTCCTAATGGTTACTCATTTTAAGACATTCAAGCTTTTCTTCAAAGAAATGTTATAAACCAAAGGATTTTCTATATTTTTATATTCGGAAGCATTTGTTTCTGCTAATATAAGGCAACTTGCATTCCCAGCAATAACAATCCAGCAGTTTATAGTAGTCTTCCATGGGCAAGCTTGTACCAAGCCACTCTGCTTAGTCTAAAGGGTTACTATTTTCACCTTTTAATCCCTTTACAGAGACCTAATCTATGACTACAAGGCTCTAACAGAGTCATTTAAAAGGAACCAACCATCAAGTATTTATATAATATTTATTATTATTATTATTATTATTATTATTAATAATAATAATAATAATAATAATAATAATATAATGCATAAAGTAAAAGCAGCGCCATACAGCACACGTCAATCAACGCTGCACTAATTTCTGCAATCAAACATCCAATCAGAAAAATGAAGGTATGATTTAATTCACCATCCTAACGCCTGTATGGCATTGCTTTTACTTTATACGCTAATATCCGGTTAGTTGGTTCCTTTTAACCAATCAGTTTAAAGGGGTTGTCTGTTTTTTTGCTAAAAGACTGCAGTCACCCTATGTGATTGCAGATTTCTGAATCCTTACATCGCTCGCAGTTACACTTCCGGGGGAAGCCGCCCTGGAGTGGACCCACTGGGCCGTGGTACCGAACTCCTCTGGGTGAGCTGGTCCTAGTTTAACCAACCCCTATACAGGGATTGTCAGGGGCAAGCCCAGGGGGTCTAAATATCACAGCTGCTAGTACCAGGGGGGCGGCTCATAGGGTTAGCCTATACTACGGTATAGCAAGGTAGGAAACACAGGTACAGAGCTCGAAGCTGGGAGAGCAGGAATGGCTCTACTGGAGGAGAGTACAGGGAAGGCCTGACCAACAGTCAGCAAGGCAGAAGCAAACTAACTTAATAATCAGGCACCTCCCATCAGTGGAGGTGGCCTGATATACCAGAGGACGGGTAGCTATTGGTCAAGAGGAGTGTCAGGTTGGGCTGGGCTGGCCCCAAGAGTCACAGGGGAAGGGCGCGGCCGTGCCTAGTGCACCGCTCATGACACTCATGAAACCTGACCCCTGCAGCATGCTGGTGCATGTGCCTGGCGGTCAGCAGACAGGAAGGGAACCAGGCGACGGCTCCGAGACACAGTACGCCTGGACGCCAGATGCCCGGTCGGCAGAGGAGCAGGGGATGCCAATCCAGGAGAGGTGAGCTGGGGAGCGGTGTCAGGGGACATAACATTCGCACTGAACACTCTCAGGATTAACCCATACTGTTGCAGAGACTGAGCGATCACATTGCCACAAGTATGTGATTTACATTCTCCTAGTCACATTTTAAGAAGACGTGCCCTATCTCACTTTACAGAAGTGAATTTAGTGAGGATGAGCATGTTTAGTTGGACTTTGCCCGGAAGTAAGGTCTTGGTAGCACTATCGGAGACCAGAAAACCCATATAATTAATGATTTTATAGTTTTCCCTCGAATACAAATTTCCAAAATTCCGTTAGCTATAGGTCCTTAATACCAGAGGTAATAACACAACTGCTATGTGTTTCTGGGAATTACTGGGGAAGTTGCCAACACTGGTTATCGTTCTGACATCATTCAATACTCTACGGCTATTGTTAGACCCGCACTGCCCAGATTTCCTCTTCGGTCAGGATGCTTTTTGGAAAATATACTATTAATATTAGGACTTTTAGCTTCATTTTAGCATTTTTTTTCTGAAATTTAGACCAGAAAGAAGAGAATTACGTGTAAAAGTATATGCAATGATGTCCAGCAACAGCCCCGAAACCTGAAAGATCTGGAGAGGATCTGTATGGAGGAGAGGGCAAAAATCCCTGCTGGAGTGTGTGCAAACTTGGTCAAGAGTACAGGAAACGTCTGACCTCTCTAACTGCAACAAAGGTTTCTATACCAAATATTAAGTTCTGTTTTTCTATTGTATCAAATATTTTTCATGCAATAAATTCAAATTCATTAGGTAAAAGTCATACAATGTGATTTTCTGGCTTTTTGGTTGGATTCTCTCGCAGTTGAAATGTACCTACTGTGAGGTTTCGACCAGCAATATTGTAGATGGCCAGAATGTTTTGCATCGGCAGAGGTCTACTGCAATGTAAAATCCGGGTTGTTTTACTGGGGCTTATTGTTCAACAAATCTGCCATAGTGTAGAGGGCTGGATTTTATAGGTTACGCAAAAGAGTTAGGTGGGTCTGGCTAACCACACACCTCCAGTATGTGCGTCACATGCATATAGTAATACTGTGTTATATCATAATACCTCTGATGGCAGACAGGTCTTGCAGACCTCCTGTTTGAGCACATGGTGTATAAACCATGTGTGAGTCTGGAGCCGGCTAGAGCTCCTGAGAGTTCAGGAAGCGACTGAGACTCCTGAGGATCTGGACCAATGACAGGTGCCAATACTGAGCAAGTCCAAGGACCTGGTTTGGGATATCAGTGAATGTCTTCCTGGATGTGAGATTGGCTGGACCAGCCTGTGGAGCCTACTAAACTGCTAAGCAGGTAACCCAGAGAAATGAGGATTATTATTTGTACTGACAGTGGTCATTGAATGAACTGTGTTGACATATCCAAGATTAAAACAGACTAATAGGTCATTTACGTTTCTGCAAAGCGTGCGGGCATACCCGCTGAAGATAAAGAACTGTATGTTGGTTCTGTGATGCATATTTTGCAAAAAGTGGTTTACTTCTGTTATGAATAAACCAAATGGACTATTTACAGTATATAGAAGCCATTGCTGTGTGCCTTAATATCCCTGCCAAGCAAGTGTTCCCCGACACGTTCAGTGAGCGCTGTCTTACACTACAATAAAGTTACAGACCTCTGCATTCTTTATTAGATGGGAAAACTTGCAAAATTGGCAATGTATCAAAGACTTATTTTCCCCACTGTAAATAAATCATGTTATGTTGATTATACAGTATATACTGTAACTGTGACTCCACAAATGATTATGAACCGTCAAAAACTCAGTCTGTAACTAAAACAAACTGAGTGCTCAGTTGTCGTCTGACTGATGTGATAGATTTAGATATCATTTGTAACACAAAACATTTATTGATTTATCAAACCTGAGATTCATCAAAAGAATAAAGGATATGAGAGACTCAAAAGAATTAGGAAGGCTATGAATTTGTTTTATAAATTATTATTGTTGTGTATGTATTTTATGAAAAATATTGTATATGATCTATTTTATGTAAATGCCTAACATTTTCAGGGTCCATCCTTTTAATACCTATTATTCTCTTGCAAGTCAAGCTGAGGACATTTTGACGTCATTGGAAACCTCCTACCATACGTCACTGAGATGTGACTATCTCTAATTGGTTTAAATTGTTTATATATGCTTGAACTTGTAACTTGTTGGTCATTCTGTTAATGTATCCCTGATGAAGAGGTCAAGACGACCTTGAAACGCGTAGGAATAAAGATCACCAGTTTATAATACAGAGGACGTCTGTCATTATATACAGCAGCGTGGATTGATATATCGTTGTCCTGTTGGATAATGTCACATCGCCATTGGACTCGGTGGCCGGTGTTCCTGCCACGGCCGCTGGGAGGAGCCGGATTCCTTCGTCTGGTGGTGCTGGTGATAGGAGGGCCTTGTCCTCATATGGACCTGCTCCAGCGACGTCTGCCTCTGTCGCTGAGCGCCGCTGCGTTTCCCCTCTGGGTGGTGTTGGTCGCAGAAGAGCGGGCCCTGCAGAGGTGTCCGTTAGGCGCAGCCTGCGTTCTAATGTCAGAGGTGGGATGGGTGGAGCCAGTCATGCATCTCCATCTGGCCTGGCTCTAGGGGCGGTCCGGATGAGGTCATCAGGCTGTGAGCTCCAGCCTATGGGAGGTAACCGCGCCCTTCAAATACATTGGAGCCTGTCTTGCAGGCCGCCAGATATAGTTTTGGTTCCCCAAGTGACATAGTGTGTATTTGCTTTGACTCTGACCTTTGCCTGGATTTTCGACTCTGTACCGCCTGACGATTTTGTACCTTCGCTGCCCTCTCGGTTTTGACTCTGACCTTTGCCTGGATTTTTGACTCTGTACCGCCTGACGATTTTGTACCTTCGCTGCCCTCTCGGTTTTGACTCGGACTCCTGACTACGTTCTTCGCTTCCTGATTTTTCCCTTCCCAGACGACCTCCCTGCTCTGCTGCTCCCATAGGTAGCTACCTCCGGGGCCCCGCTATAATTCCAGATCCCTGTATAGGGGTTAAGGGTCTCGGGGTTCTCGGGGTGCTGCCTTACCAGCAGCTCAGCCTTACAGCGGGGTCGTCACAGATAATTTATTTTATGGCACTTCACATGTGAAAATGGGCATACATAGTTAAGTACAATATTTATGAACAATACAAGGCACAGACAGGTACAGGTGGAGAGGATCCTCACTGTGAGGGCTCACAGTCTACAAGGGATGGGTGAGGATACAGTAGGTGAGGAGAGAGGATCCTGCCTGCGAGGGCTCACAGTCTACAAGGGATGGGTGAGGATACAGTAGGTGAGGAGAGAGGACCCTGCCCAAGAGAGATCACAGTCTACAAGGGATGGGTGAGGATACATTAGGTGAGGAGAGAGGACCCTGCCCACGAGGGCTCACAGTCTACAAGGGATGGGTGAGGATACAGTAGGTGAGGAGAGAGGACCCTGCCCACGAGGGCTCACAGTCTACAAGGGATGGGTGAGGAAACACTAGGAGAGGGTAGAACTGGTCGTGTGGCGGTTTAGTGGTCTGATGCTCACTGCAGGTTTTAGGCTTGTCAGAAGAGGTGCATCTTCAAGTTCCTTTTGAAAGTTTCCTCGGTAGGCGAGAGTCTGATGAGTTGGGGCAGAGAGTTCAAGAGTATGGGGGATGAACTAGACAAATCTTGTATGCGGTTATGGGACGAAGAGATAAGAGGGGAGTAGAGGATCAGAGGTTGCGTGTAAGTGAGCACCCGGAGACCATGTCATAGATATATGGAGGAGAGGTTATGGATGGCTTTGTATGTCTTGGTTATTGTTTTAAACTGGAGTCTCTGGGCAATGGGAAGCCAGTGAAGGGCCTGGCAGAGAGGAGAGGCCGGGGAATAGTGGGGGGACAGGTGGATTAGTCGGGCAGCAGAGTCTAGGATAGATTATAGGGATAGATTGGATTATAGGGGTGCAAAAGTGTTAGAGGGGAAGGCAGAAAGGAGGAGATTGCAATAGGTGTCCTCAGTCATTCAAATCTGATTTCCAAGAATGGAAAAATTTTACTTGCATAAAATAAAAAGGGCATTTTTTAAATTGTACTTACTTTAATAGGGTTGAGTTGTAATGCCAGGCTGCCATCTTCATCTTCTATGGCAACCACTCTGGTTGGTCTGGCTGAAGCAGGTTGTGACCTGACAAATTTCGCCAGTGCGGTGGGTGCGTATAATACTAGGGGCAGGGACTTTAGATGATTAATAGCACTACTTTAGAGCTGAAAAAAAAGCTGGAGCGGTGTTTCAAATGTTTCAGCAATAGCTTGCAAATGCAACAAGAGCCCGATCGTTCTACATGGCTCTCAGAAATAGTGGAGCAACATCAATGACTTTTGTAAAGGTTTTGTTCTCTCGGTGTAGCTTACCATCTCTATTTTATCTCTCAATCTTCTATTCAGGTCACATGGTTCAGATGACACCTGGCACAACTAAAGCAATCAACTGGATTGAGCACCAGAATTTTGGAGACTCTTGCCACTTTGCCCACTAGGGTTTTTCTGAAGTCACCTTTCTTGCTGAGTCACAACTACTTCTTTTGGTAACAGTTGGGCTTTCATCTCTTGGTCATGAACAACTTGACTCAATTACATGTCTTGTATTTATTTCACTTAGATGTAACCAATAAGAATGCCAGAGTGAAGCAACGCCGAGCCTCTAGAACATGGGTCCCAGGATTTATGAATGTGCACTGCCCAGTAAAGCAACACCTTGCCTCCCTGCAGACAAGGCATAGAGAATCAACTCTCCTTGATACTATTCACATAGAGAGCTAAATATGCAGAAATAATGCTGAAAAGGGGGTTGAACCAAAATTGCAAGTTATCAGCCATTGGATAGGTGATAATTTGATGATCACTAGGAGTCCCACCTCTAGGCTCATCATGATTCCGATTTGGGTTTCTGGGGGTCCTTGTTTGAATGATGGTCGCCCACTTTTACTATGACTATAAGACTGCTGTATGCTGTACAAAGCTATCTCCAGCAGTCTCACAGATGATAAATGGGTTGGTGGTGCCCAATCTCATCCGTGCTTCATCCACAGACACATTTATGGGATCGGTGGGGATATCATTGATTTGGAATTTTGCCTCATCCATTAACATTACAGATTTGAGTATTGCTTTGGAAGTTACCTGTGCTCAGAGTGTCTTTTATCCAAACAATTTGTCAAAAACTGTTGATTTATGTTATTAACATTCATTAGTGTTGTTCATTGGAAAACACTTGCAATATGATAAACAATGCTGGTAAAATAAACCCCTGCTTCGCCTCACCCTCACCCACAAAACACTAATCACACTTTGGCTTAAGCACTCAGGTTTGTCAAAAGAATAAATGGTAAAATAATGTCTTTGAGATCATAATTCATCAGTGATGGAAAATAGTGTAAATTATTTATTGTCTGGGTTCCAGGAATGTGAAGCAATTGTTGGAGGATGTTTATAAAGTTGTACGACTCTGCTGGTAAAGCTAAGCTGGGTAATACCAATGTGTGGAAGAGAGCAGTGCATAATATCATTTCTGGAAATATCTAATAATACCTATGGTAATAACATACTGTAAAGAACTGATGCTGCTTCATAGGCCGAGCATGGCCACTGCTCTATGTATTGTGGATGCAGCTTGGATGCTGGGTGGTACCTGCAACATGTTATTTATTCAGCAAATTATTGGAATTGGCAGAACCAGGCACTTTAAATACCATTAAAATGGAGTGGCAGTGCCTATGCTCAGACAGTGCTCCATTTTTTCCGTATGGGATGGCTCTTGACTTTTTTGGTTACCCTATATACAATAAATGGATTGGTGATGGGGCATAGGCACTACAGATCCATTCTAATATCGATAAAGGTCTCCTATTGAGGATAAAAATTCCCCAATATGCAGAGACCGGTTCAGGTCCCATAAATTGGACCTCCATGAACACGAAGTTATAACCTATCAGGTGTATTTGATGATGCAACCAACTTACTACTTCTAAAGTCTAGTAAAATAGATATAAGAATAGGGACTTGTGGCCGTGCTCCCGCTCCAACAAAATCCAGGAGTCAAGGATTATTTGAATTCATATGGTGGTATTTAATTCTACACATTTCGGGGTAAACCCCTTCATCAGGAATTCCACACCAATGGGATGTACCTAATTAGGTTCATGTGCACTGATGTTTTCAGGATTTCCTTAGTGTATTGCATAGAGGTTGGAATCATCACCTGTGCAGGTGAGTGTATACTGTGTAATACTAAGGAAACCATGAAAATATGACTTGTTGGCGGCCCTCGAGGCCTAGAGTTCCCCACCCCGTGTTTAGGTTCTCTGGATGTGACAGAGCACTTAACTAACCTCTACCTCCTGAGGTTGTTTCACTGCCCACTTCAGCCTGCCTTTTTTGCTTGATTAATACTCACTGTCGGATTTTTGTACCTGGCGACCTACGTCACAAGACACATAGCTATCAATCAAAGTAAAGTAGCTGGTGCTGATTGAGGACACACCTTCAGAAGGCAGAGGTTCGGCAAGTGCTCGGCCACTCTGACAGCACGTAACACCTCATTTGCATATTAATAAAAGACTGATTTTCAGGAATGTAGCATCAGATAGAAGATTTAAAGGTGCCATTGCATTTAGCTTTCTGGGAGCTTCATGGTTATATATGCAGATATAGGGATGTTGATTTTAATGATTTTAATGATTAATGCCCTTTTATAGTTACCAATTCATTCTAATGGAACTGATTAATGTCAAAGGAAACCATCCACCAGGATTTAACCACTGTTAATCAGTGCAGCAGGTGACTGACGTGTGCAGCATTACATCACTATTTAGTTTTTTTTTATGCCTCCCCTGTGGGCTTGGCAATCTGCTGTAAGCGAGACCCTTGGATTAGTCTAGTTGCAATGGAAGGGGTTTAGTTTACAGCAGAAAGACAAGCCCATTCATGTGTCATGTTGCACACATCTATCAACTGGTGCACTGATTTACAGGTGGTTACATCCAGGTGGTTGGTTCCCTTTAAGTGAAGTGCAGAAAAAAATACAATGGAAACCTAAGAACACATGTTTGAAAGCCTACATCACCCAGAAGTGATCAAATTAAACTAATATTTTGCCCCATACTTTTATGCTAGCTACATAGTCTGTGTAGATACATACCCTTTATATTGTATTTCAGGTTGACCAGAAAAATATATTGCAATCTGAGAGTCCTCAGTGGTTGATACCTTTTAATGGCTAACTGAAAACATGGTAGTACCAGAGTAATATGTAGAGAAAACATTGACATTTTTAGTTTAGATAAATATTAACTAAGAACATGTTTATGTTTAAGACAACAACGCTTTGTTCATGTATTTGCCAACTGGCAACTGGGATTATTGTTTAATTAACTCTGATTTGTGGCTCGTGGATGGAGCACAATGGTCCCTTCTTTAGCTCCTAAATTGATTTTCACTGTCATGGAGCTGGAACAAAATAGTAATTAATTTTTAATATTGATCACTGTGCACAAAATTATCTTTCATTATTTAGTCCTATGGTTGATTAAAGGAACATGTCCACAATTTACTGTAATGGAACAGAACTAAGCGCTCATGTAACTATCGGAGCGTGATAGTTGTTCCTGTACAATCCCCATGGGCGAATATACAACTGTGATTGACAGTTACAACCCCGTGGCAATGGTCTGATCAGAGATAGTAAAGTGTCTTTGATGAGGCCAGTGCTAAGGGGGTACTCGGCCACCGGGTCTGCTGAGTAGGGAGTCACGGGTGGACGGGATCCCGGTGCCGTGCCCTGGTGATCATTTGGAGGGGATGTTGCTGATGGGAGAAGGGGTGGTTATTTACAGGGGATCGTGACACCACCTGTAGTTCCCGGTAATATGGTACCGGCTCTGCAAGCTGGCCACTGAGGTGATGGTGGGTGCAGCTGAAGGTGGAACAGCTCAAGGCAGCGATGAAAGAAGATGATCAGGGAGGGCAGTGAGGAAGTCTTTGCTGACACAATGGTGGATTGCGGCGGTTAAACAGGCACACAGACATACAGGGATTGTTGTTTTGGTACCTTTTACTGATGACAGGGTACAGTCCAGATTAGTAACCAGGTCCCCGGTGCAATTTTGGACTTTCACCTTAGAAAGTTATGAGGCCTTCTTTGTGTCTGTGCTTTGCTGTGTGGGATGAGTCCTGCCTGAGCCTGAACCCACCACTTCTTCTTTTCTGGTCTTAGTCCTAAGCTGATTATGATGTCCTTCTGCGGGGTCCCCGTTTCTCTTGTGGCCCCTGGTCCTATGCTTGGTCAGTTTAGTGTCTCTTGCCTTATTTCTCCAGGGCTGAACTCCTCCTGAGTACGCTGGGCTTTCACTGTAGCTCTGCAGGCTGGCAGTGTCGGACTCCAGTGTCCGTGTGTACTAAAGGGGTAAATAAACTAATCCCTTTTTCAGTTTCCTGTCTCTTCCACTTGCCTCCGGCCCCTTCCCTGGGGTGTGCACAGCAGTCAGTCGTCCTGGTCCTGGGCCTGAATCTCTCTCCCAGCGACCAGTATCTCTGCCTCCTCTCTCTCTCCTCTCCTCACAGGAACTGCACTCCAACTGAAACTACAGGGACTAACTGACTCCTCCCCTCAGCCTGGATGTTCTTAAAGGGGAACTGACTTAATGCAGCCAGTAGAGCTCCCCCTTCAGGTCTGGGGTGGAAGGTGTGTGCTGAGCTGACCAAGGTGTTAGTCCTTCCTTGCACCGGTGGAACCTGTGGCAATCCCCCGCAGGGGTGCCACATCTTTATGGAAAATAGAGGTCAGGGCTGGCAGAGTCTTAGCAATGAAGGGTAACGGATAGATGGTCAGGGCAGGCAGCAGACAGAAGAAACTAGCCTGGTGAATTCTGAAATAATAAATAGGGAGATTCACGGTTTAGTGTAACAACAGAAAACTAGAAATGTTATTTCCAGACAGTGAGAGAGATTGAGAAACCATGTATACCCGGACATTGGCTGGGGTTGGAGAACACGCTCTCTGGAAGCACCACCAGCCGACTCTACAGGAGGGCACCAGAAATAATTTTGTTGGACAAAAAAAGTAATAATGTGTAAATAAAATACATATTGTAATATACTGTCAAATCTTTCTTGTGTGCTAGTTTAAGAAAGTCGACACCTGCAATCTAGGGCACAACTAGAGTCATATAGGAAAGTTTGGACCATGGCCATTGCATAACTATCAGGTGTGATGCTAGTCACTTGCTCAAGGGTGGTCTGAAGGCAGGTTAGTCAGATAATCCAGGGACCAGATACAAGGAGAGCTTGTAATGGATACAGTGAGTAAACTAAGACAAAGTTAGGTAATGGTATGGCGTCAGGATTCCAGGAGGACACGTCATGGTTAAAGGATGTAAAGTGAGGCACAGATCACAGTCGGGGGTCAGAATACCGGAAGATCACATCAAGTACAAGGAGCAAACAGAGGAATAGTGAGGCAATGATCCATGGTCAGTAGCAATGATCAGAAAGGAGAAGGCACAAGAACACAGACCTACAGCACCACTCTAACACAATGCCATGACTGGCAAAGTTCTGGTAGAGACTGCTCAATTTAGTAGCTGGACAATTACTGGGAACATGGAACACCCGAATCACCAGCACCTCTCAGACCCAGATTGGACAACTGTGCTGTCATCAAACACACTTAATGGAAGGATTTATTATACATCCTGTGCCTCTCAGCCATAGGCTGAGGGACGCTTCTGAGCAACAGCCCGAGGTCCCTTTAAGAGCAGGGAAGAAGTGCGGGCACACACCCTAAGCGCACTCCCGTGAAACACAGGTCCGGGGAGAGAAAGACAGCACAGAAGCATGTGAGCAATAGAGCAGAGAGGGGGAGGTGTGTGGCATAGCTGCATCAGTGAGTTAGCCTGCACTCCTGCTGCAGACATGTCGGCATTACACTATATCAGTAAATATAACACCCACACTGTTACTAATTAAAACCCACTACTTTAACACCAATATTTCCAACAATACCAATATATAAGGAACAAATAATACCGGAACACCATGACCACATATTACCACTACAGTAACCAAATAATATTACCAGACTGATCGTTTACAAAATCAACTGTATTAAAGGGAACCAACCACCCCAAATGACCCCCCTGGACTACAGCTACAGCCAGGGTCACGAGCACACGCTCTGTGCGCTCTGTGATCACCCGGCAGAATGAGTCACAGCTGCACAGCCAGGAAGTCACAGAGCGTGTGCTCGTGACCCTGGCTGTAGCTGATGACGTGTGCACGGCCATGAGAGTCCGTGCACCAGCCTGTGACGAGGCTGAAAGGGCAGGGCTTTACTGAAGAGAGTGGAGAGAGGAGGCTGATGGGCAGATGAACTCGGCAGCGGGACAAGCTAGGTAACGCCCAGTCGGCAAGATTTTTTAAACTTTAGTAGAAGCTAAGATATAGCTTTATAAACTGTTTTTTTAGCAAAAACGATTGCCCCAAATGTGTGTGCTGGGTGTAGGGACACATATTAACAGTCCGGGGGGGTCATTTGGGGTGGTTGGTTCCCTTTAAGACCAATGTTACCCCATACAAAGAGCAATGAACTGACATATTTGCCCTGCCTGACATCCTTGTTCACCCCCAAGCATTGGTAAGCTGCAGCCTGTGATTTACCAGTGGAGCAGGGAGCCAATGACTTTCTCCTCCCCTACATTGCTTTAAGGTGTACACTCCATTAAAAAATTCATGATACAGTTAAATGCGGCATCTGCCTGGTGGGTCCAAGTGGGCCCCCCTTATCTTCCGGCCCTGTCATTACACCCCTCTCTGTAATTAACAAACACATAGTTAAACAGCCAATAAGACATCTTTTATATGAGCATGTGATGTATGACACTGATTTCTGTGTAGTTAGTGCAATCAATTGATCAAGCTATGCTTTTTAGTGGCATTGCTATTCCAGACTAAACGTAAATAATGGTCTTAAAGGAGTTATCTAATGATAATAATTATTATTATTTTTAAAAAATGTTTTATTATTTTATTACATTTTTACTACTCTTGGCCCAATTGACCAACCTGACAGGTTCCGTTCAACTATGCCATCCATAAATCCCCATCTCCAAATAGGAACTGTCACTGTTGGAACGCAAAACAAATATGTCTTTGGAATGTCATCCCTTTTGGGCTTCGACCTTAAAACAGTGGTAAAACGTTTAGCTTCTAGGCTCCAATTCAGAATGTTTAAATGCCTCCTAAATCTGGACCATTTACAGTGGCAGTATCCTCTGTTGGCAGCATCATTGGCGCTATTGTTCCCACTACAACCTCCTACAGCTATTCCATTGTGAAGGGTTGCCTAATAGCGATCCTGTTAGGTAAAAAAACACTATTGATCAGCAGCTAAGTGGTTAATTTGCAGGTTAATAGTGTTCTGAAGATGCCCAGTACCAGCACTGAAACCCACGCTGCTGGGGGAAATGAACTGTATTCCTCCTGGCAACTTTGGGTTTTCAGTCATAGTGGTGGCGCCATTGTGGGTTCAGTCAACATTCTGTCCATAGAGAGTGACAGCTATAACTGTACCCCGGCACTGACTGATAGCCGGCTTAGCTTTAGAGCTCAGCTATTCAGGGGCCTGGTTACACCCGCTGCTTACTATGCATGGAGCGGTGATTGAACTAGCGCCGACACCCTCCCCAATGCCTGAAAGCCTGAGGCTGCAGGGAGGAATAAAGTAGTTACCATATTTTTCGGATTATAAAACAAACTCCCCCCTTAACCCCCGAAGTTATAAAACAAACTCCCCCCCCCCCAAAAAAAAATCACAGTCTGGATATAGCTTACCAGGGTGGAGGCGGTAGAGCAGGGTCACAAAAGGCAGGGTAGGAGGAGGAGTTGTTGCGGCAGTGGGATGTGGGCACCATTGATCTGCCGACGGTCATCGCGATAGGACTACAGAAAATCTTAATCTGCGCACGCATTGCCTCTGGTACGAAGAACATCAGCGAAATGGCTGTGGAAGTGGCGCATTCAAAATTCAAACTCAATGTGCGCATGCACCACCTCCGCAGCCATTATCTTGAATCATGTCAACCACTGACAGATCAATTGCGCCCACATCCAGGTGCCACAACACCCCCTCCTCTAAGCCCCAAGCCCTCAGAATCGCTGACCCTGCCTCCTATGGCCCTCCTGAGCCACTTCACTGCCATTGTGCCCTGGTAAATTACACATGGAATATAAAACAGACCACCATTTTAACATTAAAAATATTTTCTTTTCCTATTTTCCCTCTAAATTTGGGGTATGTTTTATAATCCGGTCTGTTTTATAATCCACAATGTACGGTAATTTCCTCTGGCAGTGGGGCTCTTGGTACCATCACCGGGCTGCTTCAGAACCCTAATAATCTGCAGATTAACCCCAGGGTAACCATGTTTTTTTTTACCTGACATTTCTCTTTATTCTTAGCTTTGCTAGTTGTTTGGGGGTTATAGTAAATGTGTGTAGAATATACAGTATACATTACCTCTCCTTAGCTATGTAGGGAGAGAAGAGGATGAAAAATGCTCTCTAGAATTATCCCGTAGTGGGTCAATTTCTGATGATAAATGATGGCACACTGGAATGTTGCAGAAATATATCATAAAGGGCTGGTAATACTAACAGGACAGATGTTACACATAATCAGGATGAGACAAAGCGATGTACCCAGATATCTCTCTCTGCATCACACTGCGATACATTTGGCAAAAGATGCATGAGGAGAATATCTATAATTATACAAAAACTAGAGGACATTGACTTTATAGTTTTGGAAAACCTCTGTCCCCAATTGGACTTTGGCAATAAAATAAAATGTTCTTTCCTGTCCCTTCTAGTGCAGAGCCTCCACCACTGTTCCCGGAGTCTATTATTGTCTGCAGTGCCGATGTCACATCAAAAGCACTGCAGCCAATCAGTGAGTTTAGCAAATCATCTGTTCAACTCAAACAATGTCGTAGAGCTGAGTTCTTAGCTGCAGTGATGCTAACACCACGGGACTCAGTGCTGGACCAGGGGAGGGTGTCACACACGGACTGGCGAGAGTCCAAATAAACCATGTGACAGTGGTGCAAAGGCCAACGAGAATACAACACACAGGGGAACACAATGACAAGGTTGGGCCCTGATGGTAGGGAACAGGGGAAGGGACACTTCCTCAAATTACCTGAGGATGTATCCTGATCTCCCTGACATCCCTATACAAGTTCTTTCACCCTGTCGCTGAGCAGGGTACCAATCCCTTGCTAGCCCTGATCTCACCCTCACTAGTGAGATGTCTCAAGTGGATAGGACTGCACCCTTTGCAGCACTGGGGTCTTGAGGTCCTGGGTTCAATTGCCACCAAGGACACTAAGGACAACATCTGCAAGGAGTTTGTATGTTCTCCCCGTGTTTGCGTGGGTTTCCTCCGGGCACTCTGGTTTCCTCCCACATTGTAAAGACATACTGATAGGATGTTTAGATTGTGAGCTCCAAGAGAGACAGCATTACTCATGTATGTAAAGTGCTATGGAATTAATAGCGCTATATAAATGAATAAATATTATATTATTATTATGACTGGCGAGAGCACTAGTCCCACCGCTACACTACAACTACATGAAGGGAAGGAAAGACAGACAGGGAAAAACTCCAAAGGAAATAATTCAACTTCACAGCTGTGAGCAAGCTCCTAGGTAGCAGACGGTTTAGCACCAGTAGTAGCTCCTTCCACACCCAGGTGGCTTGAACAGAATGAAATTCTATCACCAACAATGGCTGATGGGTCATGTGACTATTTGAAGGAGATGGGAGTGGTCACAGAGTAGATGCACTTAAACAGAACTAACCAAGGAACTGCTAGAAGCAAAACTGACATTAACTCATGGTGTGCCGAAGGAAATTAATTATGAGTCTCCCAAGGCAAAGAGACTCTGAACTCAAACTTGTCACTAGTCTCCAAGGCCCAAGAGACAAATGTGACAGAGGGTGAGGAAAGCTAAGGATTTTTTTTTAACAAACTGCAGCCAGAAGACAGGCTTTTCTAAAATGAGAAAACCCCTTCGATAACATGTTTTATGAAATGTTTTTATTTTGGGGGAGATACATTTCAAGAGCTTGAACTAAATTTTCTGTCAATGTAGCTGTATTAGAGATCATTTTTCTTCTTTGTGGTTAAAGTCTTATCCATTGAATAATATGGTTATTTTTTACGTAGATTGTAGTTTTTTTTGTATTTATTCTTCCTTTGCTGTTAATCTTTGAATAATTTATCAATTTATGGCTAGGCCATGATCTCAAGTAGTGTAAATGCTAAATTATCTTTTTCCTCTGCAATATTTTGTGCAGCAGGAAATCCTCTACTTTTCACAGTTCAATCAAAGTGGATGTAATTTAAAGGGAACCAATCCCCAGGACTTAAGCACCTCTAAATCAATGCAGCAGGTGATTGACGTGTGCAGCATCAATCAGTATTTTTTTTTTCAATCCTTCCCTGTGGGCATGGCAGTCTGCTGTAAGCCAAACCACCCCTGGATGAGTCTGGGTGAGAGGGAGGGGGTTTGGCTTACATCAGACTGCCATGCCCACAGGGGAGGGATAAAAAAAATAAATATTGATTGATGCTGCACAGGTCTATCACCTGCTGCATTGATTTAGAGGTGCTTAAATCTTGGTGGTTGGTTCCCTTTAAAGAAAAGTCATGTCCACTGTTGAATTGTAACAATTTTGATGTGTTTTTTATATTCTATCGTGTACTGTGGTTAGTCTGAAAAAAATGCAAGTAAAAAACACAATTGCATTTTTATGTGCGGATTTAGTAGGAAGGGCTGCTTCTCACTTTCTGCTAATTACTACTGTGTCCGAAGGTGGGGGAAGGAAGCTGGTGCTGATTGGTCGCGGGGCTCATAGCAATATCACGTGGACCCCAGGAATGCGAGTTATGACATCACTAGAACTGTGCCACCACCAGAGGTGAGTATAGGCTTTTATACTCTTATTGGGGCAAAAATGGGGAATAAGAAGGGGCTTTTCAAGTAGTGGACAACCCCTTTAAGATTGCGTGGGCTTAGATTACGCAGGTCACAATATTACAAACATTTTAAAGCATTGTTAAAGAATAACTAAACTTGTTGTATATATGGCAGGCTCTATAATTGCCTGCAGGTCAGTGAGGGTCTTTGGTGTGACTGCACTTTCCAAGCATGTTGGAGAACTAACCACAGATCTTCTGTGCATGGAAATTTGTGGAAATCCATCGGTCTCTCATGTAATCACAGACACTCAATGCTGTTAAGATCAGGGCTGTTTGGGACCATGTCGTAATGCAGAATAAATTTGGAGCCAATCAGACACCTTCCTAAATTTATTGCATGACGGATAAGTAATTGCCGATATTTTTCAATATCGATTTTGTTTGTTGTGATCGGCCAGACTTTAAAAGTGTTATTTGGGACCCGGACTTAACCTTGAACCCAATACAAATCAATGGGAACCAGAACCTCTGTGCTGTAAAATGGCTGTAAAATGGTCATAGTAACAGCTAGTGAGCTGCAAAAGGAAGAAAAATTAGGGCAATTGCCCTACATACATGTCAGAAAAAAATAAAAAAGACAAATGGCACACATAGAGTTTCTCTGTGACAATTTCCAATAAGAAATGAGTTTAGTGTTCTCACCTTTAGTGGTTGTGTTAAGCCACAACTACAACACATACTTGTAATAAAGATCCACGGCTGCTGCAGCTCCCCGTTATCTGATCATGCAGGATGGAGACCGAAAGGGCACAACGCTGCGATGCTGGCAACAAAGGAGGCTCCAGAGATTAAAGTATTAATAGGAGAAAGTGATTTGTTTCTACGCGTTTTGAAGTCCACAACATCTTCAGGAAAATCACCAATGTACAACTCAACACAATGGACATTGGTGATTTGCCTGAAGAAGAGGTTGTGGAATTCGAAACGCATAGCAATAAATCACTTTCTCCTATTAATACTTTATTCACTGGAGCCTAATCCCTTTTATCAAAGCAGCACGGCATTGTGCCCTTTTTGTCTCCATCCTGAATGACCTACAGACATGTGGGTATGGAATACATAAAAAAGTTTGGCCGTTTTTTTTTAACCGCTCATGAGACATCCGTAAAAACTACTGACCGGCAGTGATCTATGGAACCTTTTTCTGAGAAAGTTCTAAGAATGAAGCTCGACAGGAATCAATGGTTGTCGTGGGAAATTGCTCTTTAAATTACATCAGAAATTCCAGGATTTACAGTTAGGGCCAGAAATATTTGGACAGTGACACAATTTTCGCGAGTTGGGCTCTGCATGCCACCACATTGGATTTGAAATGAAACCTCTACAACAGAATTCAAGTGCAGATTGTAACGTTTAATTTGAAGGGTTGAACAAAAATATCTGATAGAAAATGTAGGAATTGTACACATTTCTTTACAAACACTACACATTTTAGGAGGTCAAAAGTAATTGGACAAATAAACATAACCCAAACAAAATATTTTTATTTTCAATATTTTGTTGCGAATCCTTTGGAGGCAATCACTGCCTTAAGTCTGGAACCCATGGACATCACCAAACGCTGGGTTTCCTCCTTCTTAATGCTTTGCCAGGCCTTTACAGCCGCAGCCTTCAGGTCTTGCTTGTTTGTGGGTCTTTCCGTCTTAAGTCTGGATTTGAGCAAGTGAAATGCATGCTCAATTGGGTTAAGATCTGGTGATTGACTTGGCCATTGCAGAATGTTCCACTTTTTTGCACTCATGAACTCCTGGGTAGCTTTGGCTGTATGCTTGGGGTCATTGGACGGCGCTTCATAGTACAGATGGACAATCAACTTTGCAGCATTTGGCTGAATCTGGGCTGAAAGTATATCCCGGTACACTTCAGAATTCATCCGGCTACTCTTGTCTGCTGTTATGTCATCAATAAACACAAGTGACCCAGTGCCATTGAAAGCCATGCATGCCCATGCCATCACGTTGCCTCCACCATGTTTTACAGAGGATGTGGTGTGCCTTGGATCATGTGCCGTTCCCTTTCTTCTCCAAACTTTTTTCTTCCCATCATTCTGGTACAGGTTGATCTTTGTCTCATCTGTCCATAGAATACTTTTCCAGAACTGAGCTGGCTTCTTGAGGTGTTTTTCAGCAAATTTAACTCTGGCCTGTCTATTTTTGGAATTGATGAATGGTTTGCATCTAGATGTGAACCCTTTGTATTTACTGTCATGGAGTCTTCTCTTTACTGTTGACTTAGAGACAGATATACCTACTTCACTGAGAGTGTCCTGGACTTCAGTTGATGTTGTGAACGGGTTCTTCTTCACCAAATAAAGTATGCGGCAATCATCCACCACTGTTGTCATCCGTGGACGCCCAGGCCTTTTACAGTTCCCAAGCTCACCAGTCAATTCCTTTTTTCTCAGAATGTACCCAACTGTTGATTTTGCTACTCCAAGCATGTCTGCTATCTCTCTGATGGATTTTTTCTTTTTTTTCAGCCTCAGGATGTTCTGCTTCACCTCAATTGAGAGTTCCTTTGACCGCATGTTGTCTGGTCACAGCAACAGCTTCCAAATGCAAAACCACACACCTGGAATCCACCCCTGACCTTTTAACTACTTCATTGATTACAGGTTAACGAGGGAGACGCCTTCAGAGTTAATTGCAGCCCTTAGAGTCCATTGTCCAATTACTTTTGGTCCCTTGAAAAAGAGGAGGCTATGCATTACAGAGCTATGATTCCTAAACCCTTTCTCCGATTTGGATGTGGAAACTCTCATATTGCAGCTGGGAGTGTGCACTTTCAGCCCATATTATATATATAATTGTATTTCTGAACATGTTTTTGTAAACAGCTAAAATAACAAAACTTGTGTCACTGTCCAAATATTTCTGGCCCTAACTGTATTTTGAAGTAATAAATTGGTGAACGAGGCATGTGGGACAGTGTTATTCAAATAAACATTTTTTATCCTCTGTCTGTGTATTTTTTAACTCTATACTTGCTGGGTTAGTAATGGGGGTGTCTACTCCATAACTAACACTGAGGCTTGATGCCAGCTGACAATAAACAGCTGACATCAACCCCATAAACATATTACCCTGATTGCCTCTGCACCAGGGCAATCAGGAGGAGCTGGGTAAATAATTAAAAAAAATGGCAAGAGATCCCCTCTATTTTTGATAGCCAGATAAGGTAAAGCAGGAAGCTAAGAGTTGCAGCCCGCAGCTGTCTGTTTTACCGGCGCTGGTCATCAAAAATAGGTGAGAGGCCGCATCATTTTTTTATCTTTATTGTTTACAGCTGCATTGTCATCTTCTGCATACAATAAAACTTGTTGATTGGATGTGCTGCAGCCTTTCAACAAACTTTATTAAATATGAACAGTCCCCAAACACTGAACTCAGACACAAATTTTTATTTTGAGTCCGTGTTCGAGTTCGAGCCCCGGAAACCCGATGTTTACAGTTTGGGTTCACTTATCTATAAAAGCCTCCGTATATAACATTTGTATACCTTGATTGGGCATGTGGACAAAGGATGTTCCTGTTTAACTTTGTGTCTTCTGCCCGAGCCACTGCAGCTGCTGAATCAAACTTTTTTTGCAAAGCTCAAATAAATTCCACAAATGACCAGATTATTTCCTGATATCCTTTTATATTTCATCTCTTACAAAGCAATCAGACATTTTGCAGACAGTAGAGGTTAGTCTTATTGGCTCCATGCCTGACGCACGAGGATTAGTCTGTTAGGTTGTGTTCAAAACAAACATGCAATGGGAAGTATGTCCCACTTTAACATACCGTAGATTGGCATTGTTGCACATTTATTGCTTTGCTTGACAGTTTGTGCAACATCAGAAGGGATCAAGTTCTGGTCTAAGAGCTGAAATACAGAGACTTGTGTTCATGTGTTAATCTCAGTTTATTAGTAATGTGAGACTATTTATATTATAAATCTAACACTTCTTTAATCCGCTGCCATGGACAGGGTGTTTGGTAGTTCTCACCTTCATATGGCGCAGTGACTCCACCCGACTCTTGCTGAGAGCTCAAGTGCAGAAGGGTCTTTGTCTTCTACCAGGGTTCAACTTGGGAAACCCCTGTCCACGTTCCGTACACACTCACAAGAGATGAGATATGAAATTGTAACAGGTTTATTACAGGTGGATGAGAAGTGGCAATTGTAGGGGGAAAAGCAAGTAATAGTAAAGAGGTAATATTATGCAGTATTCTACAGAAGTACAAGAGGTGCTTTGCAATAGACCTGAATGTTAGGGGTGATGCCTCCCCTTTAATTTACGACACACACACTTCTAACTAATTACAATTAACCTACAAAGGGCTGCAGCCTTGCAAATGACACAGTCCCAAATTGGGGCCCTAGTTGCCATGGATGATGGCATGCTTGCTGTACGTTGGTGCACTTTTGGTAATGCAAGTAATATTCCCCCCAGGGCTGGTCCTATATAAACTTCTAGTTAGTGAAAACAAAAGTCCCTTTAGCACTACCTTGTAATTAGCTTCTACATTCTTCTCATGTGTAGAGAAGTATGTGTTCCAGGCACAATCTCTTATAGAGATTACTATATATAGAATAGATAACTTCAGTACACTTCTCCAGCAGTAGAACTACAGGTCCCTGGAATGCTCCCTTAGAGGTAACTCCATCTTACTTCTCCAGCAGAAGAACAGCAAATCCCAACAGTAGCTACTCACTACTTTTTGCAGCAGATCTTTATTCTCCCAGAGTTCCAGACTGCAGCTTCAGGGTTCAGATGTGTGGGAAGGATGAGAACAGGAAGCAAAATCCTTCTAAGTGGGAAATCTGGAGGAGGGGGTCAGCTCCTACCAACACTTTGTCTTGTAGCTTTAGGATTCAGTCTCTTAACACACAGAACAAGAGCTTCAATTATCAGTACTTGCTTATCACTGCTCCAAGATGGCTGAATCCCTTCAAACACCTCAGTACAAACCACTCCTTCCTTCTTCTTCAGCATGTTTAGCCAATCTGTCCAGTTCTCTGCTGCTCCTCCTCCGCAGATTGCTGTGATGAGCAAGGCACCTTGGGAATTGTAGTTTCAGTCAGTGAAGCAAAAGAGTCATGAATACCAGCAGAAGTTAATATATTTGGCACTCTATACATAGCTTCCACAGCAGGTGCTACATAAGTATTATAATTGGTTTTAAAGAGGGTTTTCACTACAATGATAGTGATATATCATCAATATCAGATTGGTGTCAGCTCCAACTGTAGACAGCACAGCTGTTTGCACAGTTTGCACAGTTTAGTGGCTGTTCTCAGGTACTGGAGCTCAACTAATAGGGAATGAACTACATTTCTTGGCAGCAGCTACTAAGAGGTGGACAGAGCTGGGCTACACCTGGCTCCATAATCTATTTAAATTTGGTTGGAGCTGCTAATATCAGATTGCGGGGTTCCAGGCTTTGGATCCTCACCAATCTATATATTAAAGACATATCCTGAATATAGGATATCAATATCAATGTAGTGGACCCCTTAAACTGAAATGCTATATTAGATTTACATAAAGTTGTATAGTATTATCATATTTTTTTCTCATTTGGACTGAAAGTATTACATTTCTCCTACATTGGTGACCCAAGAACATATTAGAGATGATTTTCAACATACTTTTTATTACGTTAACTACTATTTACTATGGATTTACGATGCAAAATACTATTTTTCACTATGTGAATCTCCCACATTATATAATTATGTAACACTGATGATAGACACACATATTTGAAACACATACAAAACGCATTGGCACCTTGAAATTGTTCCAGAAAATGAAGTACCATATTTCTTCCAGAAAATTAATGCAATTACACATGTTTTGTTATATACTCGTATGTGTTTAATTCCTTAGTGTATTGGAACAACACAAAAAAATAAAACCTTAAAAAAAGGCAAATTGGACATTTTAGATTTTGTTTAATTTTTAGACCAGATTATCAGTACAGTTCAATTAACATTTTGCTAATATAATCGTTAAAGGTTTCTTTCTGTGTCCTGATATCGGTACAGGGAAGAAGAGAAGTGAACAGTAGAAGTTGAAGGTAACATCCATCTGCCACTGGTTGTTGCTATCCTCTGGTGGTGAAAAGTGAGAAGACATCTACATGATTGTCACACAGCAATGCGTGAAAAGAAAAAACACACAAGAAACAGATAAAAACTCTCTTGATCCCAAATCATGGGTTATGGCACTTGGTAATTTTGTAAAACACATGATAAAAGTTGTGAAAAATGTTATCTTCTTTGCACAATTCATTTTTGCTAATAATGCTCCTCAAGGTGAAGCAAATCAAATGGTGTCCCGCTGCTGGGATTAACTATGGTCTGCTAGAAAAACAAGCATGGATTGGTCCATCCCACTGCAGTGCCCCCGCAGGAAAAATGGGATATTACACTGGTCATCAAAATCACTTGACTTTTTAGGTTATTTTTACATTAGTAGCTGTCCGTCCAGTTGGGAATTAGTGGAAGGTGAGGATGAAAAGCTCAAACCTCATGGAGACTATGGGGTTGGGAGGATTCTTGGGGGACAGTATAAACTTTGGAGTCTAGTTGCTTTTTAAGTGTCATGCCATGGTCTTGGAACTCAACCCGGTGGCCTCTTGCTCCGCAGTCAATTTATTTCCCTGCTGAGTCACAGCTTGGTTGGGCTCTGTCCATATGCTGATGGTTTTGTTTATCTTTACTTCTTTCTTTGGTTTGTGACTGTCAGGTGTTTTCATTTGCTTATTTTGTCTCTGTCCTATCATAGCTTAGGTGGGGCAATTTATACTCTCCTTTCACCCAACTTCTTTGCTGATTATATTTCTATGTGGATTTCTGCCAAGGAGTTCCAACCCTGCAGTTAAGGGATTTTGCCTGTTAGACAAAGACCAGTGTTGTATTTGCTCTGTGTATTTCCTAACACCTATTTTATGTTTTCTGGAAGGTTGCAGGAGGTTATCCTTGCTATCTGGAACCCTAGTCAAAGATTGGGTATAAATGGAAGGGGGTTTCTTTGGTATAAGTGTGCATGGAGAGGGATCTGGACTTTTTTGAAGAGATTGTCTATTAGACAGGAATGAGAGTAGTGGAGACTTGGATTTAGCAGAACTGATAGAAAGTTTGAAAGACTGAGATATGGTGCAAACGTTGGGCATCTTTATAGATCAGTAAAAGAATAAGTACAGTAAACAAATAAAAGATAGCTTAACATATTATTGTGTAAGGGATTGTGTGGACTGGACTCCTTTAAGGTACTTTTGATGAAAATCCCACTCAGGGAAGGTGCTAAGGCACCTCGGCCGTACATAGTTTATTTAACAAGTGGTAACTTCCTTCACTGGTAGTGAGACCTGTGACCAGCATGCAGCTCAATGCGGCCTGTCTGTGTCAATAAAGCTGCAGGGATAGTGACCACGAGGCATAGAGATTGGTGTCCACCACGCAGCTCCATGCAGCCTGCCGGTGTCAGTGCTATGCTTCCCCCACAGTCTACTCACCCTGGCCGTGGTGCAGTGCTGCCCCCTAATGCTCCTCTAGTGTCCTCCAGCTCCTGAGATCTGCATCCTCTGCACAGGTCACCTGGGAGCATGCTTAGGTGATGCAAGACTTTGTCGTTGTCTTACCCTTGCTTCCTATTTTGCAATATACTTACTTGTGTCCCTTCTTAGACTCTGCTACAACCTGCTTCTGCCTGCTACGGTCTACACATGCTACTGTCCGCTATGGTCTATATCTGCCTGCTCCAATATGCAAAAGCTACCATCCGTTACGGACTACATATCGTCCTGCTATGGTCTGTACAAGCTGCCATCTGCTACGGCCTACACCTGTGTGCTTAAGCCTACTCCAGTCGGCAGATCCCAACACCTGTACTAATCATGCCACCTACGGACTCCTGTATCTCAGAGACTAATAATCTGTGCAAGCCACCCCACTGGTACCAGCAGTTATGGCATTTAGACCTCCTGACCTGCACCCGACAATCCCTGTACAGGGGTTTGCTCACTGGTTAGGTCCTCCAGGGGAGTTTGGTGTCACGGCCCAGTGGGTCTACTCCCGGACACTTGCCCCCTGCAAGCATAACACTATCTCTGACAGAATGAACATGTGAACTGTATGTCTTGAGGAGGGACTTATGAAACACATTAGGTATTTTGAAGGACAGAAAGCATTTCAGGCAGAAAGGGTTCATTTCTTTGATTATTTGATTAATATATTTGAGTCTATCCTGGCAAAAGGAACCTTAAGCTTGGGATTTTTGTGTTGACAACCAGACCTTGCCCCCAATTATAAAGCTTTTGGTTCCTCGAATATTTTTCCTTAGCAGCTATGTTCTGACTACCCTGATCTTCATCATGGTGGTTAAAAAGGAACCAAAAGATAAAACCCATAATTACAGAAAAACTGATATTGACTAATAACAGAAAATTCAGCTGACAGGAGTGGTTAGGTCGCCGGGTCAGAAACAGGAAGGCAGAAAAGGAACAAATTCAAAAGACAGAAGAATAGTCTGGAAACTGAGTGAAATATGATTGGAACAATACAGGCTAAACAAGAGTTGGACTAGAGACATAAACTGTGAACTATATTTGACATCTTCCAGCAGTTAGCTGAGAGTATTCACAGGCTGTGGTGCTGTCCAATTGGCCAAAGCAGAGAGCTGATTACTCTGGCCAGACAGAACACACATCCATACTACCAGACTGGACAATACTACAGGTCCCAGCCACCCTAGTCTCAGTGGCTGGACAGAGCCATTACGACAAGGACTTTCTGGTCCTGATGTTGCCTATATCACCAGCGCTGCCCATAGAATGAACATGGCAGTGCCTAGTTGATGCACCCCCAGGCTATGGGGTACTCGAGAGCCGAGCCGGCGCTGTCTCTCTGGGGTATCACGGTAGTCGTGACCCGGTCCCGTGGCCTGGGATCAGTCCAAAAAGGGGTATTTACAGGGGATTTATTGTCACGCCATCCAGGGTATTTGGTCAATAAAACCACCACTGCCGTATTCCTGCTGGGGATGGTGACTTAGGGCAGCGTGGAAGGTAAGCCCTCCTCAGGTAGGGCTGAGGATCCCCAGGGCAGGAGGGATAGTGGTATTGGAAGGGGCTTTGTGAGGGATCGTGATTCACACAGTCACTTACTTTGCTGCAGCCCTCCACGGTACTGGTAGTTGGCGGCTCTGCAGGTATAAGGTTCCGTTATAGAGCATAGGGCAACAGGCGCAATCAACAGGCAGACTCACGGATATTCGTTTTCTCAGTCCCTTTACTGGAGTTAAGGCAGATGTTATAAACTGTCCACAGAGTCTGTAGAGCAGTTTGAGGTAATACTCACCCGGCTGGGTCGTATTGGCTTCCTCACTGTGCTTGTGCTGCGGCCCCTGCAGTTGCTTAACCTAGGCTGCCAGCCCTGTCTCTGTCTGCGTCTACCAGTATGACAGGCAACTCGAGTCCTTCACTCCTCTACCCCACCCTGGGAAGTCAGTGTTACTGTATTCTATACGTTGCTGTGTCCCTGGTACTGTGTAGCTGGAGAATCTGGAGTCCCCCACTCTCCGGTGTTGACTGTGTGTGTGAACCTGCACAGTCTCGGACTCCGGTGTCTATTCTTGCGTTGTTCCTCTCGCGGAGGGGAAGCATAGGGTGGTGCAGCCTCCCGGTAGGTTTCTTTCTCTCCTCTTTCCTCAGACCCTAGCCTTAGGTCTGGTGTTCAGCAGTGGACCTTGGGATGAGCCTGGCACTGCTCGTTTACACCCAGGTCTGGTTCTCAGTTTGCACAGAACCTGTCCTTTTCACAGTCCTCCTGGGAACTGAACTGAACTGTACTCTTCGCAGTCCTCCTAGGAACTGCACTGCTCTTGTTGCTCCTCAGACCAGAATATATAGGGGAGCTCACCCTGAAGCCTGGCTTGGTCTCTTCCATCTGTCTGGGAGGTATTGGTGTTGTTTGTGTATTGCCTGAGTGGAATACCCCTTACTGCTCTCTGGTGACACCTAACAATGGTGACACTGTGGCACTATGACTATGGGGTGCCACATTCCCCCTTAGTGAAAGGCAGTACTCCGGGACTGGGCAATTTTTCAACAGGTAAGCACATTAAATTGTACAGAGTTGTAAAAGTAAAAATTACAAAAAAAAATACAATATAAAAATAGTCCAAATAGTAAAAAAGCAGTCTCTCCAGAGGTTAGTCTTTTTCCCTCCGGGGCTGGTAAACAATATGTAAACTGAGTCTGTACCACAACCAGTCCAGTGGTCTATTTGGTCCATATTTAAATAAAGTTTAAAAATATTCAAAGATCTTACACGAAAGTCTCAGTAGGTACTGGGCTTAGTGGTTGTAACGTTTCATATATAAACAAACAAGGTCCCTACGGGTGTCTTACTCCTGGCCGTAAGTGCTGCAGGCCTGCTGGCCCTCGGGTCACCGCATAATGTGGGGAAGGTCTCACTCTCCATAACTAGCACCTTACGCCACTCTCTTCTCACCCCTTCTGTACACTATGTTTACCTGGTTCTATTCATACTACTTTATACTAAAACATATGTACATTACTGGTATTCACATTTTAATCTTAACTTTTGTAGCAAGCTGGTAGCTGACCCTGCGTACTACGTAGTGATTTTCTTAATACAAGTGTACCGGGTGTACTCAGTGCTAGACTATGTGCAGAACTGTACCTTTCAGATGTTTCTGGTTCTGATGGGGATGGGGATCTGACAGTAGGACTGGCAAGCTCACTGGGCTCAGGAATCTGTTCTTCCTCTACGGGTTCAACTTCCAGTTCTTCTAATCTTGGAACTTCTTCTTGTTGCTGCACGGGTTCAGGTGGTAGTGCAGGCACTAGTTCAGGTACCACTACTTGATGAAATGCGAGCATTGGGACTAATACTGCTCCATGATAGTTTGTCAAGGTTTTTGGAAAATCTCCCAAGACTGTATGAAACACATCTTCTTCTTTCTTAGGTTCATCTGGTATGATTACAGGATCCTCTGGTGTCTTCAGGGTTTCAGGACACAATTTCAAATGATCTCTTGATCCTGCTGAGGATGTCTTGCCTCCATCTTTACGATTAAACATACTTTAGTCTTATCAAAGGTTGATGGGAGAACGGTGTATTGTGTTGGTTCCCATTGATCATCCAATTTGTGAGTTCTTCTCTTTCTCTTCAAGACTTGTTCACCAGGTTGCAAATTAGCTGCTGAAGCATGTTGATTGAAGGTTCTCTCTTTTGCTTCTCTCTTGCTTGCAGGAGACTCTTTTCTACACATTCTTGAACTTGAAGGTATTTCTGTTTACGTAGGTTATCCCAACTAGTTGAATCTGAATCTTTTACATCTGGTTTGACAATTCCCATATCAAGATCTATTGGCAGCTTACTGGGTCTTGCTCTCGTAAGATAAGCTGGGGTACAATTGGTTGAAAACACTGGAAGATGGTTGTACAAGTCTACCAAATCAGGTAACTTCTCTGGCCATTGATTCCTTTGTGCTTCTGGTAATGTCTTCAAAAGGTCGATCACTATGTAGCTCATCTTCTCACATGAGCCATTTGTCTGTGGATGATAAGCTGTTGTCCGAATCTTCTTACATCCATACATGTTACAAAGCTCTTGGAATAACTGAGACTCAAATGCTGGACCTTGAGCTGCTAAAACCTGTTCTGGATAGCCATGTGGTCTGCAAAAGTATGTTTGGAATGCTTTCGCTGCAGTCTTTGCTGTAAGGTCTTTTACTGGTACCACCACAAGGAAACGGGAATAGTGGTCCACAATGGTCAATGCATAGACGTAGCCGGATTTGCTTGGTGTTAATTTGACGTGGTCTAGGGCTACTAATTCCAGGGGTTGCTTGGTGATTATGGACTTGAATAGAGCTCTCTGATTCTCTTGATCCTTCCTCCTCAGGTTGCACGGGCCACACTTTCTACAATATTCCTCGATTGATTTTCTCATGCCAACCCAGTAGAATCTTTCTCTTAAGAGCACTTCCAATTTTTTCCATCCAAAATGTCCTGCACCATCATGGTAAGCTTCTAAGACCATCTTGGTGTCTTTCTTGGGTATAACGATCTGCCAGACCAACTCATGAGTCTTTGGATTCACATGTCTTCTGCACAACTTTTCTTTATACATGAACAATCTAGCTCTCTCCTTCCAGAGTTGGTGAGTTTCAGCTGGAGCATCTTTATGAGGCCATGCACCTTCATGTGTCAGTAATCTCTTGACTAATCCCACAGCCAGGTCACTGTCTTGTACATAAACCCATCCATGATGTGATAAGGGGTTGAGCGTTGCCTTTTGATGCTTCTGGTATACACCTGCTGCTTTAGGGCAGTGAAAGGCCGGTAGCTCTATTTCTTCCAGCTCCTCCGGTTCCTCTTCCACATCTCCTAAGTATGGCATTTGGGATAAGGCATCTGCATTCCCATTCTTGTGACCTGCCCTGTATTTGATGTTTAAGTCATAATTAGACAGCCAGGCCATCCATCTCGGTTCCAATGCACTGAATTTCGTTGACTCCAGGTGTGTTAACGGATTGTTGTCAGTGTAGATGGTAGCTTTGCAGCTGCCAGGTAGTGTTTGAAACGTTCTGTTACAGCCCAAACTACTGCCAGTAGTTCTAACTTGAAGGAACTGTAATTTTCAGGGTTTCTTTCAGTAGGACTGAGCTTCCTGCTTGCATAGGCTATGACTCTCTCTTTGCCTTCTTGCATCTGCAATAGCACTGCTCCCAGTCCCACGTTGCTGGCATCCGTGTACAAAATGAAGGGTTGATGGTATTCAGGGTATACCAGGATCTCTTCCCCTGCCAAGGCTAACTTCAGCTTCCTGAAGGATTCTTCTCTTTATTCACTCCACTGAAAAGGAGAACTTCGGGCTGACAACTTCTTAGACTGTCCTATCAGGCCATCTTGTAGAGAAGCTCATAGTGTCGAGCCCCAGGCCCTGGGGTACTCGGGTGTCAGGCTCGGTGGGTGTTCTTACAGGGGATGTCACGGGTGGCAGCGCCTGAGCCCATGGCCTGGGTGACACTTCAAAAAATTGTGTATGTACAGGGGATTAGAGTTTGTCATGTGACGCCACCTGTAGTACCTGGTGATGGGTCACCAGCGCCGCCACAGTCCTCCGGAGGTCGATGGTAATGCGGCTGAGATGGAAAAGCTCCCTACAGGTGGAGTTTGTCCTCCGGGGCAGCGTTCCTGTAAGCGAACAGGTTGATGAAGATAACCACACACAGGCAAAGTCACTTTCTCCTGGGTACTTTACTGTAAACATTCAGCAGCAAAATACAGAGTTCATAGTTCAGCATGATGGTAATCAAACAGGTAGCTCTACGGGTGGCTGCAAGTGGATACCAGGTGGTATGGTGAAACCCGTGGTAAACCTTAGTTGACAAACCCGTGTCCTTTCTTCCCCGAGTCTATACCCAATGGCTCCAATGTAGGTAGATTTGGGGCTCCTCTCTCTCGTGGTGAGGAAGCAGGCAGACCACTCTGTCCGGCAGGGTGCCGCAGCTGATAAACAAACCGCAGCAGCCGGTTGACGACTGCAGAGGTAGACTCTGGCCGTTTCCTTGGGCCTGGCGTTCCCTTGGTGGACTGAGGAATTCCCTGGAGTATGGTTGCTCCACGCTGGGGTTCCACCTTTCTCTCTAGGGCCAGACTCCACACGTCGGGCGCCCTTTTCCAGGATCCCTTCAGGTTCCTCTTTCTCCTTTCCTCCGGATCAGCGTAGAGCTGTCCGAGTAAACCTTCCACCTCGTTCCACACTCCAACTCCAACTATCCCGACTCTCAGACATCCATTGTCTGACTATTCTTTCCTACTGACTGACCTCCTTTGTTCCCCCTAGAGGTGAATATATCTCCCTCCCAGGTAACCTCCCACTCCTTTTGTAATGTGGGAGTGCAGGAATGGGTCCCACCCACCAACCTAGGATCCACTTGCAGCTGGGGAAATTACACCTCTTTTACGGGTGCAATACCCCATTGTGACGCCTGACTACGTGGGGGCGCCACACTAGCTTTGTGAAACCTTTGATAAATCTTCTATAGTAGCCTACCAGTCTCAGGAACTGCCTCACCTCTTTCACGCTGGTGGCTCTTGGCCAATCCCTTATCACTGTAACCTTCCGCTGCTACGCCCTCTGAGCTTACTACATGTCCCAGGTACTGCACCTTTGGTTTGAGCAGGTGACACTTAGATGGCTTGATCTTCATGCCAAACCCAGACAAGGCTTCAAACACTTCTGCTAGGTGTTGTAAATGTTCTTCATTAGTCTGGCAGTAGACTATGATGTCAACCAGGTACAGGACATATTTGAAGTTCTTGTGTCCTAAGCAGCACTCCGTCAGTCTGGAATGTACCAGGTGCGTTGCAGAGTCCAAACGGCATACAATTGAACTCACAGAGGCCCATCGGCGTGGTGAACGGTGTCTTCTCATGGTCAGCCTCTGCCACAGGAACTTGCCAATACCCACTAGTAAGATCTAAGGTGGAAAAGTAGTTAGCAGATTTTAATGCAGCTAATTATTCTTCTATTCTGGGTAATGGATATGCATCATTGTGTGTAATGCTGCTGATCTGCCGGTAATCTACGCACATTCTCATGGTCCCATCCTTCTTTTTCACTAGCACTAAAGGAGCTGCCCAGGGGCTACAACTATCTCTTATTACTTCTGCTTCTTTCATCTCTTTGAGCATGTCCTTTGCACATTGGTAGTGAGCTGGTGGTACAGGTCTATACCTCTTTTTTATGGGTGGGTGACTACCTGTGGCTATGTTGTGTTCTACCCCTTTGATCTGCCCAAAGTCTAGAGGGTGTTTGCTGAAGATCTGCTCGTACTCCCTCACTACCCGGTATACTCATTGCAATCCGCCTGACTTGATGGGTTCAATGGTTCAACTGTGGTGATGACGTTGTTATACACAGTGTATAATTTAGCCATGGTAGCATACTTTGGTAGGATTACCTCCTCCTCCCCACAATTTAGAAGGGGTATTGGCCCTCTCCCCCTGTGTACCTCAACTACTCCTCGGGCCGTTAGTACATTGGGCCTAGTGTCTGAGTACACGGGTTCTGCCTGATAGTCTTGCCCTCTTAAGCCTATTGTGGCTCTACACCAGACCATCATTTCAGTTTTGGGAGGTACCACAATGGGTATTGGATCACTTACCCTTGCACTGCCAATCTCTCCACCTGACAACTCCACGTTGCTCCCGGTGTGTATGGCATCAGGAACAGCATGATTGGCGACATCCCTTGCCCTCCAGCACCGGCACAGGGCAGGCATGTAACATATAAGGGTAAAGAGGGTGGGGCTTACAGAACATCCACACTGCTGACTGCAGCTGGTGACGTGATAATGTATCAGATTAGCTCAAACTATAGCACAGTGCCGAGCAATGTCAGAATGTTAGGATCACTGCAAACTCCTCTTTCCTTGGCACAAGCTTCTCTGATCTGTCATCTGGCTCCACACAGCTCAGTCAGAATCTCTGTTAACCCCTTCTCTGCTATCACATTGCACTGCTCACTATCAGCCTGCTCTCAGAAGCTGTGGAAATACACACACTGTGCAGTGCTCCCTATCAGCTGCTGGCCATGTCCACACAGACATAAAATGAGGTTTTTAAAAGAGCACAGAAAAATGTGAGAAAATAAGTCATATGGCACAAAAAAGCATCATCTTAGCTTATATGTGACTTTTGCTGCATTTCTGATATGTTTTCTGCCCTTTTTGATGCGTTTGTGCAGATTTGAAGCAGCATTTAATATCTTTATTTTATACAGAATAGCTTCGATTTTGCACTTATAAACCAACTGTATTTTCTGCATGCATTTTTTTAAGCTCCATAAAGAAGCCAATACATATTTAAAAAAAAAACACCAAAAACAGTGTTTCTAGTATTCCACCAGGAGGAGCTATAGGAAAGGTTTTCTTCCAATTACTTTACCAAGTACTTCAGTCATATAACACTTTTTGAATAAGCAGAAATACCATATACAGCTCCGCACATCATGTAACTATCATGAATAAGAAAACATCCTTCTATTTTTCACTTGAAACAATGTACTAAATATGTCTATGTATTACACGTAATTCTATTACCTCTCTCTCTTCCTCTCTCTCCCCAAAGACATGAATTTGTCAGCCTCATGTATGTGGAAGTCAAATCACTAAACAACACTGCAAAATTCTCATGCAAATACGCACCGAAACGCACTAAGGTCCCTTTCACATTGATTGCGGCAGATCCAGCAGATTTACTGCATCTGCCGCCTAATGGTCGCTCTTGCGGCACACTTGCGGCAAGCTCCATGCATTGTCTATGGGGCTTGCGCCAGGTGCGGCAAGTGTGGTATTGCCGTGATCCGGCATTTGCGGCAGTTGTGGCCGTGAAAAAAAAACCGCTGGCTGCAAGTGCTGAATCTGCCGCATCCGGCAGAACTGCACTTGCCGCATCAGACTACAAGCCCCATAGACAAAGCATTGTGGTTGCTGGACCCAAGCCGCAATTTGGTCATCAGACAGTCGATCCGGCAGATGCGGCACCACCTGCCAGATTGGCCGCACATCAGCAAAAAATGCTAATGTGAAAGGGGCCGTTGTGAAAGAATGCATTGCAGATTTTGCTGCATTTTTATGAAACTAGGTGCAGATTTGGTGCAGAAATTTATGCAATCAAATACTCAGCATGGGCACATAACCTTAAGGTGTGTACACACGCTGCAGATTTTGCTGCAGAAAGAGTGCAGCAAAGTCTATGGGCATTCTGAAGTGTTGTGCCCAAGCTGCATTTTTCACCGCTGCAGAAAGGTGGGCTTTTACTGAGGTACAAAATCTGCAACATGTTAATTCTTGCAGCGGTTTTTCCAGTGTTATTCACCACTTCAGGACATTGACCTGATGATGAAAACTGCAGCGTACAAATCTGCACCATTTCAATAGCAAAAACACACTAATCCACGGCACGGATTCGGTGTGTTTTTCTGCCACAAGGTGCATGGCATTCTCCCAGTTGAAGGCGTCTGGTGGGGTTCTATAGGCGGCAGGGAAATAGGGGCTTCGGGCACCACTACTTACTTATCCTTGAATTCCCAATCTGCCAGCTGCAGCAGGTTTACTAAGGCCAGGCAGGCTGCAGGATCCTGCCTCCAACCTCTGGAGAGCTCGGCTGACATATGGGATGGCTCACCTCTTGAGTTCCATTCCAGTGGAACCTCTACAGTCATGCGAGACCAGCACTGGATCCTTACCTTGATATAGATCAGGCCCAAAGCATGATGCACGACTTGTGGTTTGGGGTATTGAAGCCTAACATTTGGAGGAGAAATAAGTAAAAGAAAATAGTTTTTTCAGCTCACCACCAATGGATCAGGAGTGTTGAATTAGGCAAGTAGGCAATGCATGGATAGGTCCGAGGGCCGGGTCTCAGGTGAAGGATGAAGTAAGGTAACAGTTTAACAAGTCATTTTCCAAAAAAGGCCAGTTCTTTCAAAAAATAAAGTTACATAGTCCTCTTCATATAAAATAGGAACATTTAATTAGTGCATGTTAAAAGAGGTTATCTGTTTCCTACTTGTTTCAAGCAAAAAATGCTCTTACCTATAGCATAGACACGTATAAAGTGAACACCACGTGCCTACAAGTCACTGGAACCACTGACTACACCCAAGATTAATGCTATAACACACTTGTACACATGCAAGAAATCTGTATTCTACATGTATGGAGGGAAAGGAAAAAAGGGATTGCACATTTTCAAGAAGCAAGATCCATATTATAGTGTTTTATTAGTGTGAACAGACCCATATGACCATGTATGTTAAGCAAGTAATAGACATATGTTATTTTTATGTGAATTCCTAGCAGATAAGTGTAGAAGAGGTGGCCTCGCACACTACTGACCCTCTGCAATAATAAAGGTTTTCTCTCTTAAAAAAAAAAAAACATTAACAGCTCTCTTAAGGAGATGTTTAAAGGAGATTTTAAGGTGCCTGGATTTCACAGCTGCTGGCATATTTGGCACCCTTCCAATGCTTCAAAGCCTGCAGATGTCCCAACACCTGGAAACTCGAGGAGGCTTAAAAAGTTTCATTTAGAGCTCCTTAAAATTCACCAGGTTAAAAGGAACTGGTAGACCCGATGGCCACTAGGTCTTCAGGTGAGCGTTTTGCCCCAAACATTCAAGAAAAGTTTTTCATTTTAGGGCCATTTTAAGGTTTTGAACATTTTTCCACATAAAGCCGAGCTCACCACCATTTTGACAAAGTGTTCAGGTTTCTTATCATGAACCGAATCGTCAATGTTTGTGCCATATTTGAAATTGACAAACCTTGACGAAAAAAAAAAATTCCTCATCCCTACTTAAAACACCTTTGAACCTCCACAATATTTGAGTGTAGGTCCTGTGTTCTTTTCTTTGCAGACCTTATTCTGCTTTTGGTAAACAGTAAATTCATGTGCTTTACCAAAAAGCTCTATTTTGTCTCATCTGTCCACAGGATGCTTTCCCAGAAGGATGTCGGCTTACTCATGTACATTTTGGCAAACTGCAGCCAAGCTTTTATATTTGTCTGTATCAGCAATGGGGTCCTCCTGGGTCTCCCCTATAGCATTTCATTCATTCAAATGTTGATGGATAGTTCGAACTGACACTGATGCACCCTGAACCTGTAAGACAGCTTGAATTTTTTGGAACTTGATTGGGGCTGCTTATCCACCCTCCTGACTATCCTGCGTTGCAGCGTTTTATCACTTTTTCTCTGTCATCCACGTCCAGGGAGATTAGCTACAGTGCCATGGGTTGTACTTGATTATGTTGGCCAAAGGAACATCAAGATCTCATGAGCTGGACTTGTAACCTTGAAATTGTTGATATTTTTCAACAATTTTTGTTCCCAAGTCTTCAGACAGTTCTCTTCTCTTTCTGTTCTCTATGCTTAGTGTGGCACACACAGACACACAACGCAAAGATTGGGTTATCTTCTCCCCTTTTCATTCCAGGTGTGATTTTCATATTTCCCACATCTGTTACTAGCCACAGGCGAGTTTGAACAAGCTAAATTGTTTAGCCATAATTTTGGAAAGGTGCCAACAATTTTGTCCTGGCCCATTTTTGGGGCTTTGTGTGTAATTATGTCCAATTTGCCTTTTTCTCTCTATTTTTTTGTTTATTTTTTGCTCCAATACACACAAAGGAGATAAACATGTGTATGAAAGTACATCTGTAATTGCAATAATTTAAATTACTTAATTTTCTGAAATAATTTCAAGGGTGCCAACACTTTTGACCATGACTAACTCTAAAAATGATACTTCTAGTAATTTGTTGTGCCATTGATGAAAAATCAAGCTATGAAATACAAACTACCCTGGAAGTGCAGTCAATGCATTCAAATTGAATGAATGTGGATCAATGTAAACATGGTTTTATAACTTGATTTCTCAGCCTTGGCATACCCAATTATTACAAGATGGTGAGCATTTTTATTGTTTTGCTATACAGCCATGCCAATAGTTTCAGTAGTAAAAATGTCCTTATAAATTACCTTTAAAATGGAACACAAAATCTATAGAGAAACAATTGTTATTTTTGCGTTTAAAGTAAAGAAGTTCTTCAGTAGTTTAAATAATTTCATAACTAAGATGAGCAGCCTCTTCTCATCTCCACATACCTGGTATCTGCAGCACTAAATAAGAACAAAAAGGTGGACAACAATGTGAGCAGCCTCTTCATACCTCACCACTGCTGATATCTCCAGTATTAGATCAGATAGGCAGAGTGAACAGCAGTGTGAGCAGCCTCCTCTTACCTCAGCACTCCTGGTATTTCCAGTATTAGATTATAAGAACATGAAGGACAGCAGTGTGAGCAGACTCTTGTCACCTTAGCATTCCTGGTATCTCCAGTATTAGATCAGATAGACAGGGTGGTCAGCAGTGTGAGATGCCTCCTCTTACCTTGGTCCTACAGGTATATCCAATATTAGATTAGAAGGATATGGTGGACAGCAGTGTGAGATGCCTCATTTTACCTCAGTCCCCCTGGTATCTCCAATATTAGATCAGAAGTACAAGGTGGTCTTTATTGTGAACAGCCTCGTTTTGCCTCAACATTCCTGGTATTGTGATGACTGTCCGATGCAACTGGCAAAACTACAGGTAAGAAATTCAGAGACCCTTTACTCCTATACAGAGATGTGGAATTACAGCAGAGCCCAGGAGGTAATTGCCTATGGATGAGCAACAGCCCAGTGGCAGGGAGATAACCAAACAGGGAAAAGCTGAGGGGAAAGGCAAGGGTAGAAAACTGGAAAATAGCAAGGTCAGGAAGCCGAGTCAAAACAGAGAGAACTACAAAGTACAAAATCGGCAGTCGTAAGCAGAGTCCAAATCTCAGGCGAAAGGTCATACCAATATAATAGAATGCAAGCACTAGTTAGAATGGGGAACCAAGAATATTACTGGCAGCTTGTGTCTTGCCCCGGGCGGGGACCATAGGGTACTCAGAACCGGGTCCTCTCGTCGTCTTCTGGGGCAGTGGGATGTCACGGTGGTGTGACACGGTCCGTGATCCCGTCGTCGGGCGAGCAGTTAAAAGGTCAATTGTAAAAATGGAGGAAAAGAAAATAAAAGATTATCATGGCGCCACCCGTGGAATGCTGCCAGTATAACCGATGCTTCAGTCGGGACCTCTGGGGATGTTGGGAGTAGCAGCGTAGATGGTTCAGCTCTCCACAGGAAGAACAGGTCCCCAGGGCAAGCGAATAGTCTGTTTTGATGCAAGGCTCGTCGGGGTGTAGGGTTCACGATACAATCAGGCAGTCTCCCGATTCCGGTTCTCGAAATCAGTCTATCTCCCTTCAGGCGCAGTAATCACAGTCTCACACAGCATAGAGCTTTTAACCGGGTTTACTCTCTTTCTCAGCAGATTGTTACAACACAGTAATTACAGTGACGGCTCTGGTGTGGTCTAAGCAGCTGGGACGGCTCATCCGCATCACCCCCTTTCATGTTCCTCTCATGGGCCTTTTCGGTCTGTATGCACGCTAGCTATGGTCCAGCGGCCACGAGCTTTCAGTGGGCGACCTGCTGGGTCCCCTAGCCTTAATACAGCGGCCTTCCTTTCACTGCGCCGGAGGTTGGGTCGTGGGACATAAAGATCCTGCACCCCACCGGGTTTTGTGGTTGCAGTATAGAGCTTCCTGGCCACTTCAGCAGAGATGGCACTCTGGTTCTGGCCCAGTTCGGGCACACCTTGGACTCCTTTCTTCTCTCTCCACGGTCTACAGCCCGGGATCCAGACAAGCCTCGAGGTTGCACAGGCTGCTGGGTCTGTGTCCTCTCAGTTCTGTATGATGGTGTTCTCGCCTCTCCTCCTCCTGACTGAACTTGACTCTCTGGTGTCTCTCGGCTGACTGCTCTCTCAGAACATGGTGTTGTATCCTCTTGTTACCTCCCTTAACCGGGTTCTGTCCTAACTTCCCACCCTCCACTTGTCTCCTCCCGACATCCGGTTGCTGGGCATAGAGTCCCTAGTCTTGGGATTGGAGTGTGTTGGGTGTGCGTTTGGGGTGACTGACTTACCAATCCTGGCTTCTGCGCCATCTAGTGGTGACCGATCCGTAGGGGTGCCTCACTTGCATGACTGGTTCAAAGGTATATGAAGGGAGTAGCATATCCCCATAGACTGGAGCTCAGGAGCCAATGAACCACCAATACTGTCAGACTGAAAAGCCCAACAGATCCCTGCCACTCCAACCCTAGTGGATGGTCGAAGCTTGCGCTCTCCAGAATCTAAATGCAAGAACTTCTCCCCTAACACCAGCATTGGATATGGTGTGAACACGGTGATGCCTGGCAACAGGAGCAGAAGCCACAGGAGGAGGTTCCGGTAGAGGAGCAATGCCTTTATCATCAGGACCATATATACGGTGACTATGGTGGAACCTAGTGATAGGAGTGGGAATTGTAGGGGCAAGTTCTGACAGGGATGTAACATCTTTATCACCAACGCTATCCATCGGGCGAACACAACGGTGTCTAGTGGCAGGAACAGGAATCACAGGAGTGGGTCCAAAGATATATCAATAGCACCACTTGTCGATGGAATATGGTGGTGTCTAGTGGCCGGGACAGGTATTGTAGGAGCAGGTCCAGGTGGAGACATGACAGGTATTTCCAGTATTGCAGTAGATCAGATAGACAAGGTGGAGAGCAGTGTATGCGGCCACCTCCCTTGCCAAATGTTGATGTGTTAGTTAAAAGGTACATTATATATGAATGTATCAATAATGACATTTCGTTTTTCTTTTTTGCTATTGACACGTCGTGGGGTATTCAGAACCGGGTTGGACACTTCTTTGGGGAGGTCACGGGGCCATGACCCAACTCTGTGGCTCTGGTCGTGTCATAAAATGGGGGATAATTTATATGGGATTGAGTCATGACGCCACCTGTGGTATTCAGCATGGGATGGCCGACGCTGTGGTTCAGGACAACTGGGGCAGTTGGTGACGCAGCAAAGATGGTTCAACTCCCCACAGGTGGAGCGGGGCCCCAGGGCAGACGTAGTAACCTTTTGGATGGTGGTGATGGTGACTGTACAGGCTTGAGGGCGCTGGAAATAATCTGAGGACACAGCAGGGTGTAGTTTCCACACTTTACTCACAGTTCTCCAGGTTACAACAGCCAGACAGATGCTGTGTCCTTCGGGTCGGTGATCCAGCAAACTCCCGGGTAGATTGGGTGCACTTTATCAGGACCCCATTCTCATGTAGCTCTCCGGGTCGTCTATCTGCGCTGGCTCTCACCCTCCTGCCCTGCGCCTCACACACAGTGTCCCAAGCCAGCGGCTTTGGGCCCTGTCGGGCGACGTGCTCTCCGTCTCCTGACCCTTTGTGGCCATCTTTTCAGCGAATATGTATGGTTCTGACTGCTGCACATGGAGATACAGCAGCCTCCGGGTTTCTAGATGAGGCCTGAAGTCCCTCTCCTAGTTCGGGGCCAGTCCCTCCTGCAACTTGGTCCCGCAACCCAGCCCTGGCTGGCATGGATTTGGGGCGCTACGGTGGGTTCCTCTACTACCCGTACCCCCCAGGACCCCTTCTCCATCCCATCTGCCTCCTCCCGCAGACCCTTCTCCACTTTCCTCCTCCCTCCCTCGTTCTCTGTCTTCGCTCTCCTACTTCTACCCACTCCCTCTACCCCCTGAGATGGGGCCCTCCCTCAATAGGGTCCGCCCAGATTCCCTGGCTTCTGGCTTTGAGTGGGGTGGTGTTGGATGTGGGTTTGTGGGTACCAGGTAGTGCCCCCTCCTTACCCGGGAGTGGGGTACCACACCTCTGGATGAGATGCCTTACCTCTGTGGCGACTGGACACTCAGGGGTGCCACACTATTCTCAATGAATCTCGTTAATGAACCAGCAATTATCTGGAGTAATAGATACTGTGTTAATTAAAAGTTAGTGCATAAGAGTTTGCAAATACCATATTATACAGGTATAAGTACATTTGTTTCTTTTTGACCCCATCTGTACAGTATATAAACTAAAGCCCCCCCATCACACCAAGCGAGATCACTAGCATGATTGCTGGTTTTGTGACGCAACAGCGACCTTGCCAGCAATCTCGCTATGTTTGACACGTAGCAGCGACCAGGCCTCGTTGTGAGATCGCAGATCGTGTCGAAATGGCCTTTACCATTTTTTGATCGTCGGGCTCCTGTTGGCCAGCATGCATCGGTGTGTTTGACGCCTTAACAATGACCTAGTTGGCGACTCAGAACTCAGCCACGTAGGTCTGAGTCGTCAGACATGCTGCTGTGTGACAGGGTCCCAACGACCGCCGAGGTCGTTATACGGGTCGCCGTATCGTTGGTGCGTCGTTCAGTAGATCTGACTGTTTGACATCTCACCAGCGACCACGTAGCGACGCTCCAGCGATCCTTACCAGGTCGTATCGTTGTCGGGATCGCTGGAACGTCGCCAAGTGTGACGGGACCCTAAGCTTTGCTGTACAAGAGAGCCACCACAAAAGAACATATATCGTGCAGTATAGGTTTTGGAAATGAGTCCCTATGGAGGGCAGATGTCATGGAATCTATCCAGATTGTGGTCTTTATCTCGTAGACCTTACAGTGGCCACCAACCTATTGTGCACTTTGCCTTCAATTCCATAGCAGTCAGCACTAAACATGTTCTATGTGAAGGGGGCCCCGGAAAAATAAACACTGTCCTATGACCTTCAATAGTAACAGAGCGAGAACATCTCAGCAATTACCATTGTCTACATACTAATGGAAAGAACATCTGAGAATGGGCATATGGCATTTTGGAGAATGTCTTTTTGTGATCTTACAATAAAGATTCCAAAGTTTTGTGAAGAAACAGGCTGCTAGCACGCAGGCAGTCACAGGACCAGAAGATGAGAAGCAGATGCCTTCAACAGCTGCACAACACAAACACTGCAAATGGAGAGGAGAACATATGTAGGATGCAGTAAAACATGCCATCTTGTGGTTATCTGCACTTACAATGGAATCTGTCATGTAAGCGACTAAGAGTGTCTTTGCATTGGACAGTCTCCAGCGAAACATTGGAAATGCAATCCATAGAGTATTTACGTGATGCATATTGGTTCTCGTTCTCTTCCACCCAGACACAGATTTTAATGATCTACATGTTAAACATTATGTTCCAGGATTTTTTTTATATGCATATTTTTGAACTCAACATATTGTTTGTGTTGTTTGTTCCTTATGTGTAACTTATGCTATTCTTGTAGCCTGTCCCTGATCTTTACAACATTGGCATTTTAAAACATTGGATTTTTCAATACAGTTGTAAAGTTTATATCTCCATTATCTCTGCTCAAAAACGTTGTAAATACTGTGAATTACATGTTTTGTGCTAATGATGCGCCCTCAGGCTATGGGGTACTCGGGAGCCGGGCTGGTGCGGTCTCTCTGGGGTTTCACCGTAGTCGTGACCCGGTCCCATGGCCTATGATCAGTCCAAAAAGGGGGTATTTACCGGGGATTTGTCGTGACCCCAACCAGGGTATGTGGTTAATAGAACCACCGCTGTCGTATTCCTGCTGGGGATGGTGACTTGGGGCAGCGTGGTTGTTAAAACCAGAGGCCATAAGGTCTTAAAGGGAACTGTGGCAAAAAACCCGGCATACCTCGGAGAAGTCAGCCGTACTAAGGCACGGCACTTGGAAACGGTAACAAACTATGCCTGTGGCTGTTGGTACCCAAGCTCTTTGCGCGGAAGTGCTGAAGAGAGAGGCAAGGTGAATTAGAGGGGCTGAGCATACCACCGAGAGTGAAAGGAAAAACAGAGAGTGAAGGAAACTCCATGAGAGAGAGAAAGGAACACCTAGGGGGTCTCGACAATATTGTCCCAGTTCTTGAGAAACAGCTGGACTGGAGATTGGCAGAGGGAAGCAGCCTGGTTAAAGTGGTGAAGTAAAAGGTATAGAACTCCAATTAAAGTGTGTGAGACTTTTCTTTGCAGCGACCACCAGCTGCAGAGGCTGCCTGATACACCGTGGTACTATAACCCGATGAACACCAGCCAAGAATAGACTGACTTTCTACCCACTGCCCTGGGGACCCCAATCCGTCCGAGGGGAGCAAAACCATCCAAGCTGCCGGTCATCATCCCCAGAGGTTCTGCCGCAGTGGTGGCGTTACATGGCCGCACACCGCGGGTGGCATCACGATTACCCCTTTCTCAAATCCCCCGTCATCATCCCTTTTATTAAAAGACACCACCAGGGCCACAGATCCGGGTCGCCACAGTGACATCCCCCAAATGTAAAAGGACCGTAACACCTGTTGCGGGAAGTAGAGGAAGAAACCCTTGCTGCAACTGGGAACCCGAATGCGGTCTCCCTTCTCTCTTATGAGGGAGACACGGCCTTCTGGAGAACCACGATTCAGGACTTGAGAGTCCAGATCCTCGAAACCATGGAGTGGACTGTCCAGTGGTGGAGCGCCGATACTGCCCTAGAGCTGTTCCATAGGGCCAAACAGAGAGGAACCAGGGACCGAGAGCTGAATGAGAGACCAGGCCGTGGTCGAGAACCCGGTGACCAGTGAGGACCCGCCTGTTGAACCATCCCCAGTCGCCTGCGCTGAATTCGGGGCATCCAGGCCTCGTGAAAACCCAGATGACCCCGAGGTCCTAGCCAGTGACGAGGAAGAGACAGCTGCTGCGGAAGCCGACAGCCCTGAGCATTAGGTCGAGCCAGACATCCTTGAGGAGCCACCCAGCCAACCGGGCTCCGAGGAGGAGGATCCAGAGACCAGCAGCGAGGAGGCTGGGGCAACCGGTTCCCACCCGGTGTGGTGGAGCAACCTGAAGTATCAACTGGGAACGGTGAGCAACCAATCCGCCCACACCGGAGATCATAGGCGGACCCCCACCCCTATTCCCCTGCCGCCGGCCTATCAACCCCAGCCAAGCCCAGCTGACCAAGCAGAGCAGCAGCGCCGTCGGGATGTCTGGTGGGCTAGAGAGATAGAGAACCAGTAGTTCTGAGCCCGCCTTCAGCCACCGGTACCCTCGGAGCAACGGTGTACAGGTACTGTGACATATTTTTACCTGGAGAGCGGGTATGGGTTCATCCGGGAACCGGGCCTCTATGAGGAGGTGTTTGTGGGAAGACAAGATGTAGAATCCCACCTCTCGAGAGGCCACACGGACCGGGACTTATACCGGGGTGACCAGGTCAGTTACGAGCGACATGCAGGGCCATGAGGATGGCATGCCCTGCGTTTATCAAAGCCGTAAAGACATCACTAAAACCTGATTGTGTAAATAGTTATGTTAATGTACAGATTGCCTTTTTCCATTTATAAGACTCATAGACTTTCGTCAGGACTTTGATTTCTTTTCATCATGTGTGCCTTGAAGCAGCCCAGCGGTGATAAAGGACGCTGTGCAAAGTGCAAGGACAATTACTGTTAGGTCTGCAAATGAGAACTGGCCCCGTTAGGCCGATGTTAGTTTAAAACTTTTACAACGTTCTAAGAAAGGTTCCTCCCATAAAGGGAAGAAAAAGTGCTGCTTATTATTTGTTAATAAAAATGTTTTTGTTATGTTCCAGAAAAATACAAAACGCTCTGTACCGGGTCGGTGTAGAGACACTTGAGGACAAGTGTGTTTCACTAAGGGAGAATGTGGCGCCCCACTGGTCAGTGCGCCACAGTAGGGGTACTGCACCCAAACCAGAGTGTGCGGTATCCCAGTCATTGGAGAGGATATTGTCGAACTGAGGCTCTCATACCAGCATTCCTACACATAGAAGAGGGGGGCTAGAGGTTTAACCTGTTTGCCTGGGAGACCCAGCCCCGGTGGGAGGAGCGTTAGGGTAGAAGGAGCGGAAACACACAGACAGATCTAGTCTAGTCTGAGGAACTAAGCAAGGAACAAGTCCTAGAGGGACACCACAGGGAGGGCGCCAAAAAAGGAGTGGCGACCCAGACAGAAGGAGGAGACCCAGTACCAGACTGTTCGAGTAAACGGTGTGGGAGAATACCGGTCGACAACGGGGTACCGGCTCTGAGTCACAGTGCAGGCGAGTCCAACCCTGAGTCGCCAATACCAGAGGGTCGCAGGTCTGCCAAGCAGCCCCCGACCTTGTCCACAATGTACAGCTTCACCAAGGTACCCTCAAACCGGGTTGAGCCCCTTAGAGAAGAGAAGGGTAACCTCATCAAACCCGACAGGCCTGGTAGGAAGTGAGTTTGTACAGGGCAGTGCACGCATAGAAAGGAGGCGCAAGAGAACAGTGAACGTAGTAGAAGGAATACTTGGAGAGCCTCAGAAAGACTTTGTACCCTCCGGTGACTACCCGACCAGCTACCCACAAAGACTGTGTAACTGTGTACCTGAACTGCCATGAACTGTTGCCAGTAAAGTACCCGTACAGAGTCAGCAAGCCTCCGGTGTTTTATTCTGCTTAAGTTAAGAAGTAGCTGTTGCCACATCGACCAGCTCAGCAGCAGCACTGCCCTGGGGATCTCGCTCCACCTGCAGGGAGCGTTATCAACTGACTGCAACACCATCATCCCCGGCGGTTTGACAGCGGCGGTGGTGAGATCACCAGAAACTGCAGGTGGTGTCACGAAACTTTATTATTTTTATTATTTTCTCCTTTTACCCAGTGACCCCCAGGGTTACGGACCCGGGCACCGGCCACCGAGACATCACCCCAGCACTAATGCCCGGGTACCGAGTTCCCAAAGACCCCTAGGCGGGTCAATTTGCAGTAAATGGTAGAGTTGATTATACTGACTTCCTCTACCTCATTCTGTGATGCACTACACTGACTATAACTTTCCTGGGAGCCAGCCCTAGTTGGGAAGGGTTAACCATCTGCACTGCTCATCACCATTTATCTCCCAGCGACCTCCTGCAGTGCCGGCCATATCTTGGCCAAACATTTCAACTGGCTTCACAATGTCTCCTTTATTTTCTTCCTTTTATTTTGGTTATTATAAACTCTGCACCCTGTATACAGCGTGCCCCCTGTTCATGTGAAGACAGGGCCACTGCTGCTGAGCATGGCCACCAGCACAAGTGACAGGATCCGACCGTTGCTCAGCGGTCTCAGTATCACAGCCATTCACAGCTGCATGTATAACCACAATAATTTACTCTTTTTACTATGTACACATATGACTCACCGCGGCCGGCTGGACTCCGGTTTAGACAGGCGATTCTTCTCCTTCCTTGTCACGGGTGGACCGCGCCTGCCGGTAGTGGGGCCCGGTGTAGTGCAGATCAAAAGTAGAGACGTCTTGGTGGAACAGATTAAAAGGGGTTTTTAATTTATTCGTGACGCCACCTATGAGTAGTTTCGGTAAGGGCTACCGACGCTGCGGAACCTCCGGGGTGATGGACAGCAGCAAGATGTTACGCTCCCCACAGGCTGAGCGGTGATCCCCGGAGGCTGGAGCTGCTCAAGATGTTGTGCGGCAGCTGCAGTTGCCTTTAGGTAATGACGGACAGTTCATAAGGAATCACAGACACAGAAAGTCTCTATAACGGTTCTTTACTGTAACCATGAAGGCAATACACGGTATGCAGTGGTTACAGGTAGCGGACCGGGTGGACTCAGCAGTGATAGTGTTCCTCAGAGATCCGCAAGTGTTCCTCCATTCTACCTGTCTCGTTATAACCAGTGTCGCCCAGGAATACCAGGTCGGGTACGGGGAGGCTGCTTCAATGCCCTATCCATCTGTGTACGCTGTGGATGCTTTGGGGAGCCTTGGATCCCTCGGTGGGTACACCGCTGGTTAGACGACTGGTTGGTGGTGGGGTGCTCCTGTAAAGCTGCTCCTCCACGGGGCTGGTTCGCGTGACAGAGGTGAACTGCTGCCAGCTTCGGTACCAGTGAACCGGCTGTAAATTGTGGGCACGGGAGTCTTTTGGGAACCCGTGTAGTAATGCCCATTCCCGATGGTAAGGCCTCAGGTGCTGACACCCGTCCGGTGACGGCCCAGGGGCCCGCACGAGGTGCGGAGCCCCCGCTCCTCTCCAAGCTCTGTGTTCTAGGCTTGCTCCAGATCTCTCTCTCCTCTAACACTCCACCCACCAGGACCTAGGATTGGCCCCCTGTTCTAGGTGTTGCATGTTGAGTTGGATCTCCGAGTTAACAATTTCATTGCTGAGTCAGAGGATATTGCGGCTGCAATACCCTCTTGTGACGCACTCGTTGCGGGGCGCCACACTCCCCCTTGGTTGAATAAGCTTGTCCCCAAGCGTCACACTACTCACATTACAGAGGTTTTTTTTTTATACTTTATAACAGGTAATACACTTTTATTAATGACAAGTCATATGTGCATAAAAGTGAAAAGGTATATATATAACAGGTTAACACATTGCGCGGACCCGGCGGGCGGTCGGCTGTCCTTAGAATAAAAGTTCAGGCTGTAGCCGCCAAGTCGCGGTGTTACGGTGCAAACAGGAAGAAGTCTCTTTTAATAGCAAGGTTCAAACAACAACTTAAGTCACTGATGAATAGCAGTGTTCCGGACTCGTATGGCGAACCACCCATCACGGCATATATGGCGCTCATAGGTTACTATGTCCCCTCTATACAAGTCTCGGCTTGGATGGCCTCGCGGTAGTTGCGATTCCACATCACGGCGCCCACACAAACACTTCAGTACTCAAACCCTCCTCCCTCACGAATCCCCACCCGGTGGACAAGTTAAATGTGCTTACCCACCCGGTTTTACGGAATTGTTCAGGCAATGGAGATTGGCGGCGGGCCTCGGCACGAGCCTGCATGTTGGCTTGCAGTCAAGTATGCCACTCGTCTCTCCGGATACGACGTACCTCTTCGTCGGAGTGATGCGGCGTGTGGATAAAGTCACTACGGCGTGCTGGTTGTTGAACTGCTCGAGCTTGGTGGGCAGTCTGGAGTGGAGCCCGGTTCAACGGGACCGGAGAAGATACTGTTGCGGCGGCACCCGACCAGTGCACCCGAGCTTATCGCCCGGCAGAAGGGTTCCTTGTGTCTCCCCAGGCGAACCCGGTGTAGAGATCCTCAGCTGGACTGTAGGTCTCCTCGTCATCCTCCTCGACCTCCTCGATGACTACGTCGGGCTGCTCGGCTGACGAAGACGATGGGATGGAATCCTCTGGATCGGTGGGTGGCTGTGCGGCAAAGTTCTCATCTGGATCGTTGTGCAGGACTTCCAGGCTGCCTGCCTCTTCTTCTGTAGCAGCGGGAAGTGGTGTTTCGATCCCGGTCACCAGGTAGGCCTCTGTAGTTGCAGAGGAGGCCTCCGGTTCAAGGGAGAAACAGGCGACAGTCTCGGTAATGTGGAAACTAGTCGCGGGTTCCGCAGGTGGAACCAGGTAGATGTCAGCTTCTTCGTGGGAGCGTATTGGAAGCTCCGGCTCTGGAACGGGATCGGCTGCGGTATCGTCCGCTGGAACGGGTCGAGTTGTGGTCCTCACTGGAATAACACAGTCTATGGGCTCCGGTGACGAAGCAGGACAGGCGGTGGGCGACGGTGAGGCTGTTGAAAAGCTGGCGATGTCGTCTGGGCTTGGAGAAGTTGTACCCGGTCGGCTCTGCTGCATCGCATGATGGAGTCTTCTGCCTAGGGTCGCGCTCCAGCTGCGAATCGTCCACTCCACTGTCTCTAGTAGTCGCACCCGGAGGTCTTGTAGAGCCTCTAGCCAGAAGTCGGGGCTGCCGTCTATGGTAAGGGCAGGATCCGGACCCGGTTGGCCTATGGCTGCTCTGGCCTCCGCCTCGACCTCCCGCATTAGGTCTTGGAGTCTCGTGCTGGCCATTCTCTTCTTGGAGGGAAACCACACCCGTTCAACCGGTAAGCGTCCTGGTAGAGCTCGTGAAGAAGTCTGTCGGTGTGTCTATGACACTCCCATTTTCTCTGGGCTTTCGTAGTCCAATCGTGGGAAAAGTCTTTGGGGTCCGCCCCCATGGTTGATTTGAGCAATCAGGGCGGACAAAGAGTTTGGCGCCTTTTGTCTTTAGCCCTCCCACGATGAGGGGGGGGGTTGACTCACTCCTGGGCTTCACGTGGCGGCTTCTTGTGGCGGGAACGCCATCTTGGGCGCCATCTTGGCCCGATGGTGTAAAGGCGGGAAAGTTCTTTTTAGGACGAACAAAGTCCAATTGTAGACAATAAAGTCCAGTTTAAGCACAATATACCCGTTAGGTAACGGGCCTGCTCGTATCCTGTTCGTGACGCCAAATTCTGACTCACCGCGGCCGGCTGGACTCCGGTTTAGACAGGCGATTCTTCTCCTTCCTTGTCACGGGTGGACCGCGCCTGCCGGTAGTGGGGCCCGGTGTAGTGCAGATCAAAAGTAGAGACGTCTTGGTGGAACAGATTAAAAGGGGTTTTTAATTTATTCGTGACGCCACCTATGAGTAGTTTCGGTAAGGGCTACCGACGCTGCGGAACCTCCGGGGTGATGGACAGCAGCAAGATGTTACGCTCCCCACAGGCTGAGCGGTGATCCCCGGAGGCTGGAGCTGCTCAAGATGTTGTGCGGCAGCTGCAGTTGCCTTTAGGTAATGACGGACAGTTCATAAGGAATCACAGACACAGAAAGTCTCTATAACGGTTCTTTACTGTAACCATGAAGGCAATACACGGTATGCAGTGGTTACAGGTAGCGGACCGGGTGGACTCAGCAGTGATAGTGTTCCTCAGAGATCCGCAAGTGTTCCTCCATTCTACCTGTCTCGTTATAACCAGTGTCGCCCAGGAATACCAGGTCGGGTACGGGGAGGCTGCTTCAATGCCCTATCCATCTGTGTACGCTGTGGATGCTTTGGGGAGCCTTGGATCCCTCGGTGGGTACACCGCTGGTTAGACGACTGGTTGGTGGTGGGGTGCTCCTGTAAAGCTGCTCCTCCACGGGGCTGGTTCGCGTGACAGAGGTGAACTGCTGCCAGCTTCGGTACCAGTGAACCGGCTGTAAATTGTGGGCACGGGAGTCTTTTGGGAACCCGTGTAGTAATGCCCATTCCCGGATGGTAAGGCCTCAGGTGCTGACACCCGTCCGGTGACGGCCCAGGGGCCCGCACGAGGTGCGGAGCCCCCGCTCCTCTCCAAGCTCTGTGTTCTAGGCTTGCTCCAGATCTCTCTCTCCTCTAACACTCCACCCACCAGGACCTAGGATTGGCCCCCTGTTCTAGGTGTTGCATGTTGAGTTGGATCTCCGAGTTAACTATTTCATTGCTGAGTCAGAGGATATTGCGGCTGCAATACCCTCTTGTGACGCACTCGTTGCGGGGCGCCACACATACAGTTGATAAGTTTAGTGTTTTTATTTTTATTGTTTATGGTTTTATAGAATCATACATAACATCATATTTTGGTATTTTCTCTGTACCATGAGCTGTATGACACAGATATGCCTCGCTGCATTAAAACAGGTGTTTGATTCCGTTGTTTTGTGGTTATTTTTCTACAATAATGTTCCAGAAGTAAAACAATACTAAAAGACTTAGCAAAAAAAAAGTCTGCATTTATTGGGGACACTGTGAAGCTTCTTTCTTCCTGTTTCCCATGCTTGGCTCCTATTGACAGGAACTGGATTTGTGTTTTACATCGGCCCATTGTAAATATACATTTTTTTCACCATCTGCATGCATTCTAAAGGTTTAATGAATCCATTTTAAAAGCTCCTTTTAGTCCTCGATGCTATTAATATTAATGATAAAGTAAACATAGCTAAGTAAAAGCACCACTTAAGCATTTTTTTTAATTCAGCGCTGTAGTGGTGCTTTAAATGAAAGCTCCCTCGTCTTATACTCACCCTAGCATTTTCACCTGTTATCACCGTCGCTCTGGTCGGTCTTCTGCAGCTTGTTACTGTCGAGCCCCAGGCTGTGTCACGGGGAGTGGTGGCCGCGCCTGATCCTGTGTCCTGGGGACTATTCTTTCAAAAATGGGTATATTTACAGGGGATTATATACAGTTTATTGTCGTGACGCCACCTGTAGTTTCTGGTGATTTACACCAGTGCCGCCACAGTCCGCCGGAGGTAGATGGTATTGCGGCTAGGATGGTGTAGTCCTCCACAGGTAGGACTGGGACCTCCGGGGCAGCGTTTCTGTAAGGAAACAAAGTTCATGCAAAGAAAGCAAACTGAGTCCAAAGTCAATGTTCCTCCGGGTACTTTACTGGCAATTGTATTGGTTGATCGCAGGTGGTATGGTGGACCCTTGGTGTGTGCCGTTGTGCTCTACTCTCGTCTGTTTCTTTCCTGCTTTCCAGTGGTGGTGAAGTCTGGTTCCTTAATGCTAACTTGACCTCCTTCCGCCTCTCTCCTTTGCTCCCGACAGATAACCTTCTGCTGCCTGACCGCTAAACCATCAAGCGGTGCCTGGTACCCTCTTTCGGTCGCTCAGGTGCCCGGGAGAAGTGTAGACTCCACGGGTCTCCAGGTTTTCTGTGGTCCTAAAGTATCCCACAGGTGCGGGCTCTGGTGCCCGGTAAGCTTTCAGGGCTGAACCTCCTCAAGATCTTTCTACTCCCTTCTGGCTGTCTGCTCCTGGGATCTTTCTTTTCTCCTGGTCCCTCAGCCGAGGGACCCTATTGGTTCCTTTCTCTCCTCAACTCCCTGGTCCAAACCAAAAAGGGCAAAGACCTCCTTGTTCCCCCTAGAGGTGGTTTTATTCCCTCCCGGGTGACCTCCCACCGTGTGATCTAGTGTGGGGTGCTGGTTAATGGGTACCACCCACCATCCCATGATCCACCTGCAGCTGGAGTATCTGCACCTCTTTTGTGGGTGCAGTACCCCTCTGTGACGCCTGCTTAGCGGGGCACCACATTACCTAGCGGCAGGCAGCTCCAGTGTTTCATGGAGCTCACCAGAGGTCATTCTGCAATGCAATGTCTACGAGAGTATTGTTTGCAGTTAATAACAGTGGAGACCCGGAAATGAGGCACCCAACGTGCATACACACTTATCATGGTTACCTCCTGGTATCCTACTCCTCTTCTTCGCACTTTGTTGCTTCAAAGTGTTTACTGGCCATGCCCACTCTTGGGACTCTTTTTATTCTCCTCCCCAGACATACATGGCCGAGTGTGGGCCTTGGGTCACATAGATGTGTGTCTCTCGTGCCGGTAGCTCTAGCTGCATCACAGCTTTGTGTCTGCAGCAGGCTCTCTGGTGCTCGGGAACATTACAGGCTGAGACAGTGAGCATTATTGCTGGGCCAGAGGTGGTTTTGGCTAGGTCTCGATTGGTGATGGCAGCCGGGTGACTGCTACAGTGTTACAACCCCACAGTCCGTCCTCCTTGATGAACTGGGTTAAATTATTCTCCTGGAGTCTAGGTCCTTGGCACAGGGAGCCAGCATTGAAGTAGATCTGATGCCAAGTCCGCTCATTTGTGGCAATGCCGTAGTCACGGTCAAAGTAGCACATGAGCCCTCTGCTTAAGTGCTTTTTCGTGTGTTCTCCATTGGGGCTAGTCCTCTACGCCTACGTAAACGACTCCTTTCCTCTTCCTAATGACCTGATGCTGCAACATTTCACCAACCTCCGAATGATCACTTGCTGCTGGGGTCTCAACTGGTCTATCAGTGGTGAGCGGGCTCCTGTTCACAACCGCCAGCAGTTTTTTTAGGCGCTCACCCTATCAACAGTTTATAGACAGGGCTGAGGAAAATGTACCAATGTGTGCTCAGGCCTTGGCAACTAGTGCGGCTTGCCCACTAGACCGCCACATCGCAGACTTTCTTTGACAAGGGCCTTCAACATCCAGCCTAGACAGCTCAGATGGGGTACAACGGGCAGTAATTTGGAACACTTCCACCAGGCCCATCTGTCCATCTCTCCACAGACTTTCTCATCCAAGATGGCATCAATCAATTCACCTCCAGGCGTGCCATGCTGGAATTCCACCCACATCGAGGAGTGGTCATTTTTGGCTCACCATCCTGTTTTAGTAGAGTCACCACCCATTCTAGTTTGTCACTCACCAAACGGGCCGATCTTTGCCCTCCAGCATGCCCTCCGGGGGTGGGTCACACTTTCAATTGACCACCTTATCCCAGTGCAGCATCCACTCTGGGAAACTTCTCTGCCCAGGGACTGGTCATGCTTTTGTGCCTTTGCCAGTGGTGACAACCCGATAAACCAGTTTTTTTTTGTCCTGTGCCACAGTATGCTATGCGGTCATCCATTTTGAATTTTGTCACATCAATTAGAATTTTCATCCTCATCCATATCCCATGTCAATGTGTTGCTCTTTTCAGGGACCTCCTGCATTGTTTCCCGCTTCTTTAGAAGCGAAGGTTCATCCTGCCAACTACGTCAGATGATGGTGGCCCGGGTGTAAAAGTTCAGGGCTTGGTCCTGAGGTGGTGGTCTATGCCTCAGTCACCTCCACAGAGCAAGATTGAAGGGTTTGTTCACAGTGACCCTGGCTGGTTGTGTGGTCTTGGGGTGTGTAAGCCATATCTGTAGTTAGGTCCTCATGCAGGCTAGGTATCTCCTGCTGTATATTGACACACAGGGATGCATATTTCTTTTTACACAGTCTTTTTCTTAACACTTGGCTCCATACCGCGAATACATTGATAGAGTGCACACTTAAACAAGTTCATTAAAGCATTCTTAACTTTAAGGCACATTGTTTCTTTGCACTGCTCCATCATTCCTGGTGCTTTAGCTGTTACACGTTTGTCCTTCTCCATACTACTTGGCACCACAGTCCTGCACAAAAAAAGTGAATAAGTCCTCCCTGTCTAGGGTCTCACTGATCCCACCCACAGGGACCTGTTCTCAGTAACGGTGAGAACTGTCATCAAACTAGCCTCGTATTGCGTCCCTTTCTGTTCTTACCTGTTTGCTCAGGTATAATCCTAGTCTCCATTTAAGACTTGTAACGCTGTAGCCAGTCCTTCCCAGGTGCTCTGCTCCCACTGTCCACCGATGGTATTTTTTTGGCTTGCACAATTCTCCTACTTGCTATACTACCCACTAGTATAGCTTTTATTTACTAAACAACTATACCTATGTCCTTTCTTACACAAAGTGCTATATCACATCCCATACTATACATTATCACATAATATTGTCTTATACTCTATACATGAACACAAACATTACATCACAATATACACAATAACATAAGACACAAATCACACAGTGCGATTGGTGTCTTCAGGGCAGCAGCATCCGGGACCGACCACCCGCTTACACTTGGATATGGTATAAAAGATATGAGATGTGAATGGTATTAGGCTCATAATCATTTAAAGAAGTGGGTCTGAGCAGCAATGGCAGTAGCTATGGACACGAGTGGCCCAATTTTTGGAAAATGAGTAGATCCTTTTTTGTATTTGAAGCGCCCCTGCGGACCGGTCGCCACTAGATGGTAAGTCGGTCTCCCCACATACACCCAACACACTCCTGATCTGAAGTCTAGGTACTCTATGTCCTGCAACGGGATAGTGGAAGGAGCCAGGTGGTGGGTGGAAAGTTAGAGGAGAACCCGGTTAGGGGAGGTTATAAAAGGAAGGACACAACACCAAGTCCAGAGAGGGAGTTGGGGAGCAGAAAGAGAAGTAGGAGTAGTAGACCAACCCAGACAAAGCCAGACCAGTCAGAAGGAGAGGCGTGACCATCAGACAGGACTGAGAGAACCCGGACTCGGCGGCCTGTGCCACTATGGGGCTTGCCCGTGTCCAAGGCTGCAGACCGTGGTGAAAGACAGAAGGAGTCTAGGTGTGCCCGGATTAGTGGGGACACTGTGGGACTAGGTCAGGACCAGAGTGTCGGCTCTGCTGAAGTGGCCAGGAAGCTTTATGTCCCAACCACAAATCCCGGCGGGGTGCGGGGTCTTTATGTCCTGAGACCCAACCTCCGGTGCAATAAAGAGAAACCCATCGTATTAGGGCTAGGGGACCTGGAAAGTCACCCACTAAAAGCCTGTGACCGCTGGATCGTAGCTAGCCTGCTGACCAGACCAAAAAAGCCAGAAAGAGACACGAAATGGGGTGACGCAGATAAACCATCCCAGCTGCTTGAACCACACCAGTGACGCTGCTGAACTGTTGTAAGCTGTACCATCTGTTGAGTAAAGAGAGTAAACCCGGTTAAAGTTCCACACTGTCTGAGACTGAAATTCTTGTGCCTGAGGGGAGATTTACTGATGCTGTGACCCGGCAGCAGGAGGCTGCCTATAACTGTGAACGCTGCACCCCGCCAAAACCACAGACTTCTCAGTTGCCCTGGGGACCAGCCCTACCCATGGAGGGCTCAACATCCTAGCTGCTGCTCCCATCATCTCTAGAGGTCCCGACTGCAGCGGCGGCTACCCATAGCCGCACACCATGGATGGCGTCACAACATTTTCCAAATTTATTTTTATTTTCCCCCAACATGCTTTTTATTGACCGCCCAGGGCCACGGAGCTGGGTCACGACCCCCATGACTCCCCACAACAGAACTGCAGCCCGGTTCCGAGTACCCCACGGCCCTGGTGGGCGAGTCATATTCCTGAACAATCCTTTAAACCAGTGTGTCTCAACTCCAGTCCTCAAGACCCACCAACAGGTCATGTTTTCAGGATTTATGTACAATTGCATAGGTGATAATTCCATCACCTGTGCAATGAGAGTGGAAATCCTGAAAACATGACCTATTGGTGGGTCTTGAGGACTGGAGTTGAGTGTGATGGTGGGTTTACACGTCGCGATATCGTTCCGATATCGTATCCAACGGCACGGGAGCGCGCATTTTGTGCCCGGTTTTCAAAGAATCGCATCGGAGGTTTACACAGCGCGATATCGTGATACAACGTCCCTACGATGTCTACGCCCCCCGACCCAGGAACGACCATTTAACATGTGAGTCAATGGAGGACGTTGTACTGCACATCGGAGTTGGGCTGTCACACGGGACGATCCGGCTCCAACCGGCATCCGATATCGGGCGGTTGAATAGCACGCTCATTCGACTCCCGATATCGGTTTGCCATCGTTCCTGCATCGTATTGGACGTTCACACCGTACAAAGCACGAACGATATCGGGTCCAACGCACGAACCACGTGACTTTTGGTCTGAGTTGGACGCCGATATCGCAACGTGTAAACCCACCATAAGGGATTGCCCTAAAAATAAAATAGGTCTATAAGTGCTATATTTACAGTAAATACAATGATTCTTGCTATAGACATAAATGTAGACTTAATAAAGCAGATGAATATAAAGCAAGTAAAGTGGTATTTAGATTAGGGTCCCTTGTACAGTATTTATTTATATTATATCCTCTAGACATAACAGAGGAAATTAGAGGAACTTTCCTAAAATAAAAAAATAGAAGGTAAATGTTTAAATGAAATGATGTCTTCTGTTATGGTATTTAAAATTCTATTTAGACATTTCCAGACTATATCTGTTTTCCATTGTCCTATAATACTGCATTACTAGGTAGGTTTTCAATTTCAATTAAGGGGTTTTGTCCCAGGTACAGGAAGATACAGACAGAAAAAGACCCTTGTGCAAGAACTTTATATGGGCCCTTTGCAGCTCAAGTGCTCATCCTAATGCACAATTCCTCCTGCTTTGGAGATAGAACTGGTCCCCCTGACCTCTTGGGCCCCTGTGCGGCTGCGCAGCTTGCACCAATAATATGTCCACCCCGAGTAAAAGACCACAACACCTTCCCATATGATCTAATAGGGCATATGAACGTCTGCTTGGTTCATCCCTCCATGAGCCACAATGGATAACAATCAGCAAGGGCAGCTCCAGCTCTAGGGAATCCGAAGTGTTCCAAGTATTACATAAAGCATACGTATACTGTATATGCCTAGAAAAGCCTCCACCAGGTCTGATCACTGGGAGTGAGGGAAATCAGACCTGATGATTCCTGTCTTGTCTTTATGTGGAAATCTTATATATAATTGCCTTGTGGCAACTTCCGTCCGGTTGTAATGATATGTCACATTCGGCGGAAGCCACAAGGCAATTATACACCCAAGTAGGGTGCAACAATATGGCATCCGCTGGCGGCAGTGCTGCCACACACTACAGTCAGCGGAACCCCCACCACCACCACCACCCACCGCTTAGTTCTCGCCGTTCTCATCCCTGCCTGGCAAGTCTGGCTATACTGATGTCGGCTGAAGACTCCAGGAATAGACTCTGCCTGGAGCGGGTCATGTGACAGCCTGTGTGACCTCACAACAGCCCATCCTCTCACATGACCCGCTACAGGCAGAGTCTATTCCTGGAGTCTTCAGCCGGCATCAGTATAACCAGGCGGGGGTGAGAACTGAGGAGGCCGAGTGGGGAGGACGGAGCGCGGGAGGGAGAGGCAGAGACACAGGGACTCAGAAGCACAGGGGACACAGGCACAGGGGACACAGAGGCACAGGGGACACAGAGGCACAGGGGACACAGGCACAGGGGGACACAGAGGCACAGGGGGACACAGGCACAAGGGACACACAGACAGGGGAAACAGGCACAGGGAACACAGAGACATGGGGACATAGGCACAGGGAACACAGAGGCACAGGAGACACGGGGGCACAGAGGCACAGGGGACACAGAGACACGGGACACGGGGACACAGAGGCACAGGGGAAACAGGCACAGGAGATATAGGCACAGAGGGACACAGGCAAAGGGGACACAGGCACAGGGGACACAGAGACATGGGGACACAGGCACAGGGGGATGCAGGCAGAGGGGATAGGCAGAGGCACAGAGGGACACAAACACAGGGACACAGAGACACGGGAACACAGGCACAGGAGGACACACGCACAGGGTGACACAGGCACAGGGGACAGGAAAAGGCACAGGGGGACATACAGTAGGAACAGGGGGACACAGGCACAGGGGGACACAAACCCAAGGGGACACAGGCACAGGGGAACAGGCAGAGGCATAGGGGGACACAAAAACAGGGGGACACAGGCACAGGGGCCACAAACACAGGGGACACAAGCACAGGGGGACAGGCAGAGACACAAGGAGAAAGACAGAGGCACAGGGGGACAGGTGGAGACACACGGGGGACACTGGCACAGGGGCAGGGGACAGGCAAAGACAAAGGGTGACACAGACACAGGGGGACACCAGCACAGGGGGACAGGCACAGGAGGACACAGAGACAGGGGGAGAGGAGAGGCACAGGGGGACACAAACATGTCGTGTTCAGGGTGTGGACGAGAATGCATGATTTGTACGCAAGCATCCGCATGCGTACAAATCACACATTGAAGTCTATCAGTGTGCTTGCCCATCCGCAACCAAGCGCATCACTGTGTGTCCCCATGATAAACATAGTGATGGGCGGTGCTTGCGCTCAGCTTGTGTTCGCCGTCCGCAAGACACCGCGGAGGCGAACACAAGTCTGAAGCCACCCTTACTTTGGAGACTAGTGACTGGTTTGGGACTTCTGTCTCATTCCTTTATTGAGATTTCATTTTAAACTTGTTTCTTTCCTTTGCAGGTCAGTAGTTAATGTCAGTTATGCTGCTATCAGACTCCAAGTTTCCTTACCAGGTGTGGCTGCTCTGTAATCACTCCCATCTCTTTTATATGATCACATAGTTCCAGCTTCCTTTGCTGGTGATTGAATCCATTCGTGGCCAAGCTTCCTGAGCAGAAGCAAGTTCTCTGGAGAGCTGACTACTGCTAAGCTGTCTGCTGTCAAGGTAAGTGTGAATTTGCCTTGTTGTTTCCTGTCTGTCTCCCCTTCCCTTTTGTCTTGTTTAGTGCAGTGGTTGGGATTAATGCTCCCACCAGCCATTTCCCTATCAGGGCTAACATCAGGGCCAGTGAGGGACTAGGCATCCTGCTCAGCAATGGGTTGAAAGAACCTGTATAGGGACGGTAGAGAGATCAGAACAGTGAGTGAGTGCAGGAGGTCACCTCTTCCCTGTTCCCGCCCTATGAGCGGGGCCCTCCACTGTATATCCCCTCCCCAGTGTTTCTCCATCTGTAGTTTTGTGTAGTGCACCGGACATTGTTGATCCGTGTGTCCACTGTCACGCACGGTAGCCGGACACCACTTAGTCGAGTGTGACAGCCTCCTGACCTGAGGGAACCTGCAGGTGAACGCAGGGAGCTGGCAGCCCACCTGTGCCCACGCTCTGCATTGGTTGCAGGGCTGATTTTCCCTGCATTTACCTGCTGGAGATCGCTTCTGACTGGCAACCCACATTGCAGCCAAAAACACGCTGCGGTGGGGAGAAGCCTAGTGACCATGGGATGTCTTTCTATGCTGGAATTCCTACTTGTGTGCACACACCCTTACTAAACTTTCCTTAGTTCTAAAAGGCACAACTGTGCAAGCAAGATAACGAGCACATATCTTACGCACATTTTCCGTTTCACAGCATAACATCAGATACAGTTCAAACTCTGCCCTCTCCTGGATCGCCTCATACCTCTCCGACCGCACATTTAGCGTTTCTCACTCCCACACTTCCTCCTCATCACGCCCTCTCTCTGTTGGAGTCCCTCAAGGCCCTGTCCTGGGGCCCCTACTTTTATCCATCTATACCCTTGGCCTAGGACAACTCATAAAGTCCAGTACCACCTGTATGCTGATGACAGTCAGATCTACCTCTCTGGCTCAGATGCCACCTCTCTGCTGTCCAGAATTTCAGAGTGTCAGTCAGCCATATCCTCCTTCTTCTCTCATTTCCTAAAACTCAATGTAGACAAAACCAAACTCATCATCTTTCCTCCATCTCATGTATCTTCCCTTCCTGAACTATCTATTATGGTACATGGCATAACTCTCTCTCCCGCACCTGAAATCCATTGCCTCGGAGTAACTCTCGACTCTGCCTTGTCCTTCAAACTGCACATCCAAAGTCTCACCACCTTCTGTCGCCTCCAGTTCAAAAATACTTCCAGAATCCGTCTTTTACTCAGCCATCAATATATTAAAACACTTGTAGTTGCCCTCATCTACTCCCGCCTTGACTACTGCAACATCCTCCTCTGCAGCCTCCCTGCTAATACTCTTGCACCTCCCAAGTCTGTCCTCAACTCTGCTGCCCGACTAAGCCACCTCTCTCCTCATTACTCCCCTGTTTCACCCCTCTGCAAATTGCTTCAGTGGCTCCCAATTCCCCAACGAATCCATTTCAAACTCCTAACACTGACCTACAAAACTGTCCATAACCTGTCCCCTCCCTATACCTCTGATCTAATCTCCCAATATCTTCCCTCACATAATCTTCAGTCCTCCCAAGACTTCCTCCTCTCTTCTACACTTATTTGTTTCTCACCCAATCACCTCCTCTGGAATTTCGCGCCTCAACCTGTCCAATTATCCATCACCCTAGGATCCTTCAGAAGGAACCTGGAAACCCATCTCTTCAAAAAAGCTTACAATGACCATGCTGCCGCCTCACCATCACCGGAACTCCCACCTCACCATCACCAAGAGCTGCTGCCCCACCACCACCGGAGCTGCTGCACCCCTGACCTACTGTCTCCTCCCAATTATCCTGTAGAATGTAAGCCCGCAAGGGCAGGGTCCTCTCCCCTCTGTACCAGTTTGTCATTGTTTATTTGTTTACTGTAAACTATAACTATAATTTTGTATGTAACCCTTTTTCATGTACAGTACCATAGAATTAATGGTGCTATATAAATAAATAATAATAATCAGTTGTTTCTGTTAGTTCTGTACTTGAGCTCACCAGCACAACCCAGCCCAACAACACAACAATATAGTCTCTGATGGTCACCTTCCCTCTTGTGGGTCCCAATCTCTTTCCCTCACAAGGCTGGGTATCCAGGGGGTCAGAGCTTTTTTAGCAGGAATGGAGCAGAAGACTCCCAGACACTTCCAGGTGGAGGTCTCTTCTGTCCATACAAGGAGGGTGGTGAATTCTCCATAATGCCAGCAAAGAGCCTTGTGATGCACCCCCAGGCTATGGGGTACACGGGACCCGGGTCGGTGATGGCCTCACGGGGATCATGGTAGTCGTGACCCGGTCCTGTGGCCTGGGAGCAGTCCAAAAGGGGGGTATTTACAGGGGATTTGTCGTGACACCACCCAGGGTATGTGGTTAGTAGAACCACCGCTGCTGTATTCCTGCTGGGGACGGTGACTTGGGCAACGTGAATGGTAAGCCCTCCTCGGGTAGGGCTGGAGGATCCCCAGGGTTGGTTGGATGGGGCTTTGTGAAGGATGATGATTCACACAGTCACTTACTTTGCTGCAGCTTCTCCAGTTAGTGTGTAGGGCTGACAGGCTGTGGCTCCTCAGGTGGGACTTTTCTGTGACGCTGCAAGTATAGAGCTCCGTTACAGGGCACAGGACAATAGACATAATCAACACACACAGACTCCAGATAGCCATTTCTCAGTCTCTATACTGGAGTTTAAGTAGATGTTACAAGCTGTTCCTGGAGTCTGTAGAGCAGTTCAGGGTATTTCTCACCCGGCCAGGTCATATTGGCTTCCTCACTATGTTTGCGTAGTGGGCCTGCAGTTGCTTCAGCTAGGCTGCTGGCCCTGTCTCTGTCTGTGTCTACCAGTAGGACAGGCAACTCGAGTCCTTCACTTTTCCACCTCACCCGGGAAGTCAGTGTTTTTGGATTCTATATGTTGCTGTTTCTATGGCACTGGGTAGCTGGAGAATCTGGAGTCCCCCACTTTCCGGTGTTGACTGCCGGTGTGTCTGAACCTGCACAGTCTCGGACTCCGGTGTCTGTTCTGTGGAGGGGAGGCACGAGTGATACAGCCCCTCCCAGTAGGTTTCTGTCTCTCGCCTCCTTCCTAAAACCCTAGCCTTAGGCCTGGTGTCCAGCAGTGGACATTGGGATGATCTTGGCACAGCTTGTTTACACCCAGGTCTGGTTCTCAGTTTGCACAGAACCTGTCCTCTTCACAGCCCTCCCAGGAGCTGAACTGAATTGTGCTCTTTGCAGTCCTCCTAGGAACTGCACTGCTCTTGCTGCTCCTCAGACCAGAATATATAGGGGAGCTCACCATGAAGCCGGGCTTGGTCTCCCCCTTCTGGTCTGGAGGTTTTGGTGTTGTTTGTGTGTTGCCTGAGTGGAATACCCCTTACTGCTCTCTGGTGACACCTAGCAATGGTGACACTGTGGCACTGTGACTTTGGGGTGCCACACTTGGGCTTGCAGTTGCCATAAAGGGTCCCATCCGGGAGAGCTCAGCACTGTCACCTGCCAGTGGTGTATTACAATAGAGTTGATATCTTCAGAATAGGACACGACTTGTAGTCCACCCCCTTACATGATCAGACCATGTCCCTGTACGGTCAGACACAGTACATACCAGGAACACATATACAGTATAAGATTATCTCAGCACACAAACATTTTTTGAAACACATCCAATGGTCAATATTACTATTATTCCAAGATCTATTGATTAAAATTAACTTTAAATTGAACTTTGTTAATGGGAAAACCAGTTTAACTAGCGACACCGAGCCCAGTACACTTGCTAGCGTTTACTTTTCCCACTTTTACAGCTGTGTTCACATCCTGACAGTTCTAAGCCATTGGCTGGTTCCACATTAACATGGTCCTTGGTCAATGGTTCATGGTCCCAGTGTAAAGGAATTTTACTTGATAAGATTATAACTCGAGAAATACGCCCTTTCTGTGCAGTAACATTACATATTGCATTTTTAATGTTTAGTGAAATAGCTGAATGCAGAATGTGTGCATAGCATAGAAGCACCTGCAGGGAAGATTTCATACAGCCGCTCTGCGCAGGAAATGGATGTTTTTATAGCTTGTCGATTTCAGATATTCTTACAATGGCAAAGTCTTATAAGGCAAACCACACACTGAGCAATGTGCTGCTATTAAGGTGTGGCTGAAAGACCCCCCTTGAATCTATTAGTCTGGGAATGAGAGCAGAGGAAATATATTTCTATACTTGGTATTCCTGACTTACCACAATATTATTCCTGGGTAACCTTGGAGCCTTTATTTTTTTCGGAATAAAAGGCCTGGCCACTCAGTCTGAAGTTGAGCATGTAATAATTGAAATGAATAATAAATGGAGCCCAAATCCTAAATGAAAAAGACTAAGGTGTAACCATGACCCTTTAGGTGTATACTCTGGCTGCAATATTCAACGTGCTAAAGTACCATAACTAGAACATGTGAATGTATTAGACTATCAGCAACTCATTTTAAATGCTCCTAAAATTATGAGCAAAAGTATTAGGGTAGTGGGGAGATGTGGCTGCAGTTGCTCTCCCTTAGTGTGTGTGGGACTTATGCTGTAAGATGGGAGAAGATACAACAGTGGGAAGATGTGAGGGTACTCAGACAGGGGCTGGCGACTCTAAATCTGGGTGGTGCTGTCAGAGTCTTCCAGGGGGGGCTGTCAGAGCCACTCACTGTGCTCCGGTATCACAGTGCCGGCCGCAAGGCGCCGCATCTGCCGCCGGCCCATTTCTGTGTGGGGGCGGCCCTAGATGAGGGCTATACCACCAGCCCAGGGGGCACTTGCCCCCCTGCCACCTGGGCCAGTCCGCCCCTGTACTCAGAGTACTTGGTACATATCCTACATTATTGAGTCTGCAAAATCATCATGTGTGGAGAGAGAAAAGAAAACCAAGATGGTGAAGCAACAGGGATTTGAAGCTCCTGCATGAACTATCTATGAACAGATGCCAAGCCTTGGGGTTACATGTAACATACATAGTAACATAGTTTTTAAGGTTGAAGGAAGACTTTAAGTCCATCTAGTTCAACCCATAGCCTAACATGTTGATCCAGAGGAAGGCAAAAAAAAACCATGTGGCAACACTAAGCTCCACATTGGGGGAAAAAATTCCTTCCTGACTCCAGATACGGCAATCAGACTAGTTCCCTGGATCAACGCCCTATCAAAGGATCTAGTATATATAACTGATAATATTATAGTTTTCAAGAAAGGCATCCAGGCCCTTCTTAAATGTTAGTAGTGACTCACTCATTACATCATGTGGCAGAGAGTTCCATAGTCTCACTGCTCTTACAGTAAAGAATCCGCGTCTGTGATTATGATTAAACCTTCTTTCCTCCAGACGTAGAGGATACCCCCTTGTCCCAGTCTCAGGCCTAAGAGTAAAAAGATCACCAGAAAGGTCTCTGTACTGTCCCCTCATATATTTATACATTATTATAAGATCACCCCTAAGCCTTCGTTTTTCCAAGCTAAATAACCCCAAGTTTAATAACCTGTCTTGGTATTGCAGACCCCTTAGTCCTCTAATGACTTTTGTCGCTCTTCTCTGGACCCGCTCTAGTTCAGCTATGTCTTTCTTATACACCAGAGACCAGAATTGTACACAGTATTCTAAGTGTGGTCGCACTAGTGACTTGTATAGAGGTAAAATTATGTTCTCCTCATGAGCATCTATGCCTCTTTTAATGCATCCCATTATTTTATTTGCCTTTGCAGCAGCTGCCTGACACTGGCCACTAAATGTGAGTTTGTCATCTACCCATACACCCAGGTCTTTTTCAGTGACAGTTTTGCCCAGTGTTTTACAATTCAGCACATAATTATACCTTTTGTTTCCTCTGCCCAAGTGCATGACTTTACATTTATCCCCATTAAAGTGCATTTGCCATTTAGCAGCCCAAGCTTCTAGTTTACATAGATCCTCCTGTAATATAAAATTGTCCTCCTCTGTATTGATTACCCTGCAGAGTTTAGGGTCATCTGCAAATATTGAGATTCTACTCTGTATGCCCCCTACAAGGTCATTAATAAATATATTAAATAGAAGCGGGCCCAACACTGACCCCTGTGGTACCCTACTGTTAACTGTGACCCATTCTGAGTGTGTTCCATTAATAACCACCCTTTGTTTCCTATCACTAAGCCAGTTCTTAACCCACTTACACATATTTTCCCCTATCCCCATTGCCCTCATTTTATGTATCAACCTTTTGTGTGGCACCGTATCAAAAGCTTTTGAAAAGTCCATATACACCACATCCACTGCATTTCCTTGGTCCAGTCCAGAACTTACTTCTTCATAGAAGCTTATCAGATTAGTTTGACAGGAACGGTCCCTCGTAAAACCATGTTGATAATGGGTCATGAGGTTATTTTTCTTCAGATACTCCAGTATAGCATCTCTTAGAAAACCCTCAAGGATTTTACCCACAGTAGAGGTTAAGCTTACTGGCCTATAATTTCCAAGTTCAGTTTTTGTCCCCTTTTTGAATATTGGCACCACATTTGCTATACGCCAGTCCTGTGGTACAGACCCTGTTATTATGGAATCTTTAACTATTAAAGCCTTGAATAGACCAACCAGATTGTTGCAGAAGCACAGTTCATCTTGACAACTGAAGAAACTAGAATAAGCTTAGTGACGATTCTGATCTGTGACTTGGACGCCTTCATCTAACAAGTTCTATTGTTTCAGCGTTGATGTCAGAAGCTCAGTGTTGGACTTGGTGAGACCACGTTGAGGTCTTTTTGGTTAGGGTAGTATGGCTTCCATTCCTCAGCTGCATCTAAAAAATTGGAATCGGGATCTTCAATGTCTTCCTCATTATCTGACTTCCTGCTTTCTACTGAAGGTGGTTCATCTCTTTCTGGAGGAGTTGGTGCAGAGAGCTCAGGGCAGTGTGATACTGGGGCAATGGATGAAGGAATGTCAGGACACGTGACAGCAGATGTGTTTTGGCAGCTCGATATTTGGAAGGGTCCATCAATTGGTTGAGTGGTCAGTTGGTTCACACCAAATTCTGGGGTTAGCAAAATACATGGTTCTTTTCTCCCTTGTTCCAACCTGTAAGCAAATAAAGTAAAATTTGGATAGAGAGTTTGATTTAGTTCATGCATCACTAGGACTAGTGATATGTAAGATATTAACACATTATTTCTATTGTATTGCACATTTTGGTAGAACACAGAAATTTGTGAAAAATGTCTTAATTACAGCTCTTTTAAAGTTTAACAGATCTCAACATTTTGCAAATAAAATCTGTCATCTAAGAGGCCAGCAGTCGTCTACGTATCTTCAAGAGTTGGAATTAAGTGGCCAAGATTTGTCTTAATGCCCAACAAGCAAGCCAAAAATATGCTTTGTTGCTTTGTAGGCTTAAAACATCTTAGCAGATGCTTTCACAAAGTACTCTTTAGCTTTTGTTTTTATTAATTATCCACAGACGTAGCAAAATGTGTCTGCGAAATGTATGCAACCTCTTGATGTCATCTAAATTAACTGTAGCTGTCTACACAAGTTCACTTGCTCATCAGAGCAGCAAATGAAATGGATAGTTTAAGGCTGGCTTCACACCACGGTGTGATCCGGTCCGGGGCTGTCCGGTGTAAACCAGACAGCCCTGGACTGGTTTTTGGTCCCATAGTAGCCTATGGGGCCAGATGGAGCCAGATGGCAGCTCTCTGCCATCTGGTTTCATCTCTCCGGATGAATCCGGGAGAATTCGGATTATTCTCCCCGGACACAAAAATGTTGCTTGCAACGTTTTTGTGTCCGGGGAGAAAAATCTCCCCAAATAGCCGGATCCCGGATCTGCCCGGATTGTCCCGGATCCGGGGTAATCCGGTTCTCCCTAACATGGGAGCCTATGGGGCCGGATTGCCCCGGTCCGGGCGAATCTGGGAACCGGATACCGGCGGCTGCACGCCGCCGTTATTTCAGGACCGTGGCTGCAATTACAGCCATCCGGCTGCACACAAGACCGGAGGGCACATTTGGCCCTCCGATTCTGTGTGTTGATCCGGTCCAGGGCAGTCAGGTTCATGCCTGACAGCCCCGGACCGGACCTTGCCGTGGTGTGAAGCCAGTCTAAGATAACTGTACATATACTGCTATGTACATTTCTAGACAGTTCAGAAAAGTTATAGAAAGTTCTAGACAATTCTGGAAACTTCTAGAAACTTCTTGACAGTTCTCACAGTCCCAGAATCTTCTGAAAGTCTATACTGAGCTCTGAATATTTTGAAAATATTCTTAAAAGTGGATAAAAAAGCAAATTGTATGGGGAATAATAACCCTTTTCTATTCATTTTAGGCACAAAGAATTAGGAAAACACATTTAGCAATTGGGAACAAAAAAATATGTAAAATTGTTATGTATCGATATATTTTTTGTAAAAAAAAAGCAAAGAAAAGAAAATTACTTTGAATACCTTTCTTGTTATTACGAACTGTGAAAAGCTGTGAAAAGATACATTCTCCGATCAGTGGTTTTAACAGGAAATTTATGTATAGACCTAATGTGTGGCTTTTGCACCCTTACCTTGAATATGTTAGCATTCTATGGGTTCAGGTCAAAACCACCAAACATGCTAAACCATCCTTCAGCCCAACATCTACTCTTTCTCTGTTACATAATAAGACCTAAGTGCACAGAGCAAAACATACAAAAACCATAGGTTCCATACGTAAATCATACGCTGAGGTTAAAGCCAACGCAAAGCGACAATCATCCCAAGTATTCAGTCCATGTAAAATAAGCAAACTTGAAAGACAAGGAGGTCACGGAAAACAAGGCTGTTCTAGTTATCCAAACCTGGGTTTGTTTGAGAATCCAGAATCAACAATATGAAAACTCCACATGACTCTCCATATAATAAACAGAGAATGCTTACAAAACTGTGGACAGAGGTGCGTGCCAAAATTATCATTATTTTTTTTCGTTTTTTACTTTCGTATAACATTTACATGGAAATTTACAGTCTTGTTCTGTAATAAGCAATGCTTAATTTGAAGAGGGAGTATTATGTCAGGTACTTGGGACACATTTATCGGGAATTATTCTTATGGACAACTGGAATGTGTGCCACCTGGAGCAATGACAACTAAGACCTGGTGTTGCTTACCACAATCTATGACAAGGGAACCCATGAAAGAATCCTCAAAAATCATTATTTGCTCAAATTTATCAAATGAAAATTGTATAGAAGTGAATCATTTTAAAGGTAACCTGACAGCCGGACATCCTACCCAGTCCTCGGCTGCATGTGTCAGATGTGGGCTATCTGATTTCAGTCAGGTATGTTTGACTCTGAAATGCTGCATGGTTTCAGAGAAAAGCATACTTTAAGGTCCCAAGCACAAGTTAATTATTTGGTGAATTTTTTACCTCAGTATTTGTAAGACAAAACCAGGAGTGGATAATAAATATACAATGCCCACCAGGGCCGTGGGGTACTTGGGACCAGGCCAGTCAGTTCTTTGGTAGATCACGGTAGTGGTGACCCGGCTCTGAGACCCTGGGCGTGCAGTAAAGGGGATATTTATAGGGGAATGGCCGACGCTGCAGATTGGGACCGCTGGGGAAGATGGTGATGCAGCCGGGATGGTATCACTCTCGACAGGTGGAGCAGGGCCCCAGGGATGGTGTGATTAGTCAATTGAAGGGACGGGCTCTGACGATGTAGAAGGTCTCAAGGCGCGAAAGGAGCAGACACACACAGTTCCTGAAGTTCTTTCCTTTTACTTGCTGATCGGGCAAGAATACCCAGCCGGGTGCTGTGCTCCTCTAAATGTGTGGCAAGGTTAGCTCCCAGGAGATCAGGATTGCTCTGCTGAGACACCGTCCCAGGTTGCACTGTCCCTGGGCTGGATAAATGCCTCGCCTGCCCTGCGACTTCGTGAACAGGGTCCCCGGCTGATGGATGCAGGCCTTGTCGGGTGACGGAAGCACATCCCCTGACCCTAGTTCTAGCCACCATCCTGCGGATTATGCACGGTGTTTAGAATGAATGTCCCGATCATGTCACTGTCCATAATTAAATTGTCCTTTGTTGTCATATCTAACACCTATATACACACTGGGCCTGGCCAGATAACTAAAATACTATCTACATTTTACTATATACAGTTCTAGTACCTAGCCAGGTAACTTACTAGTTACAGCATGATAACTAGGCTAAACGACATACCAATTAACTATATACATTTATGGAAGGTAAACAAACTGTAAGCGGTCTAATTGGAGGCGCTCAGGCACAAAGGCAGCAGGCACTGGGATGGTTTTTCAACAGACCTTTATTCAGGCTCCCCTCCTAAGGCTCCCCTCAGAGCCCCCGGAGCACGCGGTGTGCGGATGAGCTAGATCCTATGAAGGGCGCCTTATTAAGTGTATTACCGGGTTGTGGGGGACAGCACAACCCGATAAGGTGAGTGGCCACCTATTAGTACGCCACGCTAAATAAAGCCCCCCTGGTAACCGCACTATTGCGCCCCTTTCTCTCTCTTTTCTCTTGTATATACATTTATGAACCTATCCAGGTAATCCTATTTACACATGTGCAGTATCTGCTCCTATTTTTTCTTTCAGGGCAGTACGTTTGCCAACTGGCAACCTCCTCTAATGGGAATACTTGCTACCCTCCTCCATAGCCACTGGACCAAAGGATGCCTTGTCCGCAGCTTTTCTGACGAGGAGGAGATCTGTCCTATGCAAATGTAGGTGGTCGGTTGGAGCTGGCAGCAGGTGTTGATGAAACTGGCGCAGATGCTGCAGCCGGAGCTAAAGCTGCAGGGGGTGCAGTGGGTTCAAGGACTGCAGGGTTTGGAGACAGCACCTCTGCCAACACCGTCACCACATTCAAGGCATACCACTCACAGTGGCCTATGTGCCGAGTGTATTCCACCTATTCTCCCGGGTACAGGTCTCGGCTGGGGGACACCTTGGGCAAATGGGACTCAACATCCCTCCAGTTTACAAATGTTTCGTTGATCATGTGGGGCTCCAGGATAAAGCCCCACCCCTTGTGAAGATGGAAGTTTACCACTGAGCCTGTCTCCGTTCCTGCTGGTCAGTGGCTCGAGCCTTACGGGCCTAGCTCTTGGCTTTAAGATTTCTGTACTCGTGGGCTTGCCGCCCAGCCGGGTATCTCTGCTCCTCAGCCTCCTCCACAGCCCTTCGCTGCTGGCAATATTTCCTCCTCCTCCTCCTCCTCTCTAACCAACTGCTAACCCCTCCTCCTGGCTAGAAGATGGGCCCCTCCCTAATAAGGGTCCGCCCGAATCCCCTAGCCCGGAATTGGGATGGTGTTGGAAGAAAACTATGTGTCTCGGGTTTGCGACCCCTCTTACCTGGGAACGGTGACACCACACTTGTGGAATAGGTGCAGCATCACTGTGGCGACCAGTCCGCAGGGGAGCCACGAATACATAAGTGGTGGCGTGCTTCTTTATACTTTTCTTCTGATTGTTTCATTCCTTGTTTTGGCTACAAATCCTGAGGTAATAAACTCACCAAATTCTCAATGTATGCACATGGCCCAATACAATACCTTGCATGTTGAAAGAACTAAAAAGCAACGTTCACACGTTGAGTATTTGGTGAGTTTTTTACCTCAGTATTTGCAGCCAAAACCAGGAGTGGAACAATCAGAGAAAAAATATAATAGAAACATGTCACCACTCATGTGTTTATCACCCACTCCTGGTTTTGTCTTTCAAATCTTGAGGTAAAAATCGCACCAAATACTCAATGTGTGCAGGAGGCCTAACAGTCTGAAGTCTTGAGTCTTCGACAATGTGCATGTGTTGGCATATGTTGACTTTTTTTTGTGATGAATATTATACAAAAGACGCAACATTTTACTCTTTCTTTTCTGGTTGGCATTTCTTTGTATACCAAATTTGGTGATCTTTTTACTTCAGTATTTGTAAGATAAAACCGGGAGTGGGTGATAAATACAGAAGTGGTGATGTGTTTCTATTATACTTTTCCTCTGATTGATCTACTCTTGGTTTTGGCTACAAATCATGAGGTAAATAATTCCCCAAATACTCAACATGTGCACATGGTCTGAACAGGCATGGTTTTATTAGGCCTCGTGCACACATTGAGTATTTGGTGAGTTTTTTACCTCAGTATTTCTAGCCAAAACCAAGAGTGGAACAATCAGAGGGAAAGTATAACAGAAACACGTCACCACTTCTGTATTTATCACCCACTCCTGGTTTTGTCTACAAATGCTGAGGTAAAAAACTCACCAAATACTCAATGTGTGTACGTGGCCTAAAAGCCACCGGGAACCAGGCAGTGTGGGAGACTAGTCAAAAAGGCGGGTCCCTTCTCCTCGCCCAATGCAAGTAACTAACAGGTATCTCCCTGTACACTCACTCAGGGTACCTTTACACGCCGCGACGGCAGGCTGGATACATCCCGCTACTTCACGTGCACGAGCACGCTCAAACGGCTACAAACGGTCAACGCACCCTCTTTACACGCCGCCATAAGGTGCGCTACGCCACGCTACATCTATAGCTAGCTACATCGCCGGGTGTCTCATGTAGCCAGCTGTAGCTCATTTACACACCGCTATAACCAGCTACTATGGGCGTACCTGGTGCAGCAGGGACAGCACATAGGCGTGCTACAATTGTGGATTACGAGCCGTCCGTACGCTGATAGGACGAAGCAATAACATCCTGATTGGGCAGGCAACGCAGGAGGCTGAGTAATACAGCACGCTCGAGCAATTGTGTAGTGTGACTCGTCAGCTCCTTTAAATATGCCTCCCTATGCAGCGACTACCAATCGTCATGCAGCAGCTTCCACCAATGATCGCACATGGGGCGCGGTATCCCGGAGCCTGGGTCACGCCTTAGCTACATTGCAGCTACAGCCCCGGGTGTCCACAGTTCCCTTCCGTTGCCTCTTTACACGCCGATACAGCTCGCTACCATCGGCGTTGTAGCCATCAGTTTTCGAGCAGACCTAGGAGACAGATGTATCTGTTGCCGGCTGTAGCGTCGCGTCTTCAGACGCCGCTACGACGGGCTACATTGACGCTACAAGCTACATTTGTAGCCTGTAGCGGGATGTATCCAGCCTGCCGTCGCGGCGTGTAAAGGTACCTTCAGGGAGAGATTTATCACTTAAGCCCGGTGAGTTTTAACGTATATTTTATTTTGAAATGTCATGGTGTTTCAGAGTCAAACATACCTAGCTGAAGTAATACAGATGGTGCCTGGTATATCCATTTATCATGCAGTTTGTATCAATTGTCAGGTTCCCTTTTAAATTTTACCTCCAGTTATATAAAAAGGTTATTTATTGTGGAAGAACTGATGCAAAATCCAGTTTTCTATTTCAGTTCAATTACCAAATTTGTTCTCAATAGTAGAACAGGCCATTCTTTTCTTTTTTTTCTAGTACTTGTAGATGGGTGGTCTCTAAATAACTTTGCAGTTCTTCAAACCTATCATTTGCCACATGCACATAGAAGTTATAAAACTATGTATTATTTTTTATGGAGATTGTGATAGGAAAAAAACCTGTATCCCTAAACACAGATGGGATGGGACATAAACCACAGTCTAAAATGAAATGCAGATTTTTTTTTAGTGATGAATATTATACAAAAGACGCAACGTTTTACTCTTTCTTTTCTCGTTGGCATTTCTTTGTATACCAAATTAAAAAACGCTATTTAATTTGTAGGACAAATCTATTGGATGGCCTACCATCCATTTCAGGGTACCTTTACACGCCTCAACCGCGGCGAGGAGTATTGACAGCGATATGACGCCTTGCAATAATCGCCGTCAAAATCCCTCCCAATTGCGGCGTGTAATTGGGGAATTTGGCGGCGATATGTCGCCTCGCCACGGTCGCCTGATTTCAGCAGTACTCTGAAATCAGGCGACCGTGGTGAGGCGACATGTTGCCGCGAAATTCCCCAATTACACGCCGCAATTGGGAGGGATTTTGACGGTGATTATTGCAAGGCAACATATCGCGGTCAATATTCCTCGCAGCAGTTGCGGCGTGTAAAGGTGCCCTAAGGTGATTAATTTCATTGGAATGGGCTTTTCTTTTACAAGTATTACTTTTTATTTGTATATTATTCACTTAAGCTCAGGAATTTCCAAAATGGAAAAGTAAAATGGAACTGACTATTTTCAGGTTGTGATTGTGTCAGGTGGTTATTTCGGTGCCCATATATGTGACATAGCTGTTGGCCAACAGTGATCCCTCCCACAAGAATGCTTGACGTTAACGTGACTTCTATTCTCAGTAGTTATAATTTAAATAAGGGTGCAGGCACACTGGCATCAAACTCGTGCGAGTGCAATGCGAGAAAAACTCGCACTTCACTTGTACCAATGTTAAACAATCTGTTAGTTCAGATTGATACTGTTGTCCACCGCTGAACTTGCTTAGCGAGTCAAATCGCAGCATGCTGCGATTGCGTGCGAGTTTCACATGCGAGAGGCCAATGCAAGTCTATGGGTGTGAGAAAAAAATCGCACACAGACAGCACACTGCGAGTTTGTAGCATGGGCTTTTCCATGCTGGTAAAAGAGAAGATATACAGACAGACAGACAGATAGTAGGAATGGCTAGATCAGGTTTACCAGACTCCCACTGCTACTACCTGGGCCGTCCATTCAGCTGCTTCCATATTCACTGCACTGTCAGACAAACAGACAAGCATTTTTTCTCCCGTGCTCTCTGATATAGCAGTGCTGCATCTGTTGAAGAAGAGAGAAGACAGAGATGACGACGATCCTCGATGGTATGAGGGTGGGGAGGGAGTAATAAAGATGGCATCTCTAAGTGTGTCTGTGTATTTATTTCTAATAAAAAATTTTTTCTCTGTGTGGTGTCTTTGTAAACCCTTTATTTGAGATTCTTAAAGGCCGTGTCTAACTTGGCCTGACATTAAGAATCTCAGGGCTTAATACCATCTCATAAAACAAAACTAGTATTAATCTGTTAGTACCCAGCATGACACCCACCACCAGAGCCGCTGGAAGATCCTGGTAAAGTGCCTGGAAATGGCGCTTCTTATGAACGCGCCATTTTCAGGGGCAGCTGTGGGCTACTATTCTTTAGCATGGGGTCCATAAAACAATGAGCCCCCACCCCCCTGAGAATAACAGCCCTCAGCTGCCTAGTTTTACCTTAGCTGGCAATTAAAAGTAGGGTGAAGCTCACACATTTTTTTTTGTCAACCAAGGTGAAATCAGGCAGCTGAGGGTGGCAGCTCGCAGCTGTTCGCTTTCATTGGGTTAGACTAAAAAATACTGCGAATACCCATGTTTTTTTTTTATTATTTATTTATTTAACACCCTATGACGGCGGGTTAGTTGCCATACACTAATGTGTATGGCAACCAAGCAGAATCACTGTCCAGATTGAGGAAATGCAGTTTGACTACAACAGCCAATCACAGAGGCTCTCACAGAGTGTGAGCGTCTGTGAGTGGGAATGTGAGTGTATGTTATTGGCTGTTTGTCTGACAGTGCAGTGGATATGGAAGTTTCCTAATGGGCGGGCTGGGAAGTAGCAGCGGGAGACTGGTAAGCTTGATCTAGCTATTCTAGCATAAGTCTATCTATCTATCTATCTATCTTATCTATCTATCTGTCTACTCTTTTCTCACTTTATACAGCATGAGAAAGACCATGTTAAAAACGCATTGCACTACACTCGCTCGTCCATACGGAAAGCACTTGCATGACTGTCATACATCAAAAATGCTCCGATTTACACACATGCTAATGTGCCTCCACCCAAACAGAAAAAAATGCCGGCGACAGAGAAATAGCAAAAAAATTGCAAAACTGCCAGTTTGGCCACACAGAAAAAAGACCACCATTTTTTCCTGAAGCCGCTGTACATAGGAAAACCTAGACGTGTGGGCTGAAATCTTAAAGATGCCGTATACACATACTTTAAAGTTATGTACCCATTTTTCTAACTCTTTGGAACATAAACTGAGTGAAAACTCTTCAAATGCTTCTCAAAACCTTAAAATGCCTGAAAAACTTAAATATTCCGCTCAGTTTCTGATCAGGAAACTCAGCAAAAAGACTCTAATGGCCGCTTTACACGTCCTGATATCGTTGTCCAACTCCGATAAAAAGTCACGTGGTTCATGCGTTGGCGCCGATATCGTTCGTGCGTTGTGTGGTGTGAATGTACAATTCAATGCAAGAACGATGCCAAAATGATATCGGGGAAGAATTGTGCAGGCTCTCCAACTGCCCGATATTGGATAGACGATCTGGCAGGATCGTGCTGTGTGACAGCCCAAAACGATTTGGAGAACAACTTCCCCTATTCATTCCCATGTTAAATGGTCGTTCCCTGGGTCACTCGTCCAAGGGGGCGTATACATCGCAGTTGTGTTGCCTGCCGATATCTCCCTGTGTGACAGCTCCTATGCGATCTTGGATTACTGCCAAAAATGTGTGCGCTCCCGTTCTGTTGTATCCAATATCGGGACGTGTAAAGCGGCCATAAGAAGGATTTAATTAAGTGTTATCGCAAGGAAGCCTGTTGTAAAATACAGGGTGGGCCATTTATATGGATGCACTAAAAAAAATTGGAATGGCTGGTGATATCAACTACCTGTTTGTAGCACATTAGTATATGGGAGGGGGAAACTTTTCCAGATGAGTGGTGACCGTGGCGGCCATTTTAAAGTCGGCCATTTTGGATCCAACTTTATTTTTTTCAATGGGAAGAGAGTCATGTGACTCATCAAACACACTGAGAATTTCATAAGAAAAACAATGGTGTGCTTGGTTTTAACCTAATTTTATTCTTTCATGAGTTATTTACAAGTTTATGACCACTTATAAAATGTGTTCAAAGTGATTCCCATTGTGTTGGATTGTCAATGCAACCCTCTTCTCCCACTCTTGACACACTGATAGCATTTCTTCTGCTGTGTTGCTAACACAGGTTACCGTATCCTTTGTTTCAGATGCTGCACATCTCATATCTTCATCATAGACAATTGCCTTCAGATGAGTGATGATGCAAACTTTTTGTGAATGGTGAAGTTAACAAACAAAACCAGCGCTATTGGTCTGACACTAACCCACAGTGGATAGATCCCTCCAAGACTGCGGGAACACAAACATTGATGGTTTGGTGTGGTATATGGGGTACAAAGATAGTGGGGCCATTCCTCATCAATGGAAATCTCAATGCCACTGGATATCTGAATCATGTAGCAATTTTAGATATCCAGTGGCATTGCCCTGGGACTTTACTTCCTGTGCGCGGCCGTCAGCAGCTCTGCATGGAATGGATCCTCCAGCGTTGGACACTGAAGGATCCATTAGTAAGGTGAGTATAGTGTTTCTTTTTTAAATGGGGTCGGGATGGGACAATATAGGGGCCTAGTTAGGTCCATATAGGAGCCCAGGATGGGTTCATCAGAGGCGGCCCAGGATGGGTCCTCAGAGGGGCCCAGGACGGGTCAACAGAGGGGACCCAGGATGGGGGATCAGTAGAATGAGGAGGTTGCCAAGCTTGGGAATAGAAGAGGACAAGGCTGGAAATGTGAGACGTCAGATGTGTCTTTGTTGTCTGGGAACCTACAATTTAGGGGACCAGAATGGAGGAATATAGGGGCCAGGATGGGAGACATTATCACTATACGGGGACCAGAATAGAGGAACATAAGGGACCAGTATGGAGGAACATAGGGACCTAGGACATGAATAATAAAAGGGGTTAGAATGATGAACATATTTGGTTTATAGTGGCAAGTGGAGATATATTTCCTGTGGTAACCAATTAGGGGGAATTATTACTGCTGTAATATAATTTACTTTTGAGAATACTGTTTCCTCTGAGGGGAATAAAAGTGAGGTCCTGTTACTGTGTAGGGCAGCACTGTCGCTTTTCTTGTCATTTGATGTAGTGCAGAAATTTTGGGAAAAATGTGGAATGTGCTGTGGAAGTAATCAGTAATAGATTACTTTTTTTTCTGCAGGGATGAGTCCTTTGAAGATATGATATTGATCTACGACAGATGATTGATCCGCTAGAAGATATGATATTGATCTGCGATAGATGGAGAAGAAAACTAAAGATGAAGGACTTCACCTAGAGACATCAATGGTGAGTATGTGTATTACCTATAAACGCACACTGACACTATATACAGATCTCCTGTGTATGATGTCACCAGTAATCAATGTATTACCTGTACAATGACACTATATACAGAGCTCATGTGTATAATTTCACTTATAATCACTGTATTACCTGTACACTGACCCAATATACAGTGTTTTTTACATTTTCATTTTTTAATACTATTTGTCACTATTATCTACTCTGGTCATAATCTGGCAGTATTTGTCCCTTTGTATGTGGTATTATTTGGTCACTATTTGGTGGTAATATGTGGTCTTGTCATAGTGTGGCAGTATTTATACTTTGTACGTGGTAGTATTTGATCACTATGTGGTGATATTATGTGCTTTGGTCAAGGTGTGGTGGTATTTGTGCCTTGTATGTATCATTATTTGGGCACTTTGTGTTGGTAATATGTGATCTGATCACGGTGTGGTGGTATTTCTCCCTTCCATGGGGTATTATTAGTCTTGGTATAGTGGATTGAGTTCAGTCATTTGTTTTATCTGATATCAATTAGGGGAAAATTCTTTATGTCTAATAGATATTAAATATTTAGATGTTTAACCCCTACCTGTCCTGTGACACAGCAGCAGAGATGTACTTACAGAGGTTCTCCAGAGAAAGCAAGTAATCATCTCTTCTAAGGCCATATGCACATATTGCGTATTTGATGAGATTTTTACCTCTGCATTTGTAGGGCAAAACCATGGGTGGGTGGAAAATTTCCACTCCTGGTTTAGTCTTACAAATACTGAAGTAAAGATCTCACCAAATACTCAATGTGTGCATGTGACCTAAGGATAACTGATAAATTATTTATTGGTGGGGGTCCAACTGCTGAATGTGCAACTTTTATCCCCATTACGTGTCCAAAAAAAAAATAGAAAATATCCAGCCTATAGTCCTGAGACATAGATCCTTAAGAATTCATTTTTATTAGGGAAAAAAAAACACATTAAAATCATCAACCTTAAAAATGGTTGTTAGTCACAGGTTTGTTTTCTCCCCATTAGACTGGAGCTCATGTACAATTCGCCCTTGATCCACTCATTCCCTCAGTGGCTGTGAGATCTTTGACTTTTTGTGGAAGCCCCAGTAATTCTGAATGTAGCTGCGGTCACATCATTATCGATCACTGCATCTTATAATAGGGATAAAAGTGCCACATTCTTCTGATGCTACGGATTCCACTGGTCGGATTCCACCAATAAATAAGTGATCACCTTCCGAACCTGTGGATCACTGATAACTTGTTTTCACCATAGAATCCCTTTAATGCAAATTAAAGTAATTGTATATCGCAGTTATGGTGAGCGCACAGTGATGTGCAGGAGCTGCCACTATAATGGGTATAATGGCTATCAGGTATTTGCATATAGCTGAAGGGTGGGTGGGCCTCTGGAGGGGTGGGTGGGCCTCTGGAGTCAATTTCCCTGGTGGGCCCCAGACACCCCAGTCCGGCGCCGGGTGTCACTAATGAATTAATTCAGTTTATCTTCTTCTTGCATGTCCTTCCTTGAGACTGGTGTATGGGCCTACACAGTCTTAATGAATCGAGGCCTCAGTGCACATTCCCAAAGCAGGAGTGATTCCTGAAGAGTTTTCTACTTACAGTAAAAACCTTGTTGCTTGTGAAGTTTGGCCATTCCTAATGACTTTTAGTCCTTCTCCATGTCTCTGACTTTCTCTTTTGCATAAACTGTTTTTCATTATACCAAGGGACGACATCAAAGACACATTCCTGCAGGCTATTACACAGTGCATGAAGACATCTGTATGTATAAAACATGGGTTTAATTGATATAGCGTGATATACCATTGATGAAAAACATATATACAATGGTTTCTAAACAGACAATTTTCCATGCGTGTTACACAGGTGGAAGTTAGAAATAGACAGGAAATCTGTTAACTCCTTGTACTGTAGAGCTAATCATTAGCACTGATGAAAGCATTGTATGTAATATCTCAACATATGTAACGTAAGCATTAATGAGAAAATATGTAACCTATACAATGCCCACTGATGACAAATGAAGAAATTAATAACATATGTCCATATCTCTATCTATCTATCTATCTATCTATCTATCTATCTATCTATCTATCTATCTATCGAAAGAATGGTGTCATGTCTACACTCCTCATGTCAGGGACGCTGCAATACTCATTGCTTTGGCTCATTCCTCTGCGCTCTCTGGCTCTATCCCTCCCTGCCGACTCCCAAGGTATGGCATCTTGGCAACTAGGCACACTTAAGGCGTGAACTCACCATTCTGCCCAGTCTTAAAGGGCCAGCACTTACCAATAGATAGATCCGCTGCACACCACATTATTTCTTTAAAGGGAATGCCAAAATGGCTGTGTGAATTTATTGCATTATATAATATAAGAAACAAAGAAATATTTATACAGCTACTGAAAGCTGGCCCTGGTCTAAAAGATAAATGTGAAAGCATTAGTTGATGTCATAGCCATGAAATCATAAGCCCAGTAACTGTTTACAGAGTTCTTTCACTATACTGGGTCCTAATCTCACCCTATGTCTGCAAGCTGGAAGTGTGAATGGGAAAATGCCCTGTGCAGTTAAAATCATGGTCTTAAAGGGAATGTGTCAAGACTATGTTAAAACCCTGCTTTTAAAGGGAGTGTGTAACACCTGTGTGAATGTTCTCACATTAGTCACTGGGCGGGGTGCAGCTCCAAATATAATAACTAAATATATATATCAGTATGGGCGCACACCTCTTTTAGTGGGTGCTAGCTTCAAAAAATATGTAAACACTTACCAATAGATAGATCCGCTGCACACCACATTATTTCTTTAAAGGGAATGCCAAAATGGCTGTGTGAATTTATTGCATTATATAATATAAGAAACAAAGAAATATTTATACAGCTACTGAAAGCTGGCCCTGGTCTAAAAGATAAATGTGAAAGCATTAGTTGATGTCATAGCCATGAAATCATAAGCCCAGTAACTGTTTACAGAGTTCTTTCACTATACTGGGTCCTAATCTCACCCTATGTCTGCAAGCTGGAAGTGTGAATGGGAAAATGCCCTGTGCAGTTAAAATCATGGTCTTAAAGGGAATGTGTCAAGACTATGTTAAAACCCTGCTTTTAAAGGGAGTGTGTAACACCTGTGTGAATGTTCTCACATTAGTCACTGGGCGGGGTGCAGCTCCAAATATAATAACTAAATATATATATCAGTATGGGCGCACACCTCTTTTAGTGGGTGCTAGCTTCAAAAAATATGTAAACACTTACCAATAGATAGATCCGCTGCACACCACATTATTTCTTTAAAGGGAATGCCAAAATGGCTGTGTGAATTTATTGCATTATATAATATAAGAAACAAAGAAATATTTATACAGCTACTGATGCTTTCACATTTATCTTTTAGACCAGGGCCAGCTTTCAGTAGCTGTATAAATATTTCTTTGTTTCTTATATTATATAATGCAATAAATTCACACAGCCATTTTGGCATTCCCTTTAAAGAAATAATGTGGTGTGCAGCGGATCTATCTATTGGTAAGTGTTTACATATTTTTTGAAGCTAGCACCCACTAAAAGAGGTGTGCGCCCATACTGATATATATATTTAGTTATTATATTTGGAGCTGCACCCCGCCCAGTGACTAATGTGAGAACATTCACACAGGTGTTACACACTCCCTTTAAAAGCAGGGTTTTAACATAGTCTTGACACATTCCCTTTAAGACCATGATTTTAACTGCACAGGGCATTTTCCCATTCACACTTCCAGCTTGCAGACATAGGGTGAGATTAGGACCCAGTATAGTGAAAGAACTCTGTAAACAGTTACTGGGCTTATGATTTCATGGCTATGACATCAACTAATGCTTTCACATTTATCTTTTAGACCAGGGCCAGCTTTCAGTAGCTGTATAAATATTTCTTTGTTTCTTATATTATATAATGCAATAAATTCACACAGCCATTTTGGCATTCCCTTTAAAGAAATAATGTGGTGTGCAGCGGATCTATCTATTGGTAAGTGTTTACATATTTTTTGAAGCTAGCACCCACTAAAAGAGGTGTGCGCCCATACTGATATATATATTTAGTTATTATATTTGGAGCTGCACCCCGCCCAGTGACTAATGTGAGAACATTCACACAGGTGTTACACACTCCCTTTAAAAGCAGGGTTTTAACATAGTCTTGACACATTCCCTTTAAGACCATGATTTTAACTGCACAGGGCATTTTCCCATTCACACTTCCAGCTTGCAGACATAGGGTGAGATTAGGACCCAGTATAGTGAAAGAACTCTGTAAACAGTTACTGGGCTTATGATTTCATGGCTATGACATCAACTAATGCTTTCACATTTATCTTTTAGACCAGGGCCAGCTTTCAGTAGCTGTATAAATATTTCTTTGTTTCTTATATTATATAATGCAATAAATTCACACAGCCATTTTGGCATTCCCTTTAAAGAAATAATGTGGTGTGCAGCGGATCTATCTATTGGTAAGTGTTTACATATTTTTTGAAGCTAGCACCCACTAAAAGAGGTGTGCGCCCATACTGATATATATATTTAAAGGGCCAGCAGGCCCTGACCTATGGCTGACAGGCACAGGGTAATTTAGGCTGCCTCACCAGTTGGGAGGTATCTGATTAACATGTCTAGTTATTTGTGTCTTCCTTAGCTCATTGTCAGGTCCCTCATTGTGCTGTGCCTTGTTGCTGATATTAATCTGTGCCTGTATTTCCTTGCCTGCCAGTTACCTGTGCCTATCAGTCACTGCCAGTTAATACCATCTGCTGTGCTGACCTCTGCCTACCAGTCACTTGCCAGTTACTACCATCTGCTACGCCTTCCTGTGTCTACGCATCATCACCTGCTACCACCATCTGCTGGCCTGGCTCGTGCATCCTTCTCTCCTTTTCCTGTGCTTGTCTCAGTACTCTGACCTGTGGTGCCCAACCGCTGTGGCACTGGGGTCCTCTGGATCTGCCTTCCATTGGTTACCTATCAGCATAGTCTATCTCCACCTCCTGTGGTGATATTTAAGTCTCGGTGGCCATTTGGGGGGGTTCTCCAGGTCATTGACCGGTGTCGTTGGATCAGTTGATCCACTTTCTTGGGCTCACCTCCTCAGGTGTGACACAGTGTAGTCTTTGTAGAGTACAGATATGTGTAAAACTTGGTGGAAATGTTAAGATAAAAATTGGACATAGCAAACAAAACACATGAAAAAATAATTGTTGATAAGTCAATATAGATTTCCTGTACACATCTAGGTACACCACTTCACACCTTGCTTACTGCAGATCTTTGCTAAACTTTACATTTCTTTAAAGTTTTAATCTACAAGTAAACCGCATGTAGTCCATCTATCGCCTCTATCTTATCTATTAATCTATCATAAACAACAAGGAAAAAATGAGTATATACCCTAAAATAAATTAAATTAAAATGCTATAGTGCATAAAAATAAAAAGGGTACTTGGTGACATTATCTTGATCAAAAAAATGTGCAAGCCATCCCACCACGACAAGGTGACCCCTGTCGGGATGGTCCCTACCTAGCCGCATTAAAATGCCTCATATTTCAAGGACTGCAACAAAACAAACTTATTTTTAAGCATTATAGCATTTTACTTTAATTTATTTTTGTCCTTGTATGTTTTGCTATTATAAGGCCTGTGTGAACATGCACCCACTGCATGCTTACATTTGAGTTCCAGCTCTGGTTTTGTTTCAGTATGTTTTGTTGCAGTCCTTGCAATCTGAGGTGTGGCCTGCCTTATGAGCCGGACATTATGTAATGTGTATAGCTTCATACTACTGATGTTCTCTGTTGGGACCCAGGCCTACTCATTTGTTGCCATACACATGTCACAGGACATATGGTAACGTTCTAATACCGCTAGTTAGGAAACCATCCCAGTGGGTCACGTTGTCGTGGTGGGATGGCTTGCACATTTTTTTTATCAAAATAATATCACAAAGTACCCTATTTATTTTTATGCATTATAGCATTTTACTTTCATTTATTTTAGGGTATTTGCTTATTTTTTGCATTGTTGTTGTTTTTGCTATTATAAGGCCCGTGTGAACATGCACCTACTGCATGCTTACATTTGAGTTCCAGCTCTGGTTTTGTCTTATAAATCTATCATGCAGAATATTTTAGATGTTTGAACACATTAGCCCAATATTTATATAGTACCTACCTGGCGTTGTACAGAGATCATAATCAGGACATTCGACTTTTTAGCTTGGGATATATATTTATCCAATATATACATTCTTTTACCTTGTTCTTACTTTTCTATCTAAGAGCTTATAACTAGAGATGAGCGGACCCGTGGATGTTCGAGTTCCATGGGTTCGGCTGGACTGTAGTTGAAAGTTTGATTCGGTACCCAGTTTTGACCACAGACCCCAAATCACATAGAAGTCAATTGGAACCTGAACTTTGTGCTGTAAAATGGTCGTAGTAAGGGATACAAGGCTGCAAAAGGAAGCTAAATGGGTGTAATTGTCCTGCAAACAAATGTGGATAGAGAATAAATAAAAAAATGACTTGAGATCTCGCTTATTTTTGATAACCAGCCAAGGTAAAGCAAACAGCTGGGGTGCTTGTATTATAAGGCCGGGAAGGTCCATGATTATTTAGATGCACCAATTCTGGTGCTTTCCCGACTCTTCCTGATTACCCTGGTGCGGTGGACATCAGAGTAATGAGTTCAGGGTTGATGTTAGCTGTGAAATGCCAGCTGGCATCAAAACCAGGGGTTTATAATGGAGAGAAATCTATAAGACACCCCCATTAGTAACCTGGTAAGTGTATTATTAAAAAACACACACACAAACTGGAAAAAATAGTTTATGTGAATAAAGACTCCCCCACACTCCCTCATTCACAAATTTAATTAAAAAAAATCTTTAAAGCTCTGATGTAATCCAATGGTGCAATGTCCCATGAAGTCCATGGAATCATATGGACGGAGCTCCATAGGTCACCCAGGGTCAGCGGTAGGTTCAGAGTTTCATCAGAAATTCCATCTCTGCTGCTGACTTGAAGTGCTCTATGGAGCTTGATTGTTAATGCCAGTGTGTTTTTTAACTCCACACTTACTAGGTTAATAATGAAGGTTACTGATAGATGCCTATCCATTACTAACCCCAGGGCTTGATGCCAGTTGACATTACACAGCTGACATCAACCCCAAAAGTATTACACCAATTGCCAATGCACCAGGGCAACTGGGAAGAGCTGGGAAAAGCACCAGAAATGGCACATGGATGCGCACCTTCTAGGATGGCTGTGGGTTTGTATTTTTAGTCTGGAAAGGGCCAAAAGAATCATGAGCCTTCCCACTCTGGTAATACCAGCCCACAGCTGTCTGCATTACCTTGGTTGGTTTTAAAACTGAGGGGAGACCCTATGCCAATTTATTCAAATTTTTAATTTAATGATTAAAAAAAAGACTCCTCTGTTTTTGATAACTAGCCACGGTAAAGCAGACACCTAAGGGTCGCAGTCTGCAGGAGTCTGCTTTACCTGCGCTGGACATCAAAAAAAGGGGTACATCTCACATAATTTTTTTATATATTGTTCACAGCAGCGTATAGGTATCTTCCGCATACTGAAAAGCTTTCAACACACCTACCTTGGAGGTACAGATTTCCTTTAATAACTTAGAGAGAGACTAGAAAAGTGCCAAATGTAGTAGTGGTATGCAAGTTTTTAAAGAAATTTGGCTTAATTTAAGCCAGTATTTAATTCTCTTTTGGGACGAGAGTATAAAAGGCTAAAAATTATTCTGCACTGATAGAGCAGGGTTATGTCTACATTTTAAGTCATATTCTCCACACAATCCTGCCTTCATAGAGTGCTGTACATCCATGCGACTGCTGCATTTGTGACGTCTGTGTGTATGACATGAGACTGTTGATGCCAGCGAAATCTTACTTACTACGTTACTTCTGTTGCACCCACTGGTGGGTAAATATATGACCTGCCTGAGCTTACACTGCCAATAACACCTTATTGCCGGGTGTTTATGTAGCCGGATGTGTGGCAATCAACTGTTCTCCAGACAGGCTCCATGAAAATGACCAAATACAATAATTGTAATGTCATATCACTTCCCAAACATTTCTATTTTACAAGCCAACTGTCAAAACATATTTCCCAACGCTTTTGTAATAACGTGCTAGAAACTAGGACTAATGGCAATGGTAAAGAATGTGCACAGTCATCCCACAAAGTAAAATCCAAATAAAGGCTAATTATTCCCTTGACTGAAGCCTAAAATACTAAATTGTGGAGTAACGAGGAAGGAAAAATACAATTACCACGGCCCCATTACATTTCCAGAACATCCTTCTTAACTTTATTGTAGACTGTAGCACAATTTTATGAGTATTGGTGAAGTTTCACTCCCCAGGGAACAATCCATTGCCTCATTTATATGTAATTTTTCTGGTAGTTGCAGTAATGTATTGTAGACTAAAATGTGGGTTGAAAAAAATCATAGCACGGTAGAGTAGGAAGGGACGTCCGTAAAACTGGAAGGGACCTTCGTAGAGTTGGAAGGGACCTTCGTAGAGTTGGAAGGGACCTCCGTAAAATTAGAAGGGACCTCCGTAAAACTGGAAGGGACCTTCGTGGAGTTGGAAGGGACCTTCGTAGAGTTGGAAGGGACCTCTTCAACTCTTACACTCACCTTACATATCCCACCGCTGCTGCGCCCTGCTCAGTCTTCCAGTCTCTCCTCTTCCTTCTTCCTCTTCTGTGGTGGTGCTGTGATGGTCATTGATATGAGATGCACCTTTTGTGACAGTGTGGGTCTGAGTCAACAGACGCCTACCCAGAGAGACAACAAATAAGGAACATTTGCCAATCAGAGGACGAAATGGGGGGTGGTAGTGCCAGGACAGGTATGGGGAGGGTTGAGAAGTGAGACTAACACTTAATTTTATGTTGGTTTTTTTTAACTCCTTCCCACTCTTCAGAAACCAGCAAAATGATGGCCCATTATATATATAATACCTACCTGGCATTGTATAGACAACATACTCAAGACATTGGTCCTTTTTGGCATTCATGCATAGTGAATCACCCAATATTCAAATTTATCTGAATCCACAAATTCTCAGAAATTCTTAAAGAATGTGAATTCAGTTAGAATTTCTTGGTGTTTTCAATGCTGACGATACTGCTAGATGCTTGAGTACCATACAAAACTATTAGGTAGGAGTCTGATTGGCTCCAAATTTATTCTGCAGCAGGACAACAACCTGAAATATACAGCCAAAGTCATTAAGAGCTATTTTCAGTGTAAAGAAGAACAAGGAGTTCTAGAACTGACGATCGGCCCCACAGCACCTTGATCTCAACATCATCCAGTCTGTCTGGGATTACATGAAGAGACAGAAGAATTTGCACAAGCGAATCCACAGAAGATTTGTGGTTAGTTCTTCAAGATGTTTGGAACAATCTGACTCCCTGCTGATTTCCTTCAAAAACAGTGTGCAAGTGATAGATGCAGTGGTGGACCTTGAGCCTGGAGGGCCCTGGTGCAGCAGGAGCGGTTGGTGCTAGCGGATGTCGGCAAGGTGCTGGGGGGGGTGCTAGCGGATTCCGGTGAGGAGTGGGCTAGGGGGGTTTGTGCTGTAGGTGATGCGGCTCTTACCTGCGCCGAGCCGCGTATTGCAGTCCTGGGAGGCGGGGCGGCAGAGGAGAGGAGGGGCGGGATCAGCCAAGGGAAGCAGGAAGCTTCCCTCAGTCAACCTCCTCTCCTCTGACACAGGGTCACGGGGTTGGCTGGAGGCCCCCTTGCAGGCTTGAGGGGCCCCCTAGCCGGTCAGGGCCCTTGTGCAGCTGAACCAGCTGCACCACAGTAGGTACGCCCCTGTATAGATGTACCCAGAAGAATTGATACTTTGATGCTGTGTTGTGGACAAATGGTGGTCACTAGAGATAAGTCAATTTATGAATTATTCTCGAATTCTACAAATTTTGTGTTCTCCAGAATACAGATTTATTTGTAATTCACTTTGTGTGAATTCAGAAAAATGCTAAAGCTGCCATTTCAGAACAGTAGAAGTCTGGGATAAAGTTAAAAAAAAGACAAAACAGTATCTTACTACTCACCTGCCCTGCTACCTCCACTGCTTCTGGTGCCTGCTGCTGCCTACAATACGATCCTCAAGGCTACGTCTTTCCACAGTCTCATGCCTGTGTCCTCAGTGTGAAACACAACTTCTGGCCATGACCAGGCGTCACAGTTCAGATCATGATATTACAACGTCCATTCACTTCCAAGATCTGGTGTCTTCAATAACCTCCAAAGCCTGGTCATTGATGGATGCCCTTTTCTAGACACTTTGCCTTGGGAGTCATGGTGTATTGTAACGTCATGATGTGCCCTGACCACTGAGGCCTGACCATGGCCAAAAGCTGTGTTCTAGAGTGAAGATATGCATATATGGAAAGACGAGGCTCTGACACCGGATGGGTGAGCAGAAGACTCCATAAGCAGCGAGGTGCTGGTGCCTGGATAGGTGAGTTGAGAATCCGTTATTTTTTGCGGGGTTGTTTTTTTCATGAAGCATTTATTATGCCCTGGGGTCTAGAGACATGGAAAACCCCTTTAAAATTTTTCATGCTTAATAATGAAACCATCTGACAGAGACCGATGCCAGGAAATTGTTAAGCTCAGGTTGAGTAAAATGGTGTCAACATGTTCTCTATTCTGCACCATCTTCAGGAGCGTATGTTTACTGCAGGCGAACACCTGAACGCGGTCTGATGCGTTAAGGTGTCTCCAGGATGAGGTGGCCAAGAAACTCCAGAAATGCAAGAAAATGTGTTAAGGGCTCACCCCTTGTGAGATGTATCCCAGGCATGGATGCAGCAGAAAAAAGGCAAGGTAGGGAGCAAGGAGCATGCACTGGAAACAGAAAATGGAATGCAGGTATGGAGAAGGTACAAGAAGAACTGGAGGCCGCAGGAAACACGACACAGAGAAACAGGTATGGAGCAGGTAGTGGTGCAGAGTCAAACTAACAGTCTTAATACCAAGACACCAGTGTTTGTCTTGCATGGCCTTATATAGGCCTAGGCAGCAGGGCCAGTTTTAGACAAAGTGGGGCCCTAGACAAAAAACTAATATGGGGCCCTAAATCAGGAATGGGGAACTCCAGGCCTCGAGGGCCACCAACAGGTCATGTTTTCAGGATTTCCTTAACATTGCACAGGAGTTGGAATTATCACCAGTGCAGGTAATTCAATTATAACCTGTGCAATACTAAGGAAATCCTGAAAACCTGCACTGTTGGCGGCCCTCGAAGCCTGGAGTTCCCCACTCCTGCCCTAAATGCTAACATATTGCACCATCACACTCAAACATTTAGGTTATATTTACATATGCTGAGTTCAGACCGTTAATCAAGTACAATCGACAGTATTGAAGTCATTTGATACTTGTTGGCCGATGTCACCCAACTCCTCAAGCAGTTGACGCATTGGAAGCTAATGATAATGCCAATTTCAATGTAGCCCCTGCCATAGAAGGAAATGAAGGCCCTGATAACTGCCCAATTTGCCCTGCCCTAACATTGGCCTTGCTAGGCAGATGATCACATGTAAAGCCAGGCGAGACGCTCAGCAGAGGGAAGCCGCCATAGTGGAAGGTGATGAAGCCCTAATGAGCCAAGGTGTGACGACCATCCGCTGTGAGGCTGAGCTGCTGGTAAGGCAGCACCCCGAGAAACCCCGAGACCCTTAACCCCTATACAGGGATCTGGAATTACAGCGAAGCCCAGGGGGTAGCTACCTATATTAGTGTGGAGCCCCCACGGGACGGGGGTACTCGGTACCGGACCTGTCGGTGCCGGGTATGTCACAGGTGGCTTGGTCCGGACCGTGTCCCTGGGCCCGCACAATAAAAGGGGAATTATTTACAAGGGGAAATGTCACGGGTGATGCCACCCACTTGGTGCGGCCAGTGATGGGGCCGCCGCTGCTGCAGAACCTCCGGGGGTGATGGAGTGGCAGCGGAGATGGTATAGTTCCAGTGGGAAGAACTGTATCCCCCGGGGCAGTAAGGAGTTAAAGTCTATGGTGATGTTGTTGTAGCACACTTACTTTGCAGGCTGCAGGGATCTCTCCTCCTGGCTGGTGCTGACAGGCTGGATCTGTATGAGGGAAGATGGTGTACAGGTAGAGGCAGACAAGAGAGGCAATTCAGGGTTTTCCAAAGCTTTACTGGTTGTTTCTTCAAGCAGTTACAAGTCATCTGCAAGTCATTTCCGGGTTCCCTTCTCTGCTGCAGCCAGGCCTCTCTCTCCCCTGTGACCCCTCACACAGTCTGTTAGTGTCCCTTTCCGGGCTGTTGCATTCTCTTCCTCTGTGTTATGCGACACTGGACAGTATGGCGGTGACTCGGGCTTCTGTGAGTCCTAGTACGTCACTTAGCTGCCTGTCCTTTGAGTTAGGGATCTCAATCTGCAACTCAGACCCCTCGTCGTATTGTCTGGGGATGCCGGGTTAACTACGGTCCCCTTTAGAGCCGACACTCTACTTTAGCCCAGCCTCCAGTAGTCCTCAGCACTAGGCTACCAGGCTCCTTCTCTGTCTGTTCCTTTCTGTATATAGGAGGGCTACTCCGCCTGCAGTTGGTTGCTTTGGCTGTGTTTCTAGGGCCCCGGGTTACACCGTCCCTCTCGGCTCTCTCACACTCCTGGTGGCTTCAGCGTCGGACGGGCTTTCCCCCCCATCTGGCTCGCACTGGCTCAGTCCGGGTCTGCACTCCTCGGCCTTGCTCCTACAGGACTTGTGGCTCTCTCCTGCTCAGCTTCAGCTCAACCTCCTGCTGTTCTCTGGCCTTTACTTCTGGGTCTTTACAGCTCAGCCTACTGTGGCCTACTGAACTCCTTCACTCCTCCCCCTCTCTATATACTGTCAGTCACCTGACCTCTGGTGTGCCCAACCCACTCCTCTCATCCACCACCCCTCTGATCTCATATAGTGTCTAATCTCAGGGCTGGATGTAACCTCTCTGACACGTGGGTTGTGTGGGCTGTGAGGGTGTTAGTGTTTAACAATGTCCTACCTGCCTGGCTGCAGTTCCCTTTGTGGCCTCCTGGACGCAGGGGCGCCACATTAGCAACAGAGCAGGAAGGTCGCCAGGGAAAAAATCAAGACCCGAAAAACGAAGTCAGAAGTCCGAGTCAAAACCGAGAGGGCAGCGAAGGTACAAAATCATCAGGCAGTAACAGAGTCAAAAATCCAGGCAAAGGTCAAGGGCAAAAACCAAGAGGGCAGCTGAGGTACAAAATCAATAGGCTAAGGCAGAGTCAGAAATCCAGGCAAGGTCAGACACAAAACTACACACACACTATCACACTAGGGAACCAAAACTATATCTGGCGGCCTGCAAGCCAGGCTCCAATGTATTTGAAGGGCGCGGTCACCTCCCATAGGCTGGAGCTCACAGCCTGATGATCTCATCCGGACTGCCCTTAGAACCAGGCCAGATGGTGATGCACGACTGGTTCCACCCACCCCACTTCTGACAGAATAACGAAGGCCGCGCCTAACAGACACCTCTGCAGGGCCCGCTCCCCTGCCACCCATACCACCCAAAGGAGAAACACGCCGGCGCTCAGCGACAGAGACAGACGTCGCAGGAGCAGGTCCACATGAGGACAAGGCCCTCCTATCACCGGCGCCATCAGCCGAAGGAATCCAGCTACTCCCAGTGGCCGAGGCTGGAACACCAGCCACCGAGTCCAATGGCGATGTGACACAAGGCAGGTGCATTACAATATGGACTTAAGGGGAAACTTTTTTTGTTTACCTAATTTTGGGACCACAGAGGGTCATGGGAGAAGGCATTAGAGGAACTTTTTCTTCCCCTCCTTTTTTTAATTTAGCATTCAGCATGGAAATATAATAACATGCTGCTTTAGGTAAGATGGCATTTTAAGGACAAAGGAGCAAACAGGAAATTCTATACAGCTGCTTTCTCAAGAAACAATGGAGCATCTGATAGATTCCAAAATTACATTGTTAAGTTTGCTCCCTTAAATCACAGCAACACTGCATTTTTTCCATGTCTAAATAACCTTTTTGTTCTAAAATAGCTGGAGCCAGTAAAAAAAGAATACCCCCAGTGCAATCTGAACTCACACAAACGTCCATCTGCTGGCTGAACAAAGGGCAGGGATTGAGTTCAACCTCCCTGGACTGAATGATAACATACCCCGCTCTGTGGAAGACTACAGTGATAATCAAAAAACTAACACATGTTTTAAGGCCAAGTTCAGGGCATTCATTAGTCAGGTGAATAGGACTCAAAATACATTTTAATTTGTGTTTCATAAATCAATAATACGCATGAAAATAAGAAACTTTGTCATTTATCTTTTCAGAGAAATCTACTTCTTTCTCATTCTGGATTTTTTTTTTCACTCTTATTCAGGATCTGAGGAATATCCTGATGGGGTCAAACAAAACTATGTATTTTAAGCATATGTTTATAATACTGTTACTTGGAAATAACCTGATTGTCTGGGGTAGTGAATTCCAGAGACCACTTGCAGCACAAGAGAAGTCTGGGAAACTAATGTTGGGTGTTTACGGAATGGAATTTAGACTACTTATATTGTGGTATTAATTAGGATAAAAAACTGTGAACCTACAAAAAAAAACTGTCCTGCAACATCTCCCATGGGTGAGAAACTTTCATTGCAAAATACTGTAAGACTGGAACATATTAAATGCATCCTGGAATCACAGACCTATAAAAGAGCTGACCAGGAACCTGTCAGATGAAACCTGTGATGTAGTCTGTGCTTTCCTTTTTGCATCTTTTCTACATCTGGAGCCTTGACATGTGGCATGGAGCCAATCATGGAGCCAATCATGTGTCACCCCCAATGTTATTTAGATCATGTTCACTAGTAATTTTGTTTTTTTTTTAATTGTACTATTCAGTCTTAAAAAGCAATACTTACATATTTTCCTTAGCTGGCTGGGCAAATAGTCAAGGTGTCATCTGGCATCTTAATAATTAACAGTTCAGTTAGCTGAACCTGTACCAATGCCGACTGCTCTGTATAAAGGACCTGTGCGATGTCACAACCATGTGAACATAATGGGCGGAGCTAAGTGAGCTAAATTGTTAAGGTCTTTGTAGACTTAGCTCCACCTATTATAGTCACATGTTCATGACATCACATTGGTCCTTTTTAGCATTTTCTAAATTTCGACGAGGCTACTAGGTCAATTAACTGAACTGTTACCCGGTAACCAGCCAGATGACTGCTTCACTGTTTGCCCAGCTAGCTAATGAAGATATGTATCTAAAAGGCTTTTTTTGGGATGAATACAATGATTAAAAAAAAAGATATTAATGAACACTACATGATGTAAATAAAATTGGGGGTGGTTCAATTAGAAAATTAAGATATGACAGATTCCCTTTAAAAGCTTTGCTTCTCTCCTGCATTAGGATGGTTTCACCCCTGGCATTTTTTGCAAGCCATGTGAATCCAGTTTAAACTGGATGCACTCGCATCCGTTTTTGGCCCCATTGACTTTCAATGGGACTTAAAGGGAACCTGTCAGGTGGTTTATGCCTCCCTAGCTCTCATTGTCTGTACCTGCATCTTCATAATACTATTCTAATCATCCCTGTCTGAGCTCAGAGTGTAATGTGAAAGGTGAAAAAAAAGCATTTACACACTTACATTTCCTTATGTAATGAGGCAGTCAGTCTCCGGCTTGGAGGACGGGGACTGTTTGGCAGGTTAATAGTTAACATTTCAGCCTTGTGCTAGAACATGTTGGGAGACCTGATGTGATGTCACAACCATGTGACTACAATAGGCGGAGCTAAGTTCTCATAGAACATTATAAGTTTGCTCACTTAGTTCCACCCACTATAGTCACATGATCGTTACATCACACAGGTCCTTTAGCTATCCAAGTTAAAAGTGAGTTAACTATTATCCTGCCAGACAGTCCCCCTCCTCCAAGGTGAAGACTGAAATGTGAGTGAATAAATGCTTTTCTTTCACCTTTCACATTACACTATGAGATCAGACAGGCATGATTAGACTGGTATTATAAAGCTGCAGCTATAGACAATGATAGCTGGGGAGGCATAAACCTCCTGACAGGTTCCCTTTAAGGCACTTGTGATTGCATCCAGTTTTGTACTTTTTCTCCTGATCCAGGTGGTCACAGTTTTTTTCCCGTGTCAAAAACCAATGTGGCACCTCTGCGGATTCAGGCCCCATTCCACGCTTCGATGTGACGGCGAACCGACCAACGATCTGACTTGACCTACATCACTGGAACGACGTTCAATGATCGCTAGTGATGTGTCATACGTACTGATATCGAGAATGACTCAGCAACGATTCCGCGACCAGCGAACGATACTTGCGGTCGTTTGGTTGCCTACTTCTTACAGTTCTGAATAGGCGAAGTCGTAAATAACACTGTTATCAAGGTGTCACACACACCGATGCTGCAGGTTGGATGACCGATCAATGACTGATTCATGGTCCGTTATATAAACCTCCGATCAACGATCAGCCGACTTATCGTTGGTTGAATCTACGTGTCACATGCAACGATGTCGTTATGACGTCGTTTGAACATCTCAAAACCTGTGATGTTTCAACGATATTGTTACCAATATTGTAGCGTGTGATGGGCCCTTAAGAAAGACCCGCGATCACCGACTCAGGGCACTGTGTGAGCGAGGCGCAGGGCAGGAGGGCAAAGCAAGCACAGATGAAGAGTCAACCGTGAAAGGACAGTAGCAAGGGGTACCGGTTTGTACCACCACCTTACTCAGGAGTTAGTTGGATCCAATACTTAATCTCCAAAAACTCAGCACTCCGTGGGTTGTTATAATGGTGATGACTGCTGTGACTGCGAACGAAAAAGCTGAGAGTAAACATCTTGAGACTGCACCCCGCTGTGTCTGTGACTTTCTTGCAGCACCCCTGCGCTGAAAGACCAGTACCAACTCACTGATAACATCTGCTGCCCTGAGAGGTCAGCCCTACACTTGGAGGGCTCACTATCAAGCTGCCTCATTACCAACGCACTCAGATTAACTGTAAAGCAGCGGCGGCCATTAATAGCCGCAACCGGTGGGTGGCGTCATGTAAATTAGAATCCCCAAGTCTGGTAACCCGATCCCAAGAAGAACCTTTTCTAGACTCCCATCCCCAAAAACAGAGTTCCCCTTATTTTTGATTGACCGCTCCGGGGCCACGGGCTGCGTCACACCATCCTGACATCCTCAGCAATGACACCGAACAGGGCCTGGTCCCGAGTACCCCACAGCCCCCTTGGGGCAAGTCACCATGACCACCCGGATCCTAGGCAATGCAGGTAGAATTAAAATAGGGCTCTACGGGATTTTAGTCTGCGCCTGCCCAAAATGCAGAAAAAACAGGTACACTACTGGATACAAGAGCTGCTCCCGTACTGGTATTATCAGTGATCCATGAGCCAAGATCAGTGATAATACTGATGTGGGTGCATCCAGCTGTATCATTGCGGGGGACTCCTGAGAACTCTGGAGGGATTCAGGCTTTTCCTGCATGCCCCCGGATTCGCAAAAATGCGAGAGTGAAATCAGCCTTATGCTCCTTCAGTATCTGCAGGCTTTGTGGGCAGCAAATGTCATTAAGGCTGAAGGCACACTGTGCGAAGGACTCGCGTGAGTGCAATGCGAGGGAAACTCGCATTGCACTCGGGCCAGTGTTGCCCTATCAGGCAGGGCACACTGGTTTGAGTCCCCCGCACTCAACTCACACTGCAAGTCAGAAGCGAGTGCACTGATGCGTGTGAGGGCCATGCAAGTGTATGGGGGCAAGAAATATAACTTTCAATCCCTGAACTACCAATGCATTAAAGCAGCCTGTATCTAGGGGGTGTGGACACTCCCTGGACACATTTTGCCACCATATAAAATACTCATTAACCCTTGAGTCACCGGGTTAATTACCGCTTATGCAGCATCTGTGCTGATATGCCGCACCAATGCTGCATATGCATTTTAACCCCACAAATTAGAAAAAAGTGCCCAGCAGCTGGGTGTTTAATAATCATCTTGCACCGCTGACACAGCGGTGCAAGATGATTGATTACTGTACTGGGAAACCGGCACATTCATACTCTGCGGCTTTGACAGTCGCTTTGACAGTCGCGGAGGTTGAATATGCCGGTAAATGTTGACCACGATCCTGAAGTTTGCTTCAGGACCGTGGACAGCATCACACTCACACGCACTCACGCAGCTCACTCTCATCACACTCGCAGGACACTCACATGCATACAGCCAGGCACACTCATCCACACGCACCGCACTCGCACCACACTCCCACCACACTCCCACCACACACACCAAAAACACGCATCACACTCTCATCACTGTCATGCATCAAACACACTCCGTGTTTGATACATGACAGTGTGCCTTCAGCATTATGCCAGTAATTCCAAATTTGCTGAGACTGACCACACATTTTTGGGGAAAAAAAATCCATAAATATTTGACTATATGTCAGACCAAAAATGGACAAAATGTACATAAACAGCACCCAAAAGTACATGTTCCTGCTCTGCTTTGGGTGTTCCACGGCAGGTGAATTATCACTAAGGCCGAGTTCACATGTCCAGTAATCTTTGGTTACAACAGATCCCGCAACTATCCATTTGTAAAAAGGTTCTGCAGAGACAATTTTTTTGTATGTTGTCAAAAAACTGATCTCAGCTGGATCCGTCTTTTTAACATGGAAGTTTAAGGAAAACAGATTTGTGAATTAGACATCTGTTTTCTTTCATTTGTAGAGGATCCATTTTTTTACTTACAAGATCAGTTTCAAATGGAAGATAACAGATGAGTAATTAACAAGTCAGTTTTCCATAAACATCAATTCTAAAAATACAGATCCAGCTGAAATCAGTTTTGTAAAAATGGTCATAAAAGTTGTGTTTGCACAAAGGATTTCTGCAGGATCCATTGTAACGGATGATTACTGGACATATGAACTTAACTTAAATCAATTGATGGGATTTTTTAATTCTATAGTTAAAAAAACACCAGATAGATTAGGAAGTTAATTAGTGCAGTACTCTATTTACTACCGTACGTATAAGGCTATGTGCTCACTGTACTGCGTTTTTTGCTGTGTTTCTGCAAAAACGCAGCACCCACAGCTTTAACATTACTGTCAATGTTATTTTCCAAAAGCTGTGCCCACATGTGCATTTGTGGATGCTGCAGAAATTGCCTGCAATTGACTTGTCCATTTTTGGGCTGTATTTTCCCCATAGACTCCATTCAAATTCCCCCCCCCCAAAAAAGCACCACAAATGGATGGGCATTTGTCGCACCCCAGGGCCATGAGGTACTTGGAACCGGGCTGTTAAACAGTTCTGGGGATTCACAGGGGTCGAGACGTGGCTTCCGTGAACCTGGGTTCAGTTGTGAAAGGCAGTTCTTGGCTTAGGTAGGGAAAGGGGTGATTTATAAGGGAGTTCTTCATGATGCCACCTGTGGTTTGTGGCTATGGGTAGCCACCGCTGCTGCAGAACCGCTGAGGATGATGAATGGGCAGCTAGGATGGAGCAGCTCCCGACGGGCGGAGCGGATCCCCAGGGCAGTGGATGTTGAAGGGTGGAGGGTGTAGGATGGAGAGAGCGCATTAACAGACAGACTCACGTTTTTGTTGGTTCCTCAATTCCTTTACTGGTAATACCGGTTCCACATAGATGCTGTTCTGCGAGTCCGTGTAACCAGGGAGCAACTCGGGGTCCTCCACACCCGGCAAGTTGAGAGGCCTCCCGCCTGCCCTTTCTCCTGTGGGTCTGACTCGCTCCTGGTGGGGACACTGTGGTACTCGGAACCTGGTCCTTTTATCATCATCTGGGGCTGTCATCGTCGTGGGATGTCACGGTGTCGTGACCCGGTCCGTGATCCCCTCATCAGGCAATCAGTTTAATTGAGAAATTGTAAAACTGGAGAGAAATAAAACAAAAAAAAGAATAAAAGAGTGTTGAGACGCCACCCGTAGAATGCGGCCAGTATAGCCGCTGCTGCAGTCGGGACCTCTGGGGATGATGGGAGTAGCAGTGTGGATGGTTCAGCTCTCTACGGGAAGAGCGGGTCCCCAAGGCAACCGTATAGTCTCTGGATATGCAGGGCTCATCGGGGGTGCAGGGTTTAGTATACAAAAGAACTGACAGACACAAGGGTAACAGTCTTCTTTACCTTTACTGTTACAATTAGTAGGTTCATCCAGGGCACAATTCACAAGTGGTGTCAGGGATCCGGAGCCTGGAAGCAAGTAGGGGCCTTCCACACCTGGCAAGTTCTGTGGCCTCCCTACTGCGCTGTTCTCTGTGGGCCCTGGCTGCTTGAAGCTGTACTAAGACTGTCTCCTCACTTGTCTGTCTTGGCCATGTGACAGGCGGCTTGAGCCGTTTTTGTGTTCCTTCTCCTTTCACTGCGTCTCCTGAGCTTTGGGGTGCGGCTGTGTCTCCTGGCCTTTATGGTGGGAAAGCAACTTGGAATCACCCGCCCTCCAGTGTTGGCCCCTCGGCATAAAGTCCCCAGCGACGTCGGACTCCAGTGTCTGTACTATGCTAGGTGCTGAGGCGAGCTGGTACTGCTCCACTCCTCACACCTTCTCTCCACTTCCCTCAAACCCTCACCTACGGGTCACTCACACTGGCTAGTCAGTATCCTCGGATGGGCCTAGCACGGCACCCGACCATAGGATGTCTTCTACAGTCCTCCTAGGAACTGAACTGCCTGACCCCACCCCCAGACCAGGATTTATAGGGGACCTGCGCTGAACTCGGGTGTAGAACTCCCCTTTCTGGCCTGGAGTTGGGAAGGTGTTATGCGTGTTTTTCGCCTGAGGTGGGTGCCTTTCCTTGCTTCCAAGCTTACTATTGTGACAACCGGACCCTGGGGCACCACAGATCCCTGATGCCCTTTCTCTCCCTCCTTCTTGCACATGCTGGTATGACAGGCAGCTCAAGTCCTTTATTAGCCTCTTTCACAGGCAGCTACACCTGGGCTCTTCATGCTGCTTTGCCTCTGGGCACTTGGTATGTATGGGAAACTTAGGTTTCCCCACCCTCCGGTATTGGCTGCCGGGTCGTTAGGCCCTGCACAGCCTCAGACTCTGGTGTCAGTTGTCTGGCGCTTACTCCTCTGGGGTGAGCTTGACACTGCTCTGCTCCCCAGGCTCTCCTCTTCTTCCTCAGCCCCTTGCCTTAGGTCCCTCACACAGGGCAATCTCTCTGGCAATGTTGCTAACAACTTAGGGACGTGGCTAAGTTGTGGCAACATCGCTCATGAGTTGCCGCGTATGACAGGGTGATAATAAGGCGATAAGTTGCCTAAGCAACATCGCTGGGTAGAGTTTAACCCTGGCAGCGATAGTTGCTGGCAAGATCGCAGATGCGTTGCCGGCGATATTGCTGCGTGTGACATCGCAACAGCAACCATGATTGCGCGCCAAAAAAGTGCACGCTCCAGTGAGTTGCCGGCGATGTCGCCACGTGTGACAGTACCTTTAGATTACACAATGAAGATTTGCTTTAGGAATGCAGATTATGCAAATATTATCCCGATAATGGAAGTTAAGTGCATCAATCATATTTACTGTTACTAGTAGAAGGCAAAGCTTGTCTTTCCAGGAATCTGCACACAATCCTGCAGACTGACAAATAGTTGAGCGTCCTCTTCCTGCTTGTTTTTCCTTTATTCGTTCACTTCTCTCCCTTAAAGCATCACATAGCAGTGATGTGATGAAAGGCGATGCCCGCTTTATCTTGGCTATCTTCTTTCTTAAGAGGACATATTTATTTTTCTACTTGGTCATGATTTTGACTACTGTCACAATCCCAGTTCATGGCCAGTGCAGGCGTCCAGATGCTTCCTTTCAGCAGCCTGGCTGATGGCTGGACATGATCCATGAGGCCGCACATTCCTCTACATTTATTCGTTGGATATTTGTTTTTTTGTGTTACACTGACAAGAGAAAATCATTGACAGAAACAAATGGAAGTGTTAAAATGCAAGTCATCCCATGGTTTATTATATCTTCAGCTACATTCATTATCAGGAGAGTAAAGCTACAGTATGGCCGCAGGCATTCACTTTCTGACTTGTGGTTGTCAAAACTCTGGGGCCCCCTACTATCCCTGAAAAGGAAAGGGATGCCGCGCGGGTGCAGCGTTGTGGTCACTTTACTATTTTGTGATACCCATTGGCGCCTGGTCACAAGCCTCTGCAGAGGTCCATGGCACTACCCCACTCAGCTGGGAACACGACCAAGTGTCCGGGGGCACCGATCTCCATGGAAGGAAATTCCAAGTAACACTAGTACGCGATCCTACTCCTTTTCAGGATTGGTAGGGACCTGACCACCATCTGCTTCTTTCCATTCCTGGACTAATCATTCATTTTCAATATTCTCAATTCATAGGTAAAATTTGTCTTTAGATTTTCCCATTACTGAAATGAGAGATGACAGTTGGTGCTTATTAAATTCTATGGAGAACTGTCATTTCAGTGAAACTTGCAGTAGAATGTTTGTGTTGCTCCTCCTCTTCACCAACCATGGAATTTTTAATGCACCAATTGCCATCTCCTATCTCAGTAATGTGAAAATTCATCTTTGCTGAATACAGATTTTCCCATTACTGAATAGATGACAGTTTGTGCTTATTAAATTTTATGGAGAACTGTAACTGTCAGTAGAACTTGCAGTAGAATACATGTGTCAGTCTCTAGCTCCTCCCTCCTCAAAGAGTTTTTAAAGCACCAACTGCCAGGATTTGGAAGAAGCAGATTTATATGGTACTAGATGGGTGCCTGATGGTACCGCATCGGGAGGGCAGTGAAGTCATGATGGTGGTAAGCTCTATGGCACTGGGGACTGCAGCTGTCTTTCCCTCCTGTGCACTCTCCCCGGTCCACTTTTTCTCTCCCCCTGTGCTATTTCTCCCCTCTGAGCTCTCTCCTTTGACCTTTTTCCCCCGTGCACTCTCCCCCTGTGTGCTGTCTTCTCCCTCATGTGCTCTCTCCTTTGAGCTGTCTTCTCCCTGTGCTCTCTTCCCCCTCTGTGGTCTCTCCTTCGCGCTGTCTTCCCCATGCGCTCTCGCTCTCCCTCCTGTGCACTCGCCCCATCCCCTATGGGCTTTCTTTGGCCCCCTGTGTGCTCACCTTTCCACTTGTGTGCTCTCTTTGCTCCCCTGCGCTCTCTCCACCCCCCTCTGCACTCTGTCTGCTGCTCTGTGTGCTCTCCCTGCCCCCCTGTGCACTCCCCCTGTGCTTTGTCTTTCTCCCTTATGTGCTATCTCCCCCCTGTGGTGCACACCGGGTCACACCACCATCTTTGTATAATAAGGTGTCCAAAGATGGTGGCTGTCTGAGTAAGTGCGCATGCACTTATCAGGTGGTGATGTGTTGGCAGCTGCGGGAGACAGCAGCGGGCAGAAAGGAGCGGCGGAAGTAGCGATGACAATGTGTCCATCGGTTTTGGGTGCTGTTGGGTTTGGGTGTTAGCGACACTGCTAGCAGTACTGCACAATGGTCCAGTACCACTAGCAGCCGCCATATCTGCACACCCATCATTTGACACCAGCACATGATAGGATGACATTGGGACGCCAGAAGTGCATGACGGACGGGACTAGTTCAGCAGACGCCATCTATTCCCCCAGACTTGTCCTACACTGGGATCCTCCAATCATACATCCCTGAGCCTGACTGATAGCGTCCAAACAATGATGGTTGTGGAAGAAGTCCTGGAAATCTTGCACATGGACGCGATGTGCCGGCAGTCCTACCATGATGGGGATGGCATAGAGGCGCTCAGTCATGTCAATAGAGGCCTGATTAGGCAGGACTATGCTGGGGGAAGAGATCCATATAGTGATCGACAGAATAAAAATGTATTTTAAAACATAGAAGTTTTTGTCTTCAATAAACAAGAAGACCTTAGAGCAAAGTGATTGCCATCGCCGACGATGTAGTAGTGGTTTGAATCACCACTATGGAGAGGTTCTCATGTGAGTACGTATTTGTATGGTTTTTGGGATACTTTCCCTATAGTTTGGGGTTAATCTGCTTCTATCTTTAAATAACATTTTGGGAAGTTTGGAGTTAATGGCACAAGATCCCTGCTCTATTAGCCGTATTGGAGAGCAGTCAAGAAGAACCCTTGATCTGTGAATTACACTGACAGTCCCAAGATTTCCAAAGAAACTAGAAACAAACATTGCAGATGAAGTGAATGATTGTGGTTGGGTTCTGAGGCTCCTAGGAGAGGAACGTTCTGTGACCACTAATTTATGGGCAGATTTACTTATTTATTCCCCCTCCAGCACTGTCATGAGAACGAGTAATACAAAGAGTTGTGACGAGATGCAACAATCTGAAACTTGGTCCCAGTCAGTGTCAGCCTGGGGTGGCAGGGGCCCATTGGGAACATTAACTCTGGGGGCCACTGATCAACAACATGTAAATATTATATTCACAAATTTAGCTATACTCCTATACTGGGTAGTTTGTAAAATGAATGATGAGATGCTTCCTTTGTCTTTACATAGTGAAATAAGTGTATTATGCCAACTCCCTGATTATGTTTGGGATAAGTGACCACTGCAAAGGGGCCCACTGGATGATCCTCCCGCTCTACTGTCGGCCAGTCCGAGCCTGGTCCCAGATCTGTCAGTAGAAGGCCCTGGGTCATAGTGGGCTGCATAAATACCAAAATGATGCCAGAACAGAGTCACAGTAACCGATAACAGTTCAGGAGTGTGGGTGCATATTAAGCATGGGCTAATCATAAATTCTTATTATTATTATCACCTAATATATTTTAAATATATATTAGAAAGAAAAATAGTTTTGCCAGTCAGAAGTAAAGACCCATATTATAAATCAGGGCTATAGTTCTAGCTAGAACCCAGTTAATCCTTTGTCTCTCTTTCCATTGATTTATCAACTTAATGGTACGTTACTATCCTAAAGTATTATAAGATTATTACCAAGATAGTAAATGATCCCAAATCTGCACATGATGATTTACTGATTGTTGGGTATCTGACCAATGAGATCCCCAGCGATTCTGAGATCAGGGTACTGAAACATGGGTACCAAAGTCTTCAGAGCTTCTACTGTGATGCAGAGATGAAGTACTACGTGGATTATAATGGATGTAGAACAGAGTGTTGGGTCTTCTGAGCATTTGACCATATGGGATTCTTATATTTCAAGCAACAGCTCTAAAGGTACTGTCACACCAGGCGATATCGGTGGCGATTTTTATGGCGACGCTGGGGTGTGGCCTATCACTGCCGACATTGCCAATGCGTCGCCCAATGTGACTGGGCGAGGGCAACGCATTTGAGTGGTCGCCTGGTTTCAGAGCAGTGCTCTGAAACCAGGCGGCCGATATGGGTCGATGTGTACACATCGCCCCATGTAAACGGGTCACAGCGATCAGACAGGCGATGGGAGCCATAGGCTCCCATTGTACTGCATCGCTGCTGGGGTTTTGAGACACCCCGGCGGTGATGCCGCCTGTCAGATCGCCGGTGCGCCGCCGGAGGTGTCGCCCCATGTAAATGGGGGATGGCGATGCTGGCGGGGCGCCAAAAACGTGTGACTCCCGCCAGTCGCCGCCGACATCTCCGGGGCCGTCGCCAGGTGTGACGGTACCTTTAGAGAAGATTAATGAACCACTAAGTATCATCTACACCCTTGTTTTTACTTTCTTGTATAGCTTTTAAACAGCATTTACATCATCCTATTTGCAAATGTCGGGAGTGAGGTATCTGAAAAGAACCGACTAGGAAAGAACTTGTTTTCAATTAATTCTTCAGAACAACATTTTTGGTGACTTACTCATTAAAACGGAATATTATCCAATTCTTAAAATAGAGACTAGTTACAGAATGTAGTTAGTAATGGTTGGCAACAGTCACTTTTAGAGCTGGGTGTGTTGGTCACATTCCAGCAGAAATAACAGGACTGCAAAGACGTCTGGAAGTGATAAGACAACTTGGTGAAAGGGTTAGAACAGCTAAATCTCTACCACATGACAAGTGTAGGGCAGAATACATGAGCGGAATGGATTATCAGTCTCCATCGTCCGCAGGCTATTATCGGGCTCAATCATCTTAAAGGGAATGTGACACATTGTATATGCAGTCCTAGGGGCAGAATGTGATGGAGCAAATTAAGCTGAGCTGATCAATAGATAATAATGAAGGAGTCACTTGGCACTCCAAAAGTATTGAACAAAGCGATTATTTATATCAGGCATTCAGAGAGAAAAGAAGTGATGTTTCAACCCTTAGTCTTGGATCTTCATCAGAGACAGACTGCTGTAAATCAAATTGAATGCAAGATTATGCTGCAGTATGGCATAAAAACACTGTGTGTGGGTGTCTCTTTGGTCTTCGTCTCAATGGATTTGGCAATCTGGTGCACAAGTCTAATGTCACATCCTCTGGACTTTTAGGCTGTGTCAGACAGTAGATGGCTGGCAGAGAATTCAGATAGTTGGCATCCATGCCACCAGTCAAGACAATTACTGCTCATCTCCACTACATTGAGGTGCCTCCTGACATGTCATTCTTCACAATACCATTCCACTTTGCTCTACAGTGGTGCCTCCTAACTTACCCAGCTCTGTTTCATCCTTATGTAAGGTGTTGTGGGAGTGTGTTAGCCTCCGCCTTACTATGAAGAGTACTCTGTACCCACAGGAGTTGTAGTAGATGCATCATTATGTATAGTACATGTGTGTAACCATGTATTGGCGGTTCTCTAGTGGCCAGGGTGAAGACTGCTCCCCTGGTGTCTGTAACATATTAATAATAATTACGAATGTCCTTGGTGGGTAGGACTTGGTCTGTAAAAGAGGTTTTGAATGGTAGTTAGGAGAGTCCTGAGAAGGAGAGATGGGAATGTAAGCCGGTGTGTCAATTCGACCTTGACACTGATTCTCCCATTCTGTACAGTAGAGCGCTAGCATGGTAAGCAGGAAGAGGAGGAATATGATCCTAATGTATAGTCCCTACAGGAATATTTGGGTTAGAGCCAACACGGACTTGCTGAGCATAGTAGGTATAAGCCTGGAGGTACTGGAATGGGGGAGCAGTCTGCACCAAATATAAAAACTGTAAAGACTGTAACGCTTAAGGATTATGTCCATATTTCATATCACTGTTTGAGTAAAGAACTCTTGTTGGATGATTGACACTTTGTGTACTTTGACAGCAAAATTAACTTTTTCATTGGGGAGCCAGCTAGAGAGTGTGCTACCATGGACCTGGGGCTGCTCAGTAAGCTGGACCTGAACTTAAATCTGACTACCTGGTACCCATGCCACCAACACCTTGACACTTGGACTTTGTAATATCATGCCACTAGGCTTTACTATGGTGCCTTCTGGTATTCCCAGCTCTGCTATATTACTGGGCTCTGCATTAACACTACAGTCTGCTGTATTGTGGTGCCTCCAGGGACGTAACTACAACAGCTGCAGGGGTAGCAATTGCACCAGGGCCCTGGAGCCTAGGGGGCCCCAGAAGTTATTTTGACCTATATAAAAAGATCAATGCTTTTACAGATTTGCAATAACTGTGGGCCCCATTGGAGATTTCGCATCGGGGTACATGAGCTTCAAGTTACATCACTGGGTGCCTCCTTACTTAACTAAGGCTAGGGTCAGACTTGCATCATGCATGTGCTAAATGCATGCGTTATTTTCATGTGCAAATGTTGAAAAACGCATGCCTTATCGCACCCATAGACTCTGATGCAAAAAACGCATTGCAAAAGTGTGGTCTGCAGTGTTTTTGGGTCTGTTAATGAAAACGCATGCATTTTTTAACATGGGATTCTATGGATAACGCATGCGTTGACACATGGTACTTATAGGTAACATATGTTAATGCATGCGTTAAAAATGAACACACATGTCATGGGATTTGCAAGGAAACAAAAAGCATCCTTTAATGCATCCCTCAAACAGGTGCAACATCCTAAATAGGGTCACACTTGGGTTTGGCATCCGCTTGATGGATGCGTTAAAGGATGCTTTTTTTTGTCCATGCGTTCACATGACTTGTGTGCATTTATGTTGCCTAAAATTAACAGATGCATTAACACATGGTACATGTATGTACCATGCGTTAACGGATGCATTTGCTATAGACTCCAATGTTAAATTAACACATCTGTTTCCCCAAACGGCTCAAAAAATGCTGCAGAGTGAGTTATGATGTGCGCTACAAAAAATGCATAGCGCCAAACGAATTGCACTTTAGCAATGAGTTTTTTGCATTGGAGTCTATGGGTGTGTTAACGCATCCGTAATTACACATTTGTACATGAAAAAAACACATCCTTATGGTTGATGCATGCCACAATTATGACCCTGGCCTAACTCTGCTATATCATTGGGCTGTGCAGTTTTGCGCCACTCTGCCAGGCTGTGAGTGTCCTGGTTCCTTGTGATTTACTCCTTTAGTTCTCTTTCAGCCATTACAGCCTCCGTTCCTGTTCAGTGGGTTGAACTGTCATCAGTCCATGCTTCATAACAACCGCTCATCCATACTGAGGGCTTTGAGGAACAATATTACCCAGTGAAATATAATATGTCTACAGTGAGGTCCAGAAATATTCAGCTCTGTGTGCCACTGCTTCTTTTAAAATGAACCATCTGCAATGTAAATGAGGTGTAGACTTTGAGGTTTAATTAAAGAGGTTGAACAACAATATTCTGTGAAACATTAAAGAGGACCTGTCACCAAAGCAGGCATGGTGATCTAATTACAGCACTGGATACAGCATGTCTGCAGCATGCAAACAAGGGGTCCCCCAGCACTTGAGCAGCCCTGTACCCCGAGATAATACACTTTGAAAACTTACATGCTACAGCCACTAAGGAGGTGGCTAGAGGCTGAAGCCAAGGGCAGATTCACACCCCCTGCCTGTGTAATCTGCCCACTGCTGCCAATCATTCTCTCCCTGTCTGCAGCATTTAAACACAGTTTTTTTTTCTCTCCCGTGTAGCCCCGCTCCCTCCCCGCTTCTCACCACCAGCACCCACAGCCCCTCGCAAGACGCTGGCAGCACCACAAACCCCCCCCCCCCGGTCCTCGTCCCCGCCTGATGGCTTTATTCCGACGCATTTCAGAGCGATATTCCCACTCCTTCCTCAGGAAACCGAGGTCTGGCATGTAAGGCCGGCTTCACACCGCGGTTTTGAGCTGTCAGGCTGTGTCCAGTGTTTTGCTGGATGCACAGAACATAGACAGAACAGAACCGGAGGGCAAATATGCCCTCCAATCCTGTTTTCTGGCGGATTCAGAATTGCACGGCTGCTGCCGCTCTCCAGGTCCTGAAATTTCAAAATCGCAGCTAGCAGGAGCTAGCCATGGTTCTGAAATCTCAGCAGGGAGCTCTCCAGGTGCTGAAGTTCAGCGCGTGGCATTCGAGAGCCGGACAGATTTTTCTGTCGGGTCCAACGCAATCCGGCACCCATAGACTCCTATGTTATTGGGTGCTGGTTCACGCCGGATCCGGGTGGATATGGTTTTGTTTAACTTTTTGCCTGGGACACAAAAATGCTGCAAGCTCCGATTTTGTGTCCGGGGCATAAATCGAAAGCAGCCAGACAGCACAAAACCGGATGGGAAATCACTGCCATCCAGTCATATCCGGCACCATAGGGCTACATTATGTCCAAAATTGGGTGGGGCTGGCAGTTTCACACCGGACAGCCCCGGACCCGAAAAAAACGTGGTGTGAAGCCGGCCTTAGTGTTTGAGGAGACTTAAATGACTTGCGCGCTCCTCTGGAAAATTAAATATGAAAATAGCCTCTTCAAAGAGGACTTGAACTCTAGCACCCCCTATTGGAAATAGCAATCCTAAAAGTCAATATTGACTGTTTAACGAGCCCCGAGCACTGTGTCTGCAAATTGAGTTTGTGGTTTGGCTTATCCCCTTGGTCGTATGAAAAGGCTTGTTAAAGGGAACCAACCACCTCAGATGACGACTATAAGCAGTTAATACATGTCCCTGCACCCTACCTAGACCGTTCCACCTATTTTTTTGTTAAGAATATTGATAAATGTAAACCGAAATATACACTTTGTAAAAATACTGGCCTGCTGACTTCTGGGCGTCTCCCTCTGGCTCAGTTACTAGAGGGCTGTGTCTTCAACAGCATGACTGGCTTCTCTAGCCCTCCCTCTTACTTTGCAGGACGTCACTGAAGGGCGTGATATTATCTATCAGTGGGCGGGCACGCAAGGCTGCTCCCGTCCCCGCACGTCATCGGAGGCAGACAGAGTCACGTGCACTCGCATCGTCACTTCCTGTCGGCTCCGTGCAGTGACGCGCAGCTGAGGGATACCGTATGAGCAAAACACATTGCGGCGAGCGGACGTGGTATCTTTCATTAAGCTGATACCACATCCGCTCGCTATTTCCAATAGGTGTCACTAGAGTTCAAGTCCTCTTTGAAGAGGCAATTTGCAATATTAGAAATTGCACATGGCAGGTGGGACGACCATTGTAGATTTTACATCGGGTTCCAGCAGTTTCAAGTTGAAGCTTTATGTGTCATCTTTAAGTTAAAAATATACTTTCTCTTAAAGTGGAAACTTCGTAGAAGTTTCAATTTCCAGCACATTGCAGCTAATTTGGAAATCATTCATAATAGTGAAAATAATATTCATTTCTGAGTCTGTAGCACTATTACATCAAACCCAATAATTAAAGTATATATGACACATAATGAGCCTCCGAAACAATAGATTGAATCACAACGGCAGGAAGTATGATTCTGCCGAGTTCAATGATTATTGTTGTCTGGATCTTTTGTTTGTAGTGAGTTATCGGTTTTGCCTTTCACTTGCATCATATTTTCCACAAAACCCACAATGCATCATATCAATAGGGCTCTCCGGAATTACCGTAGGTGGCTTTACTCTGCAAGCTTGTAGACGTGAGATATTCTAAGTCATGTCACCACTTTCCTGGATTATTACCTAGAATGTTTTATAAAGAAATGCAAACATTTCTAAAAGAAAATCTGCCCTTATTGCCCACGGCAGTCAGAGAACTTATATGAGACTTTTAGTTTGGTTCCGGTGATCCGTGGTCTACCCAAGCACTGGGGTCAATATTTGAACCCTAATATGTCTCGATTCAGCGCTCAAAGTCAGGTGAACACCTGAGGAAGGCGGAGTACACCGCCATAACACATAGTGATGAAATTGTGGGGCAGACTGTAGAGAAGCCTGAGGCAGCCTCTTTACACTACAGTCTCTCTCTCAGTTCTCCCAGGAACTGGACTCTTCACAGTACTGCTACGTACTGAACTAACTACTTCCTCTTGACCCAGAGTATATAAGAGAGCTGCTTTAGCTCCCCCTCCTGGCCCAGAGGTGCTAGTGTAGTGTCCAGTGTTGTGTGGGGAGTTAACCCGTGTGATGTTACTGTGGCACATTAACCCCTGGGGTGCCACAAAATGACCCTGTGATGAATGATTATTACAGAAGAGATCATCTTGAAGTCTTTGCCCTCTTCCTTTGATTTTAGCTCCTGACATAAGCACTTCTGTCATTTCTAATTCAGTCTTTCTCTGTGAGGGTAAGTGGTGCGTTCTGCACAAAATTGCTGGCAATAAACTAGCAGGACCTGGGGCTTGAGGACCTTTGGTAATGTCGCCACTGGCGCTGATCACTCACGTGACCCACGGCTTTCCAGACCCAGAAACGATTGCATCGTGTGGTGAGCGTTGTCACCGAAGGCTCTAAACCTTCATTATGGAGGACGCATAACCATCCCAAGTTAGTTTGGCTATAACTAAAATATCCACCACTTAACCACTGGGTAATACTATAGGAGTGCCCCCTTTCTTCTTGTTTTTGTTCCCAATTCATTATTGTCTTTGCAACTTTTTTCTGAAATATAAAATGGTTCTAAGGGCTCACATGAGCATATAACATGGCCAGGTGCTATGTGATGATTTGTTGGATAGCACTCAGCCCATAGTTGTACTATGGGGCAGTGCCAACTTGCACTTTTTTTCTTATGCCGATTCGGCTTGATGAAAAAATTGCAGCATGCTGCGAGTGCATCCGATAATTGGATGACACGCACCCATACAAGTCTATGAGTGTGTGGAGATCATCTGACCGTACTTGGATGTCATCCAAGTGCAGTCCAATGTACGCTGACACAGAAAATGGAGAATACAGAGAAATTAAGTTCTTTGTCTTCTCCACACCTGTGCTCAGATTCTTGCATCAGAGAATCAGATCTAAGTAAAATGACACTTGGCTCAAACTCTGATCAAAGTTTGAGTCAAGCTTGATTAACACAATTGCGCCGATTCTCTCTAATGAGAGAACATACACCTCTGTGAGCGAGCCCTAAGGCTGGGTTCACACTGACGTTCCCCTCCACAGCGTTCTGCGGAGGGGAATCGCCATGTGAGAGCAGCCACCGCAAGCCCTATGTTTATAATGGGAGCGCACGGTGCTGCGCTTGACTGTGCATGACCATGCGCACCCATTCACTGCCATATGTGATTTATGCGCAGGCGGACGCCTGCATACAAATCACACACTCTCGTCCCACCAGGAATGCAACATGTCGCGTTCCTGGTGCGGATGAGACTGTGTGATTTGTATGCAGGCATCCGACTGCGCACAGATCACATATTGCAGTGAATGGGTGCGCATGTTCATGCACAGTCAAGCGCAGCACCGTGCGCTCCCATTATAAACATAGGGGCTTGCAGTGGCTGCTCTCACATGGCAATTCCCCTCCGCAGAACGCTGCGGCGGGGTCCGCAAGTGTGAACCCAGCCTAAGACTGCATGCAGACGATCAGTAATAGCAGCGTTTTGGATGCAGCGTGCTACCGCTGCGTCCAATACACTGCAGTCAACAAAACAAGCACGGTGGATGGGATTTATAGAAATCTCATGCCCACAGTGCTTCCCCCCTCCGCAGTGTTCTTTCAGCTACGGTGCAGGTTACCGAGCTACTGCATCTCCGGAGCATGTTAATCTAATGCTGCAGAGTCAGAAGCGATCTCCAGAGGGTGAATGGAGATGTTTTAGCCTAATTTATCATTTTTTAATTTTTGAAATGATGCTAATTTTTGCACAATTGTTCTCTATCTACAACAGTGCAAAATCTGTTCAATTTTATTTCTACACAGTTAAAGACATTTACAAGAATTATTTAACTTTTTACTCTAAAAAGGCAAAAAGAGCAAGTTTGATTTTGCACAAAATTCATCAACTCCCATGTGCCCTTTTGAAGAATTTGGTACAAAAAAACAACGAAGACCACAAAAGAAAATGAAAAATATAAAAAAACAAACCACAAATGATAAACGGGGGCTTTATGGTCTAAAATTATATGTGGTCCTGATATGATAATATTTTAAAACTATACTAAGCTGCTACTTACCTTTCTTGACCTGCAACTGTGACACTGCGGTGAGGAAACACTCAGCGTGCCGTGCAACCGGAGGGGAACACCAGGGAAATGGTAAAAAGTGAGGCCTTGGTCACAAGGAGAGGGAAGACCCACTCAGGGCGGGCTGCAGATAAGTACTGTCAGACCCCTTAGCACTCACCTAAGTCTGAACCTTGAGCTCCCCATTGTCCTTAGACAGGTCCATCCCCCCATGCATGATCACGTGCCTAGTCATTGACTTACCCTGGGCTTGCCCTGTCTGAGTGTAGGGCAGCAACAACGCTCGTCTTACAAATACAATAATGTGGCACCCCTGCAGGGGATTGCCACAGGACCCACCGGTGCAGGGAGGGATGTACACTTTGGGACACACAGCACACAACACCTTCCACCCCAGACCTGGAGGGAGAACCCCACTGACTGTCCTTAAGTCAGATCCCCTATAAAGATCTAGGCCTGAGGGGAGGAGTCAGTTAGTACTGAAGGGAGTTCCAGTAAAACCAATGCAGAGTTTAAGACTGTGTGGAGTGTTATTTCTTCCTGCCTGCGGAGCCACCATTCTTCCTAGCAGTGCTGACAGGCCAGCCTGAGGAGCCGCACACTTGTTCCCTTGCTAAGACTTTGACAGAGCTGCCTCCCTGTGTAAAATCCCTATTCATCCATCACTGCCCCAGGGACCCTGCTCCACCTACGGGGAGTGTTACCATTAGGGCGAATTACTCGCTACTATTCGGGACTCGCCCCAATAGTAGCGGACTCGGAGGACTCGCTACTCGCCGAGTTTCCTTAGGAATTACTCGGGGATAGCGAGTCCCTGTACTTTTGCAGTGTATCTATACAGATACACTACAAAAGTACCCTAAAAGTTAATCTAAGGGGTTAAAAACAATAAACATTAATACTCACCTCCTGTACTCCTGTACCTTATGTACCGGGACCGGTACCGAAGACCTCCGGCTGTTACAGGACCTCCGAGACCACCAGGAGAAGATGGGGAAAAGGACCTTGCAGTTCAGCCAATCAGCATGCCGCTAGCGGTCACATGGGTTTGTCATGTGGCCGCAGTGCAGCCGGAGGTCTTCGGTACCGGTCCCGGTACATAAGGTACAGGAGTACAGGAGGTGAGTATTAATGTTTATTGTTTTTAACCCCTTAGATTAACTTTTAGGGTACTTTTGTAGTATATCTGTATAGATACACTGCAAAGTACAGGTTACTATTCGGACTCGCTGGACTTGCAACGAGTACCGAGTCTCGGACCCGGACTCGTTACAGTCCAGCGATTCCGAGTATTTCAGGATTCGCCGATCCCTAGTTACCATCAAAGCTTCCTCATCATCACCCCGGAGGTCTGCAAGCAGCGCCGTTATCAGTACCGGATTCCGTAGGTGGCGTCACAAACTCTTTTTATTTTATTTTTAACCCCTTTTTCAGTGACCACCAGGGCCACGGGACTGGGCACAGGCCACCCGTGACATCCCCAGTTAATTATCGCCCGGAACCGAGTACCCCATGGCCCTGGGGTGGGTCATATACTGTAGATATACAGTATAACTTCATATATCCATGATATTTGGCGGATTGTTCTGTTTCAGGAGATTTTTTTTTTTAATGGCCTTCACCTCGATCTCGATCCAAGATGACTTGATGGATGAACATTCTGTAGGAAGCACGATGTTGTGCAGCCTAGATAGGTCCACCAGGGTTTTCATTTCCGTTATCTTGATTGTATTAAGCCATCGGATTGTTGGTCTTCCTCTTTGCCTCGTTCCTTCTATTCCGACCATTATGTCTTTCTCTCTGATATTTTCTTTTTCCCCCAGCACCAAAATTTAAAATAACCTTGATTGTGACAAGTACTTCTCCCTGCGATAACTTTACACGTATCTTAACATTCCCAAGAAGAACTGGACAGACTCTTCACCGTCACATGACAAACTTGAACTCTATCAGAACAATGAAAGAAACCAGCGTCCGGCTGATGTAACGCATCCTTGTCAGGAAGAGCCCCATACATTCCTGACTTAGACGTGACTCGACTTTCTTGTTGATGTAGAACCTCTAGGTTTTTTTTGTCCTCATCACTTAGATGTCCGGAGATAATCTGTTATTTATGTCACACGTATTGTAAAATCTGTTAATAGAGCTTCTGTTAAGCCTAAGAGGTTTGGAGCCGAGCTCTTAACATTCTTCTGTGACAGACAGAACCAATCTGTTCCATTGTAGATACTGGTGGGCAAGACGCGGAGAGGGGCCGCAACGTATTACTAAATGTATTTCACACAACTTAACAACTATACCTTATATGAAAAAGGCATGCTCAATCTATACTGACGTTGATAGGAACGTATCTGCTGGATGAGGTGTGTATAGGAACACAGGCCATAAACTACACATATATTCATATTTTTGACTACCTAGTCTGAAGCTGGCCACACAAATATAAGATAAAGGGTTAAAGTTGATGCATCTTCAGATTGGGGTAGAATATTCAATTTTAAAGTGAACCTGTCCCCTAGATAAAGCCCCCAGGTTATCACTACTGTCCCTGCACTTCCTATTAGTATTCTAACTATCCCTCTTTGTCCTAAATGTGAGATGTGACTGTTTAATAAAATCTAGATTAAAAGAGGAGACACAAAAAGGCGCAAATGGGTCTTATCGTTTAGATAAGATGATTTTCCCGTGAGTAAATGTGCTCACCTGGTTCAGTTTGATGACCAGTATACTCACATGGACAGCTGCCGCTGGATCTGCACTTCCACGTGCAAAGTGGTATTGTATCCAGAAATCCAAGGGGTTAGTGCTTGTGTGATCCGCGCTGCCATCGGGATGAAAAGACACGGGAGGCAAGGCTCCTTCAAAGATGCTCCTTTATTTCCTACGGTTTCGGTGCCTTCCCTGCACCTTCCTCAGGGTACAATCACAGTCATACAAGGTGTTGGTGTTTGTATAAAAGGCTGACACCTTGTATGACTGTGATTGTACCCCTGAGGAAGGTTCAGGGATGGCACCAAAACGCGTAGGGATAAAGGAGCTTTGCCTCCCGTGTCTGATGTGTAATAAAACGTTTTTATACCTTTTTTATATGTTTTTATACCTTACTGGCTGGTATATCGGAGTATGATAAACTCACCCAAAAGGTGAGAAAGAGGATGCGTTCACAAAAGGGTGACTGCACCCCTGACTGTAGGTGCCGTATTCTTTGTTTTGGTAATGGGTAGAATAAGTCTCAAGCTCCAGCACCACATGCAACACTTAGTGTTAGAGGACCAATTAGACGCCCGTTACTAAGGTAACCGGTCCTGGTGGGAGGAGAGGCTAGGTTATAAAGCAGTGGGGAAAGCAGCAAGGAGTTAGTCAAGAGAGAGAGTGCAGTGGGAAAGAAGAGTTCAGTCAGAAGGGAGCTGCAAAAGATCAGTGCAGCAGATGAAGCAGAGTTGGAGAAGCTACAGAACAGCAGAGAGAAGCTAACAGGGAGGGCACCTCAACCTGGTGATCCAGAAGAGAAAGGGGCCAGAATAGAACGGGTAACCGAATGCCTTAGCCCAGTCCAAACCTGGAGTACCGGCTCAGAAGTGGTCCATCCGGCTAAAACCCTGAACCACAAACCCGGAGTGGTCGATGACTTTATAGGAGCACGACCCAACTGCCCTACAACCAGCACGGTCCTCACCAGAAGCGCCAAACAAAGTTGGGGTCTCCTTGGACAGAAACGGAGATCACATTTATCTCGACAGGCTTGGTCAAACAAGCAGGATCCGTGCAGGGCAGCAGAGCAAGGGACAGTGAGCGTGATAGAGAAGGAACACCAGTGGAGCTTCAGAGGGACACTGCTCATTGCCAGAACCACCCGGTCCGCTACTCTGCAACAAGAACTGCATTACCTTGTATGCCTGCAGAATACTGGAGTAAATACCTGTTCAGAGGAGCAACGTGTCAGTCATTTCTTCCTTGAACTTTGATTTACCTGCCTTGCACCACAGTGACTGTGCTGCCGTACTCCACCATCCATTGCTAATTCTAATACCTCGGGGAACCCGCTCCTCCTGTAGGGAGCTACTCCATCTTGCTGCCGCCCATCACCCCGGAGGTTCCCGCAGCGCCAGTGCCATCACTGGGACTCTACAGGTGGCGTCACGAACAAACTTTATTTTATTTTTATTTTATTTTCCCTTTTGCATTGACCACCAGGGCCACAGCCTCAGGCACCGCCACATGACCTCCAGATTGCGCCTTAGATCTGAGTCCCCTGGCCTGGGTGAGTCATGTGGAAGCTATGAGACCATCATATTGTGTTGGGGACTGTGGGTACGTTATGCTGTTTTTGGGAGAGATGTTGTTCGTGATACAATGAATAAATAACAGGAATTGTATTATTTACTGCTTTTTATAAATGTATAACAAATAGTAAATAATATGGTTTTAATTAAAGGGAACCTGTTGCCTCTGAAAAGCCACCACACCTATCAATAAATGTCCCTTGCACCTTCCTATTACCGTTATAACTATCCCTCTCTCTGCTAAATACTTACTTTTAATGTTCTAAAAAACTTTTTTAAACTTACTCATTTAGATGATAACGAAGCGGGAGCTATATGCTATATGTTGGTTTGCAGCCTCCAGCATCCTTTATCAAGCCCCCATGGGTGTGATCTTGAAATTAAATTTCGTGCCCCCAGCCTGGCTCCCTCCGCTCTGCTATGCAGCCTTCCTGTGGTAATGATGCTGAACGCGTCATTTCCGGAACCGCGGGCCCCTATTTTTATCTTAGCAGCGGCACAGCGCTGCTAAGCGGGGCCCCAAAGAACCCCGCATAGCAGTGCACACCGCTGCTACGGTAAACATCAGGTTGCTAAGGGGCCATAGCAACCCAATACTTACCTTAGCAGCGGCACAGCGCTGCTAAGCGGGACTCCATAGAACCCCGCTTAGCAGCGCATACTGCTGCTACGGTAAATATCGGGTTGCTATGGGCCCTTCTATGGGTCCGCTTAGAAGGCTATTGTGCTAGGTAATATCGGTGCTAAGGGGCCTACAGTTTCCGCAATGGATGACTGGTGACAGGGATGGCGGGTACTGGCTGATGCGGTTCTGATGGGGGATCACGGTTGGTCGATCCCCGTCCCGTGCCCTGGACCCTCAATGGCGGGGAACGGTGGGGGATAAGTGGGTTATTAATGTGACGCCACCTATGGTAACGGGTATACCAGCGCTGCAGCCGGCCGCTGAGGTGATTTGGGTGCAGAAGAGTGTGGAACAGCTTCCCACAGGTGGAGCTTTACTTCAGGGCAGTGGGGATGGATGAGGGGAGTAATAGTCAAGTCCTTTCTGACACAGTGGTGAATTGCGACGTTAGACAGGCACATAGACACACTGGGATTGTTGTTTCAGTACCTTTTACTGGTGATAAGGTAACAGGTACAGTCCAGAGTAGTAACCAGGTCCCCGGTGCAATTTGGGACTTCTACCTTAGAACGATATGAGGCCTCCTTTGTGTCTGTGCTCTGCAGTGTGGGATGAGTCTTGCCTGAGCCTGAACCCACCACTTCTTCTCCCTCTCTGGGCTTTGTCCTAAACTGGCAATGAGGTCCTTCTGCGGGGTCCCTGTTTCTCTTGTGGCCCCTGGTCCTATGCTTGGTCAGTTTAGTGTCTCTTACTTGCTTTCCTCAGGACTGCACTCCTCCTGAGTCTTCTGGGCTTTCTGCTGTAGCTCTGCAGGCTGGCAGCGTCGGACTCCAGTGTCCGTGTGTACTAAAGGGATATAGTTTTCAGATTCCCTTCTTTCAGTTCCCTGTTTCCTCCACTTGCCTCCGGCCCCTTCCCTGGGGTGTGCACAGCGGTCAGTCGTCAATGGTCCTGAAGCTCTCCCCAGTGACCAGCAACTCTGTCTCCTCTCCCTTCCTTCTCCTCACACGAACTGCACTGAACTCAAACTAACACCTGGGACTAACTGCCTCCTCCCCTCCAGCCTGAGTGTTCTTAAAGGGGAACTGACTTAATGCAGCCAGTAGAGCTCCCCCTTCACGTCTGGGGTGGAAGGTGGTATGTGCTGTGTTAACCAAGATGTAAGTCATTCCTTGCAGCGGTGGAACCTGTGGCAATCCCCCGCAGAGGTGCCACAGATGCGTTCAGCGTCAATACCACAGGAAGGCTACATAGCAGAGTGGAGAGTGCCAGGCTGGGGGCGCGAAATTTAATTTTAAGATCACGCCCATGGGGGCGTGATAAAGGATGCTGGAGGCTGCAAACCGACATGCCCAGGGGACTATAGCCCCCGCTTCATTATCATCTTAATGAGTAATTTTAAAAATGTTTTTTAGAACATTAAAAGTAAGCATTTAGCAGAGAGAGGGATAGTTATAATGGTAATAGGAAGGTGCAGGGACATGTACTGATAGGTTAGGTGGCTTATCAGAGGTGACAGGTTCCCTTTAACTGCTACTGATGATAATACATATCACAATAAGCTGTGTCGTAACTTGCAATAGAAGTACCACTAATCATCATATTTAATTCTGCTCAATATTAAGCAATAAAATAATTAATGTAAAATAATATTAATAATTTAAATGTTTAATATTGAACATAATTAATTTTAGCCTATTGGTTTGGCACTCCAACAGTTATGGTCTCTTTTACGACCCCTTGGAAATATTAATTGCACACCCTTCTAATATATCAAAAAATTCTGTCACACTGTGGAACTATACAGGTCCTGCACCTCCCTAGCACTTTAGTTTTTGTATAATTATTTATAGACTGAGAATGCCGTTTCCCACTGTCAGTGTACATCAGCACTGAAGTCTAAAATGGGCTCACTTTTTAAATGACAATGACAGTAACCCCTGATTAAGGAGGAAAATTGTGGTAAAAATTGTGGTAAATTTCACTTCACCGAGGTTGTGCAAGGGTGTGCAATCTCACCAGGTGAGAGGCAAATCCCCCCACTTGTGTCATATAGCTCCCCACTAGACCACCGGGTATTCTCAAATGGAGTTCTTCCCTGTTTTATCTCTCCTTAAGGTACCTTTACACGCCGCAACTTTTGACGGCAATAGGTTGCCTGAGATCGCCGAATGCGCTTTTACACGCCGCAATTTCGCCCTCAACCTAAGGCGATGTGTTGCCCCGGAAGTTGCCACACCAACAGCGGAACCAATCCGCTTCACACGCCGCAATCCCCAAAGGAATGTGGGCATACATGGTTAGCGCCGCAAGAACATAGGCGTGACAGACTGGTGTATACCGCCCCCCAAACACGCTGATTACACAACATAATAGCGTTATGATTGGCCAGCCTGCGCAGGAAGGCTGGCTAATACATGACGCCATTGCCATTGTGTAGTGTGAATGGACAGCTCTTTAAATATGGCGCCCTGTGAAGGGACAGCCAATGGAAACACAGTAGCCACCACCAATCATTGCTGACGGGGCGCGGTCTCCTGCACGCTGTGGCACGCCTCCGGGAAATCAACAGGCGACGCAGATTCCATCCCTATCGCTCCTTCACACGCCAAAAGCAGGGAATTGATGATTGCCTCTGATTTTGGGCAATTTCACGGCGATGGTGACAGGGCAACAGATTGCCGGTCAGATTTCTCGCTGCGTTTGCGGCGTGTACAGGTACCTTTACAAGTAACCCCTGATTGGCTGCACTAGACAATGTTATATGATAGGCGTTTAACGTTAAGGGGAATTCTGTGCAGTAACTCTTGGCATCATTATCCCACTCTATGAGTCTTCAGCAGAGTACAATCGTGCCAGGGCAATGCTCGCATATTGAAAAATGTTTGAATTCACAGGAATCAGCGAATTCAAGAAAATTTAATTCTAATATGATCCTTTGTTGATTGATCCGCTCATCTCTGGTGAAAATGTTTATGTAGGTGCTACATCTCAAAGTAACATCCGCATGAATGCCAGGACCAAGGCCAAGATCTCCCAATAAAACACTGCCAAGAGCATCATACATCCTGCCATATGGTATCTTAGTGCTGTCTTCTCCTCAGAAAACACACATTATCTAAAACAAAACATAATTCATCAGACGAGGTTTAATCAATTTTTGCTCCAGTAGTTCCTTTGAAGGACACTATCAGAAAGACAAGTTTTCTCTACCCACGTGCATCAATGAGTCTTGGTTGCCCAGACCTCTGTTACAGGTTTGCCAGTTGTCCTTTCTTGGACCACTTTTGGTAGGCACTAACCACTGCATATCGGGAGGACCCCACAACTTCCGCTGTTTATGGATGCTTTGTCCTGTTCATTTAGTTATCACAATTTGACCTTTTTCAGCATCACTTAGATCCTTACACCCGCCCAGGGGCGTATCTAGGGGGTGCAGCCGGACCTTTTGCCCCGGGCGCAACTCAGAGGGGGGGTGCTGGCACCAACTTCCCTGACAGCCCCATCCCCCGGTCCTCATCCAAGGCTACATGGGCAGCGGCAGCGGGGCTGACAGCTGACAGCACCCCCCCCAGCTCCTCACCTGGGGGCACCGAAATGGATCTTTGCCCCGGCGCCATGATACCTAGTTACACCGCTGCACCCGCCCATATTTCTGACTTCGAAAACATCAACTTGAACAACTGTTCACCTTCTGCCCGAAATATTTCACCCCTCAGACAAGTCCTATTGTAAGTTGTAGAGTAAAGCACAGCATTTCTGGTATGATCAAGGTGCTCTAGTAGGATCCAAACCCATAGATCAGGAGTGGGGAACTATAGACCTCAAGTGGCACCAACAGGTCATATTTTGAGATTTCCTTAGCATTGCACAGGGTTTGGAATCATCACCAGTACAGTATATTATCACCTGTGCAATACTAAGGAAATCCTGAAAACATGACTTGTTGGCGGCCCTTGAGTCACTGAGTTCCCCACCGCTGCCATGGATAATGATGATTTATAATCAGGCACTCAAGAAATGTGAGAATTTTTCAATTTATTGTATGAAGCAGGATAACCCAGTAAGTGAAGATGTTTCGATCTAACAAACCTTCTTCAGTTCACAAGCTGCAAGATGAGATCTGCCTAGAGTCCGGCGTGGAGTATAGAAGCGACGTCCACTGCTCAGAAGCACCTCGGTGTGGTGGACATCACTTCTATAGTCCATGTCTAACTCTAGGCAGGTCTCACCTTGCAGGTTGTGAACTGAAGAAGTTCTATGTTAGGGCCACGTCACACACACAAATATCTGTACAGATATTGTTCGCAGATCTCTGGTTGCAGTGAAATCATGGACACAATGTTCCATTTTGTGGCTGGTATAAATGGATACAAAGTGTCCATGATTTCACTGCAACCAGAGATCTGCGAACAATATCTGCACAAATATATGTGTGTGTGACGTGGCCCTTAGAACGAAACGTCTTCACTTACTGGTTTATTCTGATTCGCACAATAAATTGAAAAATTCTCATGGCCACTTTACACATCTCGATATCGGCATCCAACTCCGACCAAAAGTCACGTGGTTCGTGCGTTGGCCCCGATATCGTTCGTGCGTTGTATGGTTTAAACGTCCAAAACGATGCACGAACGATGCCAAAACGATATCGGGGTTTCAAATGAGCGTGCTCTCCAACGTCCCGATATTGGTTGGACGTTGTGGCCGGATCGGCTGTGTAAAAGCCCAACAACGATGTGGAGTACAACGTCCCCTATTCTCTCCCATGTTAAATGGTTGTTCCTGGGTCGGCCGTACAAGGGGGCGTACACATCGCTGTTGCGTTGCCTGCCGATATCGCGCTGTGTAACATCTCCTATGCGATCTTGGAATTCTGCCCAGAAAAAGCGCGCTCCCGCGCGTTGTATCCAATATCGGACCGACGTTGGGACGTGTAAAGTGACCATCACTCTTCTTGAGTGCCCGTTGAAACATAATTAAAAGTTGTTCTAACCAAATGTTAATATCTGTCGGGTACTGTATCATGCCAATGCCTTAGGATTTGCATACTTGCAGTCACGTGCCGACCGTCTTCTCTTCTTGATTCTTCCACTACAAAATCTGAAGGTATCCAAGTATCCAAACCCAACATTTGGCAGAATTTTGGCAAGCATTTAAGAACTAAGATTTTTTTTAGGATGTGCATGTTTCAGAAGTGTGAGACAACCTCCAATAAATGTTATCAATTTGTAGGATTCAGGACAAGCCAAATTGTTTTTATGTCCAGATTTAATATTTCAGTCTAGAACATATTTTGCTGGTTTTCGTCACAGTATTTTTTTTTAGATCTCCGTTTCTGTACAAACCACAGCAGTGAGACCCAGCACTGCTTCAGCCTTTGAGGCCCCATTCTTTTCTATTTAACAGGGATTCTTGCTGAAGAAATAGTTGTTTCCAAGGAAAATAAAAGCATCGCAGCCAAAGCCCACCATCCAATGAATGGGCCACAATGCAAGTGGTGAAAAGTATTTTGAAAAGACATTCGTTTGGATTTACTTCTCTCGGAGTCAGGAGAGAAATGTCAATGTGGGAAATCTTTGTATGGAACTTCAGAAGGAAAACACATTAGGATAAACTGGAGCCAGGAACATGATTTCAGAACATGGGCTTGTCTCGAGAAGTATGTTTTCTCTGGTTGTTCTGAATACAAAACATGTGCTGCTGGGGAAGATTATAATTAGTCACACCAAAAAAGCAGCAGAGTCCAAAAAACATCAATGTTTATAAGCTAAATACCAGAAAAAATGAATTATTATTGTTAATAATTCAAAAAGAGACATTTCTTAATTTAGGTGGGTCAAAGAAATATGTGGGGGGTAGGGCATAAAGTCAATATCGATCAAATATCCTATTGTTTACCTCCATGTTTATCATAGCTTACATAGTTGACCCATGTTTTTACTTCTTGCCAATTGAGAGGGCGTACGGAGTAGGTCAACATCAACCAGGGTGGGGAGAAGAACCACTTCAACCTAACTTAAGCCTCCATCCCTAAGGACCTGATAGCACTTGTAGAAGCTTCCTCTATGATTGTAATATGTGGACCCCACTATTTAGGTTCCACAAAAGGGGTACTACACCATAAAAGCGTGTTAGTCACCCTACTGCAAGTGGAACTATGACATGGTAGTGGAACCTAGAAATCACTCCCACATAGGCTCAGGTGGGAGGGAACCCGGAGGGAATATAATGACCTCCAGGGGAACTAAATGAGTGAGACAAGCAATAAGTGAGTGGTTGAGGAGTGATGAGGTGAGCAGGCATCGGCCTGGAGGGAGCAAGGAGGGTCCCTCGGCTGAGGGACCCACGGACCAAGAGAGAACAGATCCCAGAAGGAAGGAAGAGAGAAAGAAACTCAAAGTGGAGTTCACTCTAAGTGGAGCAGAGTACCGTAGACGTTTGCCCAGGAAAGGAACCGGGTACTGAGCCCGCACCTGTGAGTTTCTATAAGGCTTATATAAATCGATGACGGCCTGAACTCCCAAAGAGCCCAGGGAAGAGAGAAATCAGGAGAAGCAGGACACTGCAGGATCCAGAGAAGGTTCACCCAACGGGTATAAGGGAGAGGAAACGAAGAATAGCAGGAGGTCAGACTAGTCTTTAAAAATTCAGACTTCACCGCCACTGGGAGGCAAGGGAAAAGATGGAACATGAACGCACACAGTGAGGGATCCATCTAATCAGCCAGAAATTCCACTGCAGCACCCGTAGCATTTGTCGTGCAACATTACTGCACTAAAGACGTAATGATGCCGAAATTTCCAGTAAGTACCCAGTGAAGTGAACTGCTGACTCTGTGCATCCTTCTTGCATTAACTAATTTCCTTTCACAGAAACGCTGTCCCGGCGGTCCAGTCCTACCTGCGGAGGACTACACCATCATTGCCGCAAAACCACCGACCACCGGAGGACTGTAGCTGCGCTGGTGAGCATCACCAGGTACTGCAGTTACGTTATGAACTTATATATACTTTATTTTACTTTACTTAACCATTGACTATCAGGGCCACAGCCTCGGGCAGCCACCCCGTGACATCCCAGACCGAGCCTGAGAGCTGCGTACCCTGCCCTGGGCGAGTCATATACACTTGTTCAAGAAGAACCTTTCAGAATATTTAGGGTAGCAAAGAGAATGAGGTCTTAATGTGTGATTTTGTAGTCCTGAGGCAGGAGAAATTGCTCTCTGAAATGCGTTGACGTTTATAAAATCAATTCCTTTTTTATATTGGACTGGATTTTCCTTGCGGTAGCGCAGCTTGTACCTATTTTTTGCTCTACACATTACGTGCACTGTATTAAAAGAGTGGGATAGGTTTGCTGTCAAGTGCTGTAAGAAAATGGAGTTAGTACAGGGGTAGGCAAAGTGCAGCCCACGGACTACATCCAGCCCTCTGGCTGCTTCAGTCTGGCCCTTAAACTGAGACAGCCAAAGGGCCACACCGTGCCGTCTGCAAATGTACCACTATTGCTGCTATCTGCATTCTTACGATGTAGATGACAGTGAATATGTGACACCCCTGAGGGTCCAGTCGCCACAGAGGTACTCCACCTCAGTCAGAGGTGTGGTACCCTACTCTCTGGTAAGGAGGGCACACTGCGCAGTACCCACACACTAGCATCCAACACACCACTCCAGGCTAGGGGATCTGGGCAGACCCTATTCAGTGAGGGCCCCAACTCAGGCTGGAGGGGGAATTAGGTAGAGGGTGTGGGTGGAGGAAGTAGATAAGGGGAGCACACTAGGAAGTAGTGAAGGAAGTAGAGACAACGTAGGACGTACGTTGGGGATGTAGGGAACGTGACTGACGTTGGTGAGACGTGTAGAAAAGTCGAGAAGACAGTTTGTGAGGAGTTGGTATAATATAGTAATAAAGACTGGCATCAGCTAAATGTCAAGGGGCAAGCAAAAAAAATTGTATACATTAATAAAAGTGATTTGCTGCAACACTTAACATAACATGTATGGGTATTAGCTAATGGCTGACAAATGAAAAGCAGGGCATTGTGTACAGCTAAAACAATGTATAATTTGAAAAGGAACATAGTGAATACTGCACTGGACACGAGAAAATAGAGAGACTTAGTTTCAACACTGGCGCCACTGCGAAGAGGCCGGTAACTACGCCAAAGTGCTCTCATCATACCAGGTCCTACTGTAACACTGCATGTGGTATACTGTTGCTGGGATGGGTTTATATGCCTGTAAATGCAAGTAAAAACCGGCAGGGATGGTGTGTCTTTGGACCTGGGCTACATTAAAATGGAGGAATAGGCAAAGTAACTTTGTCGAGAAATTGGAAACATAATTGAGTGATAGGGAGCAGAAGTGTGTGAGCCCAGTTAGAACTGTGAGAAGTGACAAGACAGAAAAAGATGGGCATTTGTGTGAGCTGCCACCTGAGGCATAGAATTACGGTATGAAGAGGACCAGGCTTGTGCTTCAGAGAACTGAGGCGGGCACAGTAATGTGTCATTGAAGAGATTCATTGATAAGGGATTTGTGGCCTAAAGGTGTCGTACCATTGACTCCCGTTAGGGCCTTTGCAACAGTTATTATTACCAACAGAGTGACGTCACGGACATGAGATTTATTCTCTGGTAGGATCTGGTTGGTTTCCTGAAGAAGAAGTGAAGATAACGCTCTGAAATGCGTTGAATAATGCCACCATTTCTTGATATATTTTTGTGGTTCTTTCCTCTCATGACAGCACAGAACTTATATACATACTCCCTTTGGATGATATTTATTGTGAGACACTTTAGATTAAGGTACTAGGACCAAGGCACCACCATATATAATAGTACTTCTCTGCCTTAACAGAACAAAAGTGCGTGATTGAAATTGCTTTAATATCCTGTTTACTCATGTATATTCATTAATTTACTGTATTTCCACTATTGTCTTACCTCTTTTTATATTATGCACCAGGCACAGTATCCATTGGTGTTAATTGAATAAATAATTGTTGGTTCAAGTTACCACTGTGTCTACCTTCTCTGCACCATTGTATCAAGTAACCACTGTGCCGTTGTTAGTAGTTTATCTTCAGTAAGATGTGGCGCCCCGCAACGAGTGCGTCACAGGAGGGTATTGCGGCCATAAATGCAGCAGCAATATTCTCTGACCCAGCAGTCATCTGGTTAACTTAGAGATCCAAACCCTGCATGCAACACTAGTAGAGGGGACCAATCCAGGTCCTGGTGGGCGGAGTGCAAGGGTAGTGTAGAGGAAAAGTTAACACAATTAGTCAGTCTAAAGAGAGACAAGACACAGACTTGAACTTGGAGAGACGTAGGAGCGGGGGCTCTGCACCGCTGTGCAGCCCTGGGCCTTCACTGGTCGGGTGTGTAGCACCTGAGGCCTTAACGACCGGGCATCACCAACCACGGGTCCCAAAAGACTCCCGTGCCCAACTTACAGCCGATTCACTGGTACCGAAGCTGGCAGCAGTTCACCTCTGCTACGCGAACCAGAAGCGTGGAGGAGCAGCTTCACAGGAGCACCCCACCACCAGCCAAATTCCAGTCGTCTAACCAGCGGTGTACCCACCGAGGGATCCAAGGCTCCCCAGAACATCCATAACGTACAATTTGGATAGGGATTGAAGCAGCCTCCCCGTACCCGACCTGGTATTCCTGGGCGACAATGGCAGACACTTAGCTAGAATGGAGGAACACTACGGATCTCTGAGGGACACCTATCACTGCTGAGTCCACCCGGTCCACTACCCAGAACTGTATGCCATGTACTGCTTGCTGGTTACAGTAAAAACCCGTTGCAGAGACTTTCAGTGTCCGTGCTTCCTTATGATTGAATCCGTCCACACACAAGGTAACCGCAGCTGCCGCACAACATCTTGAGCAGCTCCAACCTCCGGGGATCACCGCTCAGCCTGTGGGGAGCGTTCCATCTTGCTGCTATCCATCCCCCGGAGGTTCCGCAGCGTCGGTAACGATTACCGAACTACTCATAGGTGGCGTCACGAATAAATTAACCCCTTTAATCTGTTCCGACAAGTCGTCTTCAACCCTTTTGCTCTGCACTCAACCGGGCCTCACTACCGGCAGGCGCGGCCCACCTGTGACAAGGAGGAAGCAGCTACAGCCTGTCTAAACCGGAGTCCCCGGGCCACGGTGAGTCAAAGATAAAAAGGCTCAGGCAAGTGGAAATCCAACTGCTCAATCTTTATTTCTCCCATTACAGAAGAGTTTGAAGGAATTAGATGGTTTCCTGGCACAACGAGTATTCGGGGGTTCAGCCGATGTTAATGAGTTTGATCAGCTTTAGTCAAAGATTTTAGCATTTCTGCAATCTTGAAATGTATTAAGAAGACATAGAAGATCTAAGAAACCTGTGACTTTATGATCTACGATAATTATTAAATGGTTGCTATCTTTAGGATAGGTCATCAATGTATGATTGATGAGGGTTTGACACGTGACCCTCCTGCTGATCAGTTTCTCCCGGTGCTGCTCCCTATTCAGATGTGGAGCTGCACAGCTTCATCAACTGTATACTGGCCGAGCTGGGTACTCTACATGTGCCCCCTATTCAAATCAATATGGGGCGGTTGTTCAGTATTTCACCGGGAGGGTGCTTAGTGTCACACTTCCACTTATCAATCTGATGACCAAACTGATGGGTTAAAGTCATGGACAACCTCTTTATGGAGTACGCCACTCCCCTGCCTCATTACTTCCTGCTTGTTGCGGGGTTGTGTGTGCTCCTGAACATTTACAATTTGGGATGAGCACCTTACTTAGGAAATGAGCAATAAACTATACAATATTAAATCCTCCGTGACTTGAGGACAGAGAGGATTTTTAATATGTGGTAAATTATAAAGTTGCTTGTTTTAACAAGCACTTTACAATTTTACTTATTTATGATTATGAGAATACCCGGATGACTGTTTATGGTCCATTTACAATAATATTGCCTACATGGGACTTCTAATTTTCTTTTAGTGAAGAATCAGGTCAATATAAGTGAATGTTGTCATCAAGTTACAAGTGATCCATCATGATGAGGCCATATTTTTGTAAAACCACAGAATCCTGATTACTTTACTAGACACATGATGGATAAGTCAATGAATTTAGCATCTACCACATGTACGGTAGTTTATTCTCTTTTTTTAAGTTCATTTTAAATATTTTACTACATTTTTACTACAAGAAACTTTATCGAAGTGGGAAATGTTTGGTCTTGTCATACTGGGGGGCAGCCATAAGAAATATATATAGCTGAGCATTTCATATTTAACTACCGTGACATCATGTATCCTTTGATAACTTCTAGATTGAATGGGGCCCGATTGCGGAGATCTTCTTCGATCACTTGAATGAGTCACTTTTGTCCCTATCAGAATGGATTGGCATCTCTTATGATGGATCACTGCTCCATTCCTTCTCCATGGGACTGTCACAGTTTTGTGAGTTCTCCGGCAGTCCCGTAAGGAATGAATGGAGTCGTGCATCAGCATGCACACAGTCGTTCTATTCTGATGGAGTACAAAAGTGCCCTGTGATCATGCAGGTGAACTCAATGGTTGCCCCTACCTGTCTACCAATCTACAAGTTATCTCTAGAGATGAGAGAACCCATTTGAGGTAGGAGTTCGGGTGCTTTATGTATCAAAAGCCCTCCAGCAAGCTTCACTGTGCTCAAGTACACGTAGTGCTTGGCCCAATGTGAGCCGCTTGTGTGGCGTCCCTGAGTCTGGTCACCATAGAATGGTACTACGTGTAACAACAATGCTTTGTAGTGCTAGTCTGATGGGAGTGATCATTCCTCTGCTATAGACTGAAACATTCACACATAATTCCTGATCCCTTATGGAGATGTGTATGTGATACCTGATTTGGGCATGTGACACTCTTTCTGGTAAGATAGCGGGGTTAGAATAGTAAGATAGATAGTGGAGCACAAGGAGACATCTAAGATAGAGGAGCTGAGAAGCACTCATCAAGGATAGCTGCATGGCGGGGCCTTAGTCCCCAGGTTACCCTGACTTCAAAGGTCTTGTAGCAGAATCTGAGAAGGCTGTGTTGGTCCCTCACACCCAGAAGCATGTGTAGTTCCAGGGGCTCAGTAACACATATTGTCAGGGCCTGCTCCAGGCACGGATACCCACAAGATCCACAATACCTGACTGGCTGGATGAAACGTATGGGAACCAGGAGTAAGGTGGTTATCGATAGTTCCAAGCTCCAAGAACCCTTGATAAGAAAGAGTAGCAGCGGTAGGCAAAGCTATTATCCAGCAGAGGAACAAGCTCCTATCAGACCAACCAGACTGAAAGCCTGCGGAACTGTTCGTACTGCTCAGTAAACGGTATAGTGACCATCCTGTCTCCTGCTACCTTATTCTCTTCTGCACTACACAGACTATTACCTCTGGGAGCCAGCCCTGGTTGGGAAGAGTTGACCATCTGCTCTGCTGTCACCATCTATCTCCCAGGGACCCCCTCCAGTGCCGGCCACATCCTGACCGATGTCGATAAACTTTTTGTAAACAACATACCCCTTTAATGGCTGCCAACAAGGCTTTGTACAATAGTTATATATGGGGTTCTAAGTTAAACCTAACTATTATAGCTACATCAAATGCTAATTTCAATTTGTATCTTTCTATATAACAATGAATGAAAAGAAAAGTTAGTGCATGCCTGAAATGTATCATAACTGCACACAACACTTGATATCAGACTTATTAAAGTGATATAGAGATCTCATTACATTCACCCTACAATAAATTTCACATTGATTATTTCTAGAACTGGGGTTTAATGTCTAGGTCTACGTCTCATGATTCTGATCCAGCGAGGAATTTTAATCATTATCTTAAAGTGTGGGTAATTTGTACCTGTCACTCAACAGCTACACCAGTCATTAAGGGTTAGGTTTGATTTGGCAACCAAGCAGTTTTTCCCTTTGATCACTTTGATACAAGTCAGGCTCAAAACCAAGTCACACCATGTGTTCTCCCCCTAGTCATGGCGTATGTACAGAAAGCAAGCACGTTAATAATATACTGTACAGTGGAAAACTGTGGAAAATTTCTATTATGTCCAGTTTATACCACCTACATCCATCAGCCCAGCATTTCATTTTGCATACCTGGTTGCTTTTTTCTTCAACCCAATCTCCTAAACTGGTCATTCAATAAAAATACAACTGTACCTTACTTAAGACAAATTGAACTACCAGCTCACTGAGGGGTCAGATTACAGCTTCCTATTGAAGTCTATGATGGATGGTGGGTAGACATGTTATAGAAAAACAGTCTAAGGCTATGTTCACACTGGCCATTCCTGATCCGTTTTTGGTGCTGCATTTTTTTTTTTTTTAAACCGTGCCGAAAGTGGATCAGTCACTGCGTCCGCCACAAAAGAGAATGGGATTTCCAATTTGCTGTGCAGACGTCAGTGTTTTTGACTGCTGCACCAGTGCAGAAGGTTCATCCAGAAAAGAACGACCATGTCAATTATTGCTTCGTTATTCTGCTTTATTTTCTGACCCGCCCACCAGAGTTGTGGGGTACTCGGAATTGGGCGGCAGTTCAACTGGGGGAATCACGGGGTTCGAGACCCGGCTCTGTAACTCTGGGCAGTCAATAAAAGGAACAGTTTTTAGGAATAAACGTGAGGCCACCCGAGGTGTGCAGCTATGGGTACCTGACGCTGCTGCAGAACCTCTGAGGACAATGGACAGGCAGCTAGGCTGGTGTGGCTCCCAATGGGTGGAGCTGGGTCCCCAGGGCAGTTTTAACAGTTTATGTAAGGGATGGTGGATGTTGGGATGCAGGACAGAGGTGCAGGAATAATTGGAGGCCACAGCAATGGACGTTTCCTTTACTTGTTCTTTGCAGATACAGTCCGGACTACCGGTTTCGATGTTACTGTGGACCCTGGCAGCCTGGAAGTAATCAGGAGATCCACCTAGCCAGGTGGGTTGGAGGCCTCCCTTATGCGCCTTCATTTGTGAGTCCCCGCTACAGCATGAAGGTGTGCGGCCCTCCCTCCATCTCCCTATTGTCTGTAACTGTATAGCAGGCAGCGCTAGCCCTGATCCAGGCGTTGCTCCTCAGTAGAAAGCCCGGGCTCTAGTATGCTACTGTGCCCCAGCGTTAGGTAGGCCAGGGAACCTGAAATACCCTGCCTCTCCGGATTTCTGCTGCTGTGCCATTAGTACCCGAACAGCCTCGGACTCCGGTGTCTGGTTTTCTGGGTGCTTTCTCCTCTGGGGTGAGCTCGACACCGCTCTGCTCCCGAAGTTTTCCTCTCCTTCCTCCTCAGACTCACTCCATGACTATTCTGTTGTTCTTCCTGGCTGTTCTGCGTAACCCCACCTCCAGGCCAGAATTTATTTAGGGAAGCTCCCCTTAAGCCGGGTTCTAGAGCTCCCCCTTCTGGTCTGGAGACAGGAAAGTGTTGGATGTTGTGCCACCTGAATAGGGAACCCCTTTTTGCTTCCAGGCGTGACATCACCCCCTGTGAGGGAGGCAATGCCATTGTTGCAACCAGACTCCTGGGGTGCTACATTTCCATATCACAAACACACCAAGTACTTACCCACCCCGGTGATCCCACAGTGAGCCCCATCAATGAGTTCCTTCTGGATATCCGCATGACCTGTTCATGTGACTCAGGCGGCCGTCACACGCACAGATATCTTTAGCGATATTGTAAGCGATCACGTGCACGCGCAATCGCTTACAATATCGCTCACATCGCTGGTGAGATGTCACACAGACAGACTCACCAGCGATGCGGAGCCGCGATCTCGCTCGTTACTATGGTACACATCGGGTAACTAGGGGCGCGCGTCGCTTAGTTACCCGACGTGTACCATAGTTACCATCTCCCAGCATAGGCGCGGTCGCTGGGAGATGGATCATCGTGGTGTCATACACCACGATGATGCAGATCGTTGCATCGTTCATCGCTAGATCTGAGAACCGGACCTCAGATCAGCGATGTCACGATCAAGCGATTTCACATCGTGAATCGCTTGATTACATGCAACGATTTCTTGCCCGATATCGCTTAAGCGATCAAAAAGGAGATCACTTAAACGATATCGGGCAAGATATCTCAGCGTGTGACGGCCGCCTTAGCCTGACAGTCGTATGGCCATGTTCTGTCAGTACTCCACTGGTACTGCTGGTGCCCAGAAGGAACACATTGCTAGGGCTCACCGGGGAGGGTATTAAAGTGTGTGTCTCAGTCTGTGTGTCTGCCTGCCTGTATTCCACAAAAATGGAGCAAAAAAGCAACACATACAGATGATGCATTTGTGATGCTTTTTTGCAAAAAAAGACGATCTGCTTTTGCTTCAGAAACTGCGCCAAAAACGAATCAACAAAATTGGAGCACAAACGGTCTGTGTGAATGAGCCCTGACATAGTACTAGTCATAAAGATATGAAACCGGGCACTGACCTGTATTCAATCCTTCACTTAACAAGATGGTGTCCAGGCACACATTGCTCAGCCCCAGCTGTATAGATTGTGATCCATAGGAAAGGAAGATGGCGGCAAACCGACTTTATTAATCCACGTGTATTACATCCAGGGGTGCAGGGAGGGAGGTGCTGAAGCAACGGTCACTGTTTCGCGGGTAACTTCCGCTTCTACAGGCCCGTTTTTAGAAGAAATTTATCTTCAGAGCTGAATTCACAGCTACACTGCTCAATACTTCTGAGGATTGTAAATTTGGTCTGTTTGCTGCTGCTTCTGAGGTTGAGATGCAGATAGATGAGCATGAACCTGTCATGCCTGTGTGTGCCGTATATAGGAGACATCATTGCACTTATAATCCACCCATTCAATCACAGACAGCTTAAAGTCAGAAATAGAGCTTGCAAGAGGGCCGGTGGGGTCGGTAAAAAAATGTTGGATACAAGACTTACCATGGGCAGAGATAGAACCCATTTTACTCCACTATACCCCTTCAACTCCCACTTTAGTAAATCTATGACTACATTTGGCTACAAATCCTGAGGTAAAAAACTCATCAAATACTCAACGTGTGCACGTGGCCTTAGGCTAGGGTCACACTTGCATTGTGACCCTAGCCTGACGCAAGTATTTTCCACTGCAGCACATAGCGTTTAATGCTATGCGCTGGAGCCCATAGAAACCTGCTGTTTACCTTGTCAAGCAGTGGTTGGCAAGGTAAACAACGGGTTTCTATAGGCTCCGTTGTCTGGCGATATCGTTAACGATGCAGCAAAGATTCTGCGACAAGCAAACGATACTTGTGGTTGTTAGCTCGCCTACATCCTTCAGCTCTCAATAGGCGAGGTCGTTAATGACATCATTATCGAGGAGTCACACACACCGATGCTGCAGGTTGGTTTTTGATCCGGTTCACCAACCTCCGATGAACGATCTGCCCGATTATCGTTGATCGGATGTACATGTCACATTGAACAACGTTTGAACGACTGAAAACCCGTGACGTTTCAACGATGTTGTTACCAATATCGTTTTGTGAGACAGGGCCTTAAAGCCCAGTGTGACGTACATCCGATCAGCGATAATCGGGTAGATCATTCATCGGAGGTTGGTGAACCGGATCACAAACAAGACGATGAGTGTTCATTCAACCTGCAGCATGGGTGTGTGTGACACCTCGATAACGATGTCATTAACGACCTCGCCTATTGAGAACTGAAGGACGTAGGCGAGCTAACGACCGCAAGTATCGTTTGCTTGTCGCAGAATCGTTGCTGCGTCATTAGTCATTATCTATACGTGTGACATTTCACTAGCGATCATTGAACGTCGTTCTAGCGATCGTTGATCAGATCGTTTGACCATTGAAGCATGAGACTGGGCCTTAAGAAGCATAAAAAAAAAATCACAGAGGGAGGGTGATTTCTATAAATCCCATTTACTCTGCTAGAACAGAAAGACGCTGCGTTTTTGAAGACACGCAGCATAAAAACTCACCAAAAAATCATTGTGAAATTTAGCTTAAGTGCCACAATAAAGATAAGTGCCCAACAATGACCATCATGTATCATCCACTTGCTGTATTATCCTAGTATGGAATATTTGACATGGTGGCACAGTGGTTAGTGTGGTGCCCCACTGGTCAGGCATCACAAGTATGGGTACTGCACCCAGAAATGAGCATGTGGTTATCCCTGTCGCAAGTAGAATGCAGAACACTGTGGGAGGATTTTATCCCAGCACTCCCACACACCCACCTAGACAACTATGGGAGGTCCCAAAGTTCGAGAGTCGGAGCTGTAAGGGGAGCAGGGAGGACGCACGGGGAATCTCTAGGAGTGTCTTCCCTGAGGAAAGACGGAAAATGGGAGCTTACCCGCCAGTGAAAGGAGCTCCAAGGGAGGGCTAGAGAGGGCTAGAGAGAGAAGTAGCCCGGACGGAGAGGTCCTGACTGGTTCACCCGGAGTGCACAGTTCTGACAAAGCGGCCTGGAGTGTTCATCCTGCGACCGTACTCGTCCCGGCTCTGAAGACGTTATCATGGTGTTTATCCCCTGGGACATAACACTGCTAACTAAGCAGGCATTGAAAAGAGAAGGAACAGGACAAGGGTTAGATCTAAGAAGGTACCACCAGAGACTTCCACAGATTCTGCATTCTACTGCGACTACCCGGCAAGCCTTCCTACTAAAGCACTGTGAGCTGTATCATCACCTTGACCAGTTTGCAAGTAGAGTACCTGGGTAGAGTGACTGAGTCTCCGTGTGTTTATTCACTGCTATGCTGCAACTACGACCTCCATCATCTGCACCATCATCCGTACAGGTGCATCCCTGTTCCGGAGGGTCAGCTCCACCTGCAGGGAGCTATACCATCTCGACTGCTGTACCATCACCCTCCGGAGGACTGAAGCAGCGCTGGTGCCCTTTCACCAGGATCTGCGGGTGGCGTCACGATAAACTTTAAAAACTTTTATTACTCCCATATTAATAACCCCTTTTTGAAGTGAGACCCCAGGGCCACGGATCTGGGCAGGCCACCAGTGACATCCCTACCAAAGCAGAGGGCCCAGATAGCCGTGTCCCCATACCCTGGGCATGCCATATCCTTCTTCTGGCGCTCACGAACCGGATTCCTTGCCCGGTGCTACTGGGTACTGTGTGCCTTTGAACTGTCCGGACTAAAATAACTTTTACCACCGTTTATACGGCACCAAGGACCGGTTCTCGCCATTTTAACGGGAACCCCAAAATGGCGGTCTAACCATGTGAAAAAACAGTGTACAGGCCCGGGGGTGTGCCTCAGCCCCTTGCCATGGGAGGGCCTAACCAGAGGCGCGAAACTGTTTGCCCGCCCCTATTGCCGCCAATCAACCAAGGGAGTGGGCCAAAGGAAGTGGCCCTAGGGGAAGTCGCCAAAAGTTAATAGAGGACAAACCGGAAGAGAAGGACACGACGAGCAATGTGTTGTACCCGTTGTAATGGCGACCCAGTGGGCTGACCTCCTGCACGAAGTGGAGCAAAAGGCCTGCATTGCCCACAGGGACCTGGACTCTCCTGACCAACGAGGGAGATGCAGAGTTCTGGAGAGAGGCTTTCCGAGAGCTCTGGGACAACCTGGCACAGACGATGGAGTGGGTGGTCCGTAGCTGGAGCGCCACTCAGTCGGTGGAGCTAATGTCCCGAATGATGGCTCGGGAGGCAAGAGAAGCAGCAGCCATAGCACGAGTCGTCTATACAGTCCTGGCTACAAAACCACCCATGCAGACCCGGTAGGTCGGAGTCCAGATGGATGATCCCGTGGACCCACCAGCCAGTGTCGAGCCCCAGGCTTTGGGGTACTCGGGTATCAGGCTCCAAGGTGTTAACGCTCCTGTGTCACGGGGAGTGGTTGCCGCACCTGATCCCGTGTCCTGGGGGACTTCTTTGAAAAGGGGTATTATTTACAGGGGATTATATTTACAGTTGTCGTGACGCCACCTGTAGTTTCTGGTGAGGAGTCACCAGCGCCGCCACAGTCCGCTGGAGGTAAATGGTAATGCGGCTAGTTGGCAAAGTCCTCTAAAGGTAGGGCTGGACCTCAGGGGCAGCATTCCTGGAAAGGGAACAAGTTCATGCAAAAGGAAACACAGGCAGAGGCGAAGTCACTTTTCTCCCGGGTACTTTACTGTTGGTTGTAGCAGCAGCGGTTACAGTTCACAGTTCAGCAAGATGGTATAATAACAGGTATGCACAGTACTAGCTGGTGGCAAGCGAACGGAAAGTCTCTGTGCGGCTTAAGTAGGTGTCCTTTATGTCGCTCTTCCAGGTTGGTGTGAAGACTGGCTGATCTGAAATCCAGCCTGGCCTTCTGTACTCTCTCACCCTTTGCTTTGTCGTCGGGTAACCCTCTAATGGCCCGCCGCTAACTCTCTGCGCACGGTGCCTGGCCCCTGGATTGACTTTGCTGGTGTCCAGGAAAACTTGAAGTCTTCCCGGTTCATCGGATTCTCTTATTGGGCTTGAAGCTTACAGCAGACTTCGGGCTCCGGAACCCTGATAGCCATTTTGGGATAAGCCTATCACCAGCTTCTCGGCTCCCAGAACTGCTCTTTCCCTGGTAGGCGCCTTTCTGCCTTCCTCCCACGTTCTTTGCAGCTGCTGCTATCCCCAGCAGCCTCCTCCTCCTCCTGCTGCTCAGTCTCCACTCTCTTCTCACTTCCTCCCAACCCCACACTGCTTGCCCTCAACTCCTTCCACCAGGGCTGGGTCTCCTAGTAAAGGAATTAACCCTTTAGTCCCCTGAGCTAAGGGTGTGTGTGTGGATGCGAGTGTTTAAGCCACATGTCAACTTTTCCATTCACCTGCCACGGGGCAATTACTTGCTGTCCATGATTTTGGCAGTATGTATTAGACGTCAGGTTCCCTTTAAAGGGGTTGTTCACTTTATCTATAATTTACCCAACTGGGGACATGATTTTGTGACACTTAGGATTAGATTCATCAAAGGCAGAGTTGTCAGTCTTAATGAAGGGGAGTAAGATGTGCCTAAATTATTTAAAGGCACTTGGCACTTAATGAATTAAACGCAACTTACAAGTGTTGTACGCCTCTGCCAGAGAGGTTTCCCTACTAAAGTGACATAATTTTTTATGAATTAGATCGGTGGGTGCAGCTGCCAGTGACTTTTCATGAAGACTGATGGGACTGGCATGAAAAAGTTGCAGAAAAATAATGCGACTTTTTAGGGCAGTTCACACAAAAATTGCAGTAAAACTTTAATAAATCGGGTCATTAACATATAAGTGGCATAACTTGACGCTCATGAGCTTTGATGCAAATCTCCAACAGGGCCCGCAATTATAATAGCAATAGTCTTTTTCTATAAGCCAAAGGGACTTTTGGGGCCCCCTGGACTACAGAGCCTCGAAGCCATTGCAACCCCTGCACCTATTGTAGTTACGCCCCTGAGTATTACAGGTTCTCCTCCTTTCACACAGACTGCACAACTGTTTATGGTGGATCATGTGACCAGACATGCCCATCAGCGTCATCCAATGGAAACACACAACCCATAATAAAGATATATTTTTATCGACAGGTGACATGATCCTCCACCAGCAGCCAGGTCGGGTCACATGATCCTCCACCATCAGCCAGGTCGAGTCACATGATCCTCCACCAGCAGCCAGGTTGGGTCACATGATCCTACACCAGCAGCCAGGTCAGGTCACATGATCCTCCACCAGCAGCCAGGTGGGGTCACATGATCCTACACCAGCAGCCAGGTCAGGTCACATGATCCTACACCAGCAGCCAGGTCGGGTCACATGATCCTCCACCAACAGCCATAGTATGGACAGGAGCAGTGCAGTCTATGATAAAGGCGGAAAACCTGTTATACTTAGAAGTGTAATAAGTGCCACAAATTAATTTCCCAAACATATTTGTTATAGTAAAGATACTACGGACAGTTCCTTTAAGAGATATGATTAATATTAGTAAGCAATGCAGCTGTACCTCTTGTGGCTTCTCGGAATTGCTCTTTACCCACAGCTGCGGTTAGAGACCTCGCTGGCACCTCTGAGGTTAATGCAGCAGCTTTGCCATTCCTTATACATGAGGTGGGTACAGAGGCGGATCTCTGTTTGCTTTAGTCCTGCAACCATTACTTAGCAGGGGAAGTTTCTATAGTAAATGCATTTTTCAGGCATTTCTAATGATTTTCACTATGACAGAAGAAAACCCTAAAGAGAGAAAGTTTCAGGACCAGATTGTTGTTCTCAATGCAAGATAATAAGGGACTGGCACCGTCCCATTCATGTATTCATTAGTTCGGGCTAGCACTGAAAGCCAGCAGCTGGCCAAGGACCAGGGGAATTAATATTCCAGTCCAGACTAAGGTAAGCTAGACAATTAGACTTGCTTCTTCTGTAGACGAGAGTCACAATGCTCCTCAGTCTTCGTAATGTCAATGACTGCTGTGTAATTTATGTAATATAAAAGAGCCTAGAAATTGAAGAATGAGAAATACAGGTCATCCTGTGACTGCTGAACTACAAGTCCCAGTATAGCCAGAACTTTATTACAACGGGAGATGTGAATCAGATCAGATTGATGGTTAAATTATCTGTAGATGCAAGAATTCTCCATGTTGACAGTAATTGTCTACTTGTATCACAAGCATTGACAGACGTGTTATTATATCATTGATGATAATTATGTTGTAATGATCGTAACGCACTGGTCTGACGTTGTAAATGTGGGTTTTGCTGTATGTTGGCTTTTTTAAATCTTTTCTGGCGTTGTCTGTTTGTATTGGAGGAGTTTGCGTCAAACTCATCAAAATGGGCTTGAAGACTTTGATGAATTGGCGCAAATTTAAAGATGCTTAATAGTGATGAGTGAGCACTACCATGCTCGGGTGCTCGGTACTCATAACGAACAGTTGATGCTCAGATGGGCTCAACTCTAGAACCCTAATAAAATGGAAGTCAATGAGGAATTAGAGCATTTTTCCATGAACTCATAACAAGCAGTTCGATGCTTGGATGGGTGCAACTTAAGTAGCCGAGTATAATGGAAGTCAATGGGGAACCCTAGTATTTTTCCGACAACTTGTAACGAGCAGTTGGGGGTGTGGATGGACACGACTCGAGTACTGAGTATAATAGAAGTCAATGGGGAATTCAAACTTTTTTTCGGGAACTTGTAATGAGCAGTTGGATGCTTGAATGGGTACAACTTGGGTACCGAGTATAATGGAACTCAATGGGGAACTCAAGCATTTTTCCGGGAACTCGTAACGAGCAGTTGGATACTCGGATGGACACGACTCGAGTACGGAGTATAATGGAAGTCAAAAGAGAACTTGTGTATTTTTGAAGAGACTGGTAATGAGCAGTTGAATACTTGGATGGGTGCAATTTGAGTACCGAGTATAATGGAAATCAATGGGGAACTCAAGCATTTTCCCGGGTACTCATAACGAGCAGTTGGATGCTTGAATGGGCGTGACTCAAGTACCGAGTATAATGGAAGTCAATGGAGAACTGGAGCACTTTTCCAGGAACTTATAATGAGCAGTTGGATACTTGGATTGGCAAGACTTGAGTATTTGAGTATAATGGAAGTTAATGCAGAAGTCAAGCATTTTTACTGGGACAGTTTCGTAAAAATGCTCAAGGTTCCCATTGACTTTCATTAAATGCGGCACACAAGTCGAGGCCATCCGAGCGTCTGACTGCTTGTTAGGAGAACTGAGCACCTGAGCATGGTAGTGCTCACTCTTCACTAAATCTGATGTTTTGGCTCTTTTGCCCCTTACAGTTTTAGTTGCATCTGCTTCTCACTGAGCTTTACCATGTCGAATGTTAGTAGTCTTCAGCTGAACAAAAAAATAGATTTTATTTGTAGAAAGAAAGCAGGTGGCACTCACCATTGAACAGTTGCAGCAAGAACTCCTGTATTCAAGTTCAGTCAAAGGACATCTTCAATCCATGACAGGATGCGGCGAGAGGGAGTGTGGGGTCGGCGGACGACGGCGAGACGTTTCACTGTTACTACAGCTTCAATGGGTCCATCAGCCTATTTTCTGCACTTTTCCCAAAAAAATAGATTTTGTGTTCAATTCGGGAGAGTGGAGCAATTGTGCAATGATTTTGTGACAATTTAGAAAGTCCCAAATTAACAATTATGGTACCTCTACACGCCGCCACAACAGGATGGATACCAACGGCAACTTCACGTGCACGAGCACGGGCGAACGGTTACCAACGGGAACCGCACCCTCTTCACACGCCGCCACAAGGTGCGCTACGCTACGCTACATTTACAGCTAGCTACATCGCCGGGTGTCTCAAGTAGACATCTGTAGCTCAGCGTACCTCATTTACACAACGCTACAACAAGCTAATATGGGCGGACCTGGTGCAGCAGAGACAGCACATAGGCGTGCCACAATTGTGGATTAGAAGACGTCCGTACGCTGATAGGACAAAGCCAGAACATCATGATTGGGCAGGCATCGCAGGAGGCTGGTTAATACAGCACGCTCGAGCAATTGTGTAGTGTGACTGGTCAGCTCCTTAAATATGCCTCCCTATGCAGCGACTACCAATCGTAACGCAGCATCTTCCACCAATGATCGCTGAAGGGGCGCGGTATCACGGAGCCTGGGTGACGCCTTAGCCACATTGCAGCTACATCGCCGCATGTCCCGAGTTCCCTTCTGTAGCTTCTTTACACGCCGATACAGCTCGCTACAATCGGCGATGTAGCCATCTGTTTATGGGCAGTGCACGGATACAGAGGTATCTGTAGCCGGCTGTGTCGTCCCGTCTTCAGACGCCGCTACTACGGGCGATATTGACGCTACAAGCTACATTTGTAGCCTGTAGCGGGATGTATCCATCCTGTTGTGGCGGCGTGTAAAGGTACCATTAGACTACAATGGGTGACTGGCAAAACTGACGAAAATCAAATTCAGCTGATATTTGATTTGCATCTAATTTGGGGTGAATCAAAGTCTCTTTATCATACACTGGGATCTCTGTAGACTTCAGAGAATAATAAACGTAGGGTAGTAAAAAAAGAATAACATTGAAGAAAGAGGCACTCACCCGGTGATAGTTGTTCCTCAATGGATGATTTTAATTGGCATTGAGGTACAGGGTGCTGGGGAGGGGGTGTGAGAGGTGCAGACGACGGCACCGTTTCAGATCAACTGATCCTTCGGCTGGTCTTGGCTCTTGGCTGTTATAAGACTGTGCACCCCTGGTTCTGCTGCAGTTGACACTGCTGATACCGCTACTTTGGATCTTAAGTGATCGGTGCCCCGCTATTCTGCCTCTTAAAAAAAGAATAATGCTCAGCTCTGCGCTCAGCTGTCCTGCCCCGCAGCTCCCTCTGACATCTTCTTTCCCTTGGCACCACCATGTACAACATATTCCTCAATCGGGGTTTCCAGGAGTGAATAGGCCTCTGACATCACAAGGTGAGTCGCTCAAGGCACTGACTAGGCTCTTGAAATATGTCTTGCCATCAGAGGGCTCCTTAGCACCAGATGTCTTGGTGCGTAGTGAAGATAAAGATAATACAATCCAATGCTTAAAAACCTGTTCCTGTACTGAGATAATCTTATATACAGTGTGTCCCTGCTATGTACTGTGTAATGGATGTGTCTGACCGCACAAGGACATGGTCTGCTCATACCATGTCTCCTGTGCTGAGATAATCTTATATATGTGCCCCTGCTATGTACTGTGTAATTGATGTGTCTGACCGCACAAGGACATGGTCTGCTCATACCACGTCTCCTGTGCTGAGATAATCTTGTATATGTGTCCCTGCTATGTACTGTGTAATGGATGTGTCTGACCGTACAGGGACATGGTCTGATCATACCACATCTCCTGTGCTGAGATAATCTTACTGTATATATGTGTCCCTGCTATGTACTGTATAATGGATGTGTCTGACCGTACAGGGACATGGTCTGATCATACCACATCTCCTGTGCTGAGATAATCTTATATATGTGTCCCTGCTATATACTGTGTAATGGATGTGTCTGACCGCACAAGGACATGATCTGATCATACCACATCTCCTGTGCTGAGATAATCTTATATATGTGTCCCTGCTATATACTGTGTAATGGATTTGTCTGACCATACAGGGACATAGTCTGATCATACCACATCTCCTGTGCTGAGATAATCTTATATATGTGCTCCTACTATGTACTGTGTAATGGATGTGTCTGACCGTACAGAGACATGGTCTGATCATACCACATCTCTTGTTGGGCAGGGGGGGAGGGGGGGAAGGAGTATACAGACATTACAGCACGGGATCATAGATGATTCTTTTCATGAGATAAAGCATTTTCTGCTATATTTAAAATAGTTTTACCTCAAAGAAAGAATTATCTATGATCCCGTTCTGTAATATCTGTATACTTTTTTCCATCCTCCTCAGCCCAGGAGATGTGGTATGATCAGACCATGTCCCTGTGCAGTCAGACACCTCCATTACACAGTACACAGCAGGGACACATATACAGTATAAGATTATCTCAGCACAGGAAATGTGAAATGATAAGACTATGTACCTGTACAGTCAGACACATCCATCACACAGTACATAGAAGGGACACATATATAAGATTATCTCAGCACAGGAGATGTGGTATGATCAGACCATGTCCCTTTATGGTCAGACACATCCATTACACAGCACATAGTAGGACACATATGTAAGATTATCCCAGCACAGGAGATGTGGTATGATCAGACCATGTCCCTGTACAGTAAGACACATCTATTACACAGTACATAGCAGGGACACATATATAAGATTATCTCAGCACAGGAAAAAAAAATTTAAACACATCCAATTGTGGAAATTATAATTGTTCCAAGATGTATTGATTAAAATGAACTTTGTTCATGGGACAACCCTTTAAGACAAAAAATGGCTGTTTAGTCTGTTTAGTCTTCAGTTATAGTTCCTGGTCACCCATTGCACCCGTTGTGTGGCTTTGAATTAGTGAATGAGGCTGGCTGCAGTTATGCCTATGAGGCTATTGAATTTGGGTTAGGACTTAGGAGACTGTGCATCATGGATCATGAATGTCAAATGTGAAAAGCTGTGGCCTAAGGCCTCTAACTCAGAGCGATCATTTGGTACGATCAATTTGTGATTGCAATCATTTTCAGGAAGAAGCTGAGTATTATCTGACAGAATTGCAGGGGTGTCAATACTTTTGGCCACAACTGTATGACGCACCCACAGGAACCGGGTACTCAGGACCGGGCTTTACTGTCTCTGGGGTGTCAAGGTGCCGCTGCCCAGTCCCGTTGTCCCAGATGCGACAATAAAAAGGGGTATTTACAAGGGAGGTTAAAGAGTTGTTCGTGACGCCACACATAGTATGTGGTCAGGGTAACTACCGCTGCCGTATTCCTGCTGGGGATGGTGATGAGGGGCAGCGTTGATGGTAAGCCCTCCACAGATAGGGCTGGGTGTCCCCGGGGCAGGTGTAGTGTGGGCTGCGTACTCTGGATGCTGCACCGGCTCTTCTCTTATGCAGCTTCTCCAGCCAGCATGCAGGAACAGCAAGATGGCTCCGCAGGTGTGGGTTCTGCTACAGTTTAATAATGAACAGTCTCAGGCACTTTTGAGCTGACCAGGTACTTTACTTTCCATTGTTCTTAAAATCAAGTTACAGCACAGTTAACAGTCAAAGCTCTTACACTTTACTGGGGACCCGGGTTCTACTGCAGCTCAGACGGTTCCTCTACGTCGCTTCCCTCAAGATACCTTTCAGGCCCTGCTTGTCTCGCTCTCTCTGTCCATGCTCATGAGTTTAGTCTGGCCGTCACAGGCTCTTTAGTGATGATTCCCTCTGCTTTCGGGTCACTAGCCCTAGTACGATGGCTGTGTTCCTACTCTGTGGTGGTAGGTAGGTCACGGGTCATAGAGTCCCCGTACCACGCCGGGTTGTCTCGTAATTAGGGTCGTGAAGTTTCCCCAGTCACCTCTATAGAGCTGTCTCTCTGGTTGTCCTGGCCTAGCTCTCCAGTGACCCAGCTGTAATTTGGGCTCACCAGGCTCTCCGGTTGTCAGCTTTGGGTCCTCCAGACAGCTATATTAGTGACGGCTGCCTGGCCCGTTGTTCTCCCACTATTGTCAGTGTTCAGCTGTGGGGTGTATGGGCTTGTGGCACTTCTTCCCTCGCCTTTCTCTCTAGAGCGAGTCCTCTCCTGTGTATACTGCCTCCAGGGAACTGCTGCCTCTAGGGAACCTCTCCTCTTGGAGATCAGCTCCTCCAACCGAGTGTTCCAGTGTTTTTAATACTGTTCCTCCACCCACTTGTCCGGGTTCTATCTCTCTCTCCGCCCACACTTCTCTAAACTCCTGCCATCCCTTGCCCTACATAGAGTCAGTGGCTTAGGTTCAGAGTGTGTTGGTGTGTGGATGTTTTCAGTGCCACATGTACAGTAGTCAAGAGGACTAATTAGCTTATGGAGATGTAAGTGTAAAAACTCATTTTTCACAGCCTTTATAGGACAGTTTTAAATTAGACAGGGATGGTTAGGGATGTAGTAGGAAGCTGCAGGGACAGGTAGTGATAGGTTTGGGGGTAAAAACGGACTGACAGGTTCCCTTTAAGCTGCTTAAAATTATTTAATTTGAAAAGTGAAAAATTGGAAGAAATATTGCCAGAAAGTGATGCAGAAGCCTCAGTAAGTTGAAGCTAAGCCAGAGCGGAGAAATGGGACATGTGGTCGGAAATATTTTATCCAGCAACATGGAAAACAGATGTACTATCCTATTACTCAATCTATCTATTCATCCAACTATCTATCTATCTATCTATCTATCTATCTATCTATCTATCTATCTATCTATCTATTCATCCAACTATCTATCTATCTATCTATCTATCTATCTATCTATCTCTTTCTTTCTTATCTATCTATCCTTCCTTTCTATCTCTATCTATATATCCTTGGTACCGTATCTTTCTATCTCTTGTAGTTATCCATTCTATCTATTGTGGCTATCCTTCCTTTCTATCCTTCCTATCTATCTATTGTATCTATCCATTCTATCCTATCTATTCATCCAACTATCTATCTACAGGGTGGGCCATCTATATGGATACACCTAAATAAAATGGAAATAGTTGGTGATATCAACTTCCTGTTTGTAGCACATTAGTATATGGGAGGGGAAAAACATTTCCAGACGGGTGGTGACCATGGCGGCCATTTTGGAACCAACTTTATTTCTTTCAATGGGGAGAGGGTCATGTGACACATGAAACGTATTGAGAATTTCATAAGAAACACAATGGTGTGCTTGGTTTTAATGTAACTTTACTCTTTCATGAGTTATTTACAAGTTTATGACCATTTATAAAATGTGTTCAAAGTGCTGCTCATTGTGTTGGATTTTCAATCAACCCTCTTCTCCCACTCTTGACACTGATAGCAACACCACAGAAGAAATGCAGCACAGGCTTCCAGGATCCGATGTTTCAGATGCTGCACATCTCGTATCTTCACAGCATAGACAATTGCCTTCAGATGAGGCAAACTTTATTGTGAATGGTGAAGTTACCAAACAAAACCAGTGCTATTGGTCCGACACTAACCCACAGTGGATGGATCCCTCCAAGACTGCTGGAACACAAAAATTGATGGTATGATGTGGTATATGGGGTACAATGATGATTCCCATTTTATTTAGGTGCATCCATAAAAATGGCCCACCCTGTATTGTATCTATCCTTCCTATCTATCTATCTATTGTAGCTATCTATTCTATCTATCCTTCCTATCTATCTATAGTATCTATCCATTCTATGTATCTATCTACCGCTATCTATTGCATATATCCATTTTATCCATATATCTATCTGCTGTATGTGTTGCAGTCATATTTGACAAAGATGTGTATAATATATTCAATACGTTTCCTTCAATGGGACCTGTCAGGCTCTGAATTGTCACATCGTTTGGATTATCAGAGTCCTCTTTCACCATTTTTCACATACACTATGAGATTGGGAAAAAAATAGTGCCAGAATTCTGTCAAACCGGTACAATGACTCAGGGCCTATGTCTCAGGGCAAATCCCACAATATACGATTTACTGCACAGCTGCTGAACTATACTGATATTAAACATTACTGACTAAAAAGCCGCCATCTACATGGAAAATTTGACGTGCGGTAATTCTGCGGCTGTGCCATACTCTAAAGGTACCGTCACATGCCGCCATATGGCTTCCATATCGCTGGCGATTTGACGTGAGCGCGCACGTTTCGGGCACTTTTTTCAGATCGCTGTGGAGCTGTCACACGTAGTGATCTCGTGTGCGATCTTGGGCGATCCTGCATTCCAGAAATCACCTGCAGAAGACCGGAAGTGATCTTCCCTTCCCACATCGCCATGTCACACGCCACAATCGTAGCAGCGATGTGGCCATACTGTTTTGATAGGGGAGTGCTAGAGTGGATTCACCGCGCCCCTATCACTGCGATTGGTGGACTGCGTTCCCATTGGTCAGCCTTGCGTGAACGCACGGGTCATCAAATAAGGTGCCTCGGACACGGCCAGCCAATCGGAACGCAGTATCACCCACCAATCACCGCAGATGCAGCACAAAATAAACAATATCCAAGCACACCTACGGGATTGATTTCAGGATCGCTGTATACGTCGCTATCGCCTTGTCACACGCCATGAAGCGCTGAAATCACCTGGTGGATATCGCCTGATTTCACTGCAGTGCAGGGCAATCAGGTGACGCTCCACCAGTGATTTATCACCGTAGAATCGCCCAGTCACACGCCACTACGCACATGCGATGTAGTTTCCACATCACTGAATTCGGGAATTGCCAGCGATCTCGCGTGTGACGGTACCTTTAGGGAATTTGAAGAGCGATTGCATATGGGGGTGGGATTTTGCAGAAAGTTATAGAAATATTAGTGTTTTTGCACATCCACCTCCTTACTCAAATCAATAGGGGGCGGATGTGCAGTATCGGCATTCGCCATTTACAGTTGATGGAGCTGTGCTGTGCAGTTCCTCAACTGAGTCTAGTCCCAGCCAGCGGGAGCGGTGGAATAGTTTATAGGAGGGGGTGCCGGGTGTCACAGATCAGACAGCAATGACTTATCCTGAGGATAGCAGGGTGTTAAAGTTCCAGACATCCCATTTAATTTTGACATTTTGCATAGCAGAACAGCTAGAAAGAATTAGGTTGGGGATAGGAGGTGATCTTAGCAGAGACACTGGGCACAGCTATGTACTGCTGCCACATTGCAGCACAGTGCAAGTGAATGGATTATGTGCCCCCGAGATAGGGAGATCGTTCCAACAAATGAAGCGTGTAACGGTACCTTTATTCTGACCAATGTTAAGGCTATGTGCACATGGCACCATTTAGTCACTGGTGCAGGCGCTGAGTTTTCCCAGGTGAAGTCACTTCACCAAAACGCCAGTGGTTAATTTCTGAGGAGGCCTTGACGCCGGTCTTTTGGTGACTCTGCTGCCGACATATTTTTCTTTATACCGAATTATGATCATGTAACTTTTAACTGCTTAGGCCGGCTTGATATTACGTGTTAAATCGGATACACTCAGATGCGATTTTGCCTCCCATGTAACCCTATGGGGCTCGGATTGTGCATAAATCGGATGACAAAAAGGACACATTCGAGCACAATCCGGTCCCCATAGCAATACATGGGAGTCAAAATAGGATCCGAGTGTATCCGCTTTGACATGGATACACTCGGAAACTCCGAAATCGTGGCGTGAAGCCGGCCTTATGGCCACTTTACACGTCCCAATATCGGCATCCAATTCCAAGCAAAAGTCACATGGTTCGTGTGTTGGCCCCAATATCGTTTGTGTGTTGTGTGGTGTAAATGTCCAATACGATGCACGAACGATGCCAAAACGATATCAGGGATCAAATGAGCGTGCTCTCCAACGGCCGATATTGGATGGACGTTGTGGCCGGATCGTGCTGTGTAAAAGCCCAACTACGATGTGGAGTACAACTTCCCCTATTCTCTCCCATGTTAAGTGGTCGTTCCTGGGTCGGCTGTACAAGGGGTGTACACATCGTTGGAGCGTTGCCTGCTGATATCGCACTGTGTAAATCTCCGATGCGATCTTGGAATTCTGCCCAGAAAAAGCGCTCTCCCGCGTCGTTGTATCCAATATCGGACCGACGTTGGGACATGTAAAGTGGCCATTAAAGGTTTCTGAACCTTGAATCCTAAAGGCCCAGTTCCACACACAGATATCTGTTCAGATATTGGTCACAGATCTCTGGTTGCAGTGAAATCATGGACACATTGTTACATTTGTACACGGCCACAAAATAGAACAATGTGTCCATGATTTCACTGCAACCAGAGATCTGTGACCAATATCTGAACAGATATCTGTGTGTGGAACATGGCCTTAAGACCCCGTGCCCACGGTGCGATATTTGATGCCTTTTTGAACCAGAGTTTGAGAATCTGCATCAAAATTGGTACCCGTTTTGGTACAGAAAAAATAAATCTGAACCATATCTGCAAGGAAATAGCATCGTGGGCTTCTGAACTCTCACAGACTTTCCTGGCATCAGGATAGACCTGAGAATTTTGATTCAGATTCGCAAAAATTGCATCACAAAAAGCATCAAACAACGCACCGCGGGTAGCCGGGTACAGGGCCTAAGGCTATGTGTGCACGCTGAGTATTTGGTGCAGGAACTTTCTGCACCAAATCTGCATCTTCTGGCAGATACACGCACCAAAGACGTAGTGTGTTTTTGGTACAGATTTGTGCCATGTGTTTTTCATAATGAAGTTAACGGCAGGAAGGGCTGAAAAATGCAAGCAAAACTGCACCAAGAATTGACTGGCTGCAAAATTCTCACTTCAGAATTCTCATTGACTTTGCTAGCATATGGACAGGCATGCAGATATGTGAGAAAAGTGCACCAAAAATGCCCTATGTGCACCTAGCCTAAAGGCCGGGTTACACGCAGCGACATCGCTACCGATGTCGCTGCAACATTACAGGTTTTGTGACGTTGCAGTGACCTCGCCAGCGACGTCGCTGCGTGTGACATGCCGCAACGACCAGCGATCAGCTCGCTGATCATTGCGGAATGGCCGGGACCATTTTTCGGTCGCTGGTCTTCCGCTGTCATGCATGCATCAGCTTGTGTGACAGGGGCAACGGCCAGTGACACCCAGTGTGCGCCCGACACCCTGACCGATCCCAGCGACCATCGGGTGTTGGCGCATCGCTGGGTGATCGCTGGTGAGATCTGCCTGTGTGGCATCTCACCAGCGATCACATATTATTATTATTATTATTATTATTATTATTATTATTTATTTATATAGCGCCATTGGGTTCCATGGCGCTTTACATGAGGATGAGGGAGACAAGAACAAGTACACTAAATCTAGGCGATCAGGACGTACAGGTACAGGAGGGGCAGGGACCCTGTCCACGAGGGCTCACAGTCTATGAAGTGATGTTCCAGTGATCCCGACACGACCAACTATCGGGATCACTGAAACATCGCTATGTGTAACCCAGCCTTTAGGCTGCATGTACGCAATCCGGAATAGGGGAATTTTGGATGCAGTGTCTTACCGCTATGTCCTTAATGCTGTGTTGTGCAGTACAAGCACAGTGGATGGTGTGCTTCTCCCCTATGCAGCGTTATTTCAGCTGTCGTGCAGGCTGCCATGCTTCTGCATCTCTACAGTATGTTAATTTATTGCAGCGGAGACAGAATCGATCTCCATCGGGGGAATACAGAGAGAAGCCGCCCTGCACTGGACGCAGATCATGGGCACAGGGCGACTGCTCTTTACCTGTGTTCACCCGCGGCTTCACTCAGGTCCAGGTGCACTGTGTCCAACACATAGTGCCTGTGCACCCTAAAAAGTGATAGAAGATGTGCACAGCAAGTTCATTTTGACATAGCCGCGCACCATGTTCATTTTGGGAATGATCCACTGGAAGAGAGAACAACATGTGCACAAACCCTAAATCGGTGAGTTTGCCGTGAAAAAAACAAATAACCAAATTGCATATGGCTTGGTGTGTGATAAAAGCAATCAAAGACATTTGGAAACTTTTGAGACTCAGGGTACACTTACACGTCGCAACATTGCGTGCAATTTCACTTGCAATTTGCTGGTTGCAGTGAAATCATGGACACATTGTTGCATTTGTACACAGCAACAAGATAGAACAATGTGTCCATGATTTCACTGCAACCAGCAAATTGCAAGTGAAATTGCACACAATGTTGCGACGTGTAAGTGTACCCTCAATGTCACCATAGACAATATTAGAAGCCATATTGCTCCAATCATCTCGCCGTGTCGCCCCAGCCTCTATTTTTATATATTTATACATATATATCCGAATTTATCTATACTTATATCTACATATATTACGCACACACTTTGTTTTTCTCCTTGGACAGTGAGATTCCATCATTTACACCCGTCCTGCAATCTAATTGACCGAGAAATAGGTTTTGTGCAGAGCTTGTGATGGGGATTCTTTTGTTGGGGGGGAGCTGTTTTCCCTGGCAGAACTCTATAGAGTGGGATTGGTTTGCAAAGAATGGCAAAACACAGGGGACTGGGAGGGAACTTGGAGTCTAATAATATTCCTCATCCAATAGAAAACATTTCCTATTGAGACCCCCAAGAGTCCCCTTGCTCTCAGATCCATCCCAGACATTAGGCCTATTCTTCTGAGCAGTCTCCTCTGCAGGGCATGCTCCATGTCATGCTCAGCCTGGGGTTTTTTGTCTAACAAAGGACTGGTGATAACAGCTGCTGCTTTCACATTGGGAGGATTAACTCAATTCAGAGGGAAAAAAAGAAACTGGACAACTGTCCTGTGAGCAGAGGACTTGATTTCCTGCAAACATGGACATGCACATGGATTTTTAATTATTGGCATATGTGCCTGGGCTGCAGGAAACTTAGGATCTGGTTTCTTATTGGGGTAAGTTCTTGGGATCCGTCCTTGTATCCGAATGTCTCTACCTGATCATATAGCAGCAGATTATGGCCGCACCTTTGGGTAATTTTAAATCTCCAAAACTCCTCTTGATAACTCTTATTGGGGGAAAAAATAAACTTTTCTCCACTTTATGAATGCTGCGTGTGATTCAGTATGGGGGTCACATACTGGGGGTCTTGCAATATATTGCAATCTGCTGTTCTAGATCAATACCCCTGTGCTAGTTAAAAGCCCATACAGGATTGATGGTTTGTTCATACACTGCCAAATCCCCAAGGAGATGGTTGAGGCAGGCAGAGGTCTTTGGGAAGGCGATGATGTAGTCTAAGGTCAGAATAATCTTCGCTGTATTCGTTATTATGGATTTGATTTACATGTGTAGCGTTGGCGCTGTCGGATCGTTGCCAAGATTGGTACGAGAATGAGATATTATTCTACTATTGCTCCGTAGGTAACCGAAAGCAAGAAAAGAAATGTAAACCGGTGCCAAAAATCAGTCTTTGGAACTGATCTTCACCTGGTCCGTTTTATAAGTCAATACGTCATGCTAGTGTTATTATTATTTATATAGCACCATTAATTCCATGGCGTTACATACAAAATCCAGTTACAGTCATTAAGTCCATATAGGTCACATCAATGACTATGGATCGGTAGGGGTGTCTTCCGATTCAGGCTACGTTCACGTGTTCAGTTTTTGATCAGTGTTTTCCATCATTTTTGTAGCCAAACCCAGGAGTGTGTGATCAATCCAGAAGTGGTGACATGTCACTTTACCTCTGATTGTTCCCCTCCTGGGTTTGGCTTGTAAATATTGGTGTAAAATACTGACCAAATGCTCAATGTGTGAACGTGGATTCATAGGAAGACATCACCACTTCTGTATTTGTCATCCACTCCTGAGTTTGGCTACAAAAACATATCTGCAAAACTGAACATGAGAACGTAGCCCTAGGAATGTTTACTAAACACGGTGGAAAGAATGTATCTCGTGCACGCTTTTATCATTGGATCAGGTCAGAATCTATACCTCAAATGATTCTGGTTAGGGTGGATTTACAACGACTGGTATCACCCATTTATCTGGCGCTGTGTGCTGTCAATCGCCCAACACAAAAGTACATCGTTTGACTGATGACATATTTTGATTAGACAATGATAGACCTTGTGCACAGAACGATTGTATCAACGATCATTCAGTGCAGTCAATGTGTCCTAGCGGCCTCTCAGTGGGGGAAACAAAAATCAAACTTTTAGTTGTGATACCTTCTAATGATCAAAACAATGATCTTGTAGTTGTGATACCTTTGAATGACTAAAACAATTATCTTTTAATGACCAAAATAATATTGTAGCTGTAATATCTTTTAATAACCAAAATAATAACCTTCTAGTTGTGATACCTTTTTAATGACCAAAACAATAACCTTGCAGTTATGATACCTTTTTAATAGCTAGTAAAAATAAAATAAATGTTACAAAGCAAGCTTTCGAGACTGCTTATGTCTCTTCATCAGGCATGGTATTAAATGATCCCCAATTGTCAGGTCTGACGGAGTAAACAGAGCCTTTATAATTGACGTTCTTCACAAATCTCCCTAGATCTCATTAGATTGTGTCTAAGGGTACCGTCACACGTGGCGACGGCACCGCCGATTTCTTAGGCCACGCACCTGCATCGCCTATTGGCAGCGATATTGCCCCTGCATCGCCTAATGTAAATAGGTGATGGCGACGCCTTTTAGCGGTCGCCTGGTTTCAGAGCAGTTTACACATCGCCCCATGTAAACGGCCGCCGGTGACCTGACAGGCGATGGGAGCCATAGGCTCCCATTGTACTGCATCGCCGCTGAGGTTTTGAGACACCGGAGATCGCCGGTGCATCACCGGAGGTGTTGCCCCATGTAAATGGGGGACAGTGACGCTGGCGGGGCGGCAAAAAACGTGCGCGCTCCCGCCCGTTGCCGCTGACATCTCCAGCGGCGTCGCACCGTGTAACAGTACCCTTAGGGTACCTTTACACGTCGCAACATTGCATGTAATTTCACTTGCAACTTACTGGAGGCAGTGAAATCATGGACACATTATTACATTTGTACACGGCAACAAAATAGAACAATGTGTCCATGATTTCACTGCAACCAGCAAATTGCAAATGCAATGTTGCGACGTGTAACGGTACCCTCAGTCTTCTTGCATACAGTAGGTAAATGTATATGTTCTCCACCAATGTCCTATATTGAGAACCTCTCCACCTTGGTGTCAGGCCAGATCATGGCACCTCCTCTACATTTGCAGCACTATAGGGTTGGGTGTGACCTCGGCCTTTTAAATTGAACTGTGAACTTTGATGCAGATGTTGGAGGATGGACAGGAGGCTGAAGTGTAAACATCAGGAGAAATGCTGCAAGAGGGGGGAAGGGGCCGCAGGGGGGGGAAGGGGCAGTTTACACATTTTTAATGAGTGTCAGACATAATAGAAGCAGATGGGTTTCACTCTGGGTGGATGGAGGAAATTCCTTCAACATTTGCAAGCAGGAATGTAATGTGCTAATCAGTATTTGCTCATCCAGAGATCTGTTCTTTGTTTTTTGGATCATATTTTGATCTCTTTACGTTGTGTACAAAAAGGAGAACTTGTATAACTTTGTGTTCTCGGAGTTGTATCAGGCTTTTATATTGCTCTTACCACATGATGATCTCTGATACAATGTAACAAGTAAATCTTGCATAAATATTTATCTGTTGTATTTTGTACAGATAATCCCTTTTTCCTTGGATATAGCAGGACACATGAAGGAGAATCCACTCCCAAGACAATGAGTCAGAGGCGTAGCTACAGTTGGTGCAGGGGTTGCAATTGCACCTGGCCCTGGGGCCTAGGGGGGCCCCCAAAAGTCCCTTTGGCCTATAGAAAAAGACCTAATGCTATTAAAGATTTGTAATAATTGGGGACCCCATTGGAGCTTTCACATGAGTCCAATGAGCTTCAAGTTATACCACTGGCTAGAACAGAGAGCCAGTAATAAAAGTGAGCGCTTCCTCTGATAATCCTGTATTTTCCATGAATAACTGTATATGTTCGGCCATTTATGAATGACCAGAATGTAATTCTACATTTTGTCCCATAATATGAGCCATTGGTTTGCCACCTGCAAATTCAGAAGTTTCACCACAGTGATCAGCTGTTCTGTGCGCTGACATCTCCTGACTAATGGGTTCTTAGTTTACGTTCACACCTTGTGTTTTTTTCCTTTTTTAAGGTGGGTGAACCTGCTGGGTTTTTCAAGAGGAAGATGTTTCCTAAAACCAGGCCTGTGAAGTCAGTAAGCCAAACATCTGACTCCAACTCCACTAAAATGGACACCGACTCTGAAGGTACACAGACATATGTGCAGACATTGCTTGCCAGTCACTGGTTGCAGTGAAATCATGGAGACATTGTTCCATTTTGTACACAGCAACAAGATAGAATAATGTGTCCAAGATTTCACTGCAACCAGAGAGTTGCAAGCAATGTCTGCAGAGATGTCTGAGTGTAACGGTACCTTGACTCCGACTCCACACCCAGTGCTGAGAAGTTAGTAAGGCTGGCTTCACACCACGGCAAGATCAGTTCCCAGACCCAATTTTGAAACACAACCGGAGGGCAAATATGCCCTCCAGTCCGGTTTGCAGCCGGATTCAGCTGAGCGCAGCTGCTGAAATTTCAAGATCGTGGCTATCGGGGAGCTGGCCACAGTCCTGAAATCTCCACAGGGGACCGCTCCAGGTGCTGAAGTTTAGCAGCACTCACTGCTAAACTCCAGCAGTCGGCGTCGGGCTCCTGGATCCGATTTTTGTCGGATGTGGCGCCATAGATGTCATGTTAAAGGGCCATGTTGGGGGGCACTGGATAGCGCTGGATCCGAGAGGATCCGATTAGTGACGATTTTTGCCCCGTACAAATACGCTGCAAGCAGCGTTTTTGTGTCCGGCAGAAAAATCTGAATTCTCCCGGACAGATTGAAACCGATGGCAAATAGCTGCCAGACAGCCCCGGATCCTGAAAAACGTGGTATGAAGCCATCCATAGCCAAACATCCAACACCAACTCCACCAAAATGGACACTGACTCTGACTCCACAACCATTGCTAAGAAGGTAGTAAGCCAAACATCCGACTCCAACTCCACCGACTCTGACTCTACCACTTTTATTCCACAACCAGTGCTGAGAAGGCAGTAATGGTACCGTTACACGTCGCAATATCGCAATGCAACATCGACAAAAAGTCACGTGGTACGGTCATTACAGTTGATATCGTTTGTGCGTTGTGTTGTGTAAATGGGCACTGTGACTCAAAAAAATCGTAGGTACGATATTGCAAGAAGATTGTGCAAGCCGTTCAACCATACGATATTGCAAATGCGATCTGGCATGATCGTGCTGTGTGACAGCGCAACTATGATGTTGTTTGCAACTTCCCCCTATTCACTACAATGTATGTTAATGCTCAGTCTCTGGGTTGCTCGTACCAGCGCACAAAAGTTGCGTACAACATCGTAGTTGCATTGCCTGCTGATATCTCCCTGTGTGACATCTACTCTGTGATCTTGGACAAGTGCCAAAAATGTGCGCGCTCCCGTGAAATTGTATGCGATATCGGAACGATATTGCGATGTGTAACGGTAACCTAAGTCAAAATATCCACCTCCACGACTCCTACTATACAACCCTGGTTGAGAAGTCAGTAAGGGCTGCTTTACACACACCAACTTCTGAACAGATCTCTGGTTGCAGTGAAATCATGGACATATTGTTCCATTTGTACACAGTCACAAAATGGAACAATGTGTCCTTGATTTCACTGCAACCAGAGATCTGTTCAGAAGTTGGACACAGAAGTTGGTGTGTGTAAAGCGGCCCTAAAGGTACCGTCACACGCGGCTATTGCTTGCAATTTCACTGGCAATTTGCTGGTTGCAGTGAAATTATGGAGACATTGTTCCATTTGTACACGGCAACAAGATAGAACAATGTGTCCATGATTTCACTGCAACCAGCAAATTGCCAGTTAAATTGCAAGCAATAGCCGCGTGTGACGGTACCTTAAGTCAAATATCTGACTCCACGACTCAGACTCCCAATTCTTCAATTTTCCAGAATCCAACTCTGACTCCACACCAAAATAGACATTGACTCCACATCCCTCCAAAAAACACCAACCTGTCTTCTTTTTGAATTGTCTTTCTAGCACATTATTTTTTATTTTCTTCCGCACTCTTCCAGGATTTTTGATTACGCGGAATTTTCTTTACTTTTTTTTTACTACTGGCGTTTTTCGATCGTTTTTCTATAACTCCATTCAGCAATGAAGAAACCACTAATCGTTTTTCAAGCAAAAATGCTGACAAAGTTCTCAGAGGATGCCTTCCCAATGACTTATGGGGTTTAGAGCATCTCCAGAGTAGAAAACGATTAATAGCCGGCTCACTTCACTTACTTGCTTAACGTATTTGAAAGCCTGAAGCAGATAAGGGACGGTCAAAAAACTGAATGCACGAACATCAAGCTGTTTTTACATAAAAATGCTTATGTTCATACTTTTGACCATTGAGTTAGGCGGAGTTCTCAGGTCCAGTGATCATCCTTTAGAATGGATCCAGCAGTGATCCATTGGCAAAACATTTTAGCAAACGCACATCAGAGATGACTCACCTGAAACGGCCCCTGCCTCTGTGATCGGGAGCGTGTCAGCTGCTTGTGTTTCTATGCAGCTCCACACTCCGTTCAGGGGTCGTTTCGGTTGAGTCATGTGAGATACTCGCAGAGATAGTCACATGCATCTCACATAAGTGTGTTACCACCCTTAGGGTAAGTATAGATTGAGCAAATGGAGAATATACATCGCAGTTAGGGATGAGGAAGTACCGAACTATTCGGACTCGCTATACTCGCAACGAGTAGGTCCCGGTACTCGGTACTTGTTGTGAGTATAGCGAGTCCGAATACTTTCGCAGTGTATCTATAGATACACTGCGAAAGTACCCTAAAAGTGAATAAAAGTTGTTAAAAATAATAAAATTACATACTCACTTGTCCGATACCTGCACCAGGACCGTCCCAGAAGACCTGCGATCACCGACAAGGACCTGTGACTTCCAGCCAATCAGATGGCGACACGTCACAACCAGGTGATCGCTAGCGGCCACCTGATTGGCCAGATTGCAAGGTCCTGGCAGTACAGGTCACTTGGGGAGACTGGGTCCTGCTTTGTAGACGCTGGGTCAACTTCTAATTCCAGAAGTTGACAACATCACCCAACATCAGGCCGTTGCAGCCGGAGGGCACATGATGGGAATAAGGTATTTGGGGAAACACTTAATTAACAGCTTTAAAATGATATGCCCACTATTGTAGTGAACAACCTAAGGCGGCCGTCACACGCACAGATATCTTGCCCGATATCGTTTAAGCGATCTCCTTTTTGATCGCTTAAGCGATATCGGGCAAGAAATCGTTGCATGTAATCAAGCGATTCACGATGTGAAATCGCTTGATCGTGACATCGCTGATCTGAGGCCCGGTTCTCAGATCTAGCGATGAACGATGTCACGATCTCCTTCATCGTGGTGTATAACACCACGATGAGCGATCTCCCAGCAGCAGAGCCTATGCTGGGAGATGGTAACTATGGTACACGTCGGGTAACTAAGCGACGCGCGGCCCTAGTTACCCGATGTGTACCATAGTAACGAGCGAGATCGCGGCTCCGCATCGCTGGTGAGTCTGTCTGTGTGACATCTCACCAGCGATGTGAGCGATATTGTAAGCGATTGCGCGTGCACGTGATCGCTTACAATATCGCTAAAGATATCTGTGCGTGTGACGGCCCCCTAAGTTATATGATTGTGTGTGATTGCATATTATATGCAGAAACTGAGATCTGTAACCAAGTGGTGAACTAAATGGGACTGTGTCGTACAATAGTAAGCCATGAAATGTGTCCAGCACCAACCAGGGTATCATTACTCACCCATATTGGCTTCTTAGTACTCCTAAGCAGATGGAATTTTGAGTGACATAGACTGATGTCGTTATTAACCATACTAACAATGTAACTATGGCTCAGTTTTAGAGGTTTAGCACCAAAAATGAGACAAAAAGGATCCGATCCTTGGCAGTAATTACCTGGCTGCTTGCACAGTTGTCATATGCTCAGGTGAACCTGCTCTAGGTGGATGCTCTATTAGAGGAGCAAGTGAATGGCCCAGTCTACTTCCTAAAGTGTCAGCATTCAAAAAGAGAAAAAAGGTAGCAATGGTGTCACTGGCACCAAAGTTGTTAATGCCTCTGAGCCCCAGATCTCTGGGTGATGCAGATACAGTTGGGTCTTGCACTGCAGTAGGGAGCCATAGACTCTCTGTCCCACTACTTGTCTGTCCTGTACACCGCAGGTTTCTGTAGGCAGGGGCGTAACCTACAATAGATGCAGTGGTTACAATCGGCCCTGGGACTTAAGGGGCCTCAAAAGTCCCTTTTGACCTATAAAAAACAAAAAAATACCAATGTCGGGCCCACTGGGACGGGGGTACTCGGTACCGGACCGGTTCTGCTACTAGGAAAGTCACGGGTGGTCCTGGTCCAGACCGTGTCCCGGGCTCGGCAATAAAAGGGGAATATTTACAGGGGAATGTCAGTCGTGACGCCACCCACTATATGCGGCCAGTGATGGGGCCGCCGCTGCTGCAGAACCTCCGGGGATGATGGAATAGCAGCTTAGATGTAATAGTTCCAGTGGGTAGAACTGTGTTCCCCGGGGCAGTAAGGGTTAAGTCTATTGTGGAATGTTCAGTACACTTACTGTGCAGACGCTGCAGGGATTTCTCCTCTTTGCTGGTGCTGACAGGACGCACTGTGGCTCTGCAGGTGGAGGGCTTTCTGTAATCCTGTATGGAGAGAATCACTTTCATGCAGAGACACAAGGGAGGCAATCTCAGGGTTTTTTCCGTGTTTTACTCTCCAGTTCTTAAAGTCACTTTACAGCTCAGTTACAGGTCAAGTACAGCTCTTACACGTCTCAGTTCTTAATACAAGGGCTCACTCTCCCTCTCCGGGTTCCCTTTACTCTGCAGCCAGGTCTTTCTCTCTGTGACCACTCACACAGTCTCTGTGTCCTTTTCGAGCTGTTTACATTCTCTGGTTTACTTTATGTGCGACACCGGACAGTATGGCGGTGACTCGGGCCCCTGTGGGTCCTCCAGTTTGTCACTGAGCTTCCTGTCCTTTGGGGTAGGGACCCTAACGTGTAGCTGTGGTCCCCCGTCGGTGTCTGGGAATGCCGGGTAAACTACGGTCCCCTCTAGAGCCGACACTCTACTCAGCCCAGCCTCCAGCAGTCCTCAAGTGTGAGGCTCTACCAGGCTCTTTCTCTCTGCGTCTCTCGGTATCATAGTTGGGCTACTCCGCCTGCAGTCGGTAGCTTCAGCTGTATGTCTAGGGCCCGGGTATCACTGTCCCTCTCTCTCTCCTCACACTCCTGGTGGTATTGGCTTTGGACGTGCTTTCTCTCTCCTCCGGCTCGCACTGGCTCGGTACAGATTCTGCGCTCCTACACTATACACTCTCAGGACATGCAAGTCTTTCTTTCTGTCTGCTCAGCTTCACTCAGCCCCTTTCTGTTCTCTGGCCTGTGCTCCTCAGCTTCTGGTCTCTGTCTTTGCTGCTCAGCACCCTGGGCCTACTGAACTCCTTCCTCCTCCCCCTTCCTATTTCTACTGTCAAGTCACCTGACTACGTGTGTGCCCAACCCACTCCTCCAAATCCACCACCCCTCAATTGCCTAGAGTCTTCCAATCTCAGGGCTGGATGCTACCATCTACTACACATGGGTTGTGTGGGCTGTGAGGGTGTGGTTGTGCAACAATTGTCCTACCTGCCTGGCTGCAGTTCCCTTTTGTGGCCTCCTGGATGCAGGGGCGCCACACTAATGCTTTTTAAGATTTGCAGTGTGGCTGCTTCATGTGTCCCAAAGCCAAGGCCACCTATGGCCACCAAAGAGAATATGAGTGCACTGATGCTAAGGTACACTTGTGTGCTCATGGGCCCCTGCAGATGAATATGGCTTAGCATATGAATGTTGCTTTTAAGATGGAGTCAAGGTTTTTTTGTTCACTGAGTTTCACTTACAAGAGCATAATTATTTTTATTTCTATAGTGCCATCGTGTTCCCCAGCACTTTACAATTCAGATATATATTATTTAGGTCACTCTGGAGTAATTGTGATGCCAACAAACACCACCTCCGACAAAATGGCAGCCCTCCTATTTATTGGTTGTGTCTGGAATAAGTGAAGAAAGAAGGTTGTGGTCAGACTCAGACCAGTAGATGGGAGTTAGTAAAATCGTGCACAGAGCAGAGTCTGCAGAGGACCAGATCTGGTGTATTCCCGTCTTCAGGTAGAGGAGAGTTAGTAAGATCTGAAAGTCCCATAGAGGAAGTTAGAAGCAATGAGTGGTAGATGGGGAGAGCGGATATAGAACATATTGCACAGAGATGGTAGATAGGGAGATAACATCGCACAGACAACATGTCGCACGGACAAGGTTGGTAGTACTTTTTTGGAAAAATTAATCTGATCTTAAAACTCCCTATCAGTGGCGTAACTTAAAGCTCATGGGCCCTCATGCAAAAATTCCAACCCCTGTAGTCACACCAGTTCTCCCCCAGTAGTCGCGCCAGTGCTCTCCCACTACGCCCTGGGGTCGCGCCAGTGCTCTCCCACTACGCCCAGGGGACGCGCCTGAGTTGCCCGGGGCAGTGGGGAACTCGGGTATCCGGGCCCTTTCCACTGTGGTTGGGGATGTCACTGGTGGCCTGCCCGGACCCGTGGCGCCCGCAGACCGAACTTAAAAAATGGAATATATGTACAGGGAAAGTTAAGTTTATAATATAGTTCTCGTGACGCCACCCACAGCTTCTGGTGATTGAGGACCAGCGCCGCTTCAGTCCTCCGGAGGGTGGTGGTATAGCGGTCTTGATGGTACAGCTCCCTGCAGGTAGAGCTAACTCCCTGGGGCAGGGATGCATCGGTGATAATAGGGGTGCTGGTGATGGATGGATGGAGCAGGGTGTAGGGAGGAAACGAATACACGGGGACTTGATCACTCTACCCGGGTACTTTACTGGAACAATGCAGGTGATGGTACAGTTTACAGCAATAAACAGTCTTAGGACGGAGTCACTTGCCGGGTAGTCACAATGGGCTGCAAAGCCTCCGGAAGTCTCCCGTGCAATGCCTAATTGGATCTGCCCTGTGTCCTGCTCTCAATGTCTGTCTTGAGGTGCCCACTTAGTACCAGGCTTGGGATGATTGGTGGATCCCGGTGGGACTCCTGGTGTGACAACTCCTCCGAACAGGGTGTCAGGGCCGATAAATGGACAACGACCTCTGGTGTTCTCGGTGAGGGACTGAACTCCTTCACCATCTTCGGAACCGGTGCTCTGGTAAAATAGACCAGGGTTCCCTCCTGAGTATGGGCGCTCGGGGGGGTCCCCTCCTTCTGTCTGGGCTGCCTGCTGCTCTCTCTGCAGACCCCCTCCCTGGGATTCCTCCTTTTCTCTCTCGGAGGAACCCGTTTTCCGTCTTTCCTCAGTGCTGACTCAACTCACTGTGTGTCCTCCCTCCTCCCCTAACTCTTCTCCCCCCCCCCCCCCCCCCCCAGGGTATGGGCCCTTTCCATCTGCCTAAGTGGGTGTGTGTGGGAGTGCTAAGATGGGAGCCTCCCAAAGGACATTTGCATTCCATTGTGACAGGGGTAACCGCACACTCATGTATGGGTGCAATAACCCAATTGGGAGGCCTGACCAGGTGGGGCGCCACACACTCAGTGGTGGAACATAAAGCTCATGGGTTCCGATGCAAAAGTTCCAACTGGGCCCCCAATTATTGCAAGTCTTTGAAATGACCAATGTTGATATACAGATCAAATGGACTTTTGAGGCCCCCTTGGCTCCAGGGCCGGGTGCGATCACAGCCCCTGCACTTACTGTAGTTACGCATCTGCTCGCTATAATCATAATGCAGAAACAGGCTAATTTAACATGTCCACTAATCATCTGTTTGAACGGATACTGCAGCAATCTGCTGGTAGAAAAGTTGCGTACTCCACTTTTTTGTCTATTTTAAAAAAATTAACTTTTGCAGAATCGTTTTTTTTTTTTTTTTAGCATTTGGAGTCTGTGGAAACCATAATCATTAACAGATTGCTATTTAGCCTCCATTTAGCCTGCATCCTACATCATCCACACACAGTCTCCTCCACTGCGCTCCTGCACACGCACACCTCTCTGCCATGCCGAGGGCAGAGCAAAGTATTGTAGAGCGCATGTGCTGCGGGTGTTCTTCAACCTTTTACCATGCCTACGCGTTACAGGACTTTGCTCTGCCCTAAGCAGGGGAGACAGGCATGCAGGAGCGCAATGAAGGAGACTGTGTGGAAGGTGTAGGATGCGTGAAGGTAAATGGTGATCGCAAGAAGGGAGACACTTGATCAAGACCAGCAACGCCCATTGGACCAGACCGCCCCATAGATGAGGATAATATAATCTCTTTTTTAATGTAATACTGATCGGCCTGGGGTTTATATTCTGCCCGCTTTACATGTCCCAACATTGTTTCGATATTGTATACAACGGCACTGGAGTGCGCACTTTTTGGCTGAAATCCAAGATCGCATAGGAGCTGTTACACAGGGCGATATCGGCAGGCAACGCAACTGCGATGTATACGCCCCCTTGTACGCGCGAACCAGGGAGCGACCATTTAACATGGGAGTGAATAGGGGAAGTTGCTCTCCAAGTCGGTGTTGGGCTGTCACACAGCACGATCCTGCCAGATCGTCCATCCAATATCGGCCAGTTGGAGAGCCTGCACAATTCTTCCCCGATATCGTTTTGGCATCGCATTGCACATTTACATCACACAACACAAGAACGATATCGCTGCCAACGCACGAACCACGTGACTTTTTATCAAAGTTGGACGACGATATCGGGACGTGTAAAGTGGCCATTATGTTCTAGAATGTTGTGTGTAAAGATCTTACTGGTGGTGGCCACAGATTGTATGGGAGAATCCGGTGACGGGTTCCCTTTTAAATTGAATCAAGATACAGACACCTATATGAGACTTTGCACATTTCTTCTGGCTTTTCGGAGGTTTGATGGATGAACATATGTGAAAGAGAATATAACAGCAGGTTTATTACCTAATCTGAGAGCCGCATGATGTTGAGACAGAGACCTTGATTCCAGCGATATGTCACTTACTGAGCTGTTGTTTTGATAAAATCATTATTTTATCAACAGAAGATTATCACTAGAAGACAAGTAGACCTGACCTGACCTGCTGCGCCCATCACCGATTGGCGTATTCCTGTGTATACTGTACTTTGCCACAAAGATGTCAATCAGTGGTTTGGGCTCAGCATTCAGAGAACTAGTAGATCTGCAGCAGATAAAACTTTGATTTTATCAAAATGGCAGTATGAAGCTGAGCAAGTGACACATCACTGGAATCTGGGACTCCGCTCTACATCATGTGGCTCTCAGATTGGGTGGAATAAAACCTCCTGATGTATTTCCTTTTAGGCCAGGTTCATCCTCAGCAGTGTTTCATCCCAAAATCTCACCCCAAACCCTTTTCAAAATGATTTTTATTTATTTTTCCCTTAATGAAGCAGTTCTGTTTATATGTGTAATCCTCCTTCTGTGGGAACGTATGGTTATTATACAGTCTGTTAAATAATGACTACATTTTTCACATGCCTATCTTTGAGCTAATAGTGGAGGGGTGCAAATATTTCAGGGGTTGATCATGCTGCGATGTGAAGAATAATGTAGGATTTGGCCGGGTGACGCAGCTTGTGTCAGAGGTGTTAAACATCCCCCTTCTGAAGCATGTCTCCTGCTGTGGTAATGGGGTAAATGTGTATAGAGGTTTGAGCAGCAAGGATGCTTTGTGCTAGGATTGATAGCAAAATTAGGTGTAACCCAAGACTAAAAACTTTTGTTTTTACTACATTTTTACCCAAAATTGCAACCACCCAACCAATCGATGTGTCTAGAGGGCGTCTATTCAAACACCCCTTTTAATGGGAATCTGTCAGTAGGTTGTGCGCTCCTTATACGGAAGTTCTTTTCTCCTTATTGGTTTTTGCTACCTCATCTGAGAGCATGTTGTAGGCAAAGGGACCCTGAATCCAATGATATATCACTTAGATTACTGGGCACACAAGTTGTGACACAGTTTTTAGATTTAGCAAAGCCTACACCAGGCTCTGTATACAAAGTCTATAGACAGTGAGCTGCTAGCACAGCTGGGGTATGCATGGCTTGAGCTCAAGTGGGCTGCTATGTGCAAGCAATAATAAGCTAAAACAAACTTTGCACATAAATAACACACTCTTGCTGAATTCTCCGATTACATAGCAAAACCCTGCTGACAGATTCCCTTTAAGCATGGTCAGTGTTGCTATTTCCTTCATGTGATGACTGATGTCATGCTTAGATGAAGCTGAGTGTACGTGACAATGTTGACTAGAGATTAAGAAAGGATAATCAGCCATTTATTTGGGTGGGACGAGCACAATTCCATCTGCATTTTATGTTTTGCTCCTCTTATTGAGTCGATTGACAATTCTTTTCTAGCTAGAAGGACTGTCATTGAGACAATAGAACTACAGCATCCCTGTACAGTCAAATGTCAGAATGTTCACAAGTCTGAAAAAAATAATTGAAGAATACCAGGATCTGTCTATGATTTCACAATACAAATGCATACATTTTTAAGGGGTGTTTCTGTCACCACAAAATGACAGTTCAAACCATGCACAGATGCTCGATGCCCCTGTACCATGGCGGCCAGTTTAGTGCACCTTGCTACCTATTTGATTTCCATCTATAACCATTCTCTTAATTCTTGATTGCTAACTCTGGCATCACAAGAGCCAAAGAAGGGTAGTGATACCACAAGTTGGACCTGGTGTCACGCTTGGGAGGTGAGGGAATCAGGTAGCTTGATGGTGTTATGGGCAAAGGGAGTCAGGAGAGCTTAATCTGGTCCCTGGCTTTCCCTGATCTCAGAGGTACCTCTGATGGTGAGGAGTTCCGAGCCGCCACCCTGTACCCTAAACTCTTGATTAGCCCTAGGTTGAAGACCCCTACCTCCACCCACGGGTCAGGGATCACAGCTTCTCCCACAGCAATAGAACTCCAGGAGAGGCTTCAGCACAGCAGCAAAACGTCTTCTCAGCTCAATGACCAAGAGCCAACTAACTCTATAAACGGTGTCTGACAGAGGAGAGGGAAAGCTATTTAAAGCCAGGGGGAGGGGATTCCAGGTGAGTCACACTTCAACCACTCAACCAGCAGCTGAACATAATAGTGAATGCAGCTCTGGAGCACAACACAGGAGGCAAGACCTTCACACTAAGGCCTCATGCAGCCCTTAAAGGAAAACAACACATACAGCAGCATCCAGTGATGTCAGCGCAAACTAAGTGCATGACAATCGAGGGAGGATCTCCGGTCGCAAATTGGCTGTTTACTTACTATCCCCAACCGTTGTAAAACCCAAATAACACACATACTGCAGTGACTTGGTTTAACAAATTGGCCACAGCAGCCTTTATTGCCTATTGTTTACATACTAGCATAATATAACAGGGTACACCGTCCAACGGGCGTCCCAACTTAAACAATAGGCCCTCCCATCATTTTACCCATGGATAGGCCCGGTCCATAAGCCTCTAAAACTTTTGCCCCTGGCCGCAATAACACCGGCCCCAGGGACGAGGTATTGGTTACCTAGAACCAATACCCCCACCCTTGCAGAACCCCATGCCTGCAAGGTACCTTTAACCTGAGCCCCTCAACCTTTGAAGTGGCTCATCTCCCCCTTCCAAATGTAAATCCCCTGCCTCTGGACCAGACCTATCCCCGCCACAGGACAGGGCAAGTGATCTCTTACTTGGCCTGGACCCGCCACACACCAAACGCTTGCTCCACACCTTCTCTCAAATCCAACATCCACATATCCAAGCCAATCTCCGTCAAATGCACCAAATCAGACCTCAGATATTCTCTCGATCTTGACTCCAATTCTCTGTGCCGTACCACAATCCCCCGTTCCGTGCCACAAATGCCCCCACCACCTTATTCACTTTCACCCTTGCTTTATTAATTTTATCCACCGACCTCCCAAACCTCCATCGTCCCCTTGGCACCATATCCGACCATACCACAATCACACCGGGGTGGGAACACCATAGTCGCAACAAATCACACTTGATGTCCCGTATTAACTCCCGAGACGCACGCACCCCCAAATCATTTCCCCCAACATGCAGAACTAGGATATCCGGGGGTCTACTCACACTACAAAAATAATCCACTTCCGGCAGCACCCTGCCCCATTGCATGCCCCTCAAACCCAACCACTTGACCGACGCTGCACCTCTGTCGAGTCCCAACTGCCGACCATCCGGGCGAACATCCGCTCGAAGAGCCCCCCAATACACGTACGAATGGCCGAGTATCCAGATCAAGCAGCGGCCTGTACAAACAAAAGAAAAGTTAACAATCGACCAAAACCAGCGTATCACCCTAAACAGTTACTAACGAAAACCCATACCACAATGTCCACCCGCTTTGTCAGTAGCCTGGGTAATCCCCTCCAGCCACTACCTAGAAAGCAAGTGAGGACGCACATACAATCGAAAACGATTCGATTCCCAGCGCCCAATTCGCCGCACTACATCATCCCCCAACCCCCAACGAGACGCCTCTGTGGCCGCCCCGAAGCGAAATGAATGCGTGCCAAACTCCTCCGGGTGCTCACCCACTCACAGCAAGCACTCCCGGAAAACTGCCCTAAACTGGAATTTAGACAAAAACAAACCATCCATATGCCGAAGTAACGGTCCTGGACCACCACCCCTTTGAGATAAAAAACGTCGTACCATCCCCACCGGACACAATTGGCTCCCAGCCATGGCATACAACACCACCAACCTCCCCCTGCCCAGTTGGTCAGTTTTTGAATACCGCAGCCAGCATTCCACCCTGTCTTCCGCAATTACCACGTCATTCAAAGCCAAGCCGCCCGCCCGGCACCGAGATGGGCTCACTAACTCTCCTAGCCTAAATGCTCCAAAGAAGGCCAACACAAAAGCTGTGGAGAACAAAATCATTTCGTAGGTGGACCTGCAAACCCCCTCCAAACTCGCTACCATCCTTTCCAATAAAGCCACCGACACCGGGCGTCGAACATCCCTTGTCCGCACACCTTTCTTGAAACCTTTCAAAGCCTGTCGCACTGTGAAATCTTTAGTCACATCCTGCCTGCCCAATAGCCGAAACCAAAATGCAATCGCTGCCACCCTCTGTGCTTCAGCCGAAGCGGACCTTCCAGACACAAAATCATTTCCTATAAATGTCAACACCTTTTGCACATCATCCATACCACCAGTCATGCCCTGATCCCGCTCAAATTCCTCCCACTCCTGCCATACTTTCCCGTATCGGCACCAAGTAGCTTCCGACACTGAACTCCGAATCAAGGTGCCCACAATCAAGTTACCAGGTTCCATAAACCATCCGGACATGGCAGACCGATCTCGTCCGCCCAAGGCACCAACTCCCGAAACCTGTGGAACTGAAAGCGAGAAAGCGCATCAGCCACTGAATTAGTAACCCCCGGGACATGTTTAGCCACAATTTGAATGTTCCATTGCAGACATCTGAGCACCAGATGCCGAAGATAGGCCACTACCGGCAAAGACTTCGCAGACAATGCATTAATCGCATATACCACAGCGATGTTATCGCAATGAAAACAAACCTTCCTGTCCGCAAAGTCCTGGCCCCACAACTCCACTGCCACTACGATGGGGAAAATTTCCAACAACGCAAGGTTCCTCACCAGACCTCGCTCCCTCCAGGACTCTGGCCAACCACCCGCGCACCAGTGGCCCTGAAAAATTGCTCCAAAACCCATTGAACCTGACGCATCTGTAAACAACTGCAGCACCTTGTTCGGCACCACATCTTCGAGCCAAACCGTGCGCCCATTATATTCCTGCAAGAATATATCCCACACTCTCAAATCCTCTTTAATGTCCCTGGTGATCCGAACAAAATGCACCGGACACGTCTTGCCGGACATGGCCAAAGCCAACCGCCTGGCAAACACCCTGCCCATTGGCATAATCCGGCAAGCAAAATTAAGTTTGCCTAACAGAGACTGAACCACCTTAAGCTGAACCTTCTTTGCTTTAATAACCTCAGCAACGGACCGCCTCAAATCCACAATCTTGTCAGCAGGAAGCCGACACTCCTTAGCCAATGAATCAATCTCGATCCCCAAAAAACGCATGACCGTGGCCGGTCCTTCCGTTTTTTCCGGAGACAAAGGTATCCCAAAACGACTGGCAACCTCAGTCAAAGCAAACAACAAACCTGCACAAATCGGGGAACCCGCCGGCCCCACACAGAAAAAATCATCCAAATAATGAATGATCGACTCCATACCCGACACATCCCTTACAACCCATTCAACAAAAGAACTAAAAGCTTCAAAGTATGAACAAGAAATCGAACACCCCATTGGTAAACAACGATCTACATAAAAACGCTCCCTCCACATACAACCCAACAAATGCTGACTCTCAGGATGCACCGGCAACAAACGGAATGCCGCTTCCACATCCGACTTTGCCATCAGCGCCCCCGGTCCCGCTCGTTTTACCAACTCCACAGCCTTATCAAAAGAAACATAACTAACCGCCGCCAACTCTGGCGCTATACCATCATTTACCGAAGCCCCAGCTGGGTAAGACAAATGATGTATCAACCGGAACTTATTCGGCTCTTTTTTTGGTACAACTCCCAGCGGAGATACCCGTAAATTCGGACAAGGGGAAACTAAGAGGGGGCCTGCCATCCTCCCCAACTCAACTTCCTTCCTCAACTTCTCGTCCACAACCTCCGGATGCTCCCTAGCCGAACGTAAATTCCCCGGGCGAAACAAGCCCCCCTCTACTGCCTCGGACGGAATCACAAAACCGAACAAAAAACCTGAACGCAATAACTCTGCAGCCTCGCCATCCGGATACCTACTTAAGAACGGCTCCATTGCCTCTACCCTCACTGGTGTCCTCCCTTTTGTCAGCACTGTCTCCTCCCTTTCCTTTTCCTTTCTTAAAACAGCGGGCAAAGCTGTGCCCTCCTCCACATCCCGAACATTCGTGTTTAAATCGGCAGGCGGAGCCAAACTTACATTGCCCTTCATTAAATTGCCAACAACAACCTTTCTTGAACCCAGCCGAGGTACCCGGTCCCGCACCCGATCCCGAACCTGATCCCCCGGCCCCACTCCGAAAGGGCTGTGCCGGCGCCGTCATCAAGCGCAGCCATAAGGCAATATCCTTGTGGTCCCAACGCATTTCCGACCGTAAAGCCTTACGCTGCCTAAACTGCTCATCATATCGAAGCCATGACAAACCACCATATACCCTATAAGCCTCTCCTATTGAGTCCATATATCCAAACAACGCAGGAGTGCTCCCCAGCTCCTTCTCCCCTACTACGCTAGCCAGTATCGCAAAGGCCTGCAACCAATTCATAAACGTCCTTGGAATAAGCCGATACCGACGCTTCTCGTCGTCCTCCTTTTCTTTTTTGGAATCACTAGGGCGAACCTTATCCAAATTAAACTTCTCCAACGGGAGCAGCGAAAATATCTCCACGTACTCCCTTTCCAAATCTTTTCCCTAACTTCCTTCTTCAAATGCGCCCCAAGGGGCTCTCAAAACACACGTACACCTCGCTCTTTGCCCTATCATCCAGCCTAACCACTTCCTCCTCCTTTTCTTTTTCCACCTCCACTGCCGCAACCGGCGCCGTTGAGGTCTGTCCCTCAACACTCTGCTGCACCTCAGCCTCGCCTCCCACACTAGGCTCGACCCCAGCCGGCCTGACCCAAGCCCCCACTGGAGACCCCGCAACAGAATTCAAACCCCCCTGATCCACCAGGCTCCGTAACAAACCGAGCAACTGTCCCATTACATCACCTCCCCCTGTAACCCCAGACGCTACCCCCCCCACTGGAATCGGCCCTACACCCACATTACCGCCCGATCCCGACATATGCACAATATTACAAGAAGTGTTCTCACCAGGCTGCCGAGGGGCAGCCGCAACGCAGTCCTCCTCCGTCCGATCCTCCCCAGACGATTCTTCCGATACTTGTCCCTCTTCTTCGCTGATGTCGTCCTCCAAGCTCTCCCGGGGTGCTCCGTCGGGAGTGTGCCTGCCGCTGCCGCAACTCCCCCTGGCCCCCGCGGCTGCAGGAGCACCCCCAGCCGAGCACTGCTTCTTCCTCTGAGACCGCTCCTGCGACCTCCAAACCGTGTCACCCGCCAACTCCCCCGAGGTCTCTTCTGACCACAGGGGCCCCTCTCCCTAAACCCGTCCTGCCGACTGCAGACGGGCTGCTCCTGATCCTCTCGCAGCTGGGATCCCCCCCTGCTACACAGGGGAGATCCGCTACAGCCCCTTGGGGCCCTGCATCCGTGGATGCTCGCTGGGTACGCCCCCTCCGGGATCCAGGGGGCACCGTTGCAGGACCTGGCCGGATCCGTCCAGCCGTGCGCGCCAGGGACTCCCCACTACTGTGCCCTCCACCAGCCACAGCCAGTGCCCTTCCAGTGGGAGAAGCCCCTGGCCTCTGTGCCGCTCTTCCCCTTGTCGCCCGTGGCTCCTCCCGCCCGGGAAGCCGTTCCGCCCCCCGTCGCCTGCAGGGGGTACCTTCTGGTGGCGCCGGCCGCTCGGCGCGCTCCCGCATCCGCGCTCCCCCAGGAGCCGCCGCTGCATTCCCGCTCCTGGTCCTGTATCGCCGACCGGAAGTCGACCGTGGGCCGGCTCCGCCCACTTCCGGTCCGGCATTCCCGCGCCGCGAATTCCTCCCAACAGCCGGAGAGGGCCCCGGGGTGGAAGGGTGCCCTCCCCGCCGCTGAGGGTCCCCACCGGGGCTTCCCGAACGGGCCCTGCTCACACCTCCAGCCCCCGGGGAATAGCGCTCTGGTGGCCTGGAGCGGCGGCCACGCAGCGGTGGAGTGGAGGGGGCCGGTGCCGATGGGGAAGCGCAGGCAGCCTGAATGTAGGCCTGCACTGCCTGCGCCCCATGCACCGCTGCTGCTGCCTGAATCAAAGCCCCCAGAGAGGCCAGATCCGCCATTACTGCAGGTGAGGTGGACGTGAAACTTCACAGGAGGTCCCCAGGAAGTGGAATGAGGGGACTTCCTTCTTTGTCCCCAGTATCTTCCCTTAAGCTCCCCCTCTTCCTCCCCCTGACCAACCCCTTTTATTTAATCAGCACCCATGCCTCAATCACATATGCCCATTCCTTCCTTCTCCAATTAACTCCCTACCTCCCCGAATGTCATGTGGCCCCTACACCTTATGGGTTCCATGGCCTGCTTGACACCTGGCTGCCTGAAAAGCCGTCAAGTTGTTTCTAGTAACTCCTTAGGAATCAGAAGTAAGATGGTTGTACACTATAACCCAGAATAGGGAAAATGTGCAGAGATAAGTAAGGACCCAAGGTGTGCAAAAGGGTGAAGTAGCTACCAGGACAGTGGAGTCATAAGCCAAACATCTGACTCCGCCTTCGACACCACAACTCTGGCTCCACAAGCATGTCTCTGGAGTCAGTAAGCTAAACATTTGATTCCGACTCCTCAATTTCCCTGAATCCAACTCTGACTCTGATTTCACCCAAAATGGATGCCGACTCCACAGCTCTGGTAGCTACTGCAAGTAAGAATGGCTACCTACAACTGATGCTCCCCAGGACCGTGGGGTACTCGGAACCGGGCTACGGTGTTTCCGGGGAGTCACAGGGGTCGAGAGCTGGCTTCCATGATCCAGGGTTCAGTGTAAAGGGAGTTCTTGGTTAATATAGGGAAAGTTATTTGTGACGCCACCCATGGTTTGTGGCTATGAGTGGCCACCGCTGCTGAAGAACCTCTGGGGATGATGGATGGGCAGCTGAGGTGTAGTTGCTCCCCACTGGTGGAGCGGATCCCCAGGGCAGTAGATGTTGAATTGGTGTAGGGTCTAGGATGGAGGGCGCGAAGTAACTGACAGACTCACGGTGTTTTTTGGTTACTCAAGTTCTTTACTGGTGATACCGACACAGGGACAGATGATAGCGATGGAATCCAGCAACCTGGGAGCAAGTCGGGGATCTCCTCACCCGGCAAGTTCTGAGGCCTCCCTGCTGCGCTTTCTCAGTAGATCCCTGTGGCTGCTTAAGCTGAGCTGCGGCCCTCTCTCCCTCTCTCTCCTGCAGTGTGCCATATAACAGGCAGGTCGAGTCCTTCTCCAGCCCCACTTTATGGGCGACTGCTCCTGGGCTCTCAATGCTGCTGTGCCTCCGGGCACTTATGTGTGGATGGAGGACTTGGAATCCCCCACCCTCCAGTATTGGCTGCCGGGACGTTAGGCCCTGCACCGCCTCAGACTCCAGTGTCCGTTTCTTGCCGCTTTTCCTCTGGGGTGAGCTCGACACGCTCTGCTCCCCAGGCTTTTCTCTACTTCCTCAGACCCTTGCCTACAGGTCACTCAAGCTAAGTCTAGCTCTCCTGGGACGAGCTTAGCACTGCTCCAGTCCACAGGATGTCTTCCTCAGTCCTCCTAGGAAATGAACTGACTAACTCCACCTCAGACCAGAATTTATAGGGGAGCTCAACCTGAACCCGGATTTAGATCACCCCTTCAGGGCTGGAGGCAGAAAGGTGTTGTGCGCTTTGGGTTTTGCCTGGTATGAAGTCCCTCTGTTGCTCTCAGGTATGACACGACCCCCCGGGGAAGATAATGACATAGTGGCATCCAGACAGTAGAAAGGAGAATGTTAAATAAATGAGACAGCAAAGAGCAAATACCCAGATGATCTCTATCTCACAGGGAATAATCCTTAGCAGTGGGGCTGGGACTTTTTGGCAGGATCCACATAGCAATATAACCAGCAGAGAAGACCATCATAAGGAGGATATAAATAGCCACACTGGAAATGTGATAAGATAGAGTAAATGAACAAATGAAAACACCTGCTTGACCGCAAGTCAAGAGGATAGAAACAAAGTTATCGGACAATCAGCAGAGAAGGAAACCGACCACCCAGCGTAAGGACAGCACAAGGTCAACAGATCGAATCCTGAGGCACGACAGTGGGAAGTTACAATGAACTTCTTAGCCATACAAAGTGCCAGTGCATGATGTGAACAATTGTTTTTTGCCCACAGGAATATTCATGTAAAGGGGCTCTCGCTTCTGAAGCCCCCACCAATCCTGAGAATGAAAGTGTCTTGGCGTTGCTTTAGCACTGTATTCCCTTCCTAGCCTTTCCATATACAGCAACATTTCAAGGTTTCCCCCTAGATGTGCAGACAATTATAGCCTATTCACTAAAGTGTAGCTGCTGTAGTACTAGTAGGTGACCCCCATAGTCCTCCCTATTGTACCTGTGAAGAGGGAAAAATGTAAGGGACATGCCATCATTTGTTATGCTGGATATCCCTTTAGATGTCATAGAGCTGATTACACCATGCAGGACTATTCTCTCACAGTTCATGTCAGAATGACTGTATGATGCTATTCTCGCCCTATATAAAACCATTCTTTAATCAATTTCTAACAAAGAGATTTATTAATAATATATGTAGCTTGTATTGGACATGCGATAGCATGATCTGACCCGATAGTGTGTATAGTAAGATTTCCATAACAAACCCCTATAATGGTATATAGCACCAGTAGCTTATTACTGTGAGCCCAAGTCCAGCACACTCCCTCAGTGATTAGCAGCTCCTCCCTGTCTATAGACATTGTATACAGAGCCTGGTGTGGGCGTGGGCAGATTTCTCAGATCAGCTGCATGGCTAAATCTAAAAACTCTGTGACAGGACCGCAGCACCCAGTAATCTAAGTGATACATCGTTAGATTCACAGACTCTCTTCCTACATCATGCTGCTTTCAGATGAGGTAGAAAATCCTGCTGACAGATTCCCCTTTAGGATATGTGATAACATCACATATAAAAACCAAATATGAGCGCATGTTACTGGTCAGCACTAAAGCCGTGAAAATCTTGTGTGCCAGGATAAATACATTTCCCTGTCCTCCTCATACTTCCAGTTATCTGTTCATAGACTGCTATGAAACTGTCAAATGGACAAACAGTTGGCATTAATAATCTGCACAGTACCAGCCTATAGATAAAAGTATACATTTGTATACCATCTTGTATAATATACATTGACATAATGCAGAATGTGGTGTGAATACGCCTTGAGGTGGCCATGCAAATGTTTGTTCAACTGACCATTATCAATTTAATGGGGGAACTACTTTCTATACTCTGCAAAAATGTTGGGGTTCACCAACTCAAATATAATTACTATGGCATTTTATAGGGGTATTCCCACATTGTACATGCACAGCATTTCCCATAAATGTATGGTAGATGAGGGTTTCACCAGGTAATATTTATGGCATATCCATTCTTTGACTATGCCATAAATGTACCAGTTGGGACATTTCCTTTTAAAAGGATCCTGTCAGGTCTCCTGTGCATCCCAGTACCATGAACAGCTCTGTGCACATACATATAATCCCTGCCTAACAGTCCCTCTATGTAGTAGCATCAATAAACAGATCTTTAGAATATGTAATGCTTTCCACCGCGTATCATCAGCATCTTTGTATATCCCAACATTGAGCTTCTCTGACGCCGGGTGTACACGTTGCTTCAGAGAGACTCACTGCGCATGATCAGAAGTCATCCACACTTCCGGTCATGCGTGCTACTCTGAAGCTGGGTGTATATCGTCTTGGATTCAGAGAGGCATGTGTGCTGACCAGTAGTGTGAACGACTTCTGATCATGCGCGGTGAGCTTCTCTGAAGCTGCGCGTAATCATCCTAGCATCAGAGTAGCACGCATGACCGGAAGTGTGGACGACTTCTGATCATATGCGGTGAGCCTCTCTGAAGCTGCGTGTGATCATCCTAGCTTCAGAGTAGCACGCATGACCGGAAGTGTGGACGACTTCTGATCATATGCGGTGAGCCTCTCTGAAGCTGCATGTAATCATCCTAGCTTCAGAGTAGCACGCATGACCGGAAGTGTGGATGACTTCTGATCACGTGTGGTGAGCCTCTCTGAAGCAACATGTACACCCGGCGTCAGAGAAGCTCAATGTTGAGAGGTATGAGGCTGTGACCGCATGCATGCCTTCATCTACCTATGCTCCATGATGCTGCGGTGGTAAAGCATGTTATCTCACCCACAAAGGCGGAATAAAATGCTAAGTGGGCAATGTTGTGGAGCTAATGCCCTCGACTAGTTAAAGCCCTATTAGTATCTCCTAAACAGTTTTAGAAATACTTTTTGGTCTACTACATAGAGGGACTGTTAGGCAGGGATTATAGATGGGGTCACAGAACTGCTCTTGAGTCTGACTGACCAGGGGACCTGACGGGATCCCTTTTAAAGGAGGTCTGTCAGCACAATGTTACTGTACAAGCTAAGCACAGTTGCCTGTGCACCCTCTTTGTGTGGCGGAGTAGTTGACTGCTCCTTCACACCTACTGGTACTTGTTTTTGTGCTCATCTTCTCTGTTCTCTTCAGACTCCTGTAAACCAGAGTATTCAATCGAAAGATTAGATAGGGGGGTGCACTGAGCTGCACAGACACACTAAAGGTTCACCAAGCTCCTGTGCTTGTTTTGAACAGACATTTTGTCCTGACAGATTCCCTTTAAAGGGGCTGTTCACTACTAGGACAACCCCCTTCTGATTCCAAATATCCTTTGAACTCCTCTCCCATGCTGGTGTTGCCGTATCGATAATCTCATTCAATGGGCTCATGTGATATTACACGAACTCCTCATCTAATTATATTCTGCCTCCTCGCCTCTGGACCAAATGGTTAACAGAATTCATCAGTGATTGATGTCGCAGTGTCACGAGAGCCCTGTAAATGTGATTACTGACACACTGGAACGGTTGCAGCACAGGAGGTAGCACAGGCTTTTTACATGGGTGAGACATGTGGAATCAGAAGGGGTTGTCTAGTAGTGACAACCTTTAGTTTATTTCTGCTGAAATGGTCATTCATTATTTTACAAAGTTGCTGGATTGGAAGTATTAATATGTAGAATTTGGATAGTGTAATCAGCCAAGAAAGTTTTTTTTTTTTCTTGAATGTTGTTTTTTATAAAATGCATAGACATGCACTAAAAGTTTGTGAAGATCACAGAATAGTTTTAGGTTGAAGTAGAATTAAGGATATATCCGAGATTTTATTAATTATAAAAAAGTGCCCAAGCACTAACAGACAGGTAGTTGCCACCTACCTGCCTGTCGTGCTTGTCGCTGTTAACCGCTGGCACAGAGCAGTCACAGACCGCTCCTTCCAGTGATTCAATAGCTTCATTAACAAGTGGCAGCTTCTTTCAGCTCTGTAGAAGGGATGGGACAACCTGTGTCATGCTGATTGCCAGCCGGCTACCTAGCTGAAGGGGTTGGCTATCAATAAGCATGACATTGTCTGTGATGCCTGTCTACAGAGCTGAGAAGCTGCCTTCATATTGAAGTGAGGTCAGCGGAAGCTGCAGAATTGCTGGCAGGAGCGGTCTAAAACCGCACCATGAAGAATGGTGTTGGACACAACAGGCAGGTAAGTAGCAACTACCTGCCTGTTAGTGTTAGACACATTGTTGTTGTTTTTTTTTTTATTTGTTTTAAATACTGGATATATCATTTAAGTCTATCAAGTTCAACCTATGTTGATCCAGAAGCAGACACTAAACTCCATAGTAGGGGGCAAATTCCTTTGCCGACTACACTTATGACAGTCAGGGCATTGCTCCAGGGAACTAGTCTATCACACAATATTATATTTTTCAAGAAAGTCATCTGGATAAATCATCATTACAACATCACGCGGCAGAGTTAGTCTCATTGCTCTTACAGTAAAGAATCCTCATCTGTGATTATAATTAAACCATCTTTCGTCCAAATGTAGAGGACGCCCCCTTGTCCCTGTCTCAGCCAGGTGTAAATAGATCAGTAGAAAGGTCTCTGTACTGTCTCTTATATATTTATACATTGTAATACGATCGCCCCTAAGCCTTCATTTTTAATAACCTGTCTTGGTATTGCAGACCCCTCAGTCCTCTAATAACCTTGGTTGCTCTTCTCTGCACCTACTCTAGTTCAGCTCCATCCTTCTTATATACTGGAGCCCAAGATTGTACACCATATTCTAAGTGTGGCCGCACTAGAGACTAGTATAGAGGTAAACTATGTTCTCTGCATGAGCCCATGATTTTATTTGCTTTGGCAGCAGCTGCCAACACTGTCACTAAGTTGAGTTTGCTGTCTATCCATACACCGAGTATTTTTCAGTGACCGTTTTACCCAGTGTATTACCATATAGTACATAATTATACATTTTATATCCTCTGACTAAGTGCATAACCCTATACCATAATCCTAGGTAATTAATAAATGTTACAAAGAGGTCCCAATACTGACCCCTGTCGTACCTTTACCCCAAAGCTGTGACCCAGTCTGAGTGTGTTCAATTAATAACCACCCTTTGTTTCCTTTCACTGAGCCAGTTGTAAACCAGTTAAACATATTTTTCTCCTATTACCATCATTCTCATTTTATGTACCAACCTTTTGTGTGACACTGTATCAGATGCCTTTTGAAAAGTCCATATACTGTAGATGACATCCACTGCGTTTCCCTGGTCCAATCGGGAACTCGCCTGCACATTAGAAGCTGATCAGATTAGTTTGAAATGACCGATCCCTCATAAACTCATGTTAATACTGGTCATTGAGGTTATTCTTCTTGGTATACTCCAATATATCATCTCTCAGGAAACCTTCAAGTATTTTACACACAGTAGAGGTTATACTTTTCAGCCTGTAATTTTAAGGCTCAGATTTTGTCCCCTTTTTGAATATTGGTACCACATTTGCTATGCGCAGCCTGTGGTACAAACCCTTTTATTATTGACTCTGTGAATATGAAATGTAATGACCTGCCGATCCCAGGACTTATTTCCTGCAGTACTCAAGGATGTGTACCGTATGGGCCCTGAGGATTTGTCAACTGTAGTGATATTGAGGTGAAGCTATGCTTTCTGGGTAAAGCAGGTGAAATTTATTGGAGAAGTTATGGTGTCCCTGATCATGTCATCTGTTATGGGATTTCCTTGTAAGAATACTATAGAGAAAAAATCTTCAGCAGTTTGACTTTTTCCTCCTCATCTTCACATTTCACCCAGACTATTTGAGGGAATCAACACTATCATATTTAAGTTTCTTACTGTTTAGGCAGTTAAATAATATTTTTGGATTATTTTTACTTTTTCTGGCAAGGAGTCACTTGCTGCCTTGATTTGCTTTGTACATATGGCCGGCCAGTATTTTATTATGTGTCTGCATGTTGGTGGGTTGGCTGACATTTATCTGTTCTGAAGAGAACATGTGCCCCCTTCCCCCAGGCTGAAGATCTGGTCAAGACATCTCTGTGAAGATAATTAACTCAATCCAAAACAGATCCTTCTTGGCGATATACACTGGCCCAGGAAATGCCTTAAAGACCTCACAGGATATAGACAACCAAGGGAACGCTGAACTCATTCATTAAATCCTCCAAAAGGGAACACGAGGCCAACGTTCTTTGTAGTTTTCTATTCCTATTTACTGCATCACTTATAAACCCGCCATGAATTATGAACTGCAATGTAAACATTGGTTCCTTGCAGTAAATTCATGGCATCTCAGCCTTTTTACAGTTGAGCACTGACTTGGCATTGAGTAGTAAAACTGAAGCTTTCCCTGCAAAATAACTACTCATGTACTAGTGAGAATAGGTCCAATACTAGGAGATTGGATAACTTCAATGGATCGCCCCCAACACAAGACCTCTATTTCTATCAACCAACGTAATGATGGGTTGTGTGAGAGGTGCTTCTCCTAGGGTAAAACCCATATGTCATCTTATTGGCATCAATGTATTCCTATATAATTTCCCCTGCTGTGGTCCAAGCAGTGATTGTAGAGAGGAAGACATGAGCAATCCACTATATAGTTCTGTAGTCTCTACTTACTACTAGTAGATATCTTTGCATGGACATACAAAGATGGAAGTCTGTAGCTGCTATAAGACTGTCTATTGACTCCTTGACCCAGAGAGAGTGAAAACTTAAATTATGCTTTACAGATTATTCTGAATAATTTTTTTCAGAAACCTACATACCAGTCTTTTCAGCCTCTGCTGTTCTGATACCTGCTGCCCACAGGTGACACTTATTATTACTGTGAAAAGTTCCTTTAAGAAGGATAAAAACTTCACACTCTTATTACATGCCATAAGCCAGGGTTCTCCAGTCTGTGACTCACATGTGGCTCGCGGCCTCGTGAAGTCTGGCTTGCGGTTGTCTGCCACTTGGTGCATTAGCAACAGGTCTAGCAAACCGCTATGAGGAGCAGGTCTCCAGATGATGACTTTTGAGTAGCTGAATAACAGATTTGAATGGGGCTAAGGTTGGAACCCTTTGATCTAGTTAGTTCCCCTCATTGTGATTTTATTTGGAAAAGCTTTGGATGTCATTATACCAGTAATGAGGGCTCTGAGTGTACTACTGTAGGGGGAAGGAGCTGGGTGTGGGTGTGACCTGATTTATGGCCTCATAACCCTCTCAAAGCTAGTGTGACTGCGTCCCTGAGCTGGCTGTGAGCTCGCGACCCTCTCTCTGAGCTGGCTGTGGCTCGCGACCCTCTCTCTGAGCTGGCTGTGGCTCGCGACCCTCTCTCTGAGCTGGCTGTGGCTCGCGACCCTCTCTCTGAGCTGGCTGTGGCTCGCGACCCTCTCTCTGAGCTGGCTGTGGCTCGCGACCCTCTCTCTCTGAGCTGGCTGTGGCTCGCGACCCTCTCTCTGAGCTGGCTGTGGCTCGCGACCCTCTCTCTCTGAGCTGGATGTGGCTCGCACCTTAAGTGTTGGGGACCTCTCTATAAGTGGCTTATGGCTCGAAACCCTCTCTCTGACTGGCTTTAACGTCGAACCACTATCTGAGTAGTATGGGGCCCCCTTTTTACCCCAGCAGACCCTCACTACATATGCTCGTGAGGGATTTGCTTGGTGTTCTCGCCCATCTTTTGTGTGTCTCGCAGATACTACTGCCACCGATTGCCCCGGCCTTCTGTGAGCATTTGTGGCCCACCCTCTCTCCTATCTGAAGTACATGGATTCTTCGGCCATGTGTAGCGATTTTCTAGTGTATGGGGATTTTAGAGCTTGTGGCCGGACAAACATTCATATCTACGTTCTACTTCTCTCTGAGCTGTGTGGCTCCGATACTTCATTGGAGTTGGTTCTCGCGACCTTCTACTCTGACTTGCGCCGACCGTCTCCTCTGAGCTGGCTGTGCCGAGACCCCTTGGCATGTGTGTACGCGACCTACTTCTGAAACTGGCTGTCTCCGACCTTACTCCTGGCTGTACCCGACCCTCTTCTCTATTGTGCGCCACCCTAACTAATCTAAAGAGTGGCTTGGTCACCTCCCCAGCTGGTGGCTGACCTCTAATTACAGTGACTGTGCTGCGATTCTCTGCATCAGGCGTGGGCCCCCAGCCTGTGGCCCCCCTTACCTCGAGTAAATACCTTAAAAAAGCTTGGACTCTGCCATAAAGGAGTTGATCTTGAAGAAACTATTGCCATATAAGGCATTTAACATTAACAAGGCAGAACCACCCTATCTAGTTTAATTCTCCCCTCTGCTTCACATAACAGATTTCATGAAAGAAGATGGCCGCTTGGCTGTTCAATCGTCACAGCTTTTCGCTTATAGCAGGTATAAGCACCATAGAAGGTGCTGGAGGATTTTGCTCCCTCCTCGCCTTTGAAGTACATGCAAGCTTCCCAAGTTGACATTAATGTAGGCGGTAGTTAGAGTGTTGTTGGAATTCAATCTACAGCTCCAAGGGGCGTTACATCTGATTGGTTCTTCACTTAACATGGCAGAGGGTACCGGCTAATGCGGACAGAATAGGGACCCATGGGATTATTTAGGATGTGAAAGGAGGACCCGCCCCCTGCTCCACGGCCATTGCACCAGTCTATGTAAACGTAGTGATCGCTTGTCATAATTATTTTCTGTTGCGTGTGGTCTATGCTGGACATCCAATTTAGGAAGTTGACGTTCACTGAGCCTCTCCATTAAAGATATGGCCCATTTCCTGTTACTCATGAGTCTTTTTATTTTTTTGCCAATATTGGGTAGGTCTTGACCAATGGGTTGGAGACAAACAAGTTGCAAAAAAATAAGAAAAGTGTGAGCACCATCTGGAGAGCACCTTCCTCCCGCAACAAAATATCACCACCTATCTCCTCTATAGAACCAGAAAAATTCTGCCTGTATGCCCCCCAGAAGTGAGGCCACTATCACTGACTCTTCCATATCGGCTTCCTCACTTCACACTAGAAATAAAAAAAGTCCATAAAATATAATAATGTGTTCTATCACAGATCTCACATCGTAGTACAGTAGAAGTCGTCTCGTTGTCCATGTGCTGACATCCCGTCACTCTACTGCAGTCTCTCTTGTGTGTCCTTCATACCATGCTGTCAATATTTCCCTCTCTGTCTGGCTATTTCCCTTCTTCACTCGATTCTTTCTCTATACAATCTTGTGCCTCTGCCATCTGCAGTCTGCATTCCTCATCTCTAACTCCTGTGTCGTCTCCCGTCACTCTATGTACCTCTATTATCTCTCTATCCATTGTTGGTTTCCGTCTTCTCACAGCTGTCTCCCATAAGTTGACCACTTCGACAGTCGTGGTGACCGTCATCTGTTATTTCTTGTCTCTTGGTCCTATGACACTGTTGAATCTTTTTCCCTGCTGCTCATGCTAAGTGTCACTGTTTCCTGGTTCTCTGTCCATCTTTCTGCTGTGTTTCTGTATCATTTCCTGGTTTCTCTTATTCTGTGGTCCTGGTCATCCTGTGGACCTTCTCTTTTTCTCTCTCACGGCTGTGGACGCCATGACAATTGTGGCTTGTATCTGTGTGTCTGTCATCTGTGTGTCTCTGTCATCTGTGTGCTGTGTGTCTCTGTGTCATCTGTGTGCTGTGTGTCTCTGTGTCATCTGTGTGCTGTGTGTCTCTGTGTCATCTGTGTGCTGTGTGTCTCTGTGTCATCTGTGTGCTGTGTGTCTCTGTGTCATCTGTGTGCTGTGTGTCTCTGTGTCATCTGTGTGCTGTGTGTCTCTGTGTCATCTGTGTGCTGTGTGTCTCTGTGTCATCTGTGTGCTGTGTGTCTCTGTCATCTGTGTGCTATGTCTCTGTGTCATCTGTGTGCTGTGTGTCTCTGTGTCATCTGTGTGTCTGTCGTCCGTGTGCTGTGTCTCTGTCGTCCGTGTGCTGTGTCTCTGTCGTCCGTGTGCTGTGTCTCTGTCGTCCGTGTGCTGTGTCTCTGTCGTCCGTGTGCTGTATGTGTGTCTGTCGTCCGTGTGCTGTATGTGTCTCTGTCGTCCGTGTGCTGTATGTGTGTCTGTCGTCCGTGTGCTGTATGTGTGTCTGTCGTCCGTGTGCTGTGTCTCTGTCGTCCGTGTGCTGTGTCTCTGTCGTCCGTGTGCTGTGTCTCTGTCGTCCGTGTGCTGTGTCTCTGTCGTCCGTGTGCTGTGTCTCTGTCGTCCGTGTGCTGTGTCTCTGTCGTCCGTGTGCTGTGTCTCTGTCGTCCGTGTGCTGTGTCTCTGTCGTCCGTGTGCTGTGTCTCTGTCGTCCGTGTGCTGTGTCTCTGTCGTCCGTGTGCTGTGTCTCTGTCGTCCGTGTGCTGTGTCTCTGTCGTCCGTGTGCTGTATGTGTGTCTGTCGTCCGTGTGCTGTATGTGTGTCTGTCGTCCGTGTGCTGTATGTGTGTCTGTCGTCCGTCTGCTGTATGTGTGTCTGTCGTCCGTCTGCTGTATGTGTGTCTGTCGTCCGTGTGCTGTATGTGTGTGTCTGTCATCCATGTGCTGCATGTGTGTGTCTGTCATCTGTCACGGGGACACAGCACACAGACAGGAGACAGGTGCAGTGGGGACAGACAGGGCACAGGGGGGAGACAGGAGCAGGAGAGAGACAGAGCAGACAGGTGGGACAGTGCACAGGTTGGAGACAGGCACAGGGAAGAGACAGCAAACAGGAGGGACAGAGACTGCGCAAAGGGGGTGACAGGTACAGAGAGGGAGAGACTGCACACATGGGGGAGAGACATGCACAGAGAGGGGCATTGCCAAGCTGTGACTCGGCCTCTATTGTCCAGACTTCCAGAAAATGGCCGCGAGGCAGTGCATGTGCAGAACAAGATCCGCGGCCATTTTCTGGAAGCTTGTCGCCCCTGCCTCCAGAGCTCAGCTCACCCCCTCAATGGGTGGGGGCCCGGGGAGAGATCATATATCCCTGTGGCTACTGCAGAGCTCAGCTCAAGCCCAGTCTGTGTGCCCCTAGCCCTCTACAGTGCTGTATATGCCCTCAGTTTCTCCTATATGATGTATATATAGCAGTCCCCTATTGAATGTATTTGATTTACAAAAGTTATTGTCACAGAGTCGACTGCGCTCCAGACCAACACAAACCTGGAAGATGAGATATCATCGAACATCGCAGGACACAGACAAGCAGCTGCAGCCATCAAATTAGGTGAGGTAATTAATTAATTAAATGTAGCCGGGTAATTTTTATGGTGATGTGCAGCCCCTGAATGATGGTAGGAATTTCCAAATGTCCGCCACCCCTGTACAGGGTAATAAATAACACCACCAGTATTATTCTGCCGCATGTGCATTTATTGTTCCCATCCCTCCTCAGCTCACATAAAAAGCAATGTATAGAAAGAGAATAATGTGTGACTGGGGAGGACGTGGTACAGAAGGGGAGTTTTTCCAATAGTAGAGGTGAAATAATGAAAGGTTTGAGGGGTGGAGGCGGAGCCTGGATGGAGGCAGGGCCTGGGTGGAGATTGGTGGAGTCTCAGGGGACCCCAAAATTTTGCCCCTTAGGGGCCCCGAAATTCCTAGTGGCAGCCCTGGATGTCACTGCAGGGGCGGGGCTAAGCGGCCATTTCTAATATAAACAATGTGTTGTACTGCAGACGAGGGAGAGAATGATTGGCAGCGGTGGGCAGATTAAACATGCAGGGGGTGTGAATCTGCACTTCAGCACCAGCCTCTAGCCACCCCCTTGCAGGATGTAAGTTTTCTAAGTGTATTTACTCGGGGTACAGGGGGACTCAAGGGCTGGGGGACTGCTTGCCTGGATGCAGCAGACATGCTGCATCCAGTGCTGCAATTCGATCACGATGCCTGATTTGGTGACAGTTCTTCTTTAAACAGTAGTGGTCGCTTGTCATAAATCTTTTTGCCCTCGTGTATATTTTGCCGTCGTGAATGTGCTGGTATTATCCTGAATTTAGTGGTGTTTTTCTTTTATTTCTGTGCCTCTCCATTCCTAAGATATGGCCCAATATTCCTTATATATACATGTAGTCTTTTTTTATTTTTTTTGCCAAATGGGTGTGACTCTTTACCATGAGTCTTCTTGAGGACAAACACCTAGTTGTCAAAAGAAAAAAAAAAAACTGTGTGAGCACCATCTGGACTATTTAAAAGCATTATTCCTGCCCTTCATCTTGCCTCACCACCCTGATCTCCTCACTATCCAGCAACCCAAAAAAACTCTTGACAGCTTTCATTCTCTCCTCAGACCTAAAGTGCAGGCCCCTATCACTGACCTCTGTGTTGATGATCTGGCTTTCTACTTCACATAGAAAATAAAAAACATCCATCAGGAAATCAACTCCCAACCTTTAATTGATGTTACCCCTACCTCCCCACATTTCCTCCGGCTCACTCTCCACATTCGACCCAGTCACAGAATAAGTCGTCTCCAGGCTCCTCTCGTCCCACCACATGCACTGCTGACCCCATCCCCTCACACCTACTCCAGTCTCTCTCTGGTGGTTACCATTCACCTAACCAAAATCTTCAATATTTCCCTCTCTTCTGGCATCTTCCCCTTCTTCAAACACTCGATCATTTCTACTTTATTAACGAAAACGTCTCTTGACCCATCCTGCCCAAACAACTACAGACCAGTCTCCAATCTCCCCTTCATCTCTAAACTCCTGGAGAGCCTGGTCTACTCCTGCCTCACTCATTACCTCTCCACTTACTCTCTTCTATACCCATTAAAGTCTGGTTTCCGTCCCCTTCACTCCACAGAAACTGCTCTCCCCAAAGTGACCGACCTTCTGACAGTAAAACGTAATGGTGACCACTCTCTGCTTATCCTTCTTGATCTCTCTGCAGCCTATGACACTGTTGACCACCATCTTCTACTCTCCATGCTGCACTCCATCGGCATCAAGGACACGGCTCTCTCCTGGTTCTCTTCCTATCTTTCTGACTGTTCTTTCAGTGTATCATTCTCTGGCTCCACTTCCTCCCCTCTACCTCTCACTATTGGGGTCCCTCAGGGTTCAATCCTTGGACCTCTTTTTTCTCTCACACGGCCCTATTGGACAGACCATGAACAGATTTGGCTTTCAGTACCATCTTTATGCTGATGACACACAACTATACACTTCTTCCCTGACTTTACTCCCGCTCTAATAAAAAAACACCAATGACTGTCTAAGGTTGGCTTCACACTTGCGCTCCCCACCACTGCGTATTGCGGTGGGGTAGCGCAAGCCGAGCGCAGACACCGCGTGTCCCTATGTTTAACATGGGGACACAGGGTGTATACACTTGGGTGCACACAGCCATGCGCACCCATTGCCCGCCATGTGTGATTTGTACGCATGCGGATGCTTACGTACAAATCACACATTCTCGTCCACAAAATGAACGCGACGCAAAGCAATGGACGGGAATGTGTGATTTGCAAGCATCCGTATGCATACAAATCACACACGGCGGGCAATGGGTGCGCACGGCCATGCACACCCGAGCTCATACACCGTGCGTCCCCATGTTAAACATAGGAACGCGCGGTGTCTGCGCTCGGCTTGTGCTGCCCCGCCGCAATACGCAGCGGCAGGGAACGCAAATGTGAAGCCACCCTAGCCGCAGATTCCAATATCATGTCCGCTCTCTATCTGAAACTCAACCTTTCCAAAACTGAACTTCTTCTGTTCCCGCCCTCCACTAACCTCCCTAAATATGACATCTCTCTCTGTGTGTGGCACCACAATAATGCTTAGTCAGCAGGCTCGCTGTCTGGGTGTTGTTTGACTCTGATCTTTGCTTCACCCCATATATACAATCTCTCGCTTGCTCTTGCCGCTTGCACCTGAAGAACATCTCTAGAATTCGCCCCTTTCTCACCTTGGAAACCACAAAAACCCTCACTGTGGCCCTGATTCACTCCCACCTTGACTATTCTAATTCTCTTTTAATTGGCCTCCCCCGCACTAGACTCTCCCCTCTCCAGTCCATCCTTAATGCAGCAGCCAGGATCACCTATCTAGCTAACCGTTACTCGGATGCTTCTGCTCTATGCCAGTCATTGCACTGGTTGCCCGTACACTATAGGATCCAATTCAAAATGCTTGTTCTCACCCACAAAGCCCACAAAGTGCATCACCTCCCTACATCTGTCTGTCAACCCACCCATTCTCTTCGCTCTGGAAGTGACTTTAGACTCACTTCTACATTAATCCGAGCCTCCAACTCCCAGCTCCAAGACGCCCATTCTCGTGTTTTTGAATTTTAAAGAATTGCAGAGCACCAATAAAAAAGTTTTATCCTTGGACAATCTCCACTCCCATTATACTATTTTTTTTAATGAGGGGCGGACAACAAAATTCTGTCATGTGTTTGCATTTATTTACACCGCTCATATACACTTGCATCCCTTTTATAAAACATGTTTTTGATTTGGAACTTATCTGGTTGGAAACACAATATCAAGGGAAGCATGGGATGTAACATTTCATAGTCGGTCTTTCTGGAGGGTCTCGCCATGTTTAAGCTGTTATCTCGAATTCCAGTTGTCTCGACGAGAGAATATCTCAATATCTCAATCTACACAGTGTAAAGCGCCACCGGTCCTACAGTAATAAAGTGTACGTAGTTGTAGGATCAGTGACACCAAATCCTTCCGCCTCTTTGAACATGTTCTAAACAGACTGATTCATGGCCTTCAGTATCCAAAGGGATCCTGGTGGTATTTTAATCCTCAAGGAATGTTGAGGGTAAATATCCCAGTCCTATGGGATTCATATCAGACCATTAGGAACTGATAAAAAAAAATGCAGAAATGAATGGGATAACAGCTGGCTACTCATAGACTTACTCAACGCCAACCTATGGGGTGATGCCGGGTATGGAGCTCGGGTCTCCTCCCATCCCTCTGGTGTTTGTTGCGATGCCATGGTCTTAATTGCTTTCCTATAAATAACCTTTAACTGATGAAATATGGGATAAGAACGCAAATAAATGAAATCGACAGTGACCACTATGTACTGGAAAGTTGTGATACCTAAACGGTGTCCCCAGTCTGAAGAACAGAAGGGCGGAATTCATTCATGTTGTCCTAAGTTTAGACATTAAAATTACATGAGATACAAATTGTAGAAAACTTCTCATGATGACATATGTGGGGTAATACATTTATTTAATTTTACTGAAAATGTTCCACATTTTTCTCTGCCTCTAAGGTGTACCATTCTTTTTTGGACGAATGTTGACTACATTAGGCGGCCGTTACACGCTGCAATATCTTAAACGATATCGTTTAAGCGATCTGCTTTTTGATTGCTTAAGCGATATCGTTTGTGCATCGTTACGTGCGATCAAGCGATTTTACAATGTAAAATTGCTTGATCGTGACATCGCAGATATGAGAGCAGGAGCTCATATCTAGCGATGAACGATTTAACAATCTGCTTCATCGTGGTGTGTGACACCACGATGAACGATCTCCCAGCGGCAGAGCCTATGCTGGGAGATGGTAACTATGGTACACGTCTGGTTGCTAAGCGCCGCGCGGCGCCTAGTAACCCGATGTGTACCATAGTTACCAGCGATCTCGCTGGCCCACATCGCTGGTGAGTCTGCCTGTGTGACATCTCACCAGCGATGTGAGCGATATCGTTAGCGATCGCGCATGCACGTGATCGCTAACGATATCGTTCTAGATATTGCAGCGTGTGACGGCCGCCTTAGCCACATTTCTGTTTTTAAAAATTTCAGCATTTGTACCCTTCTAGACCGAAAATGGCCTAGAGCACCACAAAAGAGAAAAATACATTGCAAGCAGGAACAGCACATACTGAATGCCACAACTAAGTAGCGGGAATTGTATACAGGAACATCTGTTCAGCATATGGGCTTAGTCACCCTTAAGTCCAGGTGGGAGACCCCAGAAAAAGTGGTTGAGAATTAGAGGGCTGAAATCCAGACGGAGGTGTTGGCTAACCAACCAGATATAGTGATAGTAGACAAGGATCAGGAGACAGTAATGGTAATAGATGTGGCAGTGCCAAATGACAGTAACATCAGAAAGGAGGAATAAGAGAAGCTGGAGAAATACCAGAACAACTGGAGAAGATGTGAAAGGTGAAGGCAGCAGTGATTCCAGTGGTGATAGGAACACTCAGAGTAGTGACCACCAAAATGGAAAAATGGCCGCAAAAGATCCAAGGAGCAACATCTGAACTCGAAAAGTCACGTAAAGTTCAGTGCTGGGAACAACTAAGATCCTGCACAGAACCCTCAAACTCCCAGCATGCCTCTGGTAGAGGAACCAAGAGTGAGGAAGGACAAATACACTACCTTTTCATCCCTGTGGCGTGGTTATGTGTGTGAAATATATATGAGCGCAGACTATGCAAATAGGCGCGCAAATTAAAAGTTTGAATTTTGCGCCAATTTGCAGCCTGGCGACAGCAGCGCATTAGCGCCACTGTCGCCTGGATACATGGGTCCGACCGACGGTGGCCGCAGTGCGCGCAAGCTAGCTGGGAGATGACCGGCGACAGCCAGTCATCTCCCGGCTGGCGAGCCGCTGACCGGAGCTCAGCTGCAGCTACCTGCGGCACAGAGGTCCGCGCCGAGCACAGTGCTTTTTTTGCGACGGTACGGCGTACCGGAAAATTGTGAGCTGGGGGAGGCTGGTAGAGGCTGCAGGAGGTAGCGGGAGATCTCCTGCTCCCGCTCATATAATATGCATAGCCGCTCTCCATCATCATGGTGCTGAAACCGCACCGCAGTGATGGTCTGGGGGAGCATATTATATGGTCCTGCGCCCCCCTGTGGTGACACATGCCCCCCTATGTTAAATATGGCCCCCATGCTGCTGCCATAGTAAAATAATAAACTCTATACTTTCCTCCTGGCTCCTCCTCCTCCAGCGCTGATCTCCCAGTGCCTCTCCGGTCTCTCGGCTGCTGCTGTGATCGCACGCAGAGATGACGTCACTCTGTCGATCACATGACCGCACAGGACTAGGAGGAGGAGCTCTGCAGCATTATCTCTGCCCGATCACAGCTGCACAGAAGGAGACCTGGAGATCAGCGCTGGAGGAGGAGGTAAGTATAGAGTTTATTATTTACCTATGGAAGCAGCATGGGGGCCATATCTAACACAGGGGGCATGTGCTACGCATAGGGGACGTGTGCCACGCATAGGGACGTGTGCCACGCATAGGGGACGTGTGCCCTGCATAGGGGACGTGTGCCAGTCATAGACAGGGCCGCACTGAACAATGGCCAATATGAGCCTTTAGGCTCAGGCAGCATAGAGACAGGGGGAGCTGCAGAGCAGAAGGTGACGGCGCCTGTACCATGCAGCCGACTCCCTGTGGACGTGCACCGGCTGCATAAGGTAAAATCACCAGTGGCGGCTACCAACAGCACCTCCCCTCCCCGCTCCTCACCCGCGTCAGTTGGGATGTATGGACAGTGTTCCACTGATGCCTGCAGGATCTAGACCTGTCATGTGCAACCTCCACTGTTATTCTCTGCAGGCAGATACAGTATGTATAATACTGATATTTATACTTTCGGACCTGATTCCAGTTACAGCTGAGCATAAACATGTTTTATACTTGTTGGACTCCAGACCGGAGCAGGCTGTAATCCCAGTCTATAGAACAGATTTTAAGTTGTTTAATGTTACTAAGCTTTGCCAGAACTTGTGCTCTATCCTGAAATGCCTTTTGGTTTTAAAGTTAAACCTCTACTTATATCACATAACCACACGAAACTCGCTTAGATTCCCCTATTATTATATTGGTATGGTTGACCATCATTTTATTTTTATCATGCATCTGGTCTCCTTGGCTTGCCTATGTACACGTGTATAGTCGTTCTCTCACTACACGGTCATCTAGAGAACCATCATATGATCCAAGTTCTAGAAGACACAATAATAGTTTATTTACAGAAAAAGGCACATAGATCCATCGGGTGTGTGTGTATGGGCTTACCTTACAAGGAATCGGCCACGTCAGATGATGCTAATAAGTGGAAGCTAAGGGTTAATCTGCAGGTTAACACTAACTGCATTAAAAGGGTTCACTCAAAAGGAAATACATTTTTTATAAAAATCACCAAAAATGAAACCGCCATTACCAACACAAGTGTATGCACAAAAAGGGAAAATAGGAAGCGCATGTGAAGGAAAGTATTAACGGTATAAGTGTATGGCCACTCACCTAATGTGGTTGTGCACCTCTGCTTAACCCCAGTTAATGCATTGGTGAGGGGAGCAGACCCCCGCTGTGCTGTGCTGAGGTTAGTCTTCACCGCAGCTGGCCTCGTCGCTCACTCCGGAGGCAATCACGTGACCAGGATAACTAGAAGTGCGTCACCTCAGGTCCTCGAGCGGATGCTCGGCTCCTAGTTAACACCAGGTCCTTTTGCTCTGCTTTAGATTCGATTTGTGAGCTGCTCCTGCCGCTTGTCCCTCATGGGGAAAGGAGATATAGGATGGGTTGTAAGAGCGGTCTATGGAGCGCTAGGATAGGGATGACAAATTTGACAAGGGTTTTCCATACGCCACAATACGTTTCAACAGGTAACCTGTCGTTATCTGTTGAAACGCGTTGTGGCGTATGAAGGATCAATAAAGGTCTGTTGATTCATAAAAACCCTTGTCAATTCTCCTCCCTATCCTGGTGCTCCAAAGACCCCTGTTACAACCCATCCTATATTACCAACATAAGGTCAGATTACCAATGCACTAGCAGGATTCAATAGGCTTCCATAGAGTTGGGGCAACACAAGGGCAAAATATTGATGAAACAGAAACTCACAACCTACCAATTCATGGAGGGGTGTCGCTGCTAGTATTAACCATGCACCAAGAGGAGGTTCGCATTGGGTGACAATCACACAGGTCATGTGATGCACAGTGTCTGCCTTACAGCCCTATTGATCACACCCATACTATTAGATCAGGTGGGCTGCACCACACAGGACAAATGACGCTTCAATACACCCAATCAACTCTAAAGGGCCCAGCTGCATCCTGCATAAAATTGAAGAAAAAAAGTGCAATAAAAAGATGACATTTATGCATAAAATGCATGAGATATTTTTCCATATTTTGTTTAAAATTCGCAAGCTCGCAACCCGCGTCAAGGGTCCCCTTACTTGCCAGTCTCTATCTAAATTCAAAAACTCCTTAAAAAGGTTCCGGACGCTGTACTGAAAGTGCAGCAGCCGAGAGAAAATTTACTTTCTCCCAGGAGCCTCCGGATTTCAGTCATACAGGCTTACCGGCGCAGCTACAGTCCCAGGTTGTGATTACAGCCGACTCTCACAGTAGTGTTAGCCGAACCAGCACGCCTGTATGGGTGACTCCCGATTTGAATAAAGTTCATTATTACCTTGTGCCAAGCGTTCGGTAATTATAATTCTATTAAACGGAATAATCACTAGGATCAACCCTTCCTTGCTGTCTATATGAGTAGGCACGTTGTGCCCATAGCCTGGTGACGCACCCACAGGGAGGGGTACTTAGGACCGGGCTCTACTGTGTCTGGGGTGTCAAGGTACCGTTGCCCAGTCCCGTTGTCCCAGATGCAGCAATAAAAAGGGGTATTTACAAGGAAGGTGAAAGAGTTTTTCATGATGACACCTGTAGTATGTAGTCAGGGTGACCACCGCTGCCATATTCCTGCTGTGGATGGTTATGAGGGGCAGCGTTGATGGTAAGCCCTCCACGGGTAGGGCTGGATGTCCCAGGGGCAGGTGTAGTGTGGGCTGCATACTCTGGATGCTGCATCGGCGCTTCTCCATCCAGCCGCAGGGACAGCAAGGCGGCTAAGCAGGTGGAGGTTCTGCTGCAGTTTAGCAATAAACATTCTCGGGCGCTTTTGAGCTGACGGGTACTTTACTTTCCATTGTTCTTAAAGCAAGTTACAGCACAGTTCACAGTTAAAGTTCTTACACTTTACCGGGAACCCAGGTTCTACTGCAGCTCAGACGGTTCCTTTGCGTCGCTCCCGTCAAGATACCTTCCAGGCTCTGCTTGTCTCTCTCTTTCTGTCTTCGCTCACGAGTTCGGTCTGGCCATCACAGGCTCTTTAGTGATGATTCCCTCTGCTTTCGGGTCACTAGCACTAGTACGATGACTGTGCCCGACTCTGTGGTGGTAGGTAGGTCGTGGGTCATAGAGTGCCCGTGCCACGTCGGGTTGTCACGTGATTAGGGTCGTGAAGTCTCCCCAGTCACCTCTACAGAGCCGGCTCTCTGGTCGTCCTTGTTTAGCCGTCCAGTGACCCAGGTGTAATTTGGGCTCACCTGGCTCCTCCTGCCTACCGGTTGTCAGCTCTGGGTCCTCCAGCCAGCTATACTGGTTGTGGCTGCTGAGCCCGTTGTTCTCCCACTATGGTCAGTGTCTAGCTGTGGGGTGTATCTGCTTGTGGTGCGTCTTCCCTCGCCTTTCTCTAGGGCAAGCTGCCTCCAGGGAACTACGGCCTCCAGGGAACCTCTCCTACTGGGAATCCACTCCTCCAACTTAGTGTTCCAGTGTTTTTTATACTGTTTCTCCACCCTTTTGTCCGGGTTCAACCTGTCTCTCCACCCACACTTCTCTAAACTTCCGCCGCCCCTTGCCCTACATAGAATCAGTGGCTTAGGATCGGAGTGTGTTGGTGTGTGGATGTTTTAAGTTGACCGTCTTAACTCGTCTGGCTGCAGTTCACCCTGTGGCCACTCTGGTCGCAAGGGGCGCCACACTAGAAAAGTTCATTTTCATATAGGAAAAATGTGAATTTCTCTAGAATAAGAATTCGGATCACAAATATCCAGATATCATTCAGCTTCCAAATGACTTATGTGCCCATATAGAGGAGGGTTGAGCCTACCTACACATTTCCTTTTACCTACAGATTAACCCTATATCTGTAGGTTAATAACATTATGCGATGCAACAGGTTGCCTTTAAGGTAATGCACAGTATATTCTTACCATGCTAAGGAACAAATATGCCTATGGAAAATAGTGAGGCAGAGGTAAACTCAATCATCAACTCTAAAGGTACCTTTACACGCCGCTACAGAAGGTTGGAAACAACCGGGTGTCTCACGTGCACAAGCACACACCAACGGTTGCAAACGGTACCCGATACCGCCTTTACACGCCGCTACAAGGTGCTCTACAGAAGGTTTAATCTATCCCTGGAGGCACCGCCGGGTGCTCAAGTTACCCTCTGTAGGGCACCGTCCCTCATTTACACGCCGCTACAGAAGGTAATATGGGAGGACCTGGTGCAGCAGGGACAACACATAGGCGTGCCAGAATTGTGGATTACGAGACGCTCGTACGATGATTGGACAATGCAATAGCATCATGATTGGCCGGCCAGCGCAGGAAGGATGGCTAATACATGATGCTATTGCAATTGTGTAGTGTGACTGGTCAGCTCCTTAAATATTTCGCCCTATGCAGCGACAACCAATCGTAACGCAGGAGCTTCCACCAATGATCGCTGAAGGGGGGCGGTTTCCCGGAGGCTGTGTCACGCCCCAGGGAGTTAACTAGGTGGCGAAACAACCTTACCGTACCTTATTTAGACGCCGCTACCATCGGGTTGAAACCAACCTGTTTTAGAGCACTGCTCTGAAACAGGTGCCGAAAGTGACGGGTGGCTACAACCTAGTTTACACGCCGCTACCTCGGGTTGATTTGACGGTGCAAGATACATTTGTCTCCGACACACGGTTGTTTCCAACCTTCTGTAGCGGCGTGTAAAGGTACCTTACCTCAACCTGTTAACCATTGAACTAGTGTTACACCAGAATGTGTTGTCTAGGATCTGCAAATATTTTTATGAGTTCAGTGCTTTAATCGATGGATTGTCTTAATTAATTTAGACCTTTTTTTTTTTTTTTTTTTTTTTTTTTTTTGTGGCCATTTTGAACTTCACATAATATGCATAAATTTGATTTTGTCAAGCATCAATGACCTTCAGTGTATAGTGATTGAACGGTGATGAGGACTAATTTATGCTTGACGTCTTACAAAACTAAGCAATGTTAAAAAAATGAGGTAATACTACTAATTTCCTAAACTGATTGACCATATGCTTGCCATCCATATTAAGCAGGCTTCTGATCCTAAACATTTATGGCGGTTACACGATAACATATACATTTGTGATATTTGAAAGGTCAAACCTGGAAAACCCAAAAATTATGAGGTTGAAATATAATATCGCCTGTTCTGGCCAAGACTTAATGGAGAGGGGGCAGTAAAATGTACAGAGTTCTTTTCATTAAAAGGTTTGTTCACTACTAGGTTAAACCCATCTGATGTTAAGTTTCCCCCAGTTAAAATAAAAGACCCTGTACTCTCCTGCAGTGATGTTGCCATTCCAGCAATGTCAGCAATCACTGTTTGGGGCTCACGTGAAATGTGACATTACGTGAGTCCTGAATCCAGTTTCTGCTGGCTTCCTTCACCCCACCTTTGGACCAAATCAGTTAATTAACAGAAAGTGATGCTGCAACTGTCACTCAGTTCCTGTTGATTGCTCATTTGGTCCAAAGGCAGTGAGAAGGAAGCCTGTGGGGATTGGATGCATGGCTTCCTTGACACAGTGTAACATGAGCCCGAAATCGTGATTACCAACAATTCTGGAATGACACCGGCACCAGAGGCGAGTACAGGTGTTCTGTCCCCGCTTAAGGCGAATGAAGGTGCGCAGTAAGTTATGGTGTGAGAAGTATTACCTTCGTATCCTTGAAGCGAGGCAGACAGGACCAAGTGCAGCTTCGGATGGATGGAGTCAAGCGTGGACGCAGAGATGAATCAGCGGTGGTTTATTTGAACCATACCAGAAGACAGGTGACACAATGCAGTTGGTACAAGAAACAGCAGGGAAATTGTCTTGTAGGTGTTTACCCCTGGAGCCACTGCTGAGCTGCTGAAGCTGCTGCTGAAGCTGCTGCTGGTCAAAAGACTTTGCCTTCTGCAGCCCAAGAATATGTGTCCTTCCCACACTGGTAGCTAGAGTAAAATGGATGCCAGGAAGTGAGGTAGTACACAAGGCTGCAGAACACTCCCACATCCTAGAAGGCATGAAAGGAGGAGCGAGGGAGTGACACAAAGCTACTGGTCAGCAGGTGGCAGCAGACAAGTATGAAACAGATATCAATGAAACAGTGGATTGAACTATATGAAGATATTAAGGGAACAGCACAACAGGGTCTTTTATTTTAACTGGGGGAAACTATCACAGTGTAGTGGAAATGCTGGCTAGGGAATGGCAGTTACGGGAAGGGTGACCAAGGAAAACTAGTCTATCCCTAGATTGGGAACCCTGAATAGCCCTTACCCCGAAGGTATCTCTGATGGTGAGAAGGTTCAGGTCTCCACCCTAAGCCCTATCTCCTCCACCAGCCCTGTGCTATTCCCCCTCGCTTACATCCACTGAACCAGGGTACAGCAACCTCAAAATATAGGTCTTTAGCAGCACCAACAAACAGGTCTGCACAGCACGGTTTCCAGGTATAGAGTGAAACTTTATCAGCAGCACCAGCTTGTGGAAAGAGAGGCTACTTAAAGGTTAGGGGGAGGAGATTCACACATTAACATCACATCCACCAGGACATGGCAATAGAACTGGCATTAACTCATGCAGGACTAGAGGGAATTTTAACTGTTTAAGTTACAGCGGAATCAAGAATAGACCGCAGATACTCAGCGCTAGACAGCACGTGACAGAAACTTGTGGAATAAGAAGGGGACATCCTACCGTAGTAGTGGACAACCCCTTTAAAGCTTCTGGGCATTTTGCAAGAAGTTAAGCAAACTTGCTATAGACGTGCGCACTCCAGTTTTATGCCATTTTTGTAATTTTGTAAGAAGGTAGCCAATCCCTTACCAATCCCTTAGCCAATCCCTTACCAACCTCTACTTGCTGGGACTTTGGCTTTGAAATAATTATCAACAGTAATGTTATATTTTCTGGTTTTATAAAGGTAAAATGTTTTTATTCCAAAATACATGTATAGATTTGTAATTGTTCTCTAATTTTGTTTTTCTTTTAGACTTCCAACGTATGTTATGGAGAAGAAGATGCATTTTAATGTGGCCTTCTTTTTCACCTCGTAGTCATCCCATGCTAAGATTGCTTCTAAATTATTCTATGGGTACAGTTAGAATCCGTAGAGGATTCAGCAGAACATTCTGGAGCTTGGGATGGGAAACTTCAGCAATACGACCTGCTCCATCGATGACTCTTTCAAATACAACCTTTACGGAGTGGTTTATAGTATAGTGTTCGTCCTGGGATTGATCACGAACTGTGCTTCTCTTTGCGTCTTCTGCTTTCGAATGAAGATGCACAATGAAACCGCCATTTACATGACCAACCTTGCCGTGTCTGACCTACTGTTTGTATTCACTCTTCCTTTTAAAATATTTTATAATTTCAACCGCCATTGGCCCTTTGGTGACACTTTGTGCAAGATATCAGGCACGGCCTTCTTAACAAACATCTACGGAAGCATGCTTTTCCTTACATGTATCAGTGTGGATCGATTTCTGGCAATCGTTTACCCATTCCGTTCCCGAACTATTAGAACAAGAAAAAATTCTGCCATCGTTTGTGCGGGAGTTTGGATTTTGGTCCTCAGTGGAGGCATTTCCGCATCCCTTTTCTCTACCACCAATGTATCCAACACGACCACCACTTGTTTTGAAGGCTTCTCGAAGAGCATCTGGAAAACCTATTTGTCAAAAATCACCATGTTCATCGAGGTGGTTGGATTTCTTATTCCCTTGCTCCTCAATCTTACCTGCTCCTCTTTGGTTTTAAGGACACTGAGGAAACCGGCGACCTTGTGTCAGATAGGAACCAACAAAGAAAAAGTTCTGAAGATGATCATCGTCCACGTCGCCATCTTCGTCGTGTGTTTCGTACCCTACAATTCCATCCTCTTTCTTTACGCCTTGGTACGCTCACAGGCAATAGCCAACTGCTCAATTGAGAGATTTGCACGGACCATGTATCCGATTACTTTGTGTATCGCAACGATGAACTGCTGTTTTGACCCTTTTGTATATTACTTCACTTCCAAATCTTTTCAAAAGTCCTTTAACATCAACCCTTTAATCAAGATGGATAACCTCTTCAAGATCGATTCCGCAACGAAGATTACCTGCCGGTAACGCAAGACGAACTAACTGAGCAGATGAACATTAACAACGGAGGGGATTTGATGTCGGAGTCTAATTTTAAGGACTAGTTCCATATAATTTTACAAAATGGGGCAAAATGTCTCTAATGGATGGGACTATAATTTATAAAGGAAGCTTTGAGCTATGTGGTCAGTATTCTAGGTGGAATAATTGTGTACAAAATAGAATTTTTAATTTAAATAGATATATATGGTCTGGTATACTGTAAAAAAAGTTCACAAAAATAAGTTTTAATGTTTTGTGTAAATATGCATTATGAAATATTGTAGATGGATGTGTCCCGTTGTCAGTATTTTGGTATTTACACCATTTGAATGTAAAAGAGAAAAAAAAATAACTAAAAAAAAATTATTACACACACAAAGATGGAGACTAAATCTACTTTTATCATGATTTTCCTTAAATGTCAATAATGGTAAACGTGAACTAGTAAGTGCATGGGAAGATCTACACCTATATATCAAGACAGCTATGGAGGACCTGGGTATGCAGTCAGACCATTGGTTATTATTATGATGTATATTTAATTTTAACCTTTCATGAAAAGGATTACGTAAGTGAATTATACATGGAGCTTTTTCTGTTGTCTGATTTAGGCCAATTTAATATGTCCATGCTCATAACTGAATAATTGGCTTTACTGCAGGGTCTCTGCTTCATTGGAGCTAAATGTCTCATGGGCATGTATATATGAGACGGATGGCTCAGGTCATCAAGCAGTCAGGCTGTGCATTCTGATCAAAGCACGGACCCATGTTGGTTATAAAGCCTCACTCCGGTGTTTGTTTGTTTTTCATTTCAGCACTGTAGTGTGGTGCTTTAAATCTAAGTACCCTTTCCTCAGTCTGATACTCGCCTTCCGGCAGCTTCATCTTTTTCCAGTGCTGCTCCAGTCGGTCTCCGGTGACCTGCCGGCAGCCCCAATGTTTATGGAGCGTTCCGGAAGACACAACTCGATATATCTCTATGAGACCTCGTTCTGGCCTTATTCTTGCTCTCATAGACTTGCATTGGGAGCTCATGATGTAACTTCTAATTCAGCCAGACAGATATTATAGTCACAAGATGAGACCAGAGCGGAGCTGGTAAAAGGCAAGGCCACCGGCAGATAAGTTATAACAAGGGGCGTGGGACTTAGATTTAAAGCGCCACTCCAGTGCTGAAAAAAACAAAACGATAGAGTGGTTCTTTAGGAATCACAAATAAATACTGAGACTTGGTTGTCCCTTTTTTTGTTAAACTTATTTGGAAAAAGTATTATAGTTAACTTTGTCTTTTCCCTGCCCCTGTTACAGTTCGCCGTCTTCTGCTCTCCCAGTGCCGCTCCAGTCCTGTTCCGCCATCTTGTCATTGCAACTCCTTACTGGCTGGAAATCAAAACTAAAATCACAAGCTCTTATAGTAAGTCTGAGTGCCTTGTTCTGTTCTGGCTGTCATAGACTTACATCATCAAGTGACCTTGGGACCTCCCAGCAAACACTGGTGCGATCGCAGGTCACAACTAACAGACAAGGACCAGAGCTGCGCCGAGAACAAAAGAAGACAGCAGCTGACAGTATATTACTAGGGGTAGGGAAATGCCATTAGTTATATAACTCCAGTATTGAGTTACAAAAAAAAAGCCATAGAAGTGCTTAAAGTTCAATTTCGATATCTTAGGCTCTGTTTGAAATATTCTAGACTTTCATTTTGTTTTTTCGAACAGATAAATGGAGTAAGCGATCCATTGCAAATAGAGACAGAGTGGTCCCATTGATTATTAAGGGGTCAATTTGCTCAGTCTGCCTATAGAACTGAAAAATAAACTCCATAATAATCAATGTGGGCCAGCTGCTTCTGTTTGCATAATGGATGCAGTGAATCACTTATGCCAGTATTTGTTCCTAAAATGGAATAGATGAATTGGACATGTGAACAGAAACTAGTAGTGTGATGCCCCAACCCTTATCATTGATCCTTCATCAGACTGCATAATAATATGGCCATTGATGCAAGGGCTTTGACCAGACCCGTCCATCCTCCTCCTCTATTGAAAAGCACTGCACATGAGTTGGTTATTGGAGGAGGCTTCTCCTCCTTCAGTGGCCATACTAAGGTGGCAGTGCCAATGATGGCTGTGGAAAAAGGCCATACCACAAGGGGTTGACACTGATCTTGTAATCTGTTTTATGTTGTATAATGCTGTTTTCTGTATAACAAACCTGTTATGTCTCCAAACACTGATGAGCTGGCGGTCAGTCAGTGGCGGGCACGGACACAGTTGCCGCTCACTATGTACTGAGCGGTGACTGAAGCCCTGTCTCTATGACTTAAAGTTGGAGGCTGCCAGGAGAAATAATGTTAATTTCCTTCCGGTAGTCAGTCTTCCAATGCTGAGACCGCAGATCTATACCACACTGTTAACCTGCAGATTAACCCCATATCTAAAGGTCAATAGCATTTTTTGACATAACTGGTTCCCTATAAAAAGAAAAGTGGACAACCCTTCTCATGTTGTCAGTTTACAATCAATACTATTTAGAAGTTCTATGTTCTTTTTGACGAATGAAAGTTCCAAACCCCACTGATTGGTTGGTTGGTCCATTATGTTCAAAAAACTTGTGCATGTAACATCCAAGTGGACGGTAGAAAAATAAACAAGACTTCATTCCACCCAAGTCAGAATTGCTGTTTCGGCTGAGTATAGGTCCTTTGTCAAGCATGATGTATTTGTAAGCATGGTTGTGTGATAAAGGCCCTTTACTAGGTCGAAACGTAGCTATTGGATGGAATAGATTCTAGTTGCTTTATTCTACAACCCACTTGGATGGACACTGTCTATTTTCTTATATGATCAATACATTGTCTACTAAAAATAAAATTCCCAATTTGCACCACTTTTGGACAGTTCTAGCACTTCTGTTTTCAACATCTGATTCAGTGCCATTTTGCGGTCAGGCTTGATCATTTAGAACTGGAACGATCTCTGTATTCCTTCACAATGGCGTAGCTAAGTGTTTAATTGTCTGCAGATTGGACACTCATTGTGTTGCGTCAGCCTGAGAATGAAAGCTATGGCCTCACAGGAATATGAGGGGGCGACTTTCTATAATTAAGGAAAGTTACACAGGATGTTTTAGATTTTTAGCAAAGCCACACATATATTAAATTATCTTTTATAATTGACTCTGGATGTTCTATCAGAATTGTCCTCTAATTATATATCATTGGTCGCATACATAAGATGTGCTCTAAATAACATGCGAATGTCATTGGACCAGGCATTACGATAGCACGGACTTCTTATTATTGTTCTTTAAAGCCAAACTAATTGATGAGACGGATAATAGACCTGTCACACTTGGCCGACTTCTTGCTGCGTCCCTTAGTCATCTTACAATGGAGCTTCCTGTTGTGCTTCACCAAAAGGAAGTCCTATGTGCAGAAGAATATTAATCCCTGCTAGACTACAATGTCATATTGTCCGAAACTGGGGGAAATTTTTCTAGAAACATTTTTTAGATTTGGTTTTGCTACTGTAAGGTGTTTTCACTTGAAACAAACATAAGTTAATATAGTCCTTTTTAGGCAAGATGTTCTGTTCCACTGCTAGCCGCTCCTTCCTGGGTCCCAGCTGCTTTATTTCCAGTCCAGTCTTAACACTAGACAGTATTTCCTATGTTGGTATATAACCTGAGAAATGTTCTCATTGCCTGTTTAATTCATTACCTAGTCATCCCCCTTCTCTTTATACATTGAAGAAGGGGTCTGGCTTTGCTATTGTAGTAAGCAGTCTGCAAGACCCCTTTAAGAAGCTGATTAGGTTGCTTGCTGACACACTACCCTGGGTTGAGCACAAGACCGGGAGCAGGGTGGCTGGGAACTGGGGTTGAGCTGCTAGCAGAGTCATGAATATATATATATTATACAACATCTTGTTTGTTCAATTGAAAACACATTTAAATGGAATTAGGTAGGACATAACAAAAAGTTTTGATGGGCAACAGTTAGAGGTTTTCCACTACTAGTGTGATGCCCTTTCTTTTGTCCTAACTATTCCTAACTAACACTTTCCCAATGTACTTCTGCCACTTGCGCTGCTCCTGTAAGCTTATCTCTCTGAAGCTCATAAATACCTTTTATTATTGCTCTAGTTTTGATGCTCCTGGTCTGGATGACCAGAATTGGACCAACTGAGCGGGACACATCACTGGTGGGGGCGGGGCTGCCTTTCTGTGAGTGACAAGAATCTGGGCACACATGCCCAGATACATTTCACGCTCAGCTCCCACCAGTGACGTGTCCTGCTCAGTGTGTCAAGATTCCAGTCTCCAGACCGGAATGTTCAAAGCTACAACAACAATAAAGGTATTCCGAGCCTCAGAGAGGTCAGCTACAGGTGCAGCATAGATAGCAGACGAATATTAGGAAAGTGTTAGTTAGAAGTAGTTAGAACAAAAGAAAGGGGATCACATTAGTAGTGGTAACCATCTTTAGTTTGACATGATTGTAGTTATTGTTTGAGACTGACATACACACACATTTTATGAAAAAAATAAAAATTGTAATGATTGGAAAATGAATACAATAGTAACCACAAAATCCAACAATATATAAACTGAGAGAGATATTACATTTTCTTCGTCAATTGCTATTGTTTTCAGAATGCTGGAACAGCTCTTTCGTTGAATTTCTGGTCCCAAGATGTCTGGAAATAAAACTGTGTGAACATACGCTTACACCAACATACAAGGTATACCGGAGCAAAAGCGTCAACTCCTAGGGCTCATTCAGATGTCCATGCACATCAGTCCGAACTTGGACCGCAATGAATGCACTGGCCGCATATAGATAAAGCCGTCATGCCCCGGTTAGAAGACCCGAAGCCAGACCATGCATTGCCGTCCAATATCAGAATGATGTGCAAGGACGTCTGAATGAGCCCTCAACACGGTAAAGCCATTATATGGTTAGTTGTCGAGTTACACTTTTTTCCATGGGGAATTTTTTTGCGTTGTGATATCTTTATTTTAAGAATGTTTTAGCATATAGATAACTAAATGTTCAACATGGTCATTCTTAACCAGCTGTAATCAAGTCACATTTTAGCATCCATGTTATTGGCCACCATACCTGGACCTAATTGACTAGGTAGGGAGTTGTCTCAATTTGACTTTGTCTTTTATTTGCTTTCTTCATAGAAGAGTGATCAGGAATAATTTATGGGAGAAACCAGGCAGTAGTGTCCATTTTTCCTACAGACACCGCGATGCAGAAACAATGGGTATCGTGGTTATACATTTATCTTATGATTGGTAGAACATTTTTAGCTTTCATAGACTGTTCCAACTTCAGTTCATACACAAGTACACGGTTCCTTTTAAATAGTTTGTTCCTAACCTTTTAGGCTTTTAGGGCTTTGAAAAGGATTATGATCTTTTATGATAACACTCACAGTTTGTTGAAGGAGCCAGCACTTCCTACCGCGGTTACGTGATACCAGTGTTCCTGGGGGGCCCCCTGGAGTCAGAACTTTTCACCTCCTTGCTGCACACATTGGAATCCTGGTGCCTGGCCTCCTGTATGCAGCACAACGTCACTTCCAGTTTCAGTATCAAGTAGGAGCCGCACACAGGATTCTTTTTTGCAGCCTTTATTTCTTCTAATAGTGGAGGGTGCAGGAGGGAGGACGGGGAGCAGCCTATACTACGGCCGTTTCGCACCGTCAGTCATGCTTCTACTGATGGTGCGAAACGGCCGTAGTATAGGCTGCTCCCCGTCCTCCCTCCCGCACCCTCCACTATGTAAGACCCCGTAAGGAAGAATAAAGGCTGCAAAAAGAATCCTGTGTGCAGCTCCTGCTTGATACTGAAACTGTATTATGATTTTTTATGTTTAAGATTTTGAAATATTAACATGCCATGAAAGGGAGGTGTAAGGTAGTTTGTGTATATATATAGATACACTTACACAGTCCATGCGTGTTGTATACATACTGTACTTTCCAACATTTACGAGAGACAAGGTGGGAGGTGCCTGCCCTCTGGGGCTGTTTCTAACGAGAAATGAATGCTATGCCCAAGAAACCTTTGGACAGCATTGCTATTTGGGAGATGTTGGGAAACTTCCATTTGTACCTTAATGACTTATCTCTTTCAGGTGTTGGATGTCTCCATTTCCTAAGAGTCTTTCGGACACTCTGGCATATTTGACAAATATTGTGTATTATTTTTTTTTTAACTGTGATGCATGTACATACATACCAATATTGTTGTTTTTTTCCTTTAGCTTTAAAGGGAATCTTTCAGCAGGTTTTTGCTATTTAAACTGACAACAGCATAATGTAGGGGTGCAAAGACCCTGATTCTAGGAAAGTCACTTATTATGCTGCTTGCTGTAGTTTCAATATAATCAGTGTTTTATCAGCAGGAGATTCAGTGCAGGACTAGGTCTCATTAGCAGCCCAGTCAGCCGAGCTGTATAACCTTCCCCTACTGCTGTCAATATACAATCAGTGGTGTGGGTGGAGTTATGCACAGCTCAGCAATCGGAGCTACAGCTACAGCAGAGAAAACAGGGATTCTATAAAAACTGCAAAAAGGAGCCAATATGTGAAACATCAGGAGCTCTAGCTCTGCATCATGCAGCTCTCAGAAAAAAAACCTGCTGCCGTTCCCCATCATTAACAGAAACCACTTGATGTGACTCTAAGTACATCCCTATGCACAGGCACGAGCAACAAAAGAAAATCAATGGGTGGAAAGTGCAGGACAATTATTGTAAATGCAAAAAGGAAAGTTAAATGTTGGATGCATACATATTTGTCATGTTAAAACACAAATTGATGGGTGAGAAATACTTCGTAGTACAAAATGTTTAAGAGGCAGAGAGAGATAAGTAAGTGAAGAATGCTGACGTCAGGAAGGTATAGTGACTTAGGCACCAACGTACCCGACGCGCGGTGCGAACTGTGCTGTTGTTTCAGCATTAAGTACTTTCTCTTTTTGCCTTGTAAACTTTCTTTGGCTGTCCTACACTCAATACAGAATATTATAGCTAAGAAAAAGTTCAAGTACACACTACGTGGAGATCATTAGAGAGCCCTCTATAGTGATCACTAATAGATTCGTCACTTTATCCAACCTTTTTTTGTGTGTTTTGATCTACATTTCCAATTGATTATACTGTGTATTTTGACCCTTTGCATAAGTGTTGGCTCAACCATCAATTTCTCTTGTGTTAGATGTATTATCCTCTTATTGTTATTTATTAAAATTGAGTTTTTTTTTTTGGATTTACGCTACTTGTTCTGCACTTTTCCTTTGAAGGGAAATGTGATTAATGATTGTGTAATAAACGTCTGGATCAATTCCATTCACTAACAGTCAAGAGGCTAATGTCACTGCAAGGTTGTCTGGAGTATTAAATAAATTCATCCAGGATAAGAAGTCTATCATAGAGGAGAGATTCCTATACATTACCTTTTATGTCTCTAGGAGCACAAAGAAGAGGACGTTCACGCAGGAACGCCAACTCCTAAATGCGATAACTCTGTGTTTACTCCACCGCAGCTATAGAGAAGGAGCTGGACAGTATTTCATGTATAATCTTCTCCCACCTTCACAAACACATTTGCTTCTACCGAAATCGTGATGGAAGAGAACAGATCCCCCCCTCTTCTAAAGTGCATTATAAATAGAAGTGTAGGGGAAAGTGGATTTGCAGATTTCGAGCGGAATAAAATTTGTAATCCCAGATCAATGACTACTATTCATAAACTGGACTACGGTATATTTATTCTGGTGCCACACTAGTTACTGAGATTGAATATACTCTTCGTAAATGGCAAAACCTTCCCCCTTAAACCCTTCGTTGCTCACATAGTACCTATTCTACTTTTTCTCCAATTCAGTGTTTTCAGAATTGTCTTTTTGTTGAAAGAATTGTGGAGAGTGCCTCCATTCTCCTGTAACAATCCACCATCTTAAAGTGGTCTTCTATAGTCCGGTTTAGTGCCAGTCGCTTGATTTAGCAAGACCTAAGGCTAGTTTCACTCTACTGTTCCTTTTCAAATCAGCAAGATAAGGTTTTTCGGCAATCCTGTCAAGATCCAGTATTTTGCCTATTCACTTTAATGGTGTCAGGTAGAATCCTGTTGCTTCAGGTTGCTGCCTGACATCATTAAAGTGAACGGGCAAAAAAAAACTGGGGTTTGATAGATTTTTAAACAGGGTGGGCATTTAGAGGTTAATTCAGAAGTCAAGGGAAATGCTGAATCCAAAAGAGTGCACTAGAGTGCGCTATGGTGATCCAGCCTGCAGTGAGCGAGCAAATGCTCCTATGGACCTCATCAGATCTCTATACCCCAGCTATGAACCCAGTCAAAGGAAACACCACCGAATTGCCTAATAACTTTCAGATACAACCAATAGGCAACGACCCCAATGTGGGTGAAGTGTGGAGGAGTAGAAAGTGATGTTAACACACTATCCTACTTACATGCGAGTCTCTCGGACCAGACTTGGATCAGTGACCCTGAACGGCCTCTCCCTCTCTGGACGGGAGTGTGATGCTGCACAAAAACACAAGCAGCTGACACTCCCGTCCAGAGAGGGAGAGGCCGTTCAGGGTCACTGATCCGAGTCTGGTCCGAGAGACTCGCATGTAAGTAGGATAGTGTGTTTCCACCCTAAAGAGTAAAGTAGCTTGCTTCACAAACTAACTTGGCCTTTAATCTAACAAACCTGCCCCCTCAGTCTGTGACTTCTTAACTTCAACCCTGCCTCAAGGATTGACCCTCCTGCCTGAGTAGTAAGATGGCACTGACTTTGGTCAGTGTTTACCAGCAATCCCATCCGGGCAGCAGGGGCAGGTCTTATGGCAGTGTAATCTAATGACAAACCCTTTTAAATTAAGCCCAACCTCTCAGTTAAAAAGTTACCAAAAATATTCTTCTGTCTTGATAGTGGAAGCATTCAAAGATTTGTATATTCTTTGGGGTGAAAAAATACCTATACCCTCCTACTCTTCTCACAGTGATTGCTGGGCCACTGTCGACATAGACACAGTACATGGTAGCCAGCTGTCAATCACCTAAGATAGGTAGGGAGACACAGGTGAAAACACTCCTAAAAATACATTGAATATGTAAACTGTGTACTGTGTATTCGCTGATTCCCCCTTGTAGTCAACTAGGACAATATTTTTGTATAATGTGAGTGCTGACCTATCCTTTGCTAAACTTTCCTGACATGGGGCAGTATAGTCTAATGACAGACACACATTATTCCAAAATGGTACCAAACAATGACCTCTTCCTACCATGTAAAAATGAACAAATATGGAAAAACTAACACAAAATGGTGAGGTGGGCTACAAGCTAAAAATGTGCCCCCAGAACATACTACATTCACAGATACAGCTGCATCTCAATGAATTAGAATATCATCAAAAAGTTCATTTTTTTCAAGAATTCAGTACATAAAGTGAAATGTATATATTATATAGAGTCATTACACACAGAGGGATCTATTTCAAGTGTTTATTTCTGTTAATGTTGATGATTATGGCTTTCAGCCAATGAGAAGGTCATTATCTCAGGAAATCAAGGGGAGAGATTGAAGGGTTAAAATCCACACTCCCGTACTCCACCAGACATCATCAAAGAGGGAATATAATATTGGTTTATTAGTCAACTCGTTTTAGGGCTTCCTGAAACATGGCAATATATGGCTTCTCCTGAGAAAGGGGCCAGTGAGACCGAAACGTGTTGACTAATAAATTAATATTATATTCACCCTTTGATGTCTTGTGGAATACGGCAGCGCAGTTTTTAACCCTACATCCTCCCTACTCTATATGCACCACGCTGGGGACTGCAGCAGCCGTGATCTGCTTTTATAGTGGTTGTGACTCCCAACCACACAAGGTGAAGCCTCTGATACCTATTTAGGTCATAATTTATCTCAGACCCTTCATCCTCCCTACTTCAATTTTCTGAGATAATGACCTTTGGGTTTTCATTGGCTGTAAGCCATAATCATCAACATTAACATATTTTTTTCTGCTTTTATCTCTGCCGTCGCCCTTTCTAACTGTGAAGCAAGACATTGTCAGAAGGGTGGGGATGGAAGCAGAATGCCAGCGCTGCACTCACCTCTACAGCTTCTATCAGTGTCGTGGAAGCAGGATATCTTCAGAGGGCAGTGACACAAGAGACTGTAGTAACTGGAGTGCACCCCTGATGATGTCATGTCCCAGGTTGGAGATAGATGCTTTGGGAAGTGAGTGCAGCCCCAGCCTCCTGTGACATCCCATTTGAGACTCTTCACAAACGAAACATCAGGGAAGTGGACTAAAAAGACAACCTTATTTAGGAATTAGCTACATACTGAGAAGTGTAGGGCACTGTAAAAAAAAAAAAAAGCTAAGCACAAATGTGATTAGGGTGTAAAGATAGACATGTACAAAGGACCAGGCGGCACGGTGGTCCATTGGTTAGCACTGCAGCCTGTAGCACTGGTTCGAATCCCACCACGGACAATATCTGCAAGTTGTATGTTCTGCGTGGGTTTCCTCTGGATACTCCGGTTTCTTCCCAAACTCCAAATATAGGATGTTTGGATTTTAAGCCCCAATGGGGACAGTATCAATTATGTATGTAAAGCTGTGGAATTATACACATGAAGAAATATATATCATTTAATATATATGAAGGACATTATAAATACCTGACCAGCCCTACAAACCATGGGTCATTTGCTGATGATGGTTTCCTTTTCTAGGGTTTTTGTTTTAATTATCAGTAAGGTAATCACTGATTTTTCTGGAATAGAAATGTAAATTGGACAGGAGCCTGTGAGCATGTGCAGTAGGTCAAAGGTCCAGGTCACAGCAGTAGAGCTTCTACTGCACATGCTCATAAGCTCAATACTTTTAACATATTTCTGTCAATATAGCAAGACTGTGCATTTTTAATGTACTACACTGATTACCTGCCAAGACAAAATGAGTATGATTTTCTCATTAAAGGTATTTAGGAATCATTTGGAATGGCTTTTTTTCCTTCTACAACGCCTTTCATGTTCACTTTTTCTGAACATATGTCCTAGTTCTAATTCAAAACCAGACTATGGATATTTTATGACTTGTCTAAGAAATGTCTTTAAAAAGGCCAGATGGGAAAAGCTAACATCAGTGTGACGTGGTATACAATATACCATATATACTCGAGTATAAGCCGACCCGAGTATAAGTAGCCCCTAATTTTACCACAAAAACTGGGAAAACCTATTGACTCGAGTATAAGCCTGGGGTGGGAAATGCAGCAGACCCCCATCCTGGTATATGACTCCTCATCACTAGCCTATAGCGCGCCCATCACTGGTATATAGTAATCATCATTGTATACAGCCTCTCATCACTGATCTATAGCGCCCCCATAATGGTAAATGGCCCTTCATCCTGGTATATACCCCCTCACTGTACATATTCCCCCATCACTGATATATAGACTCCCAGACTGGTATATACCCCCATCACTGGTATATAGTCCCCAATCACCGGAATAGTGCCTACATCACTAGAATAGTGCCCATCCATCACTGGTATATGGCCCCCATCACTGTACATAGCCCACTATCACTGGTATATAGCCCAAATCACTGGAATAGCACCCTCATCACAGGTATATGGCCCCCCATCCTGGTAATACTGGTATATAGCCCCCACCACTGGTATAACCCATACGGTATACCACCCCCCTATCATCACAGTATGTGCCCCCATGCTGCCACACACCATAAAATAATAAACCATTGATCATTCTCACCCTCCGTCGCTATGTCACCTCCGATCCTCTGGTCTTCCTGCTTTTGCCGGCGTCATGTGACCGGCGCAGTAGTGATGACGTCATCGCTGCTGCGCCGGTCACATGACGGCAGTACAAGCAGGAATACCGGAGGACGTAGCGGTAACATAGCGACAGAGGGTGAGAATGATCAATGGTTTATTATTTTATGGTGTGCAGCAGCATGGGGGTATATACTGATGATGGGGGGGTGAGTATACATAGTGCAATGTAATATGCACCGCTCCCCCTGCCGCTGATGGACAGGGGGATGCAGTGCATATTGCATTGCACTAATGAGCGGCCCAAGTCACCTCCCGCTCCTACTGCAGCTTCCCCCTCCTCCCGATCACCGCCCTTCCCCACTGAGCCTGTACACTGTCTCGAGTATAAGTTGAGGGGGCACTTTTCAGCCAAAATTGCGTATAAGAGCTTACAATAATCGAGTATATATACGTATAAAATAATCTGGGAAAGTAAATACGATGAAAATTCATGTCAGGAAAAAAAATTTTTCTTTTATTACGCGTTTCGGCTTAACATATAACAAGCCTTCATCAGATGAAATATTCCTGTTACTGTTGAGAAGGTTAATATGGGATTGTCCTTTAGGGCAATTAGTTTAATTTAATCTGACATTTCCAGTCCAGGTTTCCCCCTGATACTGCGACTTGTATAATGTTACAGACCTTTTTTTTTAATGTAAGAAGTCATTTGTCATAAAATACACCTCGTGATTTATATCAGTGTATATTCCTTCTTAGGATCTGTCAAAAAAGGTTGGATGCGGTTGGATGGGCTCCAGGGTACATATACAGTCATCTGTGTTGAGAGCATAATGGTTGTCTTTTACGGAGGCGAGAGCTTGCAGGCATGTATTTGCAGTTTCACGGGGAAAAAAAAAAGTCTTGTGGTCGATACTCTCACATAAAATGAAACTTTACTGCCATGTGCCAGAAATGGACTGAAAGGATCCACTATTTTGTAATCAAACATTTTTTTGGAAATTATATAGAGGTCATATATTTACTGAGACTCAAATGTGTCTAGTGAGACAGCTACTCAATATTCTGCCGGACAGATAAATGGCTATGTAGCCTCTGGCCTGGGTATAAATAGCTAATTAACTTGGTTCAGAGACACCGATTTTTCTTCTAGACTAATATTTCAGTTCAGCTTGGGTGACACCTCAGATATACATGAGACTATCATTCAATAATAAAAAGGAGAACAGCTCCAGGTGTTAAAAACTGGGGAAAAGAGATAACTAATGTTGTTGTAGTTAGTGGACTTGTCCACCACCAGCAAGGGCGTAACTACAATAGGTGCAGGGGTTGCAATCGCACCCGGGGCCCCGCAGCCTAGGGGGGCCCCAAAAGTCCCTTTGGACCCATAGAAAAAGATTAATATTATTAAAGATTTGCAATAATTGGGGGCCCCGTTGGAGCTTTCGCATCGGGGCCCCTGGGCCTGAAGTTACGCCACTGACCACCAGTAAAGGTACCGTCACACCCTACGATATCGTTTGCGATGTCATGTGACCAAGATCATTCGTGCGTCACAACGTCCAGATAAGTTGAATGACGCGCGAACGATCTAGCGATGTATACATTGTTTGAACGACCCAGCGGACGATGTTGCCCATCGTAAACAAGAACGCCAAAGCATGCCTACGGGATTGATTTCAGGATCGCTGAAGTTGTGAACGACATCGTTTATCGCGACGTCACACACAACGATGCTGCAGGTTGACAGAACGTTAATTGAACGATTTGAGGTCCGGATCACAAATTTTTGATTTATTGTTTCATTCGTTTACACGCCACGATGCACAAACGATATTGTTTGAACGATCAAAAAAGCGTGACGTTTTAGCGATATTGTAGCGTGTGACGGTACCTTAAGACCTGTGAGACAGTGCGGGGATCATATGCGAGGGGCGCTATGTCTCACCCAGAATGCGCACCGTCACATATTGAGCCCGGTATAGGGTGTAGGAAAGAGGGACGGTCCACTCCCTCTGCTCCAGGTCTTGCAGGTTTCCCTGGAAGGAGACACAGAGTTAAAAGCATGGTTAGGAGACAAGACGGGGTTCCATGTGGACAGTTTTTGGCCTGAAGCTGAAGCAGCGGCATCTAACGACCGGACAGGTCAAGAGCTCCAGGGGCCATGTGAGGTAATAACACGGCCTAGCCTGGGAGGGCTGGGAGCTCGGTGCGACCTCAGCCGGAGAGCTCATAACCGGAAGGGACCGGGTTACTATCTGTGAACTGTATCCATTGCGACCCGGATTCCGGCATCTTGTGCCACCACTGTGTTTTCAGCAATAAATCCGGCTACTGTAGGAACTACTACTGGGCTCCACGTTTTTCCTGTGTTGCAATCCCGGTGCTGCTCCACATGCCTTATATTCAGCATTCTACAATCCTGTATACAAGTCCCCAGGCTGATCTGTATAATGCAAAAAAAACAGCTTTTATGATACTTACCTGGTGCGGTTCGGTCCGATGGGTGTTGCAGGTTTGTGTCCGGCGCTTCCTCACCCACACAGTGTCCTCCTTTCCTCCTTTGGGCGTCCGTGCAAACACACTTCTCTCTGCCCTACTGAGGGCAGAGGAAAGTACTGTAATGCTTGCGCGTGCGCACTATGCAGACTTTCTTTGACCTTTCACTACACATGCGCATTAAAGTACTTTGCTCTGCAGAGAAAAGTAAGCTTGCGCAGAAGCGTAATGGAGCAGACTGTGTGGGTGACGTAGGACGTGTCACCCACATGAAACAGAGGAAGATTATGTGCTCACCAGAAGAAAAGAAGGCGCCAGACGAAACCTGCGACCCTCATCAAATGAATGCTCCTGCGCTGTAGCTTCTCCGACCACACCTGTGGTGTCCAAGCGTTTGGCTGAGCAGGCAAAGTGAAGAGGGAATGACCAATGGTGTGAGCAATCAAATGGAAGTCTACTGATAGGCTACGTGTTTCTAATAAGGTCTGTCCTCTTTATCTTGTAGAATGCAGATAAGGTGCACACATGCCCGCATGATATAGAGCATATTGCTGAGAAAACATTAGTGAATTGCACATATAAAACACATATACGGTATATAAAAAAGATCAATTATGATAGCTAAAAAGAAAATAAAAAAACATTACGAATAAATTTGTTCAAAATGCCTAAAATGATTTAAAATCAACAATATTTTAATTTGATCCATCCATGTACCATCCTCACTATTTATTTCTGCATTTTTTATGTTTTATTTATTCAATTCAAGCTTGATTCTGGTGTTTATACATGTTGTCATCCTAACTAACTTTATTTATATGTATTCATTATTTTTGGCGTTACTATCTATTCATTGTTCTTGTTTGTTAGAATATTTATATTCTTATTTCCTAAGTTTCTACCATATATAGCTTGAGTGTTTTACTGTGTATTATGCAATCTAATTGATCTATATTCTATAACAAACTCTCCTAACATTAACTTCCATTTGGAATCTGATGGGGTGTAACTCTTTTAAACATGTGGAGTGACGGGGTGTTCTAGCCATTGGGTACCTTCTACCCAGGGCCGTAACTACAACAGGTTCAGGGGTGGCAATCACAACTGGGTCCTGGAGCCTAGGGGGCCCAAAAGTTCCTTTAGCCTATGGAAAAGTTCCATAGCCTATTTATTATTTAGCCTATGGAAAAAGATTATTGCTATTAAAGATTTGCAATAATTGGGCCCTTGTTGGAGCTTTCGCATTGGGGCCATTAGCTTCAAAGTACGCCACTGCTTCTACCATCTTGTTTTAAAAGAAATTCGATCTACTGTTCATACAAGATGGATTGACGATATGTCACCAGCCCAATGAAGTGCTGTAAAAAAATCTTTGATCAAATTGTAACTTGAAATGCGAACAAAGGTAGATGGAGGAAACCTGGTACATAACCAAAGGCCATCATATCCTCAGTGATGGTGACCATTATGTTAAATTGAAACATCCCCCCAATAATTTTAGGATGACAATTAAGATGGCCATGGATATATAAATGAAGAAATATATATATACCGGTTTATAATAACATTTTGAATAAGCATGAAAAAGATTTTCATCCATCAAATGGTAAAAGTTACCATACTCTTATTTGCTACCTAACATCCAAAAAGATCTAACACATACCCCAAGGCATCCCGTCATATCGGGGTTTCACTCCATGATTGCATACCTTTCTCGATACATCGACCTATTTCTCCAGGAATATGACCTTAGACTTGATCCTAATATTAAGAGTCATCTCATTCAGGGGCGGAACTACACTGGTGCAGCTGGTGCAGCTGCACCAGGGCCCTGACCGCTGGGGGCCCCTTCAAGCCTGGAGGGGGGCCCCCAGCCGACCCCCGCAAGCTGCCGTCAAAGGAGAGGAGGGTCAGGCAAGGGAAGCAGAGAGCTTCCTGCTTCCCCTGCCTGATCCCGCCCCTCCTCTCCTCTGCTCCTCCGGCCCCTAGCATACATCCGGCGCGGCTCCCTGGTAGGAGAGCATCGCGCCTGCGGCTCCCAGCGGCACCTAGCAGCATCCCCCCCCCCTTCCCGGGCCGCGCCGACGGCCAACGGCACCCCTCCCCCTCCGGCCGCGCCGACGGCCAGTAGCCCCGCCCCCCCGGTCCTCTCCTGCACCAGGGCCCCCGGGGGTGACGGTCCGCCCCTGATCTCATTTAATCATAGTATTGAATAAAGATCTTGAACTGTCTCTTGACTTTAGGTTTTTTTTTACCTCTCAGTGCTCTCTATTCAAACATTGAGCACAATCTAGGGTTGGAGGTGGTGTAATTCTTTCTGAGTCAGGAGTTCTCCACTCCTAGATCCCAGGAGAATTGATTTCATTTTGATTAACAATGTTTTTTTCATTCGACGGTGTGACCCACCGACAGTTGAGGGGCTGTGACTTTGGGGACAAAATTCTCACTTAGTTATGCCAGTCTCTTTATGGGGCATTTTGAGTCCCTGTTCATTGGACAGTCCCTACTGCCATTGGGTCACACTCTATTTTAGGAGATTCATAGATGATTTGTTTTTCATCTGGCTCGGGACAAGGCCCAGTCCTTTGTAGATCTGAATTGTAACTCTTGGAGAGTTCCATAGCTTCATGTATTCCAAATTTGATTGAGTTTCTTGATCTGATTATCTTCAAGGATGGCTTGTGAGGGGTCTGTACAGCTACCTACTTGAAAAGTGTTGACTTCTGAGGCAGGAACTAATGACAGATATACATTTCTATTGTCACAACAATCAGTAGCTCTCATAGTTGGGTAAAGAAACTTATTAATAAATATTGGTTCACCCTGGAGAATGATCCCATCTTGTTCAAAGTTCTGCCCAATACTGCATGTAGTTTTCAGGAAAACTAAAAATCAGAAAGATCTGGTTGCAACTAGCCAAGTCACCCATCGGTCAGTGGGCCCCAAGACTAGTTCTTCCTTGGTGTCTCCAAGCCTGATAGGAACCTACACATGTGAAGTTGGGGGGATGGACAATGCATGTTTCGTGCTTACCAGCACTTTCTTGGATCCTGTTGCATTTCCCATCACCCCAGCTATCATCTCCCTTCCCTCACTCTAAGGCCATGTGGCCCATGCCTGTTTGTCTGTAACTTTGTGCAATAAAGCTCCAGTCACCTGGTCAAGATACTTGGAGTGCTGCCGTGGCTTCTTGTATAAGGTAAGTGTGGAACTTACCTGCAGCATGGGATCTTCATGGAGTGCACCGTTCGCCCAAGAAGGAGTGTCAAGGTCCATTGACAAGCAGTTGGAGTGGTGAGTCAGATCCACATGTATCATTGCGGTCAGTGCCCAGGTGTTTAAACGAGTTCTGTTCTATTGTTAGCATTCCATTGGTTATTAAAAGAGATCCAATTAAAGAGAATATTGTATCTGAGTTTTCATTATAATTTTGTTTAGCTAGAAGGAGGCATCGAGTTATTAAGGTTATAAGTTATAATATCTGCAGTTGACGTTCCTATAACAATGGTCTACCTTAATGAACCGCATTAGTACAGCAAATTGAAAGTGAATTTGCATGCAATGTTGCGACGTGTAATGGTACCCTCGGAGTCACTTGTCTAGTTTGCATACAGGGAAGCTGCAATTGTATAAAGTATAGAAAGGTCTGTAGGAAAGAGCCATTCAGTTATGAAACTCAAAAAAGGTAGCACAAGTGTATGTTAATGACAAATGCCAGATGAAGGGAGACGCCCTTGTACATTTGTGAGTCAAACACTGTCTGTTTGGTTCCATTGGCTGGGGTCATTCCCTCTATAGTGTAAAATATCTCAAGCCAGTGACATACGTGCAGAATTATTCACACCATAATGTGTGGAACAGCACTTATACCCAATCATTTGTAACAAGTATTCAGCATTTATCCAAAAAAAAAGCAAGTCATAAGTTCTTAATAGAAGAAAGCTACACGGCTCAGTTGTATATAGATGTTATAATTAATAATCCAGCATGAGTCTTGTGCTGATAACACAACTCTGTGTGACAATTCATATCAACGTTCAGTTCATTGAACTACTTTGATTTATAGCTACAATCTAAAGCTTTGATCACAGCAAAAAATAAATCATTCATTCTAGCATGCAATCGGGGAAATCAACGCAAGACCAACACCGAAGAACCATTAGTGCAGAACTTAAAGAAGCCCTACCCTAACTTTATATATATACTATATATATATATATATATATATATATTATATACACTAGATGGGGAAAATTTAGAGCATGTGCGATTATAGATTAGTCCAACCACTCCCGCTACAACCGAGGAGGGTGGTTGGAGCCTGCTGCTGCATAGGGTGGCTGTGGCTTGGCAGGTGCTGCTACTCACCATCCCCCTTGTGTGCTCCCTCTCGCCCCTAGGTGCTCTCTCTACCCTTGTGCTGTCTCTCCCCCCTGTGTGTTTTTTCTGTTCTCTTGTGCTATCTCTCCCAGCGTGCACTCCTCTTCCTCCTGAGCGCTCTCTCTTCCTCCTGTGTGCTCTTTTTTCCCCTTGTGCTGTCTCCTCCATCATGTTGTCTCTCCCCCTGTGTGCGCTCTCTCTCCTTTTGCTGTCTCTCCTGCCTTTGTGCTCTCTCTTCCTCCTGAGCGCTCTCTCTCTACTTGTGCTGTCTCTCCCCCTGTGTACTCAATGTCCCCCCATTGTGCGCTGTCTCACTCACCCCTGAGTGACATCTCTTTGCCTGTATGCTTAGGAGCTGTGGTGCCAGCCTGCACTCCAGAGTGGAACACAAATGGGAGAAAGTGCAGCAGCAGGAGGGGTCTGAGGCGCCCCCAGGCTGTGGGGTACTCGGGGCCGGGCCGTTGCTGTCTCTCAGGGATACACGGTAGTCATGACTCTGTCCCGTGGCCTGGGCTCAGTCAAAAAGGAAGGGGTTATTTACAGGGAGATTTGTCGTGACGCCACTCGGGGTTTGTGGTCAGTGGGGACCACCACTGCCGTATCCCTGCTGGGGATGGTGGTGAGGGGCAGCGTGGATGGTAAGAACTCCGGTAGAGCTGAGGGTCCTCTGGGCAGGTGAAGTGGTGATGGAGGGGCATGGTGAGGTATTGTGCTTTGTACCAGTGACTTACTTTGCTGCTGCAGCTTCTCCAGCCAGCGTGTAGGGACGAAAGTCTGTGGCTCCTCAGGCGGGACTCTGCTGCGACGCTGGAAGGAAGCAGTCTCAGGCAATGGTGAGCTTATGTGGTAATTTACTTTAAGTTCTTTAGCAGCAGTTACAAGTTACAGTTCACAGTTCTTTCAGTACAATTCTTTACACTGTTACACTGCTCCGATTAACTGGGTTAATGCAGCTCAGGCAGCTCCTCTGCGTTGCTTCCCTCAAGTCCTTTCAGGCCCTTTCCTCACTCTGTCTCCTCACTCACATGTTTGGTCTGGCCGTCGCGGGCTTTTGTGTGATGGGTCCATCTCTCTCAGGGTCACTAGCCCTAGTTTGATGGCTGTGTTCCTAGACCGTTGTGGTAGGTAGGCTGCAGGTCATAGAGTACCTGCCGCATGCTGATTTGTCCTATGATTAGGGTTCTTAGAGTATCCCAGGTCACTTCTACAGAGCCGACTCTCTAGCTGTAGCAGCATAGCTCTCCAGTGTCCCAGGTATGGCTGTGGGATCCCCAGCTCATTCTGTCTCACTGTGGGGTGTCGTTGCTTTTTGGCTTCTTTCCCCTGGCCTCTGGCTATGGAGCGAGCTTTCTCTCTTGGGCATTCAACCTCCAAGATTCTGCGCCCTCCAGGGAACCTCTCCTCCTGGGAATATCTGCCTTTCCTTCTGATCGTTCATTCTCTTCTCTTGATTGCCTCTAACATCTTCTTCTGACTGCTCTCACTGAGTGTTCCTGGGTTTTTCTATTGTTGGTCTCTCCACTCACCTGTTCAGTGCTGCTCTACGCTTCACCCACACTACTCTTAACTCTTGCTACCCCTTGTCTAACCTAGAGTCCTAGGTGTAGGGTCGGTGTGTGTACCTGTGTGGATATTCCTAGGTCAACCGTCTCTATCTTACCTGGATGCAGTTCACCCTGTGGCCGCCCTGGTCGCAGGGGTGCCACAGGTCCACCCAAGGGTATGACGGAGCGGACCCAGGCGCAGGTGATGATAAATACCTGCACTGCAAGTCAGTATCCCGGATGGCTTGTGGGGCTCACAGATGTCCTATAGGTGGTGCTGTTTACTAATGAACCAAACTTGACTGATCAACCAAATTTATGGGTTTCATCACATTCCAGTTTAAATGTAATTTTCCAGATTAACTGTAATTTACACCATATGCTATAGGTGGTGCTGTTTTCAGGACAAACTTACAGACACACAGACAGACTGGATATGGCTTTTATATAGTACAGGGGTGGAGAACCTTTTTCTACCGAGGACCATTTGGAAATTTCTGCGATCCTTCGGGGCCGAACAAAATTATCAACTTGAAAATTACCCGTTATATTTGGTTAAACAATTAACTCGCACTACTGCGGTGGCTGGGGCTCTTCTCTTTGGTGTGGCTGTGATGATGGGTAATATTGATCATGTTGCTTCTCAACTCTTTTCCAGCTTGCTAGAATTTTAGACAGCACAGGAGAGGTTGGGGCATGCATGTCACTGGGGAGGCTGAAGCTGGAGCATAGATATCAATGGGGAGACAGTCGGGAAAACGTGACTGCTCGCCTGAGCCCTACGGTCTCCAGAAATCTGCCCGGGGGCCGCAGAAAAGGTCATCGAGGGTCGAATGTGGCCCTGGGGCCTTAGGTTCCCCACCCCTGATATAGTGGATAACATAATATATATAATATATACTTCACAGCTCTTCAGACTCTCCAGGTCAAATGGCTCTTACAATGTAAGCCTATGGAATGTCAGAATAAAGGAGGCTCCATAAGCTTACATTGTAATAAAGAGAGATCTGGATAGTTGGAAAAGTGGTGACATCACTCCGAAGAGGACTGGAACAATACTGCGGCTTGCTTTGCGCAGCCCCGGTCCAGGTCAGTTCACTCCGCCATGAACGGGCTGTTGAATTCTGACCTCCAGGTTTCTCATTGATTGCTGCCTTTGGCGTATCGTGACTAAGTCATCTTATAACCTATAAAATATAATTAAATGCAGTGAAAACATTGTATGTATCTTAAAATTCTACCAATACGAACTACAGCTTGCCAAGAAAAAAACAAAAAAACAAGCCATGACACAAATAAATCGGAAAGACAGAAAAATTAAAAATTTATGGATCTCAGAAAATGGTGAATTTTTTTAAAACCCATGCAAAATAAATATATATACGGTATATATGTAAATTTGGTATTTTCGGAAATATCCAAATCTAGGAAATAATATTATATTGTCATTTTTACTGCTAACTACAGTGAAAAATGAAAAGAAGAAAACAATTGCATTTTTTTTGCCTTTTCACCACATTTGGATTATTTTTCTCCTGTTTACCCAGTAAATCTAATATATAAGGCTGAGTGTATGTGTGCTTATATGTGTGTATGTATCATAGCCACACCCACTGCACATAGCCATGCCCACTCCACGCAGCCACACCCCTTTTGGAGCTGGAATGTGAATGTATCATATCTCCGCCCACTCTACATAACTCTGTAAACTCCACATAGCCACACCCACTCTACATAGCCATGCCCCCTTTAGACTTATAGTCCTCCATATAGCATAATGCAGCCTTACAGCCCTCCATATAGCTGAATGCAGCATCATATCCTTCCATATCTAATATATAAAGCTGAGTGTATATATGTATGTGTGTATGTCACAATAGAATAAATCAAATCCACAATGCAAATCCACCAGTAGAACTCTAATGGTGGGTTTACACGCCGCAATATCGGCGTCCAACTCCGACCCAACTCCGACAAAAAGTCACGTGGTTCGGGAGTTGGAGCCGATATCGTTCCTGCATCGTACTGTTTGAAGGTACAATAAGATGCAGGAACGATGGTAATCCGATATCGGGGGTCGAATGAGCGTGCTATTCAACCGCCCGATATCGGATGCCTGTTGGAGCCGGATCGTTGCGTGTAAACATCCAACTACGATGTGTACTCGCACCTCACCCATTAACTCCCATGTTAAATGGTCGTTACTGGGTTGGTGGGCGTACACATCGTAGGGACGTTTTTTCCCGATATCGCAACGTGTAAAACGCCGATGCGATATCGGGAAAAGCGCACAAAAAATGCGCGCTCCCGCGCCGTTGTATAGCGATATCGCCCCGATATCGCGGCATGTAAACCCACCATAAAGTCACAAATAATACACAAACACAGTGACATGACTCGGAAGGTTTTAGGCTAACATTCTATTGTGACATCACTGTTTTGTTCTATAACTTAGAACAGTTAGTGACTATGCCCGGACAACGCCGGGCTCTACAGGTAGTTTATGATAAAATGAATGGTGTCATTGAAAAGTACAAACATCCGCCGCCCGTCTACTATAGTAATCAGCAGACTTCTGGAATTTAGCTTACACATAAGGAAATGAAAACAAGTCTGGAAAACAATTCTATTTTTTCCTATGTGCCGTGAGCGGCGCGCTGTGAATTGAGAACATTTGTGTCCTATGCTTTTCCTTTGTGACCTTTACCCTAATTTGAGTCTTTCTTTTAATACTAAAGACAGAGGAAGAGGGAAGAGATTCCAGGTGTCACCCGGGGAAGGTGAAAGGAGGATAGAGGGATAGAGGACCCACTAGACTACAGAGGCTTCTGTGGAGCTGAACCCAAGGAACCAGCCGGACTAGGATGTCCAAAAAATTGCAAAACTTTATTAAAGATAAGAAAGGAGAATCCACAAGGGAGGACCCCCGGGCCGAGGCAATGAATTCCCCCAAGGGAGCCCGCGTAAACAAACCCCTGAACAGGGGTTGACCCGGCACTGCGACGGAGACAGGGGCATAATGATCACAGTCGCAGGGGTCACAGCTGCGATGGGGCCTGGACGTACAGGGACCCACACGGCCCACTGCTACCTGCGACTGTGTCGAGCCCCAGGCCCGGAGGGTACTTGGGTATCAGGCTCAGAGGGGTTCACAGGGATGTCACAGGTGGCGGTGCCTGAGCCCGTGGCCTGGGTGACACTTCAAAGAGGGGTATGTACAAGGAAAAGAGTTGTTGTCTCAAGACACTACCTGTAGTACCTGGTGATGGGTCACCAGCGCCACCACAGTCCTCCGGAGGGCGATGGTATTGCGGCAAGGATGGCAAAGCTCCCTACAGGTGGAGCTGGGCCTCTGGGGCAGTGTAGAGTAAAGGGGCAGCTTGGAGTGGGACTTGAAGCCAGGGTGAGAAGCAGTGGGGCAGTCTATACAGAGGCTGGGGACGCAGAGGAATAACGCACGCACACTGGAGAGTCTCTTTTACCTTTTTACTGATGGTATTCAAAGGTAAAGATGTCCAGAGCACTGTCGGGTGACCAGGTGCACAGTGAGTCTCCATAGCAAGTGGGTATAAGGCCTCCTCAGGTTCCCTGATGTCGCTGAAGCCCTGTCTGTATTCAACACAACTGGCCTCCTCACTCTCTCTGGTCCTCTCTCTTTTTCTCCTGCGCGGTCCACGGGTTACCCTCCCTGATCACTGCTGTGTTATTCCACACCATGGTGTCTGGCTCCCTTTTGTTGGGTACACAGGGGGACCAGGTGACTAATGTCTCCACGGTTGGCCGAGGTTTCCTGCAGTCCTAGAGTGTTCCTGCAGATGCGGATCCCCAGAATCCGGTAAGTCTTGGGCAAACTTCCACTAGTTTCTCTGCTCCCTTGGTTAAGCTCTGTGCCTTCTGTCCCCACTCCTAGGCTTGGCTGAACGGCAGAAGGGCCACTCCGGGTCACTGGTTCGGGCCTAACCCAGCATGCACTTTCTGTTCCTAACTTAGTGTGGGGCCCAGTTCCTCCACCCTTCTGTACTCTACTGTGTACACTGCTATAGCTGCTATTTACATGTTACTGCCTCTGTTCATTCTACGTCTGACTTTACTGTGCCCATTCTTCATACCTAGATGGGGGTTGACCTTGTGTGCTCCTCTGTGACTTGCGCACTACAGGTATCTCTGTCTCAGGTGAGGTTTCTAGTGATGGGTGTGGTGCAGGTATGTCAGGTAAGCGTCTGCGTGGCCTTAGTCTCACTACAGGGCTAGCAGGTTTTACCGATTGCAGCATCCTCAGATTCTCTAGCAATGGGTATTTCTTTCTGATTCCTTTGTACTACTTCTTGGGGCTGATAGAAATTCAGTAAAGGCACTAAGATGGCACCATCTTGCTGAGGCCATTCTTCTGGGAAATCTCCTAGGATCATTGAGATTACCTTCTCCTTTGGGCTTTCACATGGACTGGATTCTTTTTCAGGTTCTGGTTCTTCTTTTGGTTGTGTTGGGGGCAGTGGCGTAACTACTGCGGTCGCAGCGGTAGCGGTTGAGACCGGGCCCGCACCCGTGTCCCGTGCTTACAGCCGGCCGCCGCGACTGCGACAGTGTTGGCCGAGACGAGGAGAGGAGGGAGGACTGGAAGTGAGAGAAGCCACACTTCCTGCCGCTGTGCCCACCCCTCCTCTCCTTTTCACTGCAGACCTGGAGAGATGCTGGAGCCTTACGGGACTCGCGGTAGGCAACAAACATCCCCCCTTCCCCCGGGCCTGCAGCTCGCTTTTTCTACTAGCACATTTTCCCCGGTCTGCAGCTCGCTTGGGCAGAACTGAAAGTTTTTCTACTAGCACCCCCCCCCTGGTCCTCACCTGAGAGGCCCCGGAGCAAATCCTGCACCGGGCCCACAGCAAGGTAGACACACCACTGGTTGGGGGATTCTGGTTTTCCCATTTAGTTGGACACTTCTTGATATGGTTCCTTGACACTGTCTGAGTGGTTTTTCCACCATTCTTACTAATCACAGTACTACCCCTACTGCATGGAACTGACTAACTTCTCCCCCAGCACCGGTATATATAGGAGATCTTGCTTAAGGGCAGCAGTGGAGCTCCCTCTATAGGTCTTGGGTGGAAGGTGTTCTGTGTTTAAGGTACCTGTTGTGGAAATCCCTCCATGCCTTAGGTGGTTCTTTGGCTACCTGTAAGGGCAGGGTGCCACATTCACCCCAAGTTAAAGTCAGTACTCCCGGACTGAGAAAACATTTTCCAAACATCAACAATAACAAAACAGGTTTCATAATAGAGTCTCAAAAGGAAAAATTTACAAAACCACTGAAAAATGGTAAAATCAAAATAGGATGCAGTCCATATGGTGCTAGTCCATCCACAGCAGGCTATAACAGTTTGTTGTTACAACCAGTCCTGTGACTTTGGTCCATTTTTTAAATAAAATAGGCAACGGTTAAGGGAAAATGTTAACAGTCTGTACAGGATAGTCTCTGCAAGCTCAGGGTTTATCCGGGCTTAAAGTTTTTCATAAGTCCAATACATACAAAACAAACATTTTGTATGGGTGTCGGTCTACTCCTGGGGTTTGTCCCCTGCTCCCAGGGGTTGCTGGTTTAAAGGACATTGCCTTGCGATGTGGCCTGTCTTGTTGCAGCGATGGCAGATGGGTTCTCCTGTGGAGCTGTGATGATCGTTGGTCCTCCCACGGAGTGACATGGTCTTCTTCCCTCTCATCCACGGGACGTCCTTCAGGCTGTTGTCAAGCTATATCTTTCCCAATGACTTGGTCTCTGTCTGCAGCTGTAGGGCACTCATAACTGTGGCCAGGTTCTTACTCAGCTGGTGCGTCTCAGAGCACCAGCTGTCAAACCTGCTGGTGGTCACAGTCTGCACATTTGTCTCGGCTGCAGGTGAAGAAGTAGGTATTGTTGGTACAGGAGCATCACCACCCTGCCACTGCTGGAGTGCAGAGTCTGAGATTTCTAGGGGCTGCAGCCCCTTAATAGCCATGTCTTTTAGGGTGGTGAAGTGTTGTGAATTCATTAAGGAGGAATTCTGGTTATGAGCTCCCTCCGGTGGTTGTTGCTGGTAATGCAGCTGGCTGTTATGAACCGAGTAACATTCAGATTCCGTAGAAGTCATTGGTAACTGTACTGACTGCAATCCCTGACTACACACCGCAACAAGAAGTAGCCATGGGATGTTACTAGCTAGACCTAGACACCCTCCACAGCCAGAGAACTAACTGCTCCTAAAGATGGATGTAGGAAAGGCTATCTTGCTCAGAGCAGATCCCCAAAAGAATAGCAAGCCCCCACAGATATTAACTGGGAAACAAGAGAAGGAAAAACAAACACAGGCAGAGTATAAGGTTTAGCAAAAGAGGCCACAATAGCTATATAGGAAAGACAGGATAGAATACTATTTCGGTCAATATAAAACACTATCAAAAACCACCAACAGCAGATATTACAAAAATTACCCTGAGTCACTGAGACTCAGCGCCCTCTATATCTGAAGACTTCTATAAATCAAATGCCAGCAGAACTGGGAATAACAGATAATAGTGAATGGTTAGATTCCTAGGAAGAAAACTTCCTATTTGAGAGCAGATAAACAAAAATACAGACTAGATAGCAAACCCACAGCTCAGAATAAAACAAAACATAAGCAGATCCTTAAGCACACAAAAGTGTGCCACAAAATATCTAAAAACCATTCACTTAGCTTTCAAAGATGTCCACAGAGCAGAAGAAACCAGAGAGATGTGAACTGCTCCAGGAACCAAAGACAACTGGCAAGGATTGATCCACTTCAAACCATTATATGCTCCAAGAACCAGATTGCCAATTATCACCCTCACCTGTGAAGCCCACACAGTCAGCTGCATCACCAGCAACAACCACCGGAGGGAGCTCCAATAAATTCACAACAGCTGGCTGTGTGTTGGAGAGTCCCACAGCTGATCTGGATGATTGGCAGTCAGGTTTGGATTGGAGTATATAGTGGTTTGAAGCTGATCAGTCCTTCCCAGTTGTAAATGTTCCTGGAGGTGTCCTCACCTTTTCCTGGTTTCTCCTGGTCTGCTGATTTCCTTGCAAGCTAAGTGAATGGTTTTTGTTACTTTGTGGCGCACATGTTGTGTGCTTGTGGATCTGTTTTCAGTTTGTCTTGTTCTGACTGGTGGGTTTGAAATTTAGTCTGCATATTTGTTTAACTGCTTTCAGTTAAGAAGTTTTCTTCCTGGACAGTAATTGATATTCACTGTTATCTGTTATTTCCAGTATTGTTGATATTGCTACTTGTTTATTCTTGTTAGATTCACAGAAGTTCTGCAGATATAGAGGGCATCGAGTCTTAGTGGACTCAGGGTAATTTTTTACACTATCTGCTGTTGGAGATTTTTTGATAGTATTTTAATACTGACCGAAAGAGTATTCTATCCTATCTTTACTATCTAGCTAGTGTGGCCTCTTTTGCTGAACTCTAAATTTTGCCTGTGTGTGTCTTTTCCTCTCCTGTTTCCCAGTTAATATCTGTGGGGGGCTTGCTGCTCTTTTGGGGTTCTGCTCTGAGGCAAGATAGCAGTGGCGTAATGATCGCGGTCGCAGCAGTTGCAGTTGAGACCGGGCTGGACCTGTAGGGGGGCCTGCACCTCCGTGTGTCAGAGGAGAGGAGGTGAAGTGAGGGAAGCTTCCTGCTTCCTATTGCTGATCCCGCCCCTCCTCTGCTCTGATCTGCTGCCGGCACCCTGCCCTGCACTGCGCGCTCCTGTGGCGCTAGGATTTAACTCAAACTCCCCCCCCCCACTCCTCACCTGTGGCCAGCAGCCCCACCACTCTTCAACTGCGGTTAGCACCCCCTCCCCTCCGGCTCTTCAACCGCGGCTATCAGCACCTCCCCAACCCCTCGCTCGTAAGCGTGAGGGCTTGATGCACTCCTGGGGGGGGCCCGGTCTAAATATCGCACTGGGGCCTGCCAGACTCCAGTTATGCCACTGTAAGATAGCTTTTCCTATTTTCATCTCTAGGGGTAGCTAGTTCTGCGGCCGTGTTGAGGTGTCTAGGGCATGGTTAGCTACATCCCACGGCTACTTCTAGTTGCGATATTGAGTCAGGTGTCGCGATCAGTATAATTACCAACGACGTCTGTGGAATCTTTATGTTACTCCTAAGTCATCGGATCATAACAGTGAAGTCTGCATCTGGGTGATCTAGGGCCTACCAGCGCACTTGCCTGCTCTCATCTGGGGACTGTAGTCCCTGAATAATTTGTTCAACCAACATTTTATTTTCGTCCTGTACAGTAGCTGGGCTGATCTGTTTCAGGGCCCGTAGCGCTTCCTGCAGGCGCCGGGCATAGTCTCTGACACTGACCTACTGCTGCTGGTAACAGTGATAGAATCTCATTCTTAAGTCTGTCTCGATGCGGTTTTCAAAAGCTGCTTTTAGTTTATCAAAAATAACTTACCATAGAAAGGGAGTATAGACTTGATTATTATGCAAAAGTATCAAAATTTATTTGGATTGACAAAAACAAGGATAGGGCAGGGGGCGATCACAAAGTGCTCAGTGCTTATAGCGAGGAACGGTCTGCATGTGTTACAGTTTATCAGACCCTGGTCCGGACCACCCCTCACTCCACCCTGCCGCTCAGCACTGATGGCCGGCGACGGTTCTGGTAAATATGCGTACTAGCTAGACTACACGCTGGTACATGCCCGCCTATAGTGCACTGTAGTAGGTGCTGTGCTTTGTACCCATATACTGGTTGTTGATAGATGTGTGCCTTTTCATCCATGGTCTGCAATAGTTTGCTAGGGATACATGATACTGAACATGGTTTTCTAATGTCTTTGTAAATTCTTTATCCAGCAACGAGCAGGAGATTGATATATATGGTACCATTACATGTAAACCTATCTGTATATGAGTCTCTGCGTAGACAACAATGTACATATGTAAATGACGGGACATGTTTATAAGGGTCTGATAAACTGTAACACATGCAGACCGTTCCTCGCTATAAGCACTGAGCACTATGTGATCGCCCCCTGCCCTATCCTTGTTTTTGTCCATCCAAATAAATTTTGATACTTTTGCATAATAATCAAGTCTATACTCCCTTTCTATGGTATGTAAATCTTTTGGAGTAGCTTTTGAAGTATGCCCTCTAACTTTAGTGAGGTCTACTTCTTACTATGGAATTTTGCTTGTTATCAAAAATAACAGTAACAGACTCCTGATCCTCTTCTGACCAGGTCTAAATTTCCTGATCTGCTCCATCGGTTAACTGTCCCAATACAACAGAAACCCTCTGCTTGCCAGTCATTGCATACATATGCAGCGCATTACAGATTTTCCTCTTAAATCCAGCCAAAGTGTCTGGCCGGCCATCATACTGAGGTAGCCATTTAGCTCGCGGGACGTACGGCAGGGAGATGTGCATGATCTGTGCTGCAACCGCTCACCCGGTTGATGTCCCGGCTGGCGCTGCATTGTCAGCATCATTTAGTCTGGGAACTGTTACGTCTCTTGGTTCGGACATTCTCTCTCCCCCTAGTGAATCATGGTCAGTCTTTTTAATACAAAGCAAGCTGTGGCTCCGCAGGCGGGGAGTTGAGTACTCGAGAGTTTCCGGATCGGGTCGTGGCGCTTCGTAAATTTCTGTCAGAGTGTAGGGCGGGAACCTGGCTTTGCGCCCTTGCAACTGTAATGCCCCCTTTCTTCCTGCTGTATAGCGCAGTAATGGCGGCCTGATTTCAACAGTCCATAAAACACAGTCAATACAAGACACACAGTACTCGGTGACACCAGGCACGGGATCCTGTTAGTGACGCCAAAGGCTGACCCACCCCAAGGCCGTGGGGACTTGGTACCCGGGTGGTTACTGTAAGGGGATGTCACTGGTGGCCTGCCCAGGGCCGTGGCCCTAATAGTTGCTAAAAAGTTGGGGAAATTTTGATAGAATAAAAAAAAAGAAAAAGAGTAAAGTCTCGTGACGCCACCTACTGTGACCGGTGAAGGCACCAGTGCTGCTGAAGATCTCTGGGGATGATGGACAGGCAGCCAGATGACAACGCTCCCTGTAGGTGGAGCAAGTGATCCCCGGGGCAGTGATGCGATGGTAGGGATTTGCACAGGGAGGTGGCACAGCAGCCGGGTTGCTGCTACAGTCTCTGGGCTGGATGGAACCAGGGCTGAAATGACTGACACACATGCTAGGAGTCGTTTCCGTACCTGTACTGATGTTACGGCAGGCACTGTCCAGGGTACACTCCAGGCAGCACTTCAGGATTTCCACAGTAAGTGTGTTTTAAGCCCTCCTTGTCTCTTCTCCCGTGGTGAAGCCCCTGACCTGTGTAGAACTAGACCTGGCCTCCTCTGTGTCTCTCTCTCACCCGTATTGTAGTGTTGAGAACCTTTTGGTAGCTACCGTTATTACTTCTCCTGCGGTCCCTGGCTTTTGGGTTGGTTGCGCTACAGGTGCCGGGAGACTGGAGTCTCCTTGGTGAACCGGTGTTTTCTGCTGGGCTTGATGCTCTCCTGCAGACTCAGACTCCGGTGTCCGGGTTGCTTTCTGGCGTGAATCGTTATGGCTCCCCTGCTCCCAATCTGCTCTTTAACTTGTCTTTTGCCTTGCCTACAATCCTCACTCTTGGGCCCTCACACTGGCTAGGCTATTCTCTGGTACGGGCCTAACGCAGCACCGTTCACCAGATGGTCTTCACAGTACTACTCCGTACTGCACTGACTGACTAACCCCTCCCCCAGCACCAGTATTTATAGGGGATCTTGCTTAAGGGCAGCAAGTGGAGCTCCCCCTACAGGTCTGGTGTGGAAGGTGTTGTATGTGTTAGGGTACCTGTTGTGGGAATCCCTCCATGCCTGGGGTGGTTCTCTGGCTACCTGTAAGGGCAGGGTGCCACAATAGACAGAAAGATAGATAGATAGATAGATAGATAGATAGATAGATAGATAGATAGATAGATAGATAAATAGAAATGTCAGGCGTTCATTACAATATTTATGTACAATAAGTGGACTTTTTATTAGCCATGTGGCAAACATTCGGTCACATCATACAACCTTTCTCAAACCCTTTTCTATTAGACAGATAGATATCTTATTGAAGCTGTGGGATTTGGCCAACATGCTCTTATGTGTTTGGGGCCTTTAGACAAATAATTAAAAATCACAAAAAGCCAAGTTACAACATTAAAACTATCAAACATGATGAATCCGTCACTATGAGTCAAGGGTTTTCGACCTTGGGTGAGGAAGGGAAGCAGCTTTCCATCTTGCCTCAATTAACTTGAGGATAGACTTCAAAGATCAGCAGTTTTAATTTTCGGCTGTGACAGTTTACAAGAGGCTGAGAATGATAACTTTACATCCAAGTAGTAGCCGGCTTTGCCATGGGAAAGTGCAGGGTTGCTTAGCAGTTTCCCACTCGATTCTCTTAGCAAAGTGCTGTAGAGCCGGGAGGAGGACAAAAGGCTCTTTGACATTTCCCCCTTTGGTGGAGAATAATTTAGAAGCAAATCATTTGACTGTGACACACAGTGCAACGCCGTGAAAAATGAGGACGTTCATATTGGGAATGATCTGCATTCATTTTACGTTCCACACAGATAGAGAGTAAAATATGTTGTCATACAATTGGTACTTTCCAGTCATTGTGTAGCTTCCCGTGCTGAACTAGCAAATTACAGGATATCCTAAACCAAAATAAGACACCAGAAAATGCAAGACACTAAGTCAGGTTTTTCAGTGAAGTCCCAATTTTTAAAAATTGTACATCTGGAAAATATGTTGTACACAACCGTGCTCACCATTATAGGGGACTCATCCGCGCTGTGTCCAACAGCTCTAAATATTCATCTGGTGTCCTGATGTTATCAAAAGTGGCCATGGGTGATAGCTGTGGGTGAGGTACTCATCTCCTGATCCCCACCCCACTACGTGAAATTGCGGGTCCTGGGTAGCTGTGTACCGTTGCCATGGTCTTTACCGGGGCGTTATGTCTCCATAGTTTGCATGTTGCCATTAGATGTGGCCGGCCAGGGTCACATGGTTGCCAATTAGTGATGAGCGTGTGTAATTGTTACTATTCGCTACTCACACAGATAGAACGGTATTCGCGATACTTGTTACTTGACGAGTATCACTGGTGCTCGAGAGTGATGTGTCAATCGTGAATGATCGTAATTGATCTGACACATATTGTCAGCTCCCTTCAGTGCAATAAGGAAGTCGACCCCCGAGTGAGAGCAGATTGGATGTTAGGCTCTCACTGGAGGGTACAGCAAGGTGTTGCATGCAGTGAAAACACAAAAAAAGTCCCGGAAAGACTCGTGTGTGGACGGAGCCTATCAACTAACTAGAATATCATTGCACTTGCTATTCAGACGAGTACGCGAGAATTGAAAACTCCTCGTTACGTGTATAGTTATTACGAAAATTTTATTCATCATATTCACAATCAATAAGAGTTGACCAAAGTCCAAAAATACATCTTTTACTGAACTTGATAGCAACTATACACATTAAATCATATCTTCATCCTCTGTGCTGGTGATTAAATTACTACCTGTGCAATACTAAGGAGATATTGAAAACATGACCTGTTGGTGGCCCTTGTGGACTGGAGTTGGGGACCTCTGTCCTAGTTCACATGGGTCTCTTTCCTTTCCCTTTAATTGGCCTTCCTGGCTTGGGTTATTGCCTATTGGACTTTCCAGTCTATTAAATGCTGCAGTCTCTCACGTTTCTTCCTCGGTCCCAGAACATATAATCTGATGTTGTCTTTTCTTTACAGACACCTGTAACATAGCAGTCTGCTAACCACCAGACCTTAGGCCTTGTACCACCAAATTCTCAGAAACAGCTCATCAACCCATATAACTCCTTCCAGTCTGGGCCAGTCCAACTGTTAACCCTATATTTGTCCAACTAAATGCATATTATTTACCAAACACATAAACTCATTTAAAACAGTACATTGCATTGCAGAACCCCAACATCAAGGGGTGTGTGGCAGCACTTCCACTTCCTTACAGCTATGTAGGATAAGGCAGGGATTACACAGAGATTTTGCCTTTTAGACTGGTTGCGCAGTCAAAGATTGCTTGTGTGGCTGTTACATGGAACTGCAATACAAGTGAATTAGGTGCATTGTGTCCCCAAGGTGCTGCAACCCTGTCCAAAAAAGTCACAAAAAATTGAAATGGGTGGCTTTTTTTGTGAATTGCTTGTTGCAGGCACAGCACCCTTGCATTCACTTGTTTATGTGACAATGACCATATTAGGCCCCTTTCACATAGGCGTTTTTGCTCCGATCCAGGGATGTGGACAAAAAAACGCATCTAAGGGCCTTTCACATAGCGTTTATTTTAAATTTGCGGCAGATGCGGTGAAAAAAACGCATCTGCCGCAACTGCCGCATAACGGTTCCACTTGCGGCAGGTTGCGGTATTTTTCCATAGGAAGTATAGGCGGACTTGCGGCAGGTGCGGCAAGTGCGGTATTGCACTTGCGGCAGGTGCGGCAGGAAAAAAACCGCAGTAAGCCGCGTTTTTTTTCTGCGCGCACCTGCCGCAAGTGCAATACCGCACTTGCCGCATCATGCCGCAAGCCCACCCTATACTTCTATGGCGCAAAACGTGCCGCAACCATGCCGCAAGTGCAGACCGGTTATGCGGCAGTATCGCAGCAGATGCGGTTTTTTCACCGCATCTGCCGCAAATTTAAAAAACGCTATGTGAAAGCACCTAACAGCGTTTTTTGTCGCGCAGTTGCGGTGAAGCACGCCCATTACCATAGGTCCTTATGGGGGCATGTTGCTGCAGTAATATAGGGCGGCAGGTGCGGCAAGTGCGGTTTGCATGGCAGTTGCGGCCGCGAAAAAAAAACGCTGTCATGCCGCTAAGCGCCCAACTGCCGAATAGCACCCAAAACCGCACTTGCCGCACCTGCCGCAAGCCCACCTATACATTGTATGGGGCTTGACGCAACTGTGCCGCAACCGCAAACTGTGCCGCAAATAAACACTAGTGTGAAAGCACCCTAACAGCCTCTCTTGTGGCACGCTTGCGGCAAGCCCCATACATTGTCTATGGGGCTTGCTGTAAGAAGCGGCAGGTGCGGCAAGTGCTGTTGCGGCAGTTGCGGCCGCTAAAAAAAAAACGCGGTCAGCAGCTAAGCACCACAAACTAAGCACCGAACTAAGCACCCCAAAACAGCTGTGACTACCACAAGACAAACAAGAAAAGTCACTTAAAGGGACTCTGTCAGGTCATGATACTAATATTACCCTTGAATAGTGTCTGGGCAGATGTTTTAAAAACATGTAAAATCATTATTGTACTATTTGTAGTTTCCTTGTTATAAGCATTTTCACACCCTGCAGGGAGCTGGTACATTAGTCCTCTCCATTATGTTAACAGCCGAATGAATAGTTCAGCTGCTGTATGAGTGTTATTTAAACATCCACACCCACCAAGCTGATGCTGTCTTCTGTGCTGTGCTGGGAGGGGGGAGGTGTTTTGTGCTGCAGCCTGTGCTATCTGTAAGATTTCTCTGTGTATATATGAACTTTGGTTTTCCTGCATACATGTAATGTGTGTATCTGTGAGCAAATGATCAAATCTTATAATCAAGAAATATGTCAGACTGCACACACTACCCACATACCTCAGATACACACAATGACATGAAGAGCTGATAGCTGCAGCTAAAAAACACCTCCCCCCTCCCTTCTCCTCTGTCTGCAGTAAATGAGTCATACATCATAAAGATCAGAGAGGAGGGCAGTGTAGTGATGCATGAATATTCATTCCTTTGGGGATGGCAGCAGAGAGCTCACTGTGATTGACAGATGGAATTAATCTTTTATTTTGAAGTTACACAGGATAGGAGGGACGTATAAATAATAGAAATACATGAATAGAGAGATGCTTAGAGAATGGAATTAGAAAATGATAGCAGTTACATATGGATTTTTGCCCTGACAGATTCCCTTTAAGAAAAAAATGATGAATCGGCCTGTTTATCAGTATTTGGTCAGTATATGTACAAAATTAGATATGCACTTATATGGCAGTATTATATAATAGTATTATTACCTGACTAATTCAACACTACTAGTCATATTTGACTGAATCTGATTTCGGAATATTTACAAGAACATGATGAAATGCTAATAATCGACTATTCCATGGATATAGATTGGAACTAGACAACAAGAAGTTATATCAGCCACTATTATCATCATGTCGCTGTGTGACAGAGAATTTATACAATTTAAGGAAAAGAGGGGCAAATGTGTGAAAATTGTATAAAAGAAAACCTGTGTTTATTGCCCATAGCAACCAATCACAGCACAGCTTTCATTTTTGAAAGGCAGAATATGAATTGAAAGCTGCACTGTGATTGGTTACCATGGGCCACCACTAGATGGTATGGGTAACCATAATGTAGAGAGTTTTATACATTTCCACCATTGGGGTTTACATGTTGAAAGCAGGAACTTTTACGTCACAGAATATTCGCAGTAGGGTGTTAGCAGCAAATAACCATGTCCTATGAGACTGGAAAGTTTCCGCTTGTAGCTGAGAAAGAGAACTGAGTGTTCTGCTCTGAGTTTAGTAACATCCAGGAATTAATACAAGGTCTTCATGACCTAGCAAGTAAGCTTCGAGGAAAATGAAAGAAAGTGACTTTGTGTGAGTAATCCTCAATTTTTATATAGGAAAAACAAATTAACTGAAAATAACACAATAATTTGTAGTACACAGAATGGTTATAATAGATAGATAGATAGATAGATAGATAGATAGATAGATAGATCAGGGACGGACCTACCGTGGTGCAGCTGTTTCAGCTGCACCAGGGCCCCGACCGGCTAGGGGGCCACTCAAGCCTACAGGGGGGCCCCCAGCCGACCCCCGTGGCTCTGTGTGAGAGGAGAGGAGGTTAACTGAGTGAAGGTCCCTGCTTCCCTTGGCTGATCCCGCCCCTCCTCTGCCGCCCCGGCTCCCAAGACTGCAATGCGCGGCTCGGCGCAGGTAGGAGCCGTATCAACTACAGCACAACACCCCCCCGCTGCTCACCGACATCCGCTAGCACCATTCCCCCCCTCCTCGTCGACATCCGCTAGCAAAACCCCCCGCTCCTCGCCGACATCCGCTAGCACCTCCCCACCCCCCCTCCTCGCCGACATACGCTAGCACCCCCCCCACTCCTCACCAGCGGCTGCTGCACCAGGGCCCGCCAGGCTCAAGTTCCGCCACTGAGATAGATAGATAGATAGATAGATAGATAGATAGATAGATAGATAGATGTTCTCCCAAGGCCAAAACATTGTGTTTAGGGTGTAAGGATTGTGATCTCAGAGGATGTTACCGCCACCATTATGGATAGGAGCCTGCCACCACCAGTGTCACCTGGATGTGCCTCCTTGCTTTTTTTTTGTTTTTTTTAAACCATAAATTTTTTTATTGAGGAAGATCAATTGCAATTACAGTAAAGTAGCAGTAACTACAATGCTAATACAAACATATAATGGGCATTATGAAACAGTAGGAGTACACGAAAGGGAAATGTGGCTGGGTCAGGTCGAGAGAGGAAGGGGAATGAGCAGGGGTGCACCAAGCCCCACTGCCGCCTGAGCCGCGGCACCGATTACGGGGGGGGGTGCTAGTGGAGACCAGGAGACCAGCACTGCCGCCCCTACTGCCTCGCTACCGCCGCCTGTGCCGCGGCAGTGTTTGCCGGCAGCGGCCGTGAGTAACGGGGGGGGGGGTGCTGATGAAGCTGCCGCCCCTACTGTGACTCTCCCCCGGCGGTCGCCGCTTACCTGAGGTGCGCGCGGGGTGAGCGGCCGGCGCCATGACAGGGGGAGGCTGTGTGCATGAGGCGCCGCCCCCTTCTGCACTGCCGCTCCCCCTGCCGACTGCCGCCTGAATGACAGGGCTCACACTGTCCAATGGACGGTGCGGCCCTGGGAATGAGGCATACACAGAAGGGTAAGATTAAGGCTGGCTTCACACCACGGTAGAATCAGGTATACACCTGTATTAACCGGTATAAACCTGACAGCCCCGGTCCCGATTTTGACATTATACAGTCCTATGGGGCCGGATGGAACCGGATGGCAGCTATGTGCAATCTGGTTTTCATCTGTCCGGGAGTATCCGGGTGCATTCGGATTTTCCTCCTGGATACAAAAACGTTGCTTGCAACGTTTTTGTGTCCGGGGTGAAAATCTGCCCAAATCGGATCCGTGTCAGAGCTTTCTCTCACCGTAACATGTAAGATGTCTTGATAGATTGTTCATCAATCAGGAAGCGTGCACCCTTCCGTCCTTGGTTTTTCAAACTCTATAGCTACGGTTCCACTTGCGCGAGCGACGCGAGAGACTCACACGAGTCTGAGATCGCATCACCGGTCAGCGGCCGTGTCGGGAGATGTGATGTCAGGCTTGTGTGACTCTCACACGTCGCTCTCGCATGTGGAACCCCAGTCTAAAGCAGGGGTACGCATCTGCATCTGGCTGTAAGCCATAATCATCAACATTTAAATAAATAAACACTTGAAATAGATCACTCTGTGTGTAACGACTCTATATAATATATGCATTTCACTTTTTGTATTGAATTACTGAAATAAATGATCTTTTTGATGATATTCTGATTCATTAAGATGCACCTGTATTACGTTCTCATAGTGTGCTATAATATGTCCAGATGGACAGTAAAGTAAGAAAGTCCGGTTCACTCTCAGACCAGCACTCAGGAGCAAAGGAACCAATGGTAGATACAGAGAAAATCATGAAAGGACGAAACTTCAGCTTCATTGTGTGTGGATAAAATAGAAATTTATTGAGCGTCATCAAAGTCTATCCTTTACCTTTGGCTGGACATTCAATACATTTCTATTTTATGCATGTACTGTGGAGCCGGATTTTCAACCTTTCCAGATGACAAGTACACCCAGCGCACATTAGTGTCTAGTCAACAGATCGCAAACACTTCCCATTTGTAGCTAAAAATGAACTCATCTGTCAACAAGAGCAATGCTGCCCCCTACTGACATTTTACAAGAAAACTAAAAATATTACAATCTTAGCTATAAATATTAGAATGGCTAAGTCCTCTTTCACATCAGCGGTAAGCGCTGATCGCGGCAGTTGCGGTGAAAAAACGCAACTGCCGTGGTTACCGCATAACGGCCGCACTTGCGGTTCACCTGCGGCAAGCCCCATGCAATGTCTATGGGGCTTGCGGCAAGTGCAGTATAGTTGCGTTTTCGGTACTCGTGGCAGATGCGGCCGCAAAAAAAACGTGGTCAGCCGCGGTGTTCTCGCAGCCGCAAGTGCCGAAACCGCACTTGCCGCACCTGCCGTACACTTACCGCAAGCCCATAGACATTGCATGGGGCTTGCCGCAAGTGAAATGCAAGTGCGGCCGTTATGCGGTAACCACGGCAGATAGCGGAACAATTCACTGATAAAGAAAACTAGTGACTCATTGATAGCGAGTTCTGAAGTTATAAACCCAAGTAAAAAAGGTGGCTAAATGACACAAAATTGAGAGATCAGCAAATATAGTATTTATTGTTTATGCAAAATGATGCAACTTTCTACTGCACTTTGAGGCAATTTCTTGCCATTTTAAAAAACACTTTCAAAATCGGATAACTTTCTGTTTCTGAGATATATTGTTTACAAGGATGTTCCCATACCCAGCTAGTAGAAACCTTATTAACAATGAGAAATCAGTGATATACCGTATATAGAGAGTTCCAAAATCTTAGAACATGACTTTACAATGGTTGTGATGATATAATTGTTATTAAATAATAATAAAAATACATGGTTTGAGGGGCTCTGTCTGGTAGAAATACTGGTGAATAGTGATGATCGAACTCTACCGTGCTCGGGTGCTCAGTACTAGCAGCGAGTAGTTGGACGTTTGGACGGATGTGATTCGAATATGGAGTATAATGGAGGTCAATGGGAAACTCATGGAAAAATGCTCAGGGACCCTATTGACTTCCATTATACTCGGTATTTGAGTTGCGCTCAACTGTTTGTTTTGAGCACCCAGCACCCGATCATGGTAGTGCTCGCTTAGCGCAACTGGTGAAGTGGTTAAGAGAAAAGCCAAAAAGATACAGTCTCACCTTCTGTTTGTTCAGATGCTACTTTTTTTTTTTTTTTTTTAAAGTTCAGCAAAAACAGATCCAGCATCCACATGAAAAAGACACTGATTCAGGCTGCCTTCACACTTGCAGATGCAACTGCAGCGTTTTGCAGATGCATCTGCAAGTATCAGCATGCAGACCGCGGCCGCTATGTTTATAATGGGGCGCACCGCGGTCTGAAAGCTCTCATTCATTCCTATATGTGAACTGTCCGCAGGCGGATGCCTGCTTACAGATCACACACTCCCGCCCGCACCATGGACGCGACATCTCGAGATGTCGCGTCCATGGTGCGGGCGGGAGTGTGTGATCTGTAAGCAGGCATCCGCCTGCGGACAGTTCACATATAGGAATGAATGAGTGCTTTCAGACCGCGGTGCGCCCCATTATAAACATAGCGGCCGCGGTCTGCATGCTGATACTTGCAGATGCATCTGCAAAACGCTGCAGATGCATCTGCAAGTGTGAAGCCAGCCTCAGTGCTGAAATGTGTTGTGGAGATAAAAACCATTCAACAGTGCAGCTTAATATTGTGTTATCACCCAAATTGGTTTACATTATGCCCCATCTCAGATTAGGTGGCAAAAACCTGGTAACAAATTCAGGTAAACCTTCTGCTCAGTCTGGACCTGGAAGTCCAGTGGTTGGGCTGACTCAATGATTGACAGCTCTCCCTGTATTCAATGCTTACATGATCAAAACCTAGGACTTATTTAGATTAAAATAATACTAAAGAGGTAGAAATTCACTGAGGACAATAAAAGCAAATATGCTGCATTACAAAATGACTCGTTATCTCTGTATTATCTTCTCTAATGAAAAAGGACATTAGCAAACAGGAATGTAGAAATATCTATGAGAATAAAGGATCAGTGTAGAATTTAAAAAAAATGAAGTAAGACTGGCTGTGTTTCAAAAGGTCCAAAATAAAGAAGTGAATTTGTTTGATGCAAAGAATTCCACTTAAAGTGTAACATCCATTTACATTTTTATTTAATAACTAGCTGTGAGCCCGATGCAAATGCATCGGGATTCTAGAACGTGCATAAATTCGCTTATAATAGTTATAGCTGGTCTGAGTACTTTTTGGGGGGGTGTGAGGACTTTTTGGGGGGGTGTTGAATACTTTTTGGGGGGTGTTGAATACTTTTTGGGGGTTGTTGAATACTTTTTGGGGGTGTTGAATACTTTTTGGGGGTGTTGAATACTTTTTGGGGGGTGCTCAATACTTTTTGGGGGGTGTTGAATACTGTTTGGGGGGGTATTAGATTAATTTTTTTAATTTAATTAGTTAATGTAATTAATATATTAATTTTATATATTATTTTTTTTGTTGTTTTTTATTATTATGTTTTATTTTATTGTGTATTATTTATAGTAGTAGTAGTAGTAGTAGTAGTAGTAGTAGTAGTAGTGAGACGTGCTGTGATAGCGACTCGCACTACACAGCCACTCGCATGGATCCCCATTCAAAGTATAAGGGGACTTGCGGCGGCTGACGTAGCGACTCGCAATGGCCTCACGGCCATTGCTCGCGCTACCTCAGCGGTAAATCGCTAACTGTGTAGCCGGGCCTGTGGTTCTATTTTCGGCCAGCGACTCGCAATGTCCGCTTCGCGGCCATTGCTCGCACAAACCTAGCGACTCGCAATGGCCTCGCGGCCATTGCTCGCGCAGCTAACGACTCGCATTGGCCGCTACGCGGCCAATGCTTCGCCGTGGTGACGTCAGAGTGTGACATATCCACGGCGATTTCGGGGTCCGACACGAAAATGCCTACGGCAATTATATAGTAGATAATGTATAGCCAGTTATTATAATAAACTTTCAAATATACTTCACAAGTGAAATCTGGAAGAAAACCTATCAAAAACCTTCCAGAAGATGTCCCCTACTAGGCTGTTTCTAAACCTGTCATATGCTGGTTGTCAGGGAAATACGTCTTCAGCTCCACACACTGAATATGGCCATATAAGGGAGTATATGGGGGGGGTGCCTACACAGCATTCACAATACAGCTGATCGGAATCTCAGGTTACCTCAGGCAGGGACAGTGCTGAGCTCAGGCTATCAGCAGTGCACACAGCTCCTGTGATCTCTCTCCATTCACATCGGCTCTGGTCGTGTTATCAGCTGAGGAGCTGTGTGGAGGACATCAGCTGATAACACAGAGCAGAGCTGATGTGAATAAAGAGATCCCAGGAGCTGTGTGCTGACAGCCTGAGCTCAGCACTGTCCCTGCCAGAGATTCCAATCAGCTGTATTGTGAATGCTGTGTAGCCCCCTCATATGGCAGTATTGATGTGTGGAGCTGAAGACAAATTTCCCGGACGACCTGGCAGGTTTAGACATAGCCTAGTGGGGACATCTTTTGGAAGGCTTTTGAAAGGTTTTCTTCCAGATATCGCTTATGCAATACAGCTCTGGCAAAAATTAAGAAACCAATGCAAAATTTTCAGTTTCTCTAATTTTTCTCTTTGTAGAATAAATGAACAATATACATTTTACTCAAAAATATACCTATAAACTACTGACAACATGTCTCCAAAATTCAAAGCTAAAAATGTTGTATTTATTTGCAGAAAATGAGAAATCGTCAAAATAATAAAAAGGAAACTGTGCTTTCAGACCTCAAATAAGGCAAAGAAAGGCAAATAAGGCAAAGAAAACAAGTTCATATTTATTTAGAAACAACAATACTAATGTTTTAACTCAAACAGTTCAGAAATCAATATTTGGTGGAATAACCATGATTTTTAATCACAGCTTTCATGCATCTTGGCATGCTTTCCACCAGTCTGTCACACTGCTTTTGGGTGACCTTATGCCACTTCTGGCACAAAAATGTAAGCAGTTCTTCTTTGATGGTTTGTGACTATCCATCTTCCTCTTGATTACATTCCAGAGGATTTCAGTGAGGTTCAGGTCTGTAGATTGGGTTTGCCATGACAGGGTCTTGGTGTGGTACTTCTTCATCCACACATTGATTGACCTAGCTGTGTGGCATAGGGCATTGTCCTGCAGGAAAAAACAGTCCACACAATTATGGAACATTGTATGAGCAGAAGGAAGCAAGTGTTTTTCAAGGATAACCTTGTATGCGGCTTCATTCATACGTCCTTCGCAAAGATTAACCTGCCTAATTCCAGCCTTGCTGAAGCATCCCCAGATTATCAGTGATCCTTCACCAAATTTCACAGTGGGTGCAAGACACTGTGGCTTGTACGCCTCTCCAGGTCTCCATCTAACCATTAGATGAACAGGTGTTGGACAGAGCTGAAAATTAGACTCATCAGAGAAGATTACCCTACTCCAGTCCTCTATGGTCCAATCCTTATTGTTTTTGCCAAACTTCAGCCTGGCTCTCCTTTACTTCTCATTGATGAAATGCTTTTTTTCTAGCTTTACATGACTTGAGACAGTCACAAGACATCATACAATGAAGAACTGCTTAATTTTTTTTTTTTGCCAGAAGTGGCATAAGGTCATCCAAAAGCAGTGTGAAAGACTGGTGGAAAGCATGCCAAGACGCATGAAAGCGGTGATTAAAAATCATGGTTATTCTACCAAATATTGATTTCTGAACTCTTCCTGAGTTAAAACTTGAGTATTGTTGTTTCTAAATGTATAAGAACTTGTTTTGTTTGCATTATTATATACCTATAAAGAGAAAAATCAGAGGAAATGAAAAATTTGCAATGTCCAACTATCCCCTACACTCGGAAACTTCAAGCGGAACCTGAAAACCCATCTCTTCAGAACAGTCTACAGCCTGCAATGCCCATGGTGCCACCTTACCACCCTTGGACCTGGTGCTCCACCACCACCAGAGCAGACCCAACCTACTGTCTCTCTCCCCACTGCCCTGTAGAATGTAACCCCGCAAGGGCAGGGTCCTCTCTCCCCTCTGTATCTGTTAGTCACTGTTAGTTTGTTCATTGTATTTTTAACTTGTTGGTATGTATCCCTTTCTCATGTACAGCACCATGGAATCAATGGTGCTCTGTAAATAAATAAGAAGAAAAAGAAGAATTATAGCTGCCATTGATGTTCATTAGTCTGTTTCATTTATTCCATGCTCCTAAAACAGTCAGTCGTGGAGAAATCATGCAGAGAACATGAGGGATAGGCTACATGCCCACTGTGCTTTTTTTTTGTGCTGCATTTGTGCTGCGTTTGTCAGCTACACAAATGCAGCTATCCATAAACAAAAGCAGCACATACAAACGCAGCACAAATTTGCAGCACAAATAAGGAGACACACAAAGACAGGCAGACACATAGAGACAGACAGACCCACACACAGACATATATACATCTTCTCCTCCCCCGCGAGCCCACTATGAGCTCTGGTGATTCTTCCTCCGTACAGCTGCTGCAGCTGTCTTTATCTATCTGCCAGCTCCTGCAAACCATGTGACAGCCTGAGTCACATTGTGCAAAGGTCCTAGAAGATAGATAAAGACAGCTACAGCCGCTGCAGGGAGGAAGAATCTCAAGGGGTCACCGGGGATCACCATGGGATCATGGGGGAGGGTGAGTATTGAGCATTTTTTTTTTTTAAACTAAGTAAAAAAGCACCACAAACACTGTGGGAATACCCATCCATTTGTGAAAGAGAACCTGTCATCCCCCTGGCACTTTCCATACTGAAAGCCCCACTGAATGCAGAGTGTATGCTGCATTCAGGGAAGGTGTGTCCCATGTACGTACCCCCTTTATCCCGAAAAAAAAACAGTTAAGAAAGTTTAGAGTTAAGAGGTTCGAGGGGCTTATCTGAGTTTTCAGTCCTTGCCTCCAGCACGGTCCTGCCCTGTGTTCTGCCTCCTCTTCTGTGTGTGGCCTCCTCCTCTTCAGGGCCTGCACTTCAGCATGTAAATTTACACAGGCGCACAACGAGCACTTGGTAGAAGTGGGTCCCGGGTTGCTGTAACGGCAGATGCGGGTGATGCAAGTACCAGAGCCCACCCTGCATACAGTATAATCTTTAGCAGGGCTGGCTCTGGTGCTTGCGTCACACGCCTGCGCCATTACAACAACCGCCCGTGGGTGTGACGGCCGACGACGACTGAGAATGGCGATGCCCATGAAGGGAAGGAGGAAGAAAGAACAACGCCACGAGGAGCAAAGAGGGTGGCAGCAGAAAAAGTGAAAACTCGGCTATGGCAGTACGCAGGGTGAGATGAGCAGACTCTCCCCATCTCCCAGCAGCCGACCAACTACCAGAACCATGTCCTGACTCCCCAAAGGAGAGCCCAATGTCGGGGATAGATTTTGCCTTGTTGTTGGAGGAGGTTACCAGGCTGAGTCATCAGTTAGCGTACACTCACCTAGACATTGGGGAGAAATGGCAGCAGGCACTCATCAAGAAAGTGACCAGGCGGGGGATGGTGGCACACCCAGTTCCTTCGACCCGAGAGAAGAAGGGGAATGACCCAAAAGCCGAGCTCAGGGCCAGTATGACCGAGGAAGAGGTTGACTACCGAGGGTGCCCTGCTTGGGTATACTACTCCACGGTCGGCTGGAGATTACAGCAAACACCCTCTGCAGAACTATGGAATGGTCTCTGGGATTTTCACAAGACTGTGTCTGCAGTGACCGATACCGTGCAGTCCCTGACGGCTGCTCCCCCAGGCACTTCCAGACTTGGAGATGTCCCGCCACTGTGACAGGGTGAGGTCCCCCGGAGAAGATGAAGGGACATGGATTGCTTTGATGCCACCGGGCAGCCAATTTGTTGTCGTTGTGATCGAGTAGGACATATTGCTCGGTCCTGCCCCGCACCTGCTCAGATCATGTGGTGGAAGCTGTAAGCCCTGGACAGGCCACGAACAAGTGAGTTGAACTTTGTTATTACTTTGTTTCCCCCAGTTTTTCCCTGAATGAGTGCCCCCTTTATTAAAAAAGAACTTTGTGGTCATGGACTGAGTTTGACCCGGACTTGATTGGATATAATTAGCGCACCTGGGTATGCTCCCTATTGGTTTTAGAGTACACTTTTATAATGTGTATTTGAATTGTGCTGTGAATTGTGTGGACATGTTGCACTTGAAAGAACATTTAGCACTTGTGACCGCATCGCTAAAAAACCCATTGCCGCGGCCAAAGAATTAGTTATTTAAGTTTCTGTTGCCGCACTCTGGGCTTGCAACGTGTTTTTCTTGTGGTGGGTTCCCGAAGACTAAAGAGACAGTAGCAAAGAGACAATCGCAGAACTGTGAACTGTTTTTGCACTTTTTTCTACTTTTTCTAATCTTCTACTCCATAGAAATAATAAAATGTTTTTTGTTGCGTAACGTTTAAGTCATGCGTCTCCCGTTCCTGGAAGAAAAATAATTTTTGTAACCTGTTACTCTTATTGTTGAATGCATAGAAAAAGTGTCTGAACTTGCATAACATCGTGCCAGGTCCTACCAGGAGGATGTTATCTTTGCTCAGGGGGAGTGTGGCACCCCTGCGGACCAGTTGCCACGAGATGGCGCAGCAGCTGGGACCGGTAAGTCGGTCACCCCACACACACACCCAACACATCCCCCAATCCCAAGTCTAAGTTACTTCATATCTTGAAATGGGATAGCGGGAGCAGCAAGGTAGAGGGTGGAACGTTACGACAGAGCCTGGTAAGGGGTGGAGAGACAACCACAAAAAGGGAAAGCACAATACCAAAAAAAAACAGTCTGTCCCTGTAGTTTAGTGGAGAACAAGAGTAACACCTGTCAGCCAGAAACACCAGACGGAAAGAAACCTGACCACCATAGGGCTAGCCCAGGTCCCAGGCTGAGAACCGAGGAAAGACAGAGGGGGTCCAAGGTGAACCCGGGTCAGCGGGGACACCGAGGGACTGGGCTGGAACCCCAGTGGATGCAAGGTCTTTATGTCCTAGGACTAGGGATGGGCGAGTCTACTCGCTAGGACTCGTTACTCGGCGAGTAGTAAGGGACTCGCAGGACTCGGTACTCTGCGAGTTTCCCAGTGATTACTAGTACAGTAACGAGTCCAATGCAAGTCAATGGCAATCCTAGTTTTGTCAGAGTTTACTTTTTCTCACTCTCTAGACTCGCTATATCACATCGCTATGTAGCTTGAATCTCCCCAAATCGTTTAAACAATCGCACAGCTTCACGGATACCCGCTGTCAGCAGCGAGTCTGAGCGAGTCTGAGCGAGTCTACGAATCCGAGTCTGAGCGAGTCTGAGCGAGTCTATGAATCCGAGTCCTGTATACTGTATTAGGGACTCGCGAATACAGAATCTGTTATGTTCCAACAAAGCTTCCGAGACAGCATAGCGTGTTAGGTCAGAAAACTTGTGAAGATAGATAAGCATGTTAGCCAATCATATTCAGTAATGCCACAGCCATGTTGGTTGTGGCAGGACTATGATTGGCTTCTGTCCATCGTGATGCCTATGTCATGTATGAGAGGCGAGGCTGTATATAAGCCTTGCCACCGCCATTTCCTCCACATTCCTGTGAGATCTGACCTAGAGCAGGGTGAGGTAGATGCTGGAGCAGATCATAGGGAGTGTCAGTCAGTGTAGGGAAACTTAAAAATTCCTTATATTTAACCCAAACAGCTCTTGTGAGAGCTACCAGGAGGACAGAGGAGTACTGTGTAGAGGACTGTAGGCAGGCAGGCAGGCAGGGAGGAGCAGCCTTACAGTGCACACAGGACCGACCTCATAGCTTAGCTTACTCATGCTGGGTTCACATTTGCGTTCCCCTCCGCAGCCTTCTGCAGAGGGGATCCGCAATGTGACCGCAGCGGCCGCGAGCTCCTATTGTTATAATGGGAGTGCACTGTGCTGCGCTTGACCGCGCATGACCGTGCGCACCCATTCACTCCTATATGTGATCTCGCGGCCGCTGCGGACACATTGCGGATCCCCTCTGCAGAACGCTGCGGAGGGGAACGCAAATGTGAACCCAGCATCACTCAGCTGTCCTAATAGCTGAAGTCAGAGGCTTAGCAGAGGTAGTATTTCCTATTTTTTTGCACCTGATAGATTTTGGGTCATAATAACCCCTTCAGCTTTATTTTCTCTGTGGCAGACCAGTGCGTTGCTGCTCTCCTACCTGCAAATAGCACGTACGCCACCTGCTTGTGCGACTACTTGTGCGCACTTAATAATTTTTGCAGGGATTAGTGTGCTGCTACACAGACACGGACACATTTCTTACTTAAGGTGCACTTTTAAAATATAACCTTTAATAAATATTTGTTAAAATAACAAAAAAGTGTTCTCCCACACCTAGTGTCTATAAAACACACATTACAGACAGGGATGGGACAATATCATATAATTTGGATAAAAACCACAGACACGGACACAGCAGCAAAAAACTGTTGCGAGTGGGCAATGCGAGCGCTTTCCGAGACATCTGCGATTTGTAAATCGCACATTACTCGCTATTACTCGCTTCCCCATTCATTAACATTGGACTCGCTAGACTCGCAACGAGTAGCGAGTCCCGGGCTCGGACTCGCTAGAGTCAAGCGATTCCGAGTAATTTAGGACTCGCCCATCCCTACCTAGGACCCAACCTCCGCCACAGCGAAAGGGAGACCGTTGAACTAGGGCTAGGAGACCACAGAGAGCCCGTGATCGCTGGACTGTAGCTAGTGTGTGGAACAGAGAGGAGAGGCCCGAGAGGAACATGAAAGGGGGTGTTGCAGACAAGCCATCCCAGCTGCTGATACTGCACTGGAGCCGCACTTGAGCCGCTGTTGTGCTGAACTGTGCTGTGACATCTAACGAGTGAAGAAGTAAACCTGGTAAATGTTCAGAACTGTGTGAGACTTTGTGTGCTTGAGAGGTGGAACCGATTCCGTGAGCCAGCAGCAAGAGACTGCCCAAGGGTATCGAGACATTGCATTACATTTACATATACTACGCGGTAGCCCTGGGGGCCAGCCCTACCCGTGGAGGGCACAAGAACTCAGCTGCAATCTCCATCATCCCCAGAGGTCCCGACTGCAGCGGTGGCTACATCTGGCCACAAACCACGGGTGGTGTCACGACTTTATTTTTATTTTTCTTTAATCTTTTACAATCCCCTTTTTACTGTTCGCCTTATGAGGGGACTACCGACCGGGTCACGCCACTGTGACATCCTGCAGCCCCATACGATGATGAGGGAGCCCAGTTCCGAGTGCCCTACGGTCCCCGCCAGGGGTGAGACAGATGCTACTACATCAAGGGACTGATGGGCAGGGATACTATGTATGAGGATAGAGCCACTTGTGATTCTGTGTGCACAAAGGACCTGACAGGTTCCCTTTAATTTGCAAAAAAATAGATCTATAAATATGTCAAAGCACATGCTGGTGGTTTGGGGGCATGAGGGTCCTGTCAGGTGTTCCCTTTAAGGGAAGAAGTGTCTGAATATTTTTACATTTTGTCTGCATTTTCTGTGTTAAGGCTGCCTTCAGATTTGCAGATGCCTCCGCAGCGTTTTGCGGAGGCATCTGCAAGCATCTGCATGCAGACGGCAGCCCCTATGTTTATAATGGTGCGCACGGCGGTCTGCAGATGCTTGCAGATCGCCGTGCGCACCCATTTACTCCTATATGTGATCTGTGCGCAGGCGGATGCCTGCGTACAGCTCACACACTCTTGTCCGCACCAGGGACGCGACATGCTGCGTCCCGGGTGCGGACGCGGGACACCGGAAGGAGCAGATATGGGCCACATCCGCACCCGAACGCAGCAAACGCTGCCAAACGCAGGCACTATGCGTTCCTATGTTAAACATAGAAACGCAGTGTGCATGCGTTGAATGCGTATACGCAAATGTGAAGGCAGCCTAAGTGATGAGGCCAGAGCTGTGGGGGGTACTCGGTCACCGGGTCTGCTGAATAGGGAGTCACAAGTGGACGGTATCCCGGTGCCGTGCCCTGGGGATCATTTGAAGGGGGATGAAGGGATTATTTACAGGGGAACGTGACGCCACCTGTAGGGTCTGGTAAGGTGGTACCAGCGCTGCCAGCCGGCCTCTGAGGTGATGGAGGGGGCAGCAAAGTGTGGTATAGCTCCCCACAGGTGGAGCTTTACCTCAGGGCAGCAATAAGGGAAGATGGTGAGGGAGGGCAGCGAAGGAGGATGATGGTGGATTATAGCTGATAAACAGTCACACATACACACAGGGTTAGTTGTTCCGGTACCTTTTTACTGAGGTAACATAACAGGTACAGTCTTGAGTATTAACCGGGTCCCTGGTACAATTTAGGATCAACTCCTTGGAAGGATATGAGGCCTCCTTTATTTCTATTCTCTGCCTTGAGGGGTGAGTCTCTCCTGAGTTTGGACTCTCCAATCCTCTGATGTCTAAAACTAACAATCAGGCCCTTCTGCGGGAACCCGGTTTATCCTGTGGCCCCTGGTCCTCTGTTTGGTTAGTTTTTAATATTTCCTCTATCTTCCTTCAGGGCTAAACTTCACCTGAAACTGCTGGGTTTTTACTGTGGCTCTACAAGCCCACAGCATCGGACTCCAGTGTCCGTTTCTTCCTAAGGGGAATATATTTTGGGTCCCTCTTCTTATTCCCTACCTCTTCTCCTTGCCTCCGGCCCCTTCCCTGGGGTGTGAACAGCCGACAATTGTCCCTTTTGGTCCTGGTATTTCTCTTTTTCAGAGACCAGCAGCTCAGCCTCCTTCTCCCTTCCTCTCCTCACACCAACTAACTGCCTAGCAACTGTCTCCTAGGACCAACTGTCTCCTCCTCTCAGCCTGGATCTCCCAGGGGAACTGACTTAATGCAGCCAGTAGAGCTCCCCCTTCAGGTCTGGAGTGGAAGGTGTTGTGTGCTGAACAAACCAAGGTGTCAATCCTTCCTTGTACCAGTGTAACCTGTGGCAATCCCCCGCAGGGGTGCCACATTCCCCCCTAGTTAAACTCAGTCCTCCGGGACTGAAACATTTTTCATAAACATAACAGGTTATAACTATTTACATTTGATTATTGAACAGAGTCTTAAAAATGAAAAATTTACAAAAACCAAGGAAAAATAAGAAAACAGGTTACCAGTCCATACAGCGCTAGTCCATCCGCTGCAGGCTGTTTAGGGGATGTTGAAACAGGGATTTGCCACTACCAGTCCTGTGGCTATGGTCCATTTTAAAAATAAGAAAAAGGGAAAGTTCAAGAGTCCAACAGGTTAAGTCTTTTAGGAATTAAAAATCATAACTATATACAATACGGGTGTATCTGCTTAGGAGGCCTGGCTTCACTTATACCACCCCCAGGCACTTTCTTTTCCTAACTTGATGTGCATGGGGGCCAGTCCAGTTCCTCCACCCTTCTTTACACTACCATTAATAACATATTTTCATTCTGAACATATTTACATTTTAAACATTTTCACATTTTCCCACATTTTATCACCTACTCTCTGTATCTAAGTGGTGGCTGACCAAAGTTACTACGGGTTGACCTGCGTAGCACTGGTGTGTTACTAATGTCTGTAGCTGATGCAGTGTATGCTCTCTCTCTCAGTCTATCAGATCTACGTGTTGTTGTAATACCGTAGTATTGGCGTAGTCTCTCTAGTGGACTGGCAGATTCACCGATTGCAGGGATCTCTGGTTCCGGTACAACGGGTGGTTCTTGTATTCTCGGTACTTCTACTGCTGATGGAAACGTTAAAGTTGGGATTAGATATGTACCTTCTATTTGAGGCCAATCTGCTGGTAACTCTCCAATAATTGTCTGGACTGTCTTTGGCTTCTCTTGCTCTTCTAGCTTTGGACAAGGTACATCTTCCTCTGGTTGAAGCTGTTGAGGGCACTTTTTCAAATGATCTCTGGACACTGTTGCTGTAGTTTCACCATGATCCTTACTGATTAAACAGGTTTTCTGGTTATCAAAATTGGATGGTAATACAGTGTATGGTTCTCTTTCCCACTGATCATCTAGTTTGTGCATTCTTCTTTTTCTTCTCAAAACCAATTCACCTGGTGTTAAAGGCGTTCCTTGTGCACTTTTGTTAAAGTTAATTTCTTGTCTTCCTCTAGATCTTTCCAGACTTCTTTCAACGCATTCTTGGATTTTCTGGTATTGTTCTTTCCTACGAGTATCCCAATCTGTATCTGTAGTATCTGCTTCAGGAACTACTATGCCTAACTCAAAGTCTGCTGGTAATTTTCCTGGTCTTGCTCTCATGAGATATGCAGGGGTGCAATTTGTTGAATTTACTGGGATATTGTTGTAAATGTCAACTAGATCTGGTAACTTTTCTGGCCACTGGTTGCGTTCTTCTAAGGGCAGAGTTTTTAACATTTCAATTACCACGTGATTCATCTTTTCGCACATTCCATTTGTTTGAGGATGGTAAGACGTGGTGCGTATTTTCTTGCATCCGTATAGGCGACAGAACTCTTGAAATATTTCAGCTTCAAAGGCAGGTCCTTGGTCTGTCAATACCTGGTCTGGATAACCATGAGGTCTGCAGAAATAAGCTTGAAATGTTCTTGCTGCTGTCTCAGCTGTTAAGTCTTTTACCGGAGCTACCACAAGAAATCTAGAATAATGGTCTACCATGGTAAGAGCATAGGTGTAGCCTGATTTACTGGGTGTAAGTTTGACATGATCTATGGCTACCAGTTCTAATGGTTCTTTGGTGATGATAGGTTTGAGGGGTGCTTTCTGGCTGTTACGGTCTTTTCTTCTTAATGAACATGGTCCACAATTTTTACACCATCTCTCTATGGAGGCTCTCATGCTGATCCAATAAAATCTTTCACGTAACAGTATTTCTAATTTTCTCCATCCAAAGTGTCCCGATTCATTGTGATACGCTTGCAATACCATTTGAACATCTCTTTTTGGAACCACAACTTGCCATACCATTTCATGTGTTCTTGGGTTGATATACCGCCTGCACAATTGACCTTGATAGATGAATAATCGACTTCTTTCTTTCCACAAATGTTGAGCTTCTAGTGGAACATTCTTTTCAAGTTTGGAACCTGGTTGAGTTATTAACTTCTTTACAAGACTTACTGCTGGATCACTGTCTTGAGTCTCTTTCCATCCATAGTGAGGCAACGGGTTTAGTTCAACAGTCTGACGATTTTGGTAGACTCGATCTTCAGCGATTTGCCATTTTCTACTTTTATGGAAAGCTGGGAGTTCTATTTCCTCTAAGTCGTCGTCTTCTTCTTCACTTCCTCGTGGATGTACTTGAGGTTTCTGAAAGGGCATCAGCATTTGCGTTATTGCGGCCTGCTCGATATTTGATAGTAAAGTCATAGTTCGACAGTCGAGCCATCCAACGTTGCTCCAATGCTCCAAGTCTTGCGGTATCCAGATGTGTTAACGGGTTATTATCTGTGAAGACAGTGAACTTTGAAGCTGCGAGGTAATGCTTGAACCTTTCTGTTACCGCCCAGACCAAGGCCAGGAACTCCAACTTAAAGGAACTGTAATTTTCTGGGTTCCTCTCAGTGGGTCGAAGTTTTCTGCTAGCGTAGGCAATTACTCGTTCTTTACCATCTTGCACCTGAGAAAGGACTGCTCCCAGGCCTACATTGCTTGCGTCGGTGTAAAGGACGAATGGTAGGTTATAATCAGGGTAAGCCAGGATTTCCTCACCGGTCAGAGCCTGCTTCATCTGTTGGAAGGAGTTTTCCTGTTCTTCTCCCCATTCTAATGGTGACTCTGGAAATCTTCTCTTCTTAGATTGGCCTATCAAAAGATCTTGTATGGGCGCAGCCATCTTTGTGTAGCCCTTAATGAATCTTCTATAGTATCCAACCAGACCTAAGAACTGACGTACCTCGGTGATGGTCGTTGGTCTTTGCCAATCCTGGATTGCTGTTACCTTTTCCGGGTCTGGTGCTACTCCATCTGCGCTGACCACGTGTCCCAGGTATTGGACTTTAGGTTTCAACAGGTGACATTTGGATGGTTTGAGTTTCATTCCGTACTTTGCTAAAGCCTCAAATACCTCCGCCAGGTGTTTCAGGTGTTCTTCGTAGGTTCTAGAGAACACGATGACATCGTCCAGGTATAAGAGCACCGTTTCGAAGTTTCGATGTCCCAGGCAACTTTCCATGATTCTCTGAAACGTTCCTGGTGCATTGCATAACCCGAATGGCATACTATTGAATTCACATAGTCCCATTGGCGTTGTGAATGCAGTCTTCTCCCGGTCTTCTTCTGCAACGGAGACCTGCCAGTACCCACTAGTGAGATCTAATGTGGAGAAATAGTTAGCAGTCTTTAATGCAGCAAGAGACTCCTCTATTCGGGGTAATGGGTAAGCATCTTTGTGAGTGATTTTATTAACCTCTCTGTAATCTACACACATCCTCATTGTGCCATCCTTTTTCCTGACTAGGACTAAAGGGGCTGCCCAGGGACTACTACTATCTCTTATAACCCCGGCCTCCTTCATGTCCCTCAGCATTTCTTTGGCATGTTGGTAGTGACCTGGTGGAATGGGTCTGTGTCTCAACTTGATTGGTGGATGATTTCCTGTGGGTATGTGATGCTGTACCCCTTTAATCCTCCCAAAATCTAATGGATGCTTGCTGAATATCTGCTCAAACTCCTGCACTACCCGGTACACTCCATGCTTCAGGTGAGAAGGGGTGGCATCAGTTCCTACATGCAACTGCTGACACCACTCCTCCAGCTGTCCTTTAGAGTTACTATCCTCCACCAGACTAGGCGAGGAAACAAGTTCTACTGTCTGTATGTTGTTGTTACAAACAGTATACAGCTTTGCTACGGTAGCATACCGAGGTAACTTTGCTTCCACTGCCCCACAATTTAACACACGGATTGGTACTCGTCCCTTGCGTACATCCACCACCCCTCTGGCTGTCAGTAGTGTAGGTCTGTGTTCCGAAAATACCGGCTCTACAACTGCCTGGTATTCCTGTCCTCTACAACCTATCGCTGCTCGACACCATATCATCATCTCACTATTTGGTGGTATTACAATGGGAACCGAGTCTATTACCCGCACACTGCCAATTTCTCCCCCAGACAGATTTACCTGTTGCTTGTGGATGAGGGCTCGGATCTCTTGTTGGATGACTCTTGTCCGCCCATAACCAGCAGTTTGAGTAATCTGTCGGAGTAAAAACAACACTTCTCCAAAGCAGTTTTCAATAACATTTGTACCAATAACCATGTAAGGGCATTTTTCATTAGGATTATCTTCAACTACAAATAACCCTTGACCTTTCAACTCCTCCCTTCCCAACTTTATTGTAGCTGCTCTATACCCCACCTGTTTCTGTGGTTGGCCATTAGCTGCAATAATATAAAAATTGGGGTTTGGGGGTTCAAGATCATCATCAGACCAATACTGCTTATAAAGGATATGCGGGATCGTAGTAACCTGCGACCCGGTGTCCAATAGGGCCGACATGGGAATTCCTTCTAGTGTAATGTTGAGGTACGGACGGCCTCCCACGTACCGCTTACACCAGTCTTTTGGGCCCAGTTGCTCTACTCCTGGGGTTTGGCCCTCGGACCCAGGAATCTCGTGTTTAAAGGGCATCTTCTTGCAAAGTGTCCTGGTTTGTTGCATCGCAGGCAGATGGGTTGTCCTGAAGAATCTGTGTAATCCCAGGGTCTGCGTTGGAATGGTGCGTTGGTCCCCTGCGCGGGCGACCTGGTTCTGCGTTGGAATGGTACGTTGGTCCCCTGCCCGGGCGACCTGGTTCTGCGTTGGAATGGTACGTTGGTCCCCTCCGCGGGCGACTGGGCTTTCCTTTGCATCCATGGGACATCCTCAGGGCTATCAGCTAGTTGAATTTTACTTGGTGGTGGTACCCCAGGCATATTTTGCAAGAGCTTTAGTACGTAGTCCATGTTTTTAGTTAACTGCAGCACCTGGTTTTGCATGTTATCATTTGCTACAGCTTGACTCTCTGCTTTTGCAGGTTCTGCAGGAATAGGTTTAAAGTCTATGGAAGAAGCATTAGTCTGCCATGATTGGTTGGCAGGTTCTGCAGGTGCTGGATCTCTTAGCACAGTTATAGCACGATCTTTTAAGTCACTAAAACTCACTGTTGGGTGATCCAATACCCACATATGCACTTGTTGGCGGTGATAGTCTGATCTTAATCCTTCTGTAAACTGTTCAGCAAGCATTTTATCCTCTTCCAGTACACTGGCCGGGTCTATCTGTTTCAAGGACCGGAGTGCTCTTTGTAAACGGAGGGCATAGTCTCTGATGGTATCCTGCGGTCTCTGCTTACACTGATAAAACAGCATCCTCAATTCAGACTGTGTGCGCTTCTCAAACACCGATTTTAGCTTATCAAACACTTTGGCAGCAGAGTCCCTGTCAGCATCTCTCCAGGACTCAGCCTCCAGCTCTGCTGCGCCTATTAATTGTCCCAGCACAACGGTAGCCTGTTGCTTCTGTGTCATAGCATACATGTCCAGCATTGCACACATCTTATGCTTAAATTGTTGCTAACGTACCAGGTTTACCTTCATATGTTGGTAACCACTTGGCACCCGGTACATACGGCATGGTTATAGGCATTATTTGGGCTGCTGCTTCAGGTACTGCGTTCTCGCCATTTCCCTGTCAGGGACCCGCACATCATCCGTGTCACTCATGGTGAGGCCCCCCTAGTTAATGGATGCCAACCTGTAAGATGAAAACTGGTTTCTCCAGCTGTCGGCGGCTCTGTAGATAGAGCGGGCACCTCAGGTCTCTCTCTAACAGGGAGCTGCGCTTTCTTCAATCTCTCCGGCAGAGTGGAAGGGGGCGGGGCTTATCTTCCCGCTCTTTCTCCTGCTGTGACGCAGTTGTAATTTCTGAGGCGATGTAATGGCGGCCACACAAACAGTCAATTAAATAAAGTCTTAAGGCGCACTTCACCTAGTAAATACCAGGCTGGTTTGGATCCTGTTCGTGACGCCAGAAAATGATGAGGCCAGAGCTGTGGGGGGTACTCGGTCACCGGGTCTGCTGAATAGGGAGTCACAAGTGGACGGTATCCCGGTGCCGTGCCCTGGGGATCATTTGAAGGGGGATGAAGGGATTATTTACAGGGGAACGTGACGCCACCTGTAGGGTCTGGTAAGGTGGTACCAGCGCTGCCAGCCGGCCTCTGAGGTGATGGAGGGGGCAGCAAAGTGTGGTATAGCTCCCACAGGTGGAGCTTTACCTCAGGGCAGCAATAAGGGAAGATGGTGAGGGAGGGCAGCGAAGGAGGATGATGGTGGATTATAGCTGATAAACAGTCACACATACACACAGGGTTAGTTGTTCCGGTACCTTTTTACTGAGGTAACATAACAGGTACAGTCTTGAGTATTAACCGGGTCCCTGGTACAATTTAGGATCAACTCCTTGGAAGGATATGAGGCCTCCTTTATTTCTATTCTCTGCCTTGAGGGATGAGTCTCTCCTGAGTTTGGACTCTCCAATCCTCTGATGTCTAAAACTAACAATCAGGCCCTTCTGCGGGAACCCGGTTTATCCTGTGGCCCCTGGTCCTCTGTTTGGTTAGTTTTTAATATTTCCTCTATCTTCCTTCAGGGCTAAACTTCACCTGAAACTGCTGGGTTTTTACTGTGGCTCTACAAGCCCACAGCATCGGACTCCAGTGTCCGTTTCTTCCTAAGGGGAATATATTTTGGGTCCCTCTTCTTATTCCCTACCTCTTCTCCTTGCCTCCGGCCCCTTCCCTGGGGTGTGAACAGCCGACAATTGTCCCTTTTGGTCCTGGTATTTCTCTTTTTCAGAGACCAGCAGCTCAGCCTCCTTCTCCCTTCCTCTCCTCACACCAACTAACTGCCTAGCAACTGTCTCCTAGGACCAACTGTCTCCTCCTCTCAGCCTGGATCTCCCAGGGGAACTGACTTAATGCAGCCAGTAGAGCTCCCCCTTCAGGTCTGGAGTGGAAGGTGTTGTGTGCTGAACAAACCAAGGTGTCAATCCTTCCTTGTACCAGTGTAACCTGTGGCAATCCCCCGCAGGGGTGCCACATAAGTGTTTCTTTTAAGAAGTTGCTTTTTCCAGGTAAACTATGAGCCATCATTTTGGGACTGATAAGACAACTCTAAATGTGTTGCAAGAAAACTGATACTTTGAAAAGGGTTGTCTGATAAAGAACATAGGTTAGCTATCTGTAGAATAGATGACAAATGAATGATTACTGCAGGTCTGATCATTTGGACATTAGAAATCACAAGAACAGAAACCCGAAGTCCACGTTGTGAAGGAAAAAGACTTTAGTAAATGAGTTAGCGAGCTCTATCAGGTGTCTACTGTCCATAGGAGTTATAGATCATTGATAGAGCAGTGGCCACTCATGCTCGTTAACACATCATTTGCTCAGGGAAATTTAGTCCCCCAACCTTAGAATTAATGAGAATGTCAACAGCTGAACATTCAGCAATGATACCATCTTCATATATCCTCTGGGTAGTAAATTTTATTTGCAGGTTAACTCCGTAACTATTGCATGAACATAGTATGCTTCGTTTTGTGTGTTCTCTTCTAAGAAAGCCCCTACTTAGCTTCAGATTGTAAGAACTGCTCCGGGCTTATAGTTCTGCATTTTGCTAATAACTTTTCATTACATATAGTCATTGTATAAAAGACCAGAGTGGGTGTGAGGCATTTCCTTCAATGTGGCACTTACATGTAGAAGTGGGTTCTATCTAACAGTAGATGGGCATTGGTTCTCAACATAATGCCCATTTTTTATCAAATGTCGTGTTCAACGTAAACTGTATTGTAAATGGTGGAAGCTAAAGTAAATGTAGAACACAACTGCTGGTAAAGTGACTGGACTGGTAACCCTGCAAACCATGTGTTTGCTTGTAACATAGGATTAAGCATAACCCTTTGATTACACATATGATATATATAGCACGCCTGAGCAGATTGCATTGGGTCTCAATATACTGTAGCATACAGCTTTTCATCTCCAGGGGAGCGATGACATGGAAAGTTGTACGGTCATTAGAAACAAAGTCAATTTTAGTTGACACCAAACATTTGAGGCATACGTCCAGCGTTGTGTAACTCCCTCTGTACTATTGATGGATGCAACAGAGAGACCGTAAAGTTGAGCATGCCAAGATACAAGACTTGGAGACCTAATACCAGTTGGGCCTACCTCTAAGGGAACCTGAGATTCTCTCATAAGAAATAACTGTACAGGGAAGGGCTACAGGGAGTCTCTCTATGACCGAGCAATGAAAAGTAAGGGTTGCCAAGTGGGAGAAAGATATTTAATAGTGGCATTAACTGCACTAACCCTAAATCATATTAAAAGGCTTATTAAAGAGTCAATTATGACTTTTAGGATTGCTACCTTTATTAGATGGCATTAGACTTTGTCTACTTCCTCACCGAAGTGACAATTTATGTATGCAATTTCCCAGAGGAGCATTGTGGATTTAAGTCTCCTCACTGCCGGCTGGCAGAATACTCTCCACAAGGAGAATAGCTGTTCCCCCAGACCTGCACTTGTTTCGTTGATGTATTTCTGAAATCATTGATCTTCAACATTTTTTGTAAGTAAGATGCGTTCTTTGAACTCTCCCTATGCCTGTGCACTACAATACCTTGCACTGCTCTCAGCAGGGTATTGAGAAGTGCACCTGAGCAGAAGCGCAAAGGAGGACACTGTGTTTATGATGTAGGGCGCAACATCCGCATGAAGCAAGAAGAGGAGAGGACAGAGATCACAAGCAGAGAGGAGGCTCCGGATCAACATCAGCGACTCGCATAGGACAGGACCTCCCCATAGGTGAATATAATAAAAGGCTTATTTTATGTCATTGTGGTGCCCCTGCGGACCGGTGGCCACAGTGAGGTACAGTAGCTGTGACAGGTAAGTTAGCCTCCCCATACCAACAACCAACATATCCCCAATCCCTAGACCTAGTACTCCATGTCAGGCAGGGGATAGTGGGGGGAGCGAGGTGGAGAGAAGGTAGAGAACCCAGGAAAGGGGTGGAGGAACTAGATTAAAAACCTAGGAACACTAAGTTGGGAAGAGATTCCCTGGAGGGTGGTGTAGCGGGAAGAAGTCCTAAACCGAGACATGCTAAAGCTATGAAGCTGTAACACGAGAGGGAAAAAACCCGGACCCGGCAGCCTGTGCCACTTTATGGCCAATCCAGGTCCCAGGCTACGTACCGAGGAAGAGTGGAGGGGGTCCATTGTGAATCCAAACCAGCAGGAACACCAGGGGGACCAGGCCAAAACCAGGGAGCAAGCCCTGTTGACATGGTAGGACGCTGTATACCCCAGCCATAAATTACCGGCAGGGTGAAGGGACTGTATTCCCGGAAACCAACGCCCAGCACAGAAACGAAAAGGCCGTCACATAGGGCTAGGGGTCCTGCAAGGGGATGGTCCAAGAGAAGCCAGCGACCTCTGGCCCAGAGGATGTGCACGGGACGGAACAGAGAGGCCTAAAAGGCATAAGAAAGTGGGTGCCCCTAGCAAAACATCCCAGCTGCTAGTCGGTCACCGGGACCGTGAGTGAACTGCTGTAAAGTGGCTGTGGTGTTGTGTAAGCAAAGCAGTGGAGTAAAGTACCCAGTGAACTCAGGACTTTTGTATGAGATTTATTGGGGTTGTGACTGCTGAGGCTCGCCTGCAGAGCTGCACACTGGATTTCCCGCTGCAGTAGAGGCTGCCTGATAGGCCAAGTGCGGCATACAAACACTTCACTTTCACACCTGCCCTGGGGAACCAAGCCCTACCCGTGGAGGGCACAACATTGCGGCTACCAATCCTCATCATCTCCAGAGGCCTGGAGGGTAGCGGTGGCCCACACTGGCCACAAACCACAGGTGGCGTCATGAACTATTCATCATAAACTTTAACTCCTTACTTTCGTTTTATCATCCCCGTTTTATTGCCGCACCTGGGACCACGGAGCCGGGTCACATCACCGTGACAACCACGCAGCCCTTGGAGACAACAGGGCATGGTTCCGAGTACCCCTGTTCCCGGGGTGTGACATCATACAGATTGACTTAGGGACTTATATACTGTATTCTAGAATGCTGTATATATCAGTTTACTGGTGGTGACCGCAGCTTATAGGGGACAAATCTTTTGACAGGTTTACTTTGACATGCTTTGTTGTATAAATATTTTAAAAACTAAATGCAGAAGTATTATTTTCTAATGTGTTTTCTGTGCTTTTAATGAGTCTGGTCACAGTTCCCTAAATTCCCTATTTATTCTGCTGCAGGAAAATGATCCCAAACATCAGTGGCGTAACTTCAGGCCCTGGGGCCCCGATGCAATCTTTAATAGTATTAGTCTTTTTCTATGGGTCAAAGGGACTTTTGGGGCCCCCCTAGGCTGCAGGGCCCGGTGCAATCGCAACCCCTGCACCTGTTGTAGTTACGCCCCTGCCAAACATACAGCTAATGTTGTAATCAAGAACTATGCTCACTATAAGGCTGGAAACACACTCTCCTACTTACATGCAAGTCTCTCGGACCAGACTCGGAAGAGACTGGATCAGTGACCCTGAACGACCTCTCCCTCTCTGGATGGGAGTGTGATGCTGCACAAAAACACAAGCAGCTGACACTCCCGTCCAAAGAGGGAGAGGCCGTTCAGGGTCACTGATCCAGTCTCTTCCGAGTCTGGTCCGAGAGACTCGCATGTAAGTAGGACAGTGTGTTTCCAGCCTAAAAAAGAACAAGGCTTCCTGGAAGTGATGATATGGTCCTCACATCTCAACATTGTGCACACTCGGATACAAGATACTTCAAGACATTCTACTTTTCAGTTAGTTATTTTATCAAAGATTATCACACAATTGCACTTATTAATCAGCTTAATCAGGATATGAGCTTCATTATAAATGTACAAGAACAGTTATGTGGGTGACAGCATTTTTTTACTTGCTTTTAGTTACCACCCTGAGTGTTTCCTGTTCACATTAACACAACCAGTGTGTGTGATATAATCTGAGAAGCTATAGAGGAAGCCATGTTTTTTCTAGGCCTATTACAAAACTATGGTAATACCTTGTACATTGTCATCATAAACCAGTGACATGATATCTTACTACGCCAACAGTCCTGGGCACGTTTCCTCCGGTGACTGCATGAACTCCAAACAGTTATTTAGGTGAAGATCACAGCAGCTGCAAAACTTCTGGGGTGCTCGAATTAAAAGTCAGGGTGCTTTGAAGGTGTGGGCGATATATCGATTACTCAAAAGTACGGTAGGTATTCATGTAACATATATCTAAATTCGCATGATGAAACAGTGGACATTTTACAGCAAACAGCAATTCATCTGCATTTTTTCCATAAACTACTGAAAGTGGTCATTATTAAAGGGTTAATGGCTTTGCCACCCTCTACAACTATCATAAACTATGAGGAAATTGATTAGGACTCTGCAGATTGTTGATGTTATAAACAATTCAATACTTTATGATGGGCATGTTGTGTTTCAATGTAGGCGTCACAATAGTTAAACAAATCTAGTGAAGTGCCTCATGTGTTATGAGTGGCAAGTGATTAATGTAAAGCATAAACAGTTATTACACTGAGCTGCTGAATCCATTGCTTGTTTGAAGTTTGCATTAGACGTTTTGCTCACACAGCCTTGTTGTTTGCAGAGTCTGTTGTTTGAGTTCAGTAGGGGAAGGGGACAAACATAGGCAGAAGCAACAAGCACAGATAGTAAGTCAGTAGGGAAAGGGATGAGTAACACTTGCAAATTAGTTTGCCACCTCAAAGACCTAGTTACAGCTACAGAGGAGAATATTAGGTTCATCTGTTGAGGTGGATTTTCCTAGCACAAGGTCCGGGTGGTCACAAGGACCATGAGCGTCGGTGTAGCAGACAGGTGAGGGAAGATGCAGGAGGTAGCTGAGAGAATGGAGACCGCAATCACATAGGATACTGCTAGCAAACGTACATGGAAGCCAAAGGCAGACAGGTAGCTGAGGTACTGGAAGCAGTAGGCAGACAGGTAGCTGAGGTACAGGAAGCAGTAGGCAGACAGGTAGCTGAGGTACAGGAAGCAGTAGGCAGACAGGTAGCTGAGGTACAGGAAGCAGTAGGCAGACAGGTAGCTGAGGTACAGGAAGCAGTAGGCAGACAGGTAGCTGAGGTACTGGAAGCAGTAGGCAGACAGGTAGCTGAGGTACTGGAAGCAGTAGGCAGACAGGATTTAGGAACATTAAAGTCCTAATTCCAAGACACTGATATATGTCTTGGTGAGTGTTATGTAGAAAAAAACTAAAAAAATAGAGTTCATAACAATACAAGGGTATTAATCAAAGAACTAAAACAACACAAAATACCATAAAAATATATGTATTAGTTTAGATTAAGTTTAGATGACTAAGACTCTGTGATAGCATCAGTATAATAAGTACTGTCTAGATAATGACCTTGTATGGAATTTGGTGGTTTTCACTCGTTAGTTCGTGAATATTTATTTCCCCTCCCTGCCACTAGCGCAGCTGCACCTTTGGCGTGACATAGGGTTATTTAAAGGGAGAATTGTCAGTGAGCGGGAGCGATAATATATGTGTGATTTAGGACGCTGTCACCCGCAGGTACGCAGGAAGAACATAGGGTTCAGAGCTCATTTGCCTGTACCCCTTCATGGTGCACAACAGCGTTTAGCGGATCAGGGTGTGGGAAACAAACTACGGATCCGGGACAACTGCATAGCAGAGAATGTAAGAAGCTCCATTCTGCGTTTCCTGCAATGTAGTAGTTTTAATTTGTCCCAAATGGAAGAGATGATCCCTATTGGATAAAACAAACACCATTACAGAGAGAGGATGAGGATTACCACCATGTGCAACAAAAAAGGCTTATTCCTGGGAGTGTAAAGTGTATCCCTTGACAGTGAGAAGCCACCATAAGACTGAAGAGTAGATTGAGTAGGGGAGTAGATAAAGACTTATACCTGACTATACGTTTGCCACACGATAAGTGTATGAAGCCTGAGTGTGAAGAGAATTACTAGATAAAAACAAGTGCTCATGTGTGAGGAATTATGATTCAGTAACTTAGTGGGTGTATGTAAATTGACAGAAAAGAGCTATCACTGACCAGAGAGGCGACTGTGAGTAGGGGCCATGACCAATTCTGTGAATGTGTGCTGCACTGCAATGTGGAGAAGACAAAAGACAATTGGCCGATTTATCAAAGCTCTTATGCCAAAATTCTAGCATAGAAAAACGCAACATTTTGGCACAATGCGAATTTGCACTAAAACGTTTGGGAATTATAGTACTTATCTCACTCTATTTTTGCCGTTCTCCTACAAAGTGGACAGAGCTGGGGTGGAAAGGGAGCGTGACAACCCCACTCGTTAAATTCATCGTCGGTCTTCATGTATTGGAATCTCTGTGTTAATGAAGTGCTGCTGAAGTGTTTGCCAGCAGAATGTTGCAAGCGAAGACAGTTCTACTTCTTTCTACTTCTGCTCACGTCTGTTATCTCAGATGTTGTAATCATCAAGCTTGTTGCCAAATTAGTAAAATTCACTTGAACTCTTGCTGGTGACTGCATGCATTTCTTCACTATCTGTAAGTGGGAAGACCACGCTGTACAACAATTTCTAGTATATCAATACTATTTAAAGCCCAGGTTGCAACTCACAAAGGATCATTCCAATCTAAGATATTCGTAGGATAACCGCAGAATATGTCATCATTAATTTACAACACAGGGGACCTACCGTATCTTCAAGTCTAAAGTCCTGTAGATGTGACATTAACGTCTAAAATGGAAATACCCTATCTGGTCTAAGTCTTCCTTGACTGTAAATTAATTCATGACTTGTTTTGAAAAAAAATGGAAAGTTATAATGTGTAAAGCATATAACAGGTGCATCCTGTGTAGACTAATCTGTAGCCACAGAGATCTACTGCATTTAGGTTGTAGAAATAAGAATTATCAAGGGGACTTAAATGAATACTAAGCTTGCAGTTTCTTGCACGTCTATTGATGTGCAATCAGATTAAATTTATTGATCTCTGTTATTAGTAGTTTCAGACTTATGATGGAGTAAATGCTTATTTACATGCAAATTTTCTTCTTTCAAGCGTCACTTCAGTGTTTTTTTCAGATTTGGAGTGGTTCTTTAAATGTAAGCCCCCGCCCCATGTCAGGTACTCACCCTCCCAGCAGCTTCATGTGGCACCCCTATGGGGGATTGCCATAGGACCCACCGGTGCAGGGAGGGATGTACACCTTGGCACACATAGCACACAACACCTTCCACCCCAGACCTGGAGGGGGAGCCCTACTTGCTGCCTTAAGCAAGATCCCCTATAAGGATCCAGGTCTGAGGGGAGGAGTCAGTCAGTCTGCAGTCTGCAGTGAAGAGAACAGTTAGTTAGTTAGTCAGTGAGGACTCAGTCGAAGGACTGGAAGGAGCTGGTTGCTGGGACCAAGCCAGGCCCAGAACCTGGAAACCTGACCCAGCTCTGCAGAGCCCTAGGGAGAGGGACGGAGGCCAGTGGAAGAGGTAGGAAGACAGAAGAAGGGAACATATCGGAGATCCCTTTAGCCTACCTGCACACCAGAGCCCGAAACTGCTAATAATCTAGTGGTAGCAGAGAAAGCCCGGACAGACCAGGAGGATATAGTCCCCCTGAAGTAAAAGAAAGCAAGACACCAAACCTGACCAAGCATAGGACCAGAGGCCTAAGAGGAGAATAGGGATCCCCACAGAAAGGTCCTCAATGTCGGTTGTGGAGTAGCATCCTGAGAGGTTAAACGAGAAAGAGTGGCAGGTTCAGCTCCAGGCAGAACTTACCCCAATTACTCCACACACTAACAGAGGAGGTCTAGCAACTCTCCAAGGTGGATGTCTCAAACTGCCCCGATTACCTGGTTACCCTCCTGGACCGTGCCCGTTACCGAACATCAGTAAAAAGGTACCGAAACAGAGACTATTGTGTGTGTGTGTGCCTGCTTCACTGCCGCCTGCAGCATTCACAGCAGAACCGCTACTACTACTCCCCTCATTCACCCCGCTGCCCTGAGGTAAAGCTCCACCTGTGGGGAGCTGTACTACCAAAGCTGCATTCCCATCACCTCAGCGGCCATCCACAGCGCTGGTAACTCTATTACCAGGTACCACCGGTGGTGTCACGTTACAAATCCCCCATCATCATCACCCTGCCACTGAGGGTCCAGGGCACGGAACCGGAAACCGACCAGCCGTGATCCCCACCGAAGTAATCCCCTGTCCCGGTATCCGAGTACGCCCTACCATGTCGACCGACTCATTCATGTCTTACTGATGCCGCTCCAGTCCCATGGTGCAATCTAGTCACAAATTACTTCTCAAGAGCTTAATGCAAGTCTATGAGAGCCAGAGCAAGGCCAGAACAAGGCTCTTATAAAAATGTATTATTGATTTGTGACCTCAGCCACGCTCCATGAAACACTGGAGCAGCCATCAGTTTGATACCTGCAGACCAACCAGAGCGATGCTGGAAAAAGATGAAGCTGCCGGAAGGTGAGTATAAGGGCGGGGGGCAGGGGACTTAGATTATGAGCACCACTACAGCGGTGCAATAAAAAAAACAATGGAGTGCTGATTTGACAATATAACAAGTTAAATGGTGCTAATTTCCATGGGTAGGGCTACACGCAAACTATAGGGGAAGGAACAATGGTTAATATGATTATTTGGTCCCCATACACCAAGATGTGAACCTAGGAGAGCTCTTTATAGGGTGGTACCATAGCAGCAGGTCATAGCGAAAATGTGTGACTTTTGAAGCAGTTTGGCTTATATAAGAGTCCTTTGACTTAAAGGAAATCTGTCAGCAGGTTTTTTCTATATACAGGTGCATCTCAATGAATTAGAATATCATCAAAAAGTTAATTTATAAAGTGATACGCATATATTATATAGTCATAACAGAGTGATGATGTATTTCAAGTGTTTATTTATGTTAATGTTGATGATTATGGCTAACAGCCAATAAAAACCCAAAAGGTCATTATCTCAGAAAATTAAAGTAGGGAGGATGAAGGGTTAAAAACCGCGCGCCATATTCCACAAGACATGCAAGGGTAAATATAATAATGATTTCTTAGTCCACGTGTTTCAGGGTTTTCTGGAATGCCCTAAAGCATGGCAATATGATATTTAATTGTTCTGAGGAAGGGGCCAGGGAGCCCTGAGACTTTGACTAATAAATCAATATTATATTCACCCTTTGATGTCTCACAAAATACAGCACTGCGTTTTTTAACCCTTCATCCTCCCTACTCTACACATTGTTCCAAATTATTATTGCAATTAAATATGTGTATATATATTATACAGTCATATGAAAAAGTTTGGGCACCCCTCTTACTCTTTTTTTTTCTTTTTTTTTAAATTGTTTTTTTTGCAACAGCTATTTCAGTGTGATATATGTAATAACTGATGGACACAGTAATATTTCAGGATTGAAATGAGGTTTATTGCACTAACCAAAAATGTGAAATATGCATTATTTCAAAATTTGACAGGTGCAAATGTATGGGCACCTCAACAGAAAAGTGACATTAATATTTAGTAGATCCACCTTTTGCCTCTAGTCGCTTCCTGTAGCTGTTAATGAGTTCCTGGATCCTGGATGAAGAGATTTTTGACCATTCCTCTTTACAAAACAATTCCAGTTCAGTTAAGTTTGATGGTCGCCGAGCATGGACAGCCCGCTTCAAAACATCCCACAGATGTTCAATGATATTCAGGTCTGGGGACTGGGATGGTCATTCCAGAACATTGTAATTGTTCCTCTGCATGAATGCCTCAGTAGATTTGGAGCCGTGTTTTGGATCATTGTCTTGCTGAAAGAGCCATCCCCGACGTAACTTCAACTTTTACACTGATTCTTGAACATTATTCTCAAGAATCTGCTGATACTGAGTGGAATCCATGCGACCCTCAACTTTAACAAGATTCCCGGTGCCGTCATTGGCCACACAGCCCCAAAGCATGATGGACCCTCCCCCAAATTTGACACTCAGTAGCAAGTGTTTTTCTTGGAATGCGTGTGTTTTTGTGGAGCCATGCATAACGCCTTGTTGTATGACCAAACAACTCAATCATTGTTTCATCAGTCCACAGGACCTTCTTCCAAAATGAAACTGGCTTGTCCAAATGTGCTTTTACATACCTCAGGCGACTCTGTTTGTGGCGTGCATGCAGAAACGGCTTCATTCGCGTCACTCTCCCATACAGCTTCTCCTTGTGCAGTGTGCGCTGTATTGTTGACCGATGCACAGTGACACCATCTGCAGCAAGATGATGCTGCAGGTCTGTGGAGGTGGTCTGTGGATTGCTCTTGACTGTTCTGACCATTCTTCTTCTCTGCCTTTCTGATATTTTTGTTGGCCTGCCACTTCTGGCCATTACAAGAACTGTCCCCATGGTCTTCCATTTCCTTACTATGTTCCTCACAGTGGAAACTGACAGGTTAAATCTCTGAGACAACTTTTTGTATCTTCCCCTGAACAACTATGTTGAAAAATCTTTTTTTTTCCAGATCATTTGAGAGCTGTTTTGAGGAGCCCATGATGCCACTCCTCAGAAAAGATGCAACTAGGAGAACAACTTGCAAGTGGACACCTGAAATAGCTTTTCTCATGATTGGATACACCGGGCTATGAAGTACAAAGCTCAATGAGGTTACCAAACCAATTTAGTGCTTCAGTAAGTCAGTAAAAAGTAGTTAGGAGTATTCAAATCATGAAAATCAGAAGGGTGCCCATACTTTTGCACCTGTCAAATTTTGAAATAATGCATATTTCACATAGTTGGTTACTACAATAAACCTCATTTCAATCCAGAAATATTACTGTGTCCATCAGTTATTACATATATCACACTGAAATATTACTGTGTCCATCAGTTATTACATAGATCACACTGAAATAGCTGTTGCAAAAAAACAATTTTAAACAAAAAAAAAAGAGAAAGATTAAGAGGGGTGCCCAAACTTTTTCATATGACTGTATGTATATACCCAAACACTGGAGCTATCCTTGTTTGATTTGCAGCCCTAGTCTCAGGGTGGTACCGTGTATAGTTACCCCAAATGTTTTATGAACTAATAATAAAGTATAACGCTATAATACTGACAGTATATATAGTAGTATATAGATAGGCTTGGTGCTAAATCTGGCTTTTAAATGATTATGGACATTATATACGGTGCAACCCTTTTTGGGGATGTTTATTCATTTCTTTGTTTGCACATTTGTAAAATTGAAATTAAAATTAAAATTAAGCTTGACAAAGAAGGCCAGGACCTTTGAAACATGTTGGTAAACCCCGCTGACGCTACTGACAGACACCGCACAGCCTAACTGTTCACCCCGCCCAGAGACATCACATGACCGCAACGTCACACTGATGCGGAAAATCAGCTGACCGGAAGAAATCGGCACATAAACACGCACCCGACTGATGAGGAGAGACCCAAGGCGTACTGATCACATGTCGGGACCCCCGACAAAGAACTACAGCGGAATACGAAATACAGGGAGCAGACGGCAAGGCAATATCAAGCAGACAAGTAAGTGCCTTAAACACTAGAGTTAAGCTAGGCAAATTACTGGAAAATACACGTAAATAAGCATTACCAAAAAAAGGAGACTAGGAGAGGCAATCTTTTCAAGGATTGATAGTTTATAGGAATCATATGACAGTATAAGGAAAAGTGATTCTGAAAAGCCTAAAGGTACCGTCACACACCGCCATATCGCCGGCGAGAACGCTTGCAAATCCCAAATTCGGCGACGTGGAAACCACATCACATGTGCGTAATGACGTGTGACTGGGCTATTCTACGGTGGAAATCGCCAGTGAAGCGTCGCCTGATTGCCCTGCACTGCAGTGAAATCAGGCGATATCCACCAGGCGATTTCAGCGCATCGTGGTGTTTCACAGGGCGAAAGCGATGTACACAGCGATCCTGAAATAAATCCCGTAGGCGTGCTGGGATGGTGTTTTTTAGCGCCGCATCTGCGGCGATTGGTGGGTGATACTGTGTTCCGATTGGCTGGCCGTGTCCGAGGAGCCTTATTTGATGACCCGTGTGTTCACACAAGGCTAATCAATGGGAACACAGTGCCGTCCACCAATTGCAGTGATAGGGGCATGGTGAAGCACATTCTAGCACGCCCCTATCGAAACAGTATGGCCACATCACTGCTACGATTGTGGCGTGTGATGTGGCGATGTGTGAAGGGAAGATCGCTTCTGTTCTCCTGCAGACGATTTCCGGAACGCAGGATCACCGAAGATCGCATGCAAGATCGCTACGTGTGACAGCTCCACAGCGATCAGAAAAAAGTGCCTGAAACGCGCGCGCTCACGTCAAATCGCCGGCGATATGGAAGCCATATGGCGGCATGTGACGGTACCTTAAGATAGAAACTAAGGAATAGTTAACTATTGCAGGATACAACAGCAGTGCAGCAACACAGCTGTAAGCCATAATCATCAACATTTACAGAAATAAACACTTGAAAGAGATGAGTCTCTTTGTAATGATTCCATATATAATATGTGTTTCACTTTATGTATTGAATTACCGAAATACATTAACTTTTTGATGATATTCTAATTGTCAATTCCGGCGTCTGCTCAGTAGATTCTTGTCACCGTGCGATCTTCAAATTCTCTTTTTAAAGCACAGTGGCAGTGCACTCCTTCACCAATTCTAATAAGTGACGAGCCAGGAACAGAGCACACTGCACTGTAAGGAGAGAGCAGCATTCAGTGAGAACAGGGACCAGCCCCACCCCCGAAAGTCACATCACTATTGGGGACAGGGCTGGTCTCTAATCACCTGATTCTCTGCCGGCTCGTCACTTCTGATTAGAATTGACGAGAGAGCATACTAACACTGCACTGGAAATAATAATGCACAGCGACATGATCCTACGGAGTATATGTTGGAATTGACAACCGACACATGGTGACATCGCTTCATTCTAGAGTGCTCTGCCCGCAGCTTCTGCCCCCTGATGACATCCCATTTGAGTATCACAGCATGCACTGGGGTTTCTCAAACAGAAATAGGTAAAAAACTAACACAGTTATATTAAAGAGGGAATGATAGACACTTTTTAACTAACTAACTAACTAAGTCTGCTGCCCGACTAATCCACTTCTCTCCTCGCTATTCCTCCACTCTCTCCCCTCTGCCAATCTCTCCATTGGCTCCCAATTCCCTAGCGTATCCAATTCAAACTACTAACATTCATTTACAAAGCCGTCCACAATCTGTCCCACCTTATATATCTCAGAACTAATCTCCCGATATCATCCAACTCTTAATCTTCGATCCTCCCAAGACATCCTTCTTTCCTCCATACTTGCACGTTCCTCATCTAACAGCCTGCAAAACTTCGCCGGAGCATCCACCATTCTCTGGAATTCTGCACCCCAAAATGTCCGACTGTCCTCCACACTCGGAACCTTCAAGAGGAACCTGAAAACCCATCTCTTCAGAACAGCCTACAGCCTGCAATGGCCACAATGCCACCTCACCACCAATGGACTTGGTGCCCCACCACCACTGGACCTGGCGCTCCACCACCATCGGACCTAGGGCTCCGCCACCATTGGACCTGGGGTTCCAACACCACCAGATCAAACCCAACCTTCCGTCTCGCTCCACATTGCCCTGTAGAATGTTCGTTGTATTTTTAACTTGTTTGCATGTAACCATTTCTCATGGAGAGCACCATGGAATCAATGGTGCTCTATAAAAAAATAATATTAATAACTAAAGCATTTTACAGCACCAAAGTTTGGAACCCATAGACTTATCGTATATACTCGCGTATAAGCCGAGTTTTTCAGCCCAAAAATTGGGCTGAAAAGTACCCCCCTCGGCTTATACGCGAGTCAGTGCTGTATACCGATGTATACATCGGTACATACCGATGTATACATCGGTATACAGCAGCCCCCGTAATCCAGGGCCCCCCCAGCCTGACTCCGGTCACCTGTAAAGGAAACTATACTTATCACAGTGCCGCTGTCCACGCCCGCTCGCAGCTGCCGACCGCGATCCTCCATCTGGTGTCTTCTTCCTGTTTCTGTGCTCGTCGCGGGCAATGACGTCATTCCCTGCGACGAGCACAGGAAACAGGAAGAAGACGCAAGATGGAGGATCGCGGACGGCAGCTGCGAGCGGGTGCGAGCGGGCGCGGACAGCGGGCGCGGACAGCGGCACTGTGATAAGTATAGTTTCCTTTACAGGTGACCGGAGTCAGGCTGGGGGGGCCCTGGATTACGGGGGCTGCTGTATACTACCGCTGGGGCTGCAATATACTACCACTGGGGCTGTATACTACCACAGGGGGCCTGTATATAGAACAGGGGGGTGGGCTGCTGTATACTACCACAGGGGGCCTGTATATACCCCAGGGGGGAGCTGCTGTATACTACCACAGGGGGCCTGTATATACCCCAGGGGGAGGGCTGCTGTATACTACCACAGGGGGCCTGTATATACCCCAGGGGGAGGGCTGCTGTATACTACCACAGGGGGCCTGTATATACCCCAGGGGGAGGGCTGCTGTGTACTACCACAGGGGGCCTGTATATACCACAGGGGGGAGGGCTGCTGTATACTACCACAGGGGGCCTGTATATACCACAGGGGGGAGGGCTGCTGTATACTACCACAGGGGGCCTGTATATACCACAGGGGGGGACTGCTGTATACTACCACAGGGGGAGACTGCTGTATACTACCACTGGGGAGACTGCTGTATACTACCACTGGGGAGACTGCTGTATACTACCACTGGGGAGACTGCTGTATACTACGACTCTGGAGACTGCTGTATACTACCACTGGGGAGACTGCTGTATACTACCACTGCGGAGGCTGCTGTATACTACCACTGCGGAGGCTGCTGTATACTACCACTGCGGAGGCTGCTGTATACTACCAATGGGGAGGCCTGTATACCTGTGCTGGGGTCCACCCTCGGCTTATACACGAGTCAATAGGTTTTCCCAGGTTTTGGGGGCAAAAGTAGGGGGGTCGGCTTATACACGGGTCGGCTTATACACGAGTATACACGGTATATGGTGTTCGAGGTCTGGGGTCAAGTGCAGGTCCGGGTACCAAACTTTTAACTAAAGTCCAGCCAAACCCGGCAAACCTGAATATGAAGGAGTTCGCTCATCTCTAATAGGGAATACCAATTTGGGTCTGTCAGATCAGGCAATCCCTTTCAACTGATGCTATTAAGTGGCTCATAATGTATCAGTAAGTTTGTGAATTGTCTCCTCTAGCAAGTCACACTCATCACTGGCTATACAAAGAATAGAGTCAGGAGGTTCCTGTAACCTACGTAAACTGTCTTTGCAACTCAACCACACCGGCAAAGAAAGCGAGTTGTGGTTTACAGTACCTCCAGTGCTCTATTTCTTCCTTATTATGTCTTACTCATATTGTGCAGATGATTTCAACCTCATAACGGTTTATTTTCATGTGAGCAGTGCAGTAGATTGACGACAGTCACATAGTACTGAGAAGGTAAGCTTTACTATCGCTGTATTTATTATTACGGAATCTTAAGAATATTAGAACTGCAATAATGAAATTAATTAAGAAGTGAGTCACATGTATATTCTTCATTGCGAATTTCATGTGTTGGGACCTAATGGACCCCTTATATGTCAATGGAGTCAGTGCAGATTCCTTGAGACCTGTTTGGAAACAGATTTTTTACTTGAGTTCCAACCCAACATTTTACATTATGCTTTACTGCATTATTTCTGTAATAAATGAAAGTGGCTTTACTCTAAAAGACCTGTGACTTGATCTACTAAAATCAAACCTCCAAGGTTCTGTTTCAATGAAGAATAAGATAAAAAAAATAATGGAGCATGTTTCATAGAAAAATCTGCTTTACGTCAGAGGTGGTCTTTTAGGATCTGTGCACACAATGGGATTTTTTTCAGGTGGGTTTGGCAACAATCTTGCTTTTGTGTGTATTTTATTGGGTGACAAAAATTAGATGCGACACAAACGTTTCGGTCCAAGTTCTCTGGAACTTCATCCGTGTGCTCTAATATTGTGCTGTGCACAATGCAAATGGCTTTATATCATTTAGACAATGTGATTTTCGGGATTTTATTTTTGATATTTTATCTCTCACGGTTAAAATGAATCTACCCTTAAAATTATAGGGTGTTCACGTCTTTGTCAGTGGGCAACAGGGGCTGCACTGACTCTCGCTGTGTCACCCGCCGTGTCTGCTGCTGTTTCACAGCGCCGACCGGAAGGCGCCGCGTCTGCTGTACTTTCACAGCGCCAGTCAAAAAGCGCCGCCGGCCGGCCCATTTCTGTGGGGGGCGGCCCTAGATGAGGGCTATACCACTAGCCCAGGGGGCACTTGCACCCCTGCCACCTGGGCCAGTCCGCCCCTGGTGGGCAAACATACAAAATCAGCAAGGGATCAAATACTTATTTCCTTCACTGTAGGATAAGACCGTGTGGAGATAACCACACCAGAGGAAGTCTAGAGGATGATGTATGTGTATTTCCACATCAGATAAGGCCAGGAGTGTGCAAATCGCCCAGACAAAGCAAAGCTATTGCTGAAAAATTGTTGAAAGTCTAGAGGTGAGCTGTGGGATGAGTGTGACGACAGTATGCTCAACTCTAAGGCAGTGACTCAAAGGGTTTTGCAGTGTGAAAGAGAAGCTACTAAGGTAGTGTGTCTTTTCTAAGTGTTTTATCCATCAAGTCTTTTGCAACATGTAATCTATTGTAAACACAAAGATTGTTGCCTCTTGTATATTCTTGGAACCATTTAAGACTTTTGTCTTATGTAAGCTATTGTAACCACAAAGCTTGTTGACTCTTGTATATTGTTGTAACCACTAAGCCTTTTGCCTCTTGTAGACTGTTCAATACATAGAAGGAAGGAGTAAACGCTTACAACAGTTACTTTATAGATGAATTTTTATTACACCTATGAAAAAAACACTGGTGAGGGAGGCGGTACAGGTACCTAACAACACATCAACATCCATCAGCAAATATTCAGCACATTCTTGATTTTTACAACTTTATCACTGTAACATTATACAGAAGCATAACATAGTAGGGAAATAACATCACAGTACTGCAATATACAGAGAAATAGATGTTCCTGGCATTACAGTCTATTGTATGAGCGCCTTAGCACTGACATCATTAGTACAGACTGTAAATGTATGCCAGGTATTCTATGTAGTAATTACAGGTTTGATAGTTAACATTTAATATCCCCCCAAAAAAACAGCAATGTACAAAGCATTACAAAGGAAAAGCAGTATGCTTCATATCACAATTGCTGATACTATTACCGGTGGAACTGTATTGAAGGAACCCTGGTGCAGAGGAACCTAAGGAAGGGGGCCCTTCAGAGATAAAAAACATACTCTAGACTGGCCTATAATACTGTGGCTTATTTTTCTAAAGACCTCCAGTCCGTCCTCGGACGTGCTTGTGATAATGGTGTAATTACCAAAAATGTTGTGGAGGGTTTAACGGTCAGATATCCCAAGATACCAACTTTATATTTTTATTATTATTATTATTAATAAGTATTTATATAGCGCTATAAGGATACATAGCGCTTTACAATTTAGAGGGTTGACATAGACAAGTGGTCGAAGACGACGACCACAAACGGTGACAAACGATGACAGATCACAAATAGTAATACAGGTATAATGGGGCCGGGGATCCTGTCCGCGAGGGCTCACAGTCTAAAGGGGGTAGGGAGGGAGACAGTAGGAGGGGGACAGGTGAGTTGGTGCAGTGGATAGGGTGTCAGTGTGTGTTGTAGGCTTGTAGGAAGAGGTGGGTCTTCAGGTTTTTTTTGAAGGTTCCCAGGGTCGGGGAGTGTCTGATGTGGTGAGGGAGGGAGTTCCAGAGTCTGGCAGAAGCCCGAGAGAAGTCTTGTGTGCGGTTATGGGAGGTGGAGATGCGGGAGGTTGAGAGAAGGAGTTCTTGGGAGGAGCGCAGGTTGCGTGAAGGGAGGTAGCGGGAGACCAAGTCGGAGATATTTGTTGACAAAGGTCCACAAGGATCCGGTCGCTCCTCCGGGACATCCGATTGTGTCTGACACAGGTGGGCTTTGTAATCCTGTATGTCAGTTTATTGACTATTACTTGAACCCACTTGTGGAAGATCTGCCCTCCTATGTTCGTGATACATCGGATGTCCTGTGATGGACCGACGGGATCTTTGTGGAGCCTGGCACGCTGATAGTGACAGGTGACGTTGAGTTCCTCTACACTTGTATATGCCATGAGGATGCCCTGGAGGTAGTCCGCTTCTTCTTGCTTGCCAGTGGACGTGATAGCGCATTATGTGACCTTATCTTGGAGCTGCTCCTCTTCGCCCTCACCCACAATTTCTTCGTATTCAAGGACAACTATTATCTCGAGATCCTTGGCACTGCCATGGGCACGGCCTGCGCACCTTCATACGCATACCTCTTCCTGGGATACTGGGAGAGGGGCTTGCTGTGTGATGGGGGTGGCCCTGCGATGCCCATGTGCAGTGCTGGTGGAGATATATTGATGATTTGTTGATCTTGTGGAGGGGCAGTTGGATGAATTTATGGGTCGGCTCGCTGCTAATGAGTTTAATATTAGATTGACCTATAGGTCTGATCCAAGACAGATCGACTTCCTGGACATATGCATGACAGTAGGCACTGATTACATCATGCAAAGTGACGTGTTCAGGAAGGCAACTTCTGTTAATTCCCTTTGCATTCGAGTTCGACCCATACTGAGTCAACTATTTGCGCTGTCCCCACTGGCCAATTCCTCCGAATGAGACGTATGTGTTCATCCGTTATGTTATGCAGCTGTATAATGTTACAGTGATATATTGGCTGATTGATATGAGTTGCTAGGCACCTGTACTGCCTCCCTCGCCAGTGTTTTTTTCATAGGTGTAATAAAAATTCACCTAAAAAGTAACTGTTGTAAGCGTTTACTCCTTCCTTCTATGTATCGAATCATCTTTAGTAGCTTCCAGAGGTCCAACTCTTGACGGGTGGGGGGGACCCCTGAGAGTATATGGAGATTTTTGTACTAACTCTTATTGACTGTTGTAAGCACAAGGCTTGTTGCCTCTTATATACTGTTGCAACCACTAAGCCTTTTGTCTTGTGTAAACTGTTGTTAAGAACATGCGTGTTGCCTCTCCATAAATAAAGTTCTTGTGACACTAGTCACTACTCATAGGCTAGCTGTGAGGCTGGACAGTCAAGGGGTCATGTGTCAGATACTAGTAAGGGCTAGCAATAAGCTAAGGGGTGATACAAAGCTATAGTAAGGTCACGGTCTGAGGTCAAAATTCCAGGAAGATGGGGCGTGGTCTGGCAGCGATGGTGGCGGCTGCTTAGAGCGGGAGCTCTGAACGCTGTGGGCAAAGAAGCGGCTTTACACAGCACAAGAAAGAGGACGGGACCTCCTGATCACGCTCACCTTCTCCCGGTGCCGGTGGTAAGCTGATGGGCAGGGTTAAACTGCCCAAACGACAAACGGCGTCTGCTCCAACAAACATGACGCCTCTTTCCCCCTGCACTGCCCAGGCTTCTAGACGCGGCTCTGTGGCCGTAGGAGCTGCACAGGATTCTGGCTTACACAGGGAGCCATGAAAGAGCTCCTGGCCTCCCTGAGATCGTCACTACAGGCAAATATGCATGAGATGGTGGCAGAAACAAGGGCGGAAGTGACAAAGCTAGGCAATAGAACTGAGAGGCTGGAAAATAAAATGGCCGAATTGATACGATCCCACAACGAATTACTGCTTGCACATGACCAATTACAGCAGCATGTGGAGAGAGTAACATCAAAGACTTATGATTTAGAGGAAATAACGTCCGGCTTTGGGGTTTCCCCGAGGGGGTTCCCCCTGGAGATTTGTGTCCTTTGCTGCAGGAATTTATTGCCACTGTCCTACCTGAAGTAGGTAAAGAACTCTTGGTCATAGACAGCATCCATAGGATCCCCAAGCCATCGTCTGTAAACCCCAACTTTCCTAGGGATGTCCTGACCAGGATACATTTTTTTTAAATTAAGGAGGATTTTCTTAAAACCCTGCGAATGCACCCAACCATCCCGGAGAAGTTTGATTCACTGGAAGTTTTTCCTGATCTTTCCCCGGGAACATTGGCTTTACGACGTGCCTTCCAGCTCTACACGCGCGTACTGAATGACAAAGAAGTGGAATATAAATGGGGGTTCCCTACTAAGCTCATCATACATAAAGATGGTACCACTCGTGTCTGCTTTACTCGAAGGTCAGGCGGAGAAGCTTTTGATTCAGTGGGACTTTCTCCCACCCTGGACGTACTTCAGCTACTGCCTCCCCCAGTGTATTGAACCGAGGCTCTACAAGACGGCACATCGACCCAGAATGGACCACCGCCTGAAGAATGTTCCAGAACTGTTCAAACCTGTCTTCTCTCTTCTTCAAGGACCCTTGGCCATGGGCTCAATTCCCGGACTTAGTTTGTGAATCCACGTTTTTTTCTCTACATTTTTTTTCTCCTCTTTTATTCTCTCTTTTCTCCTTCTTCCCTTTCTCCTTTCCTTTATCCACTTGACCTCTTTCCTCTTACCTCCCCTCTTTCCTCCTTTCTTTATTTTACCCCTACTAACCTCCTCTAACTTTTCCTTGCCCCCCTTTTTTCTTTGTTTCTTATTCCTCTATATACAAGACTTGTATCTCCCTTTTTTTTTTTTTTTTTTCTTTTTTTTGGACCTGGGTTTCTCTACCCCAGCGAGTGTGTTGGTGGCACTCTGTCACATGATATATTCCTGTATTCACCTTGTCCTCTAAGAGACGAGGGATGTTTATTTTGTTTTTTGGTAAACTGTTTTCCCTGTTAGCCAATCTTTTTGGTTATTGTTGGTTGCCTAGTTATTCTTCCCCTCTCTTTCCCCTATTCTCCTCCCTCCTGCAATATTACACTCTCCCCTTTATTAGGGTACTGGAGAGCCTTCTCTTAGAAGTTTTGGGCCCACCTTTTCTGGTATTTAGAATGTCCTATGTAACCACCTATTATGACTTTGTCTGGACTGTCGGTAAATGTTAACGGGCTTAATTTGCCCGGTAAGCGCAGCCTTGTATGGAACCAACTCAAAAAGTCTAGATGTGATATTTTATTTCTACAGGAGATCCACCTTTTGGAGCAAGACAATCCCAGAATGGCAAGTCTCACCTACCCCTTTCAATACTTAACCAATACCTCATGTAAAAAAGCGGGTGTAGCAATTTTTATTCACAGGGACATCTCCTTCACCCCAATTTAAGTGATCCCTGACCCTGGAGGTTGCTATGTGATTGTTTGTTTCTCCATTAATAATGTCGCATATACCTTAGTGTCTGTATATGGCCCCAACTCAGGGCAACTTGTTTTTTTAAGGGGTTCTTTGCCGCCGTCTCCTCCAGTGCTCGTGGCTGCAGACTCATTGAGGGGGACCTAAACATCCCCCTGGACAGGCGCATGGATTGCTCTAATACGACCCTTCACAGGGGTGAATTGGGAGCTCTTGTCTCCTCGTATCATCTGCATGATATCTGGCGCTACTTGCACAGTGACGAGAAAGATTATACCTATTTGTCTCCCAGATTTAAGTCATACAGTAGACTTGATTACTTTTTTGCTGATGATTTTCTACTTAGTCAGTGTTGTGAGGCCTCTATAGGCTCCATCACATAGTCGGATCACGCTCCTATCACCCTTAAGATAGCAGATTCTGCAGCTATACGTCCACCCTAATCATGGAGACTAAATTAATACCTGCTATCTTCCTCAACATATTCCGACCATATTGCCAAACAGCTCTTAGAGTATTTCCAACAAAATGATAATGGGGAGGTATCCCCGGAGACGTTGGTGTTTGCTCATAAGGCTTTTGCACGGGGTATCCTTATCAAACTGGCAGCTCGTCAAAAGCGGGAATGGGCTGTGTGGCGCCCCGCAGATGCAGGTGTCACAGAGGGGTATTGCACCCGTAAAAGAGGTGCAATTGCCCCAGCTGCAGGTGGACCCTAGTATGGTGGGTGGGACCCATTCCTAGCATCCCACATTAGTTGAGGGTGGGAGGTTACCTGGGAGGGGATATATTCACCTCTGGGGGGGATCAAGGAGGTCTTTGGCCCCTGGGCCTGGATGGTTTTTCTTACCAGTATTATGTATCCTTTGCACCCCTTCTGGCTCCCTATTTGCTAAAATTATTTACTTACTGGGGAAAGGAAGGAGAAATTAAAAAAAAAGGTCTGAAACAGTGATTTCCGCACTCCCGAAGCCGGGCAAGCCTCCTACCTCTCCAGGCAACTTCCGACCAATCGCACTCTTGAACTGCGATATAAAACTTTATGCTGGCTGGGCGCCTCATGCAGGTCCTTCTGGCCCTTGTTGGCTTGGATCAGGTCGGGTTTGTCCCTGAACGTCAAGCATGCAATGGCACCAGACAGATTGTTGACCTTTTGGAGCTCCTGAAGAGGGGTATCCCCCAGTGCGCTCTTGTCCCTAGACGCTAAGAAGGCTTTTGACAGAGTGCACTGAGGATACCTGGATGCGGTCCTTGGTAGTTTTGGAGTGTTAGGCCATTTCAAATGGGCTGTATTGGCCCTTTATTCTTCTCCCTCTGCCTCAGTTCATGTTTCGGGCTTCCTGTCCTCTAAATTTGACATCACCAACGGTACACGCCAGCGGTGCCCCCTGTTCCCTCTTATATTCGCCCTTTTAATGGAACCCCTTGCAGTGGTTGTCCGGAATTCCCCTGATATCAAAGGCCTTCAGGTAGCACAAAATAGGTCTTTACGCGGATGATGTGATTTTTATATGCACAGACGTTTCCTCCACTATTCCCCATATTATGTCCACCTTGCATGAGTTCTCGTTGGCATCATACTACAGACTTAATTTAACCAAATCTACAATATTCCCATCAATATCCCCGCGGCAATCCAATCGAAAATCCTAACTCACTTTCCTCTTATTTGGTCCCCGGAGGGGTTTACTTATTTAGGCTTATATATAACCTCCTCTCTTAAAATAGTTCGCTCTAATTGCGTCCGGCTTCTGACGGAGCTTAAAACGGACCTGCAGCGGTGTTCAGACCTGCCTCTGTCCTGGATTGCAAGGATCAATATAGTTAAGATGACCTTTCTTCCTAAAATATTGTACTTGCTTAGATGTCTGCCTCTACACTTCCCGAGTAAGTACTGTGAGGTAGCGGGTCGGGGGACTCGTTTGCTGCGTAATGACGCCAACACATGTGTACAATTTTTCACGTTACTACCCGTTTATTTCTCAACAGCATCAATAACCGGGTTAGTACATTTAACATTTAACAATACACATCACATAATACATTAATATTACATATCACATTGCACATATACCATTATAATAACCCGGGACCGGTAACCACCTCTCTCCCCATTGGAGCTCTAACACTTGCTCCCGTGGTAGCTACGGCCTCCGGCCTATATACACTTTACACATACATTTATCAGTTCACCATATGTATATTTATCCACGATGATTCCTCTATGACCCTAAAAGGGACCTGTGGGTCCCAATGGCGTTACCTGCCGCCTGGCTTTAGACACCCAGCCTGATGACTCCATTAACCCGTAGTCAGGATTCCTGCCTGACCGGGTCCTTACATATCACATGTGATCCATCATACACTATCCATGGATCACATGCATCCACACATCCGCTCACAGCCCATCATAACACATCCATGGACTGTGGCTCCTCCATGGTCCATTACAGGGATTGGCAAACCTTAGTACCCGGGAAACTCATCCGTTACCTACTAGGAGCCCTATTACCCCTGTGTCTGGCACCACAGGCACACCCACACCATTAGAGGCCGTGGTTGAGGGACGGGTACCCTCTGCAAGCAGCAGGGCAAGCCTCCCTCTCGTCCCACAGGGACGGAAATCCTCCAATATCATCCACACTAGCTGGGTCACTCTCTTTCCACATCATTATACATGGCTCTTACATATAGGCCATCGTCTCTCATTCAGGGCAATTACCTAAGCCCTCATACACATATAGTTAACACAGGTCCCTCACTGACTTTCTAGTCGGACCTCGGGCGGCTATGCCCGCCTGGCACATCTCACACACCAGGTGCACAGTTCACACAAGCATTTGAGAACTGCTTTCTTACCGGGCACGGATCCGGGTCTCGCTACCTGTGACACAGGTTCCACCAGGCATCCCCACGGGCTCCTTTCCCGGGCGTGTTTCACCCGACGCCCGGACCAGTATCCACCAGGTTCAGCCATAGCTTCCCCTTCCAGGTGCTGCCACGACCCCGGACCTAGGCACCAGCATGGAGCTAGCATGCTCCCATTAGTCCATCACACACAGAGCCCTGGACTGGACGGCTCTGCACTTTAGCTGTTCATAGATCACCATCCTCTCAGGCTGATCTCTGGCTGATAATGAATCTCTCAATCACTCAGCTGGCCGGCTCTTTATCGTGCCTGCCACTCCCACACTGACTCAACCAGCTGGGCTGCTATTCCTCCGGACACACCCACTGGGCTGTCAGCAATCACTCATTACATCCCTTTCCTCAGGGCTTCCTCGATCTCATGAGCCACTCACTAGCCACATTAAACTCATTGTGTTTAGGATAGGTTCACACAGCGTCATCCACTATCAAACCGGCCAGAGTGAACAGGATCATACCCTGATCCTGCATGTGATGCGCCCCGGCCATGGGGATCATGCCGGCGGTGCCTCACATTACTTAAATCTCTTTCAAGCCAGTTTGGGATGCTTCATATGGAGCAATAAGCCCCATCGTGTACCTATGGCAACCCTTGCCCTCCTGCTGTCTAGGGAGGTTTGGGTGTCCCAGATATCAGATGCTACCACACCGCTGTTCTTTTGGAGGTGGCCAAAATATGGTGGGCGGCGGCCCCAGCCTCCTGCTGGCTGCAAATAGAGTCCTCCCTAGCTCCCCAGTTTTCCACTAAGTTGCTATTGGAAATGGCATTGCTGCAGTATAAAAACGGGCCTGGTTTACTGGGCACTATGGCAGGACTACTGGGGAAGTGGTCTAAATTATGCAGATCTTCTTTCACTTTTCTCTACTGCCACATATCGTTGGTGGCTGTAGAGAACTTAGTGGATTCACTTTCACTGGCTTGCTGGAGAGCTAGGGGTATCTCTCGGCTCAAACATATTATGGATGAGGGGGGCCTTTTGCTTTTTTCGTCTATAGTAACTAATTATTCCCTACCTAACGCAACATTTTTTAGATATTTCCAGTTACACCACTTCCTTACTTCCCTTCCATTACCTACTTTTGAAATAGGCCCATCTGATAACCCCCTCCATCATTTCTTTAAGCCCGGAACCTCCAACCGTCATGACGTGGCTATTATCTACAAGGCCCTCTCGGGACCGAGGGACCGGGCTAAATTGCCATACATGAGAAATTGGGAAATGTCGCCTCTCCTTCTCCTCCCCTCTAGTTGATCGGCTCGCAGCCTCTAATCAGTCATGCACTTGGGCAGAGGAAACAAAAGGTATAATTATGTGCTTAATTGTAAAACACTGGGCAAAACTGTCACTGAAAAAGACCTGGGTGTATGGGTAGATGACAAACTCACATTTAGTGGCCAGTGTCAGGCAGCTGCTGCAAAGGCAAATAAAATAATGGGATGTATTAAAAGAGGCATAGATGCTCATGAGGAGAACATAATTTTACCTCTATACAAGTCACTAGTGCGACCACACTTAGAATACTGTGTACAATTCTGGTCTCCGGTGTATAAGAAAGACATAGCTGAACTAGAGCGGGTCCAGAGAAGAGCGACAAAAGTCATTAGAGGACTAAGGGGTCTGCAATACCAAGACAGGTTATTAAACTTGGGGTTATTTAGCTTGGAAAAACGAAGGCTTAGGGGTGATCTTATAATAATGTATAAATATATGAGGGGGCAGTACAGAGACCTTTCTAATGATCTCTTTACTCTTAGGCCTGAGACCGGGACAAGGGGGCATCCTCTACGTCTGGAGGGAAGTAGGTTTAATCATAATCACAGACGCGGATTCTTTACTGTAAGAGCAGTGAGACTATGGAACTCTCTGCCACATGATGTTGTAATGAGTGAGTCACTACTAACATTTAAGAAGGGCCTGGATGCCTTTCTTGAAAACTATAACATTACCAGTTATATATACTAGATTCTTTGATAGGGCGTTGATCCAGGGAATTAGTCTGATTGCCGTATCTGGAGTCAGGAAGGAATTTTTTCCCCCAATGTGGAGATTAGTGTTGCCACATGGGGTTTTTTTTGCCTTCCTCTGGATCAACATGTTAGGCTATGGGTTGAACTAGATGGACTTAAAGTCTTCCTTCAACCTTAAAAACTATGTTACTATGTTACTATGTATTCCAGGTGCGTAAATCATCTAGAGCAATCCAAAAAGCTCCAATATGATTGGTATTTCACCCCACAACGCATGGCAAAATTTAAGGGTTCTGGGCGTCCCGCTTCACCTCCCTGCTGGAAGAACTGCCATTCTCAGGGCACCTTGGAACACCTGTGGTGGACGTGTCCCAGACTGCATTCGTTTTGGCGGGAGGTGGAACAGCTCTTGCAGAATATTTCATGTCTTCTTTCGGTCCTTGGGGCCCCTATGGCTCTCTTGGGGATAGGGCTGGCGGATATACCCTCTACGCTTATGTGGCGCCCGCTGGGACGGGGTACTTGGTCCTGGACCGGGGAACTGCTGGGGATATCACGGCGGTCTTGGTACCGACCGTGTCCCGGATTCCACAAGTAAAAAAGGGTATTTACAGGGGTTTGTCGTGACGCCACCCACGGGATGTGGTCAGTGAGAGGACAACCGCTGCAGTGTACTTCTGTCAGGAGGATGAATTGATAAGGCTGCAGCAAGGTGGATGAGCCTGCCGTGGGTCGGGGCTGCTCCTGACAGGGTGTAAGACTGTAATAAAGTTCAATGTGCAGGGAATCACACCCGGGAGACTGAAACAGGGTATACCGGGTTTACTTGCACGTTCTTCAGTACAAACAGTTCCAACAGTACAGTTCTTAACGCAGTTCTTATTCATAGTCAACTCCGTACACTCTGAACCCTCTGCAGCCAGGTTATCTCTCTGAGACCATTCACTCTCTCTGTATACCTTTCAGGCTCTTCTGTATGTTCCTTCCTGTGGACTGTATAGCGGCAACTCAGTCCCTTTTGTGTAACTTCTCCCTGTGTCTGGGCAGCAAGCCTGGGTCCTATTGTGTTGCTGTGCTTCCAGCCCGTGTGTTGGGTGACCAGACCTGGAATCTGCACCTCCCTGTCGGTTTGTCAGTGTACTGGCGTATAGCTTCAGTAACCTAGAGCCAACACTCTGGTCCCAGCCTAACCTTAGGTGTCCACGTCTTCCAAGGGATCACTGGGTTCTTTCTGACCCGTGTGACTATCCAGGTATGTCAGGGGAGTCCGTACTCAGTTGTTCCCCTTCCCTTGACTCCCAGGTCATGGAGCGGTCTTTCTCTCCATGGAACGGTATCTCTATGGGTTCTGCGCCTCCGGGCAACCCAGGACAGTCAGGGAAGTGTCACTCTCGCCTACGCCTTTGTCTGTTCTGGTCGGCACCCACTGGCCTACTACCTAACTCCTCCTAGTTTCCCCCTTTTGTACCCCCTACGTCACCTGACCTACTTCCCACCTACTTCCATCTAAACCATACCACCCCTTGCCCGCCTAGGGTCCCGGGCTCCGGGTTGGGTGCCGTGTCTTGTGGGTGTGTGTGCTGAATGTGTTTGGTGCACAAACTGTCTCCTTTCTGCCTGGCTGCAGTTCCTACCTGTGGCCACCCTGGTCGCAGGGGCGCCACACTTAGACCGTTCTTTACAAATGTTTTAACAGCAGCTAGGCACTGCATTTTCAGTATGAATGGTTGCTCGCGTATGACCTCTCCAGGAAATCGAAAATCCTGCATTGGTGGGATCCCTGGGTAACGTCACAATTTAATACTATTAAGGTGGACTGCTAATTCCTGCTTTCTTGCTAATATAGTTTGCTCTCCCTTGTGCTTTACTGTTTGTAATGACATGTACTTTAACTGCCCTCTCCATGTCTACCCTTCCCTCCCTCCCTTACCCTTCCACTTCCGTGTAGTTATTTTCTTGTTCCTAAATGGGGAACAATTTGAAAAAAAATTTCTGTTGAGTTAGGTTTTTGAGCTGATTTATACTAAAATTGGCATGCTGATTCCAAAAATGTAGTCAGTTTTTTTCTAGCACGTCAAGTTTTTCCTCCACAACTTACTGCCAGAGAAGCACAATTGCACTGATATCTGTAATAAGACTTGTTATCTGATTACAATTCGACTCATATAGAGCTAAGTGGCAACTTGTAAGAGTAGTCACAACTGAGTCATGCCTATTTCTTATATATTTCATTTTTTGTTCATATTTGTCTATTTAAAAAAAAAAAAAAAACACTTTTTAGGTACAGTAGTTTACATATTTATGAGAAGAAAAAAATCCTATAGTTCAAAAACTTGACGTGATAGAGAAAAACTGAGATCATTTCTGGATTCAGCATCCAAAAATTAATTAAGAACAGCTGTCTGACCTAACTCCTAAAAAATTGTGTTTCCCCCCCTCTGAGTAGGGGACCCAATTCGGATGGCCTATGGCCGATTTCCGATCCCTGTTATACCTTTTTGTTCCTTAATTTTCAATAAAAATTTAATGGTTAAAAAAAAAAAATTCCAGGAAGGTAGAGGATCAAGACAGAAGGGCTAAGCTAATGGAAGCAAGGTCCAAGGTCAGGTAACAACAGATCAGACTGAGCACAGGAATAACGGGCACAGAAACACCACTGAGCTAAAGCTACGACTGTCATGAATTGAAGGCATAGAGGCAGCTAAATAGCAAGGTACCGTATATACTCGTGTATAAGCCGACCCGTGTATAAGCCGACCCCCCTACTTTTGCCCCCAAAACCTGGGAAAATCTATTGACTCGTGTATAAGCCGAGGGTGGACCCTAGCACAAGTATACAGCCCCCAGCAGTGTGGTATACACCAGTCCCAGAGGTAGATACAGCAGCCCCAGTGGTAGTATACACGCAGCCCCAGTAGTATATACAGCCCCAGTGGTAGTATATACAGCCCCAGTGGTAGTATACAGGGCCCCAGAGGTATATACAGCCCCAGTGGTAGTATATACAGCCCCAGTGGTAGTATATACAGCCCCAGTGGTAGTATACAGGGCCCCAGAGGTATATAGCAGCCCCAGTGGTAATATACAGGGCCCCAGAGGTATATAGCAGCCCCAGTGGTAGTATACAGGGCCCCAGAGGTATATAGCAGCCCCAGTGGTAGTATACAGGGCCCCAGAGGTATATACAGCCCCAGTGGTAGTATATACAGCCCCAGTGGTAGTATATACAGCCCCAGTGTTAGTATACAGGGCCCCAGAGGTATATAGCAGCCCCAGTGGTAGTATACAGGGCCCCAGAGGTATATAGCAGCCCCAGTGGTAGTATATACAGCCCCAGTGTTAGTATACAGGGCCCCAGAGGTATATAGCAGCCCCAGTGGTAGTATACAGGGCCCCAGAGGTATATAGCAGCCCCAGTGGTAGTATACAGGGCCCCAGAGGTATATAGCAGCCCCAGTGGTAGTATACAGGGCCCCAGAGGTATATACAGCCCCAGTGGTAGTATATACAGCCCCAGTGGTAGTATATACAGCCCCAGTGTTAGTATACAGGGCCCCAGAGGTATATAGCAGCCCCAGTGGTAGTATACAGGGACCCAGAGGTATATACAGCCCCAGTGGTAGTATATACAGCCCCAGTGTTAGTATACAGGGCCCCAGAGGTATATAGCAGCCCCAGCGGTAGTATACAGGCAGCCCCAGTAATGCAGGCCCCCCCCAGCGTCTCTCCGGTCACCTGTAAAGCAAGCTATACTTATCAGTGTCCCGCTCGCACCCGCCGCTGCCGACATCCGCGATCCTCCATCTTCATGCGACTCCTCTTCCTGCTTCCTGTGCGCGTCGTCCGGGAATGACGTCATTGCCGGCGACGCGCACAGAAACAGGAAGAGGAGTCGCATGAAGATGGAGGATCGCGGATGTCGGCAGCGGCGGGTGCGAGCGGGACACTGATAAGTATAGCTTGCTTTACAGGTGACCGGAGAGACGCTGGGGGGGGCCTGCATTACTGGGGATGCGGGGGCTGCTGTATACCGATGTATACATCGGTATGTACCGATGTATACATCGGTATACAGCACTGACTCGCGTATAAGCCGAGGGGGGTACTCTTCAGCCCAATTTTTGGGCTGAAAAACTCGGCTTATACGCGAGTATATACGGTAATCACCCCATACAGGAGACACATGGAGGAAACCTTGCAAGCCCAGCCCCAACTGAGATTTCAGCATGCCCTGGCCTCCAATTGGATGGCTGAACTGTCCATCAATATACTGACAGCTTACCATGCCCCTGTCTTTGATTGGATGGCTGAACTGTCCATCACTATACTGACAGATCAGCATGCCCCTGTCTCTGATTAGATGGCTGAACTGTCCATCACCAAACTGACAGGCTCAGCATGCCCCTGCCTCGTATTTGATGGCTCAACTGTCCATCACTATGCTGACAGGCTTCGCATGCCCACACATTGGTAGGAGGAATTGTGACAGGTCTCTTGAGTACACTTACATCCTTCCACCATCAATTAGTGGGAAGCTGTGAACCCAAGGCTACTGTATCCAAAATACATTTGGAGGGGCATATTACTGTCATCCAAATCTACTACCACTTATATCTTGTAATCTTTTTATTTCCAAAAAAAATCTTTAAACAAGCATGCATTGTATAAATTGTAGAGTCTTAACTAATTAATTCATCTATCTTTAACTTTTCTGCAGGCAATTGCAGATAGCTCAGTGCCTTATAACAAAATACAACAATTTTCAGATGTTTGATTGGCTTTAGCTTTATCCCCGTGTATGACATTTACAAGATTGTACAAGTACATGAGCATAGTACATAGTCCATTAGATGTTACCGTGAGATCGTTTTTTCTGTTGCTATGTTGTGGTCAGATATCTTGTTTTTCTCATTTTCATGTTATTAATATCATGCTTCTGACGTTTGGACTTTTACACATATCCTGTTTTGCAATATGCTTATTTTCACATAGGTACTAAGAGTCATATCCAACCTTACAGACCGTGTTATATGTCTTGTATTTACAGCCAAACAGATTTCTGAATAGGTTATAAAATGTGTGACTGAATGAACAAATATTTTCCATACAGTGAATATACTTTGATATTCCCCTTCTCATTCCCATGTGCACCCCCATAAAATTAAAAAGGCCCATACTCACCTCCGGTGTCGGCACGGCTCTACGATGTCAGAAGTTGTGTTTCTAGGGCCCACGTGACATTGGTGTGACATGTGAGGCCCTTGACCCATCACTGTTGGCTTCCTAATCCCTGCCTTAACAGGAAGTGAGCAATGCAGCTAGACGCTAACTTCCTGTTGAGTACTCCTATGTCCGAAGGCGGGGAAAAGGAACCTGGTACTGATTGGTCGTGGGGCTCACATGTTATACCGATGTCTTGTGGGCCTCGGGACTTCTGACTTTATTATAACCGAACTGGCATCGGATGTCAGTATAGGCTATTTTGTTTTTATGGGAGAATAAGAAGGGGTTGTCCTCATAGTGGACATCACTTTTAGGGTGATTGCCCACAGGACATTTTTGCTGCGTTTTTGGTGCAGTTTCTGCCTGCGGTTTACCATTGGTTTTATGGTAATTTTTGCTAATTTGTTCCTGCAGTTTTGATTCCCAGCAAAACCAATGTGTTTCACAGAAACGCTGTGCCCACACATTGGTTTTGCAAGTGTCAAGAACTGTCAAATACCTGCGTTTTTGGTGCGGATGGGAGAGAATTGACATGTCAATTATTTTCCTGCGTTCTGGCTGCAGTCAATGGAAAAAAAGCAGCATCAAAACCGCAGTAAAAAACGCACAAAAGCATGCAGAAAACACGCAGAAAACGCAGACAAGATCATAGCTAATCTCCTGTCAAGGACTCTAGGATCCTCAGATTTTGCTGCGTTCAGGACTGCTTAAAAAACGTCCTGTGGGCACATACCCTTAAAGAGTTTATCCAATTTATGTGTATGGCATATCCACAAGATCAGCTATAAATGTCTGATAAATGTTGGTACCACCTCTGTGAATGATACCTTGTGGCTCTCAGTTGGCAGTGGATTAGTGACCACATATGCATGGTTCTCTACTTTCATTTTGCATGATAGTTCTGAAAATTGGCAAGCACATTTGATCCTCAGAACCCTTAATAAATGAATCCAAGGAGCCAGGCATTATGTCAGCCACTGTCTATTCATTTATCTTGTTATGTCTGTTTGCCAAACAGGAGAGCATGAGCAGAGGGACAACTTCACTTCCTACAATATGTCTTGATGCTTCTACTGCTAGAAAGGGATTACACTTTACAACAGGCAGCAGAGCGCACATTATAAGGGAGACATCCTAATTTTGGAGATAAGACAAGATCACTTTTTAATAAAATATTTAGCAGATTGTCTATTTATCATATTAAATATCAGGTAAGATCAAATTGTCTGAAAGTACAAGGTCATTTCATAAAAATACTAACAGCGACAAAGCAGTCCACCAATATCTGTATTACCCTCTGAACTAAAATAGTGTAGAAAGTTCAGATGCCATTGTAAGACGTCAGGTTCAATTTGTTAGCAATATACAGATATGTAAGGCATTTTCAACTAGATCTCTTACCTTTTTAACCCATTCTATGGGGTCGCTAAATAAGAAATATAATAATACCTTAGTCCTGTATTTCTAATCATAAAAAGCTTATAATGTTTTATAGACATGTTTGACATCCTTTAAGCACTGAGGAGACTTCCAGATCCTGTTGCAAAGTCATTGAAACAGCAGAAAATTAACAATCAAAATAACAATTAAAGGATTCTCCACTTTGGACAAATCCTACTTGCTAAAGGGCTTATGTGACATTGTGACATCATGCAAACCCCGCATCCAATCACCACCGGCTTCTGTCTCTCCACCTTCAGACCAAATGAATTAATCAAGAGGACGTGAGTGCTCCGGCTGATGCTCACTTCCTGTTGATTGCTCCTGTGTCCAAAGGTGTTGCAAGAGCAGTCAGCAATAAGTGGTCGTGAGGCTCATGAGACTCGCGTGACATCACAATGTCACATGAGCCCCAGAACCACGATTACCAACTCAACTGGAACACGGGAGGTGAGTACAAGCTCTTTTATTTTTCATCGGAATCAGAAAGGGTTGTTCTAGTAGTGGACAATTACAACCATTATTCAAATCAATGGGTTGCCTATGTAATGTGGGACCATGCAGGTTATGTAGAGACATAAACCATTCTGGTAAATTGTAACTATAAGAGGAGAAAAGTGCACATAGGGTCTTATCTGATGTCAAATGGAAAGAACGGTGTCAAGACTACTCACCTTATTGGGTTGTGAGGGTCACAACACTAAAGTACTTATGTCCGACTGCAGCAACCACCAGGTTAAATGAGACCACATAGCGTAGCTTGATAGGAGGCATAATGCACTACCGTCCAAGAGTCCCAAGGATGTTATATCAAACAGCTTTTATTCATCTGCGTTTCATGAGACTGCTGCTCACTTCAAGAGATACAGAGGATTACACACATGTACACAAGACTTTCTTAAAGAGTCTTTATGCCTTTGCAATAATACCAAAGCCTTACCATAATACTCAGATTGCTAAACTATCCTTTTATTTACGCAGATATAAAAGAAGATTTTCTACAAGAAAAAACTAATAGAAGCATGGCGTACTGCAACAATACTGCGGAATTTCGGCATACCTTGTATGCGGTCACCTACACCATCATATTAATACCTGGTCTACTTGCAAACAGTATTGCTCTTTGGCTTCTAAGAGGCTTCATCAACAAGAAGAACAAAGCCATTATATTCATGATCAATTTGGCGTTGGCCGACCTTTTACACGTCTTGTCACTACCCCTGCGGATTTATTACTATATTAATCACACTTGGCCATTTCAAACCTTTCTATGCTTACTGTGCTTTTACTTAAAGTACCTCAATATGTACGCGAGCATCCTCTTTTTAACTCTGATAAGTGTTCAGCGTTACGTTTTCACCGCAAATCCCTTCAAAGCTAAAGGATGGAAGAGGAGATATGATGTTGCCATCTGCATAGGTGTATGGATAGTGGTTGGGGCCGCCTGCCTGCCTTTCCCAATATTCCGAAATTCTGATCTAAACAATACAAGTACTAGTTGTTTTGCTGATCTTGGAATGAAAAAGATGGACACCATGACAGTTGTCATCATGCTTGTAGGGGCAGAGTTGTCTGGTTTCTTAGTCCCTCTGATAATTATTACATACTGTACCCTAAAAACAAGAAATCAATTAAAAGATGACTCGTTGGGCTGCGTAAATATAAAGGAAAAACTCAAGGCTTTACGGATGGTAGTAGCCTGCGCATCCGTGTTTTTTATCTGCTTCACTCCATATCACATCATTTTCTTTTTTTACATAATGGTGAACTCCAATATTATCCATAATTGTGCAGTGCACAAAGTTATTATGGATCTCCACCCATTCACCCTGTGCTTAGCCAGTATCAATTGTTGCTTGAACCCCATCTTGTATTATTTCACCGCATCAGAGTTCCAGAATGAATTGGCCAAACGTAGTTCTTCAGTTGTCCGTGTTCGTCTCATGAGCAAAGAAAGTGTTTCTTCCATTAGGTGATCGCTTGAATTTTTTTTTAATCTCAGTTGATTCTACGACCATTTTATTGAGTTCTTCATGAGTTCTAGGGTGTTTTTTTGAAGTTTTCTAAATTATTGAGCACCTTTAGAAATGGCATGAGGTCATATCAGGATGGTAAAGGACACCTCTATTGTTATTTTTCTTTCATTAGTTGAAGTTAAGAGTTTTCAGGAGGTGGCTAAGCTTAAAAAAGGTTCCATAGAGAGGACTGAAACTTACCGTAATAGAAAGCACACCAGCCCTCAAACTATGAGTTCCTTATCTGTTGGGTACAGCTGCAAGTAGAACCGAGACTCCGTTAGGACTGAAACTTGGTGTGGGCGAATTTTTCATCTAATTGGATGTGCTGACATTTTTTTTTCATTTTGATAGATGGCATTGAGGATATCCATTGTATTATTGCAGTTTTTTCTTGCAATACCAACTAATCATAGCAATTTAGCTTCAATCATAATCTGCTTGGTCAGATGGGTTTAAAAACCAAGACATGGTTGTCCGATCCAGATAAAATAGTTAATTTAATTTCCTCTATGTGTATTTTTATAAATGTATATTTTGAATGTTTCGTGACCTGGAATCATTTTATTTTTGTCATGTTGTGTAATTCATACATGAAACATCATTTCTAGAACATCGCTTGTCATCAATTTTTCAGGTGGTCTGATTCCTTGCCATCACATTTGTTAATGTCTTGGAAGGGATTGTCCAGACATGATATTAATGACTAGAGATTAGAGATGAGCCACCACCCTGCCGTTCGTGTTCGATTCGATTCGCCGAATCGACGGGGTGTTCGACGAATGTTACTTAAAGAAAGGGTCCGAAACATAAAAATATCTATTTTAAGCTTTCCGGCAAGGTCCGGTGCTTCCAGGACCTGTGGTGACGTCACGTTCTCGCGGAACTCCGGTCATGTGACCGGAGTTCGCGCGAGAACATGACGTCACCACAGGTCCTAGAAGCCACAGGACCTTGCCAGAGGCTTCGGTGGACCGCGGACAGGTGAGCATAGATTATTTTTTTATTTTTAACACTTTCTTTCTTCTAGGGAATGTTTATTTTGGCTCAAAATGCGGCAGATGCGGTTTTCTGACCGCATCTGCCGCATTTTTGAACCAAAATCGAACATGTTCGAAATTCGCCGAATTGGAACCAAATTGTTCGAATTCGGCGAATGACTCGAATAGGGCCAAAATCAACTCGAATTTGAGATTGGCGAACTATTCGAGTCGAACATCACTCATCTCTACTAGAGATGAGCAGACACGTGGAAGTTCGGGTTCTGGGGGTTCAGCTGGACTTTAGATAAAGTTCTGTTCTGGACCCAAACTTGATGCAAATCTCATTGGAAGTCTCTGATTGGGTAGTTCGGCTCTCTGCCCACAAACAGCCGGCCATAAACAAAGCACTTCTGGGGCAAGGAGGGCAGGATTGTGTCATTTTCTTTTTTTTGTACACACTATATTTGATAACACTGATTTTCCCATAGTGCAGCCATTCAAACACTGCAAGCGGCTCACACTGGGCCAAGCACCGAGTGTACCCGAGCACCGAGTGTGCCCAAGCACAGCGATGCTTGCTACAGTGGTTTGCGTACGTAAAGCATCGGAACTCCTAACTCAAACGCTGAATTTTCCTGTAAGGTCTGTATTAAGCACAAATGTAGAACTTTAAACATCGAGCCTGCTCATTTCAATTAATGACCTATCCCTGGGATAGGTTGTCAATATCAGATCTGTACCAGGCTCATCCAGGGTGGTAGAGAATTTGGTTTACAGCACACTGCCAAGACTAAGGCTTTATTCACACATCTGTAGTTTTGATCAGTATTTCACCAGTATTAGTAACCCAAAACCAGGAGTGTGTCCAAAACACAAAACAGGTATCAATCGTTTTTTCTGGAAGTTCCACGCTTTGTTTTGGCATGCAAACACTGATGTAAAATACTGACCAAATACTGATGTGGGGATAAACCCTGAACTAAAAAAAAAATCAATTTGAAGAGTATGAGTATCAATAAGATTCCAAAAACATGAATTAAAGAGGTTAAGCTACAAGTCTGCAGTCATTCTATGTGACTGCAGACTTAGGAATCCTCATGTTGCATGCACTGTGCACTGTGAGGATTCTCTGGTGCCGGCACCAGGAGCAGCGGGCACATGACTACAAGTATATGATATGTATGCATGCAGTCACGTGCCGACTAGAAGTGTATTGAGTGAGTTCTGATACAGTTTACTTGGGATGTGGTTGGAAGTGAGTAAATCTCATACTTGCGTTCACATGGCTGCCCACTTTTTGATATAAAGTTATGATGATGAATAAATTGTGCCTATCAAAAGTTTCCTATGTTTTATGAATTCTATTGTATTGTCACGATCTCCACTCTGCCCTTATCTATTACTATTGTTGTGGAAGATGTTAGTCTGTGTGGAGTCTGTGTTGTAATCACATGTCTTCACTTCCCTTAATTAGGCCTCTACTTAAGCATGCTAGCTCCTCCATTTGGTGTCAATCGTACACTTGCTTTTGCCTGTATAGGGCTGATCCCTCTGTACTCTGTGCCTGACCCAGCCTGACTTTATTCCGTTACCTGGACTTTGACCATTTGCCTGTGACCTGACTACTCTTTTGCCTGCTCCCAGTATTCTGTCTTGTCCCTCTGGTTTTCCTGACTTCGGCTACAATTGAACTATATCTCTGATTACCCCCACCCCTTGCTGTTACTGCGCGATTCCCTGGGCCTGACCTCGGATCCTTTGACTTCCCTTTACTTCCAGTAAATAGTAGTATTATTATATTTACTTTCTGCTATTGAAGTCTGTTTCTTCACCTCTGAGCCTAGTTATTACTCTAGTGACTCGCGTCACACCTATGAGATCTACTTAATATACATAATTAATAAGTTGGAGGAAGAAAATCCCTAATAATGCTTTTTATTATGACAAAAATGTAAAACGTGTTTGCGATTTTAAAGTCAAGTCTTGGAAATTTTTCTTTATAGCCTCTTTTACTTCATTGTTCCTCAAGGTATAGATGATAGGATTTAATAAGGGTGTCACAATAGATGGGATGACAGAAATAATCTTATTCAAATGTAATAGATCTCCGGTAGTGGGTCGAACAAACATAAAAATAGTCGTAGCGTAGAAGACAATCACAACAATTAGATGGGCTGCGCATGTAGAAAATGTCTTTTGTCTGCTAAAGGAATTTGGAAAGTTCATAGTCGCATGGATTATGCAAGTATAGGACACAATGATTGCCGAGAAGCATCCTAAAATGACAAAACATGATGAGACAAAAACCATCTTCTGAATATGTGAGGTTTCGGTGCAGGATAACTTAATCAAGGGAGCAAAGTCACAGTAATAGTGATCAATCACATTTCCAACACGGAAGGAAAGTTTTGAGATCTGTACACAAGGGATAGTGACGACTATGAACCCACAGATCCATGAGCCCAGTAGTAGTGTGGCGCAAGTACTTTGGTTCATAATCAGTAAGTAACGTAGAGGATTGCAGATAGCCACAAAGCGGTCAATGGCCATGACAGTAAGAAGAAAGTTCTCGGTGGCACCAAAAGAAAAGTGAAAGAAGAACTGAGTTAAGCAACCAGCTGGGGAAATAGACTCTACTTTAGTTAGCAAAGTCCATAGTAGTCTGGGAACAGTGACCGTAGGGTACCATATCTCAAGGAACGAGAGTCCTCCAATGAAAAAGTACATGGGTTTGTGGAGACGAGGTTCACATCTAACGATGATGATAATAAAGGTATTGGCTGTTATAGATAAAATATAAATGATGAAAATTAGAATAAAAATGTAAGATCCGGCATCATTTAACACTGAAAATCCAACGAGAAGAAATTCAGAAACAGTTGTCTGATTGTAGCACTTCACTTTTAAAATTTCCATCTGAGAACAATAGATAAATAAGAGAAATTCAGTTTTTTGAGAATGACCAGTAGCTGGGAACTTAAGAAGCTAAATTCTTTCTCATTGCATATGTCGAAGGAACAGTAGAAGTGAAGTGAATTAAAGAAGTTGTCCAGTATGGGATGCCCCCACAGGATGTTCATACCAGTAGTCCAGTAGGCACTGACTACAAAAGAATGGGGCCAGTTCAGGAGGTGAGCATCTATTCTTTTACTTTTTTTCCACCCCCATGAGCCCCATAAATAGTGGAAAAACCCTGCAGAATATAGCTGATTGTTGGGGGTCTCAGAATTAGGATACCCTGTGAAGTGCTCTTTTTCAAGGGAGACTATATGTCACGTTTCCTCCTAGCAAGGTGTCTGGATGCAGTGAGTGACAGTTCAGCCATCCAATCTTTGAAGGGGCTTGTTGAGCTGTCAGTATGGTGATGGACAATCCAGCTATCCAATTGGAGGTTGGGGCACGCTAAGCTGTCGGTATGGTGATTAACAGTTCAGCTGTTCAATTGGAGGCTGGGGTATGCTGGGTTTCCCCAGGTATCATCTCTTTGGAGTGATTACATGGCTATTTAGCTGGTTGTCTGCCACCAATTAATGGCAGTTGTAGTTTATTCTCAGTGGTGTCTATTGACCTTTGGTTCCTGTGCTCTCTATTTGATCTTTTGTTTCCTGACCTTGGACCTTTCTTCTGACTATCTGTTTGCCTAGTCCCTTTGCCTTTATCCACTACCTTCCTGGAATTTAGACCTCAGGCCATCACCTGACTACGCCTTTTATTTTACCCCTTTTTGTATTTTGAGCCTTATTGGTATCTGACTCCGGATCTCCAGACTACCCAACCTCATGGCTAGCCCATGAGTAGTACCTAGCATCACAATATAGAAACCAACAATATTAAAATAGATAAACACTGTGGGAAAACAGAGCACACCAGACCATAGGGTGCTACTATTATAAAAAGATATAATAGATCAAGTTAATCTACTCACCTTGTGTGGGCACAAATCCTGTGAGAGCTCAATAATGATTGCTGCTGCCCTATGACTGGGGGATGAACCTTGAAGGAAAATACAATTCAGATTTTTTTGGGCTGCGCTAACTAAAATGAAGATGTTTGAACTAATAATACCAAAAAAAGCATTTTTTATTCTCACCAATGCATATCAACACAGGACTGGTGTCTTTACCAAGTGTAAATAGTTGTTTTTAACACTTGAGATTTTCCTTCAAACAATATTAAAATAACTTTTCTAAAGTAGGTAAAAAAAGATTACATTAATTGGGGAAGTACAGGAAAAAAAGAAGGATTGCCAGTATATACACCTTACATTATCGTCAGTCGAACACGCTGATATTGCCTGGTTCGGCCACCAGTCCAGTGTTTATGACCAATAGGGAGCTAGCATTTCCGATTTTAGACTTATAGGATGGTTCTTTCATGGAGAACATGGAGCGCTCCCGTGTAAGGCGGAGTTGGGCGAGATAGCTACCGGCCAAATGATCGTTCAAACCATGATTCTCCCGAAACTCTAAAGGGCCCGTCACACAGGGAGATATCGCCGGCAACTGAGGGGCGTGGTCAGGTTGCGGCGACATCGCCGGAGAGTTGCCTCGTGTGACAGGGCGATAATCAGGCGAAAAATCGCCTGAGTCACATCGCCAGGTTTCCCAACAATGTTGGGAAATCTGGCGATGTTGCTGAGGCGATCATGCCTGATCGCCCTGTGTAACGCGGCAACCTGCAATGTTGCGGGCGATTCCGCCTATCTACAACATTGCGAGTTATCGCTCACTGGGCTGCTGGGCAACCCAGCGAGCGGTTAGCCGCGGCAACTAGCCGGCGACATCGCTGGTAAGTTGCTCCGTCTGACATCTCCCCGGCGATGTTGTCAGGAATGCACGCTCCCGCGATCCCCGGCAACATCGCCGGCGATATGTCCCTGTGTGACGGTACCTTCAGGGAGACTTAACATTTATGGTCTTGTATATCCCAAAATGATATTTTTATCTGTAAAAATCACTATTGAGCCATTTTGAATATTCCTGACAGTATAAATCATTACAATTAACTTATTAAAAAAAATATCTGAAAGGGCAATAGTAAACTCTACACATAAGAAGCAATCAGAACTACCGGTAATAAATCCTAGATTAGGTCTTGAAATCTCAACTCGATTCTGGACCGGTTTTGTCCAGATGCTGCAAACAACACAAGTTTACTTCTCAACGTTGCAGGTAAATTGTATAAAATAATTAGTTGCACCAGCAATCTCATCTGTGTGCATCATCGTGCTATACATACTGCAATCATTATAATAAGAATCTGCCCAGTTAACCATAGCAATGAAGAACATGCATATCAATGTGTTGAACTCTTACCGGAAAAGCAGAAGTCTTGATTTTCTTTATATAATGTCTTGGTCCACTGGTATTAATTAAAGAGTAAATTACAGCCTGTAATTAAGGATACAAATCAGAATATAACAATTGAGGGAATACATATAAAACCCCAGGGTGTGAAGATGGTATAGATACATCAAAATTGCATTTATTCTATGGTGGATTAGAATTAACAGTGGACATTTTCATATGGGATTTGGGTTTGTTTGCTTTTGCTTTAAATAGAATTTGATTCTCACCTCTTCACCAGCCTGCTAAATTTTACCATTCTGACCAGTGTCACTTTATGGGGTTTTAAGTCTGGAACGCTTCAACGGAACCCAGTGATTCTGAGACTGTTTTTTCAAGACATATTGTACTTATGTTAGTGGTCAATTTAGGATGGTATTTTTTGTGTGTTTTCTTGTGAAAGAATCAAAATTTTGCCAAAAAGTTAGAAAAATTTGCAATATTTAAACTCAATTTTTACGCCCTTAAACCAGAGTCATGTCACACAAAATAATTCATAAATAACATTTCCTACATGTCTACTTTACATCAATACCACTTCTCATACCATTTCTTTATTAGGAAGTTAAAAGAAGGGTTAAAAGTTTATCAGCAATTTCTAATTTTTCCAACAAATCCCTAGTCATATTAAAAAGCTTGTTGGAAAGCGACTAGGACTTTGAGGAGCTACCTAAAGGTGGCGCTGGAGTTCATCCACTTCCTTACTGAAGTGCAAATTTGCATAACTTTTACAACATAATTTACAAAATCAATTTTTTTAGGGATAACATCACATGTGAAGTGACTTCGCATGGCGTATATGGACAGAAAATACCCCAAAGTGTCATCATTTAAAAAGCTGCCCCCCTCAAAGTGCTCAAAACCACATCCGAGACGTTTATTAACCCTTTAGGTGCTTCACAGGAATTAAGACAATGTGGATGGAGAAAATGTAAATTCATTCCACAAAAATGTTGCTTTATCCTCACATTTTGCTTTTTCACAAGGATAAAAGAAGATATTCGTCCATGTAATTTGTTCAGCAATTTCTCCTGAGTACACTGATACCCCATATGTGGTGTAAAACTACTGTTTGGGCGCACGGCAGGGCTCAGAAGGGAAGGAGTGCTATTTGACTTTTTGAATGCAATATCTGCTAAAATAGATAGTGGACACCATGTTGCATTTGAAGAGCCCCTGATCCGCTTAAACAGTGGAAACCACCCATAAGTGACCCAATTTTGGAAACGAGACCCCTCAAGCAATTTATCAAGATATGTTGTGAGTACCTTGAATCCACAGGTGCTTCCCAGCATTTTATAAGGTATAGTCATGAAAATGAAAATGAATTTTTTTCCCAAATATGTTGCTTTTGCCCCACATTTTTCATATTCACAAGGGTATCAGGAGAAAATGGAGCATACAATTTGTTGTGCAATTTCTACTGAGTACATCAATTGCCATATGTGGTGGAAAACTACTGTTTGGGCACACAGCAGGGCTCAAAAGGGAAGGAGCAGTATTTGACTTTTGTAACGCAAAATAGCTGAAATCGGTAGCGGATGCCATGCCACGTTTGTGCTCAAAAAGTGAAACCCCCCAACACGTAATCCTATTTTTGAAACTACACTCCTGAAGGAATTTGTCCAGAGGGGTGGTGAGTAGTGATTGGCTCTGCAGTCTCTGCTACATCCAAAGACTGCAGCGATGGAACAAGCATCCTATTGTTGCATTACCTGGATCACACTGAATTCTGTGGGTGAGCAGTGACATCACTGAGTCAATGAGAGCTCAAGTGACCCCGCTGTCAGATTGCAGGACATAACAGTACACCAGTCCGACAATCCAGCAGCAGATTCAACTGAGTTCACAGCAGTAGTTCCCACACTGTGGTTGAACCTGCTGCTGGATTGCCGGACAGCTGTGCCACCATGTCCCGACATCCGGTAATCCGGTAGCAGGGTCACCTGAGTTCACTGCCATGGGGAGTCCTCAGTAACTCAGTAAGTCACATCACCACTCCCTGTGGCAGTCAGTGTGATCCGAGAGACTGCAGCGATAGGATTCTTGTTCCATTGCTGCAGTCTCTAGATGTAGCAGAACTAGGATCATGTGCTCTGCTGAATATCACCGTGGATTACCATCAAAGGGTATGTTTGGGATTAATAAATGGGAAAATGGGGGTTGTCTGTGTTTTTTATTTCAAAAAAAGGATTTTTCTCTGCGTGTGGGTTTTTTAATTAGTTAAAACAAAAATTCAAGAAAAAACGTGGCACTCACCATTAGTAGATCTTGTACTTTATTGCATCGGTATGGGGAGGGGGTGCAGAGGGCGCGGATGACAGCACGCCGTTTTGGAGGCTCAACTCCTTTGACGAGTCCAAGGAGCTTAGCCTCCGAAACGGCATGCTGTCGTCCACGCCTCTGCACCCCCTCCCCATACCGATGCAATAAAGTACAAGATCTACTAATGGTGAGTGCCGCCTTTTTTCTCGGACTCCAGTGACCGGTGTTCTCCTAGGGTGAGCCGGGATGGCTCCTCTGCCCGCCTCTGCCTTCAGCCCTCACTCTCTGGACCCTCACACTGGCTCTGGCGGTGCATTGGTGTCAGGCCTAGCACGGCTCCAGTGACCAGTTTAGCTCACTAGACACTGAGCTGAACTTCATAGTTCTCCTAGTGACTTTACACTCTGGCTAACTCTGCCCCCAGCACCTGAATTTATAGGGGATCTGGCTTAAAAGCAACCAGTGGTGCTCCCACTCCAGGCGTTGGGTGGAAGGTGTTGTGTGTAGGTGAGGTACCAGATGTGGAAATCCCTTAGTGCACTAGTTGGTTCTGTGGCTTACCTGTCACAGAGCACCACAGACACTGCAGGATTATAGGCCAGAGAGTGTCCAAGGTGATTCCCTCTGCCTCATTATAGTAAATGTTCCATCTGGGGATCTGTCTCAATCGTGCATTTCAGAGATTTTCCCTGAAACCCCAGTGTAAGTTCAACGGCCGTAAGGCCCGGAGGGTACTTGGTAGCCAGGCCGGCTGATGCTTTGGGAGGTCACAATGGCTGTGGCCCAGCTCCGTTGCCCTGGCCATACAGTGAAGGGGTTATCTACAGGGAGTTTAGTAGCCTTTTCATGACGCCACCTATGGAATTTGGCCAGGAATGGCCGACGCTGCTGGGTTGGGCTTCTGGGGCAGGTGGTGCGGCAGCCGGGATAGTATCACTCCCCACAGGTAGAGCAGGGCCCCAGGGACGGTGTGGTAGTCTATGGGGTTGATGGTAACCGTCATTGGGGTACAGGACAGAGGGTACAGTAATCAGAGGACACAGAAGGGTGCAGTTTTCTTTACCTTTACTTGCCAGATGGTGGTGCAGTCTGGGACACAGGTTACCAGGGTTTTGGAAGGGTCCTGTCAGCCTGGAAGCATTCAGGGATCCACCTCACCAGGAGGGTTTGGAGGCCTTCCTGCTGCGCTTTGCCCTTGGGTCCTTGCTAGTAGCTATGCTGGCCCTCTTCCTGCGAAGTTGTTCCTAACCCGTATGGCAGACAGCACGAGCCTCTCATGGGCACCGCCTTGCTGATGGCAGCTCCGGGCTCTTAATCCGCTGTAGTGCTGCCGGGATTTCGGTGTGGCCAGGAAACTTGCAGCCTCCTGCCCTCCAGATTTGGTTGCTGGGCCATACAGTGTCCGCGCAACCAAGGACTCTGGCATCCTTGCTAGCATCACTCTGGGGTGAGCTCACTCGCAACTCCACTCGCCAGAGTTCTCCTCTACACGTCCTCTCCTCTCCCTTTCCTCAGCCTGCTCTAACCCCTCCTCCATGCCAGAACCAGGGCAGCTCCCCTGAACTCGGGTTCTAGAACTCCCTTTTCTGGCCTGGAGTCAGGACTCATGTTGGATACTGGGTGTTACCTAGCGTGGGGACCTCCTCCTGCTTCTAGGCATGACATCACCCCCTGTGAGGGAGGCAAAGTCACTGTGGCAACTGGACCGCTGGGATGCTATATTAGCGCTCAGTCTAGAGTGCAGGATAAAACATGAGCCGTGCTTACTACGATCTTTAAAAGGCAGAATAAACAAATGAACAGCAGGTCAAGAATTGGTTTTATTTATGTTTTACATTGTTCCTTGTATAAATGATAAGACCGGTTTATTCTTCAGGTCAGGTCACTGCCATTAAAGTGATACCACATTTATACAATTTTTTCCAATGTTTTGCACTTTTAACAATAAATACATTTTAATAGAAAAAATTATTATTTTTGCATCACTATATTCTGAGAGCTATAGAATTTTTGCTTTTTTCACTGACATAGTCATGCAAGGGCGTGATTGTTTTTGCAGGATGTTTTGTCTTTTTTATTGGTACGATTTTTGGGAGGCTAACATTTTTTAATTGCTTTCTAGTACAATTTTTGGGAGAGTGAATGAACAAAAACCAAAAACCAACAATCATTTTGTTCCTGTTTTGTCATGCCATTCACCCCGTGGTAAAAGTGATGACGGCTTTATTCTTTGGGTCAATACAAATACAGCGATACCACATTTAGGGTGCTTTCACACTGGCGGTTTTGCCCATATCTGGTGGATCTGGAGAAAAAAACGTATCTGCCGCCTAACGACCACCCTTGCAGCACTTGCGGCAATCCCCATGCATTATCTATGGGGCTTGCGGTAAGTGTGCAGTAGACGCGCAAGTGCGGTTTCGGATGTTGTGTCAGATGCAGCCGCGAAAAAAAAACGCGTTCAGCGGCGCTTTTTTCGTGGCCGCATCTGCCGCAACTGCCAAAACCGCACTTGCCGAGTCTGCCGCACACTTACCGCAAGCCCCATAGACAATGCATGGGGCTTGCCGCAAGTGTGCTGCAAGTGCTGCCATTAGGTGGCACTAGAGGCAGATGCAGTTTTTTGTCCGGATCAGCCGATCCGGGCAAAACGGCCAGTGTGAAAGCACCCTTATATTGGCTTTTTTAATGTTTTGCAGCTTTTACACAATAAAAACAATTTTATTGGAAAAATAATTCTTTTTGCATTGCTATATTCTGAGAGCTATAGCTTTTTATTTCTCTCCTGACAGAGCTGGGTGATGGTTTATTTCTTGTGGGACAAGATGACGTTTTCTGCTATACCATTTTTATTTTCATGTGACTTTTTGATCGTGTTTTATTCCATTTTATTTTTCGCCTGAAAAAATCATAGATTGGGGATTTTTTATGTCGGCGTTTACTAAAGGGGTTGACTAGTATGACAGTTTTTTCCGTGGCCGGCGTTATCAAATATGTGTACTGTATATACTCGAATATAAGCAGACCCGAGGCCTCTAATTTTACCTCCAAAAACTGGGAAAACGTATTGACTTGAGTATAAGCCTAGGGTGGGAAATGCAGCCGCCCCCTATTATGGTATATCTGTCCCTATTCTGCTATTTAGTCCCCCATCCTGGTATATAGCCCCTCATCACTGTATATAACCACCATCCTTTTATATCTGTCCCCATCCTGGTATATAGCCCCCTCATCACTGTATATAGCCCCCCATCCTGGTATATATCCCCCTCATCACTGTATATAGTAGCCCCCCCATCCTGGTATATCTGTTTCCATCCTGGTAAATAGCCCCCCATCACGGTTTATAGCACCCCCATAACTAGATAGCCCCGCCATCCTGTTATATCTATCCTCACTCTGGTATATAGACCCCCATCACGGTATATTGCCCCAATCATTGTATATAGTCTACCATCCTGGTATATAGCCAACCCATCACTGCATATAGTCCCCCATCCTGGTATATAACCCCTTCATCACTGTATATAGCCACCCATAACTGTATATAGCCCCCATCATGGTAAATGGCCCCCCATTCACTGTATGTAGCCCCCCTCATCCTGTTACATACCCCCAATAACTGCATATAGCTGTCTCATCCTGGTACATGCCTCCCATCACTTTATATATCCCTTCTCATCCAGGTACATGCCCCCATCCCTGTATATGGCTCACATGGTGATACATGCCTGCCATCACTGTATATAGCCCCCTCATCCTGACACATGCCCCCAATTACAATATATTGCCGGCATGTTAATACAGGCCACCCATCACTGCATATGCCCCCCATGGTGCCGCACACAATAAAAAATAAAACATCTACCTTACGTTTCTGTTGCATCCCTGCAGAACCATCTCTCATCTGGTCTTCATGCTTTTGCCGGTATCTAATCATGTAAACAGGGCGCACAGCGATGATGTCACTGCTGCGTCGGTCACATGAGTAGATACCGGCACAAGCAGGAAGAATAGATGAGAGATGGTCCTGCAGGGATGCAACAGAAAGGAAAGGTAGATGGTTTATTATTTTATTGTGTGCGGTACATAGGGGGACATATACTGTGATGGGGAAGTGAGTATACTTATGATAATAACCTTAAGGAAAAATGGGCAAAATTTCAGCCTCTGTGTGAAAAGCTGATAGAGACATAAAACCAAAAGACTTGCCTCAGCAATTGCAGCAAAAGGTGATCCTACAAAGTATTGACTCAGGGGGTTAAATACAAAGACACATCGCAATTTCCTGGCATTAAAAAATCACTATTTTTGAAGAATCAATCAACCAGGCATGATCACTCTGTCACACAAAAAAAAATGTAGATTAAAAGGAGACACAAGAGGCGCAAATGGGTCCTATCGCTTAGATAAGATAATCCACCTGTGAGCATATGTGCTCAACTGGTTCGGTTGTGATGATCATAGTGATCTGCACTTCCACGTGCAAAGTGGTGTCGTATCCAAAAATCCAAACCAGGGTTTAGTACTTGTATGATCCGCGCTACCATCAGGATGAAAGACACGGAAGACAAGGCTCCTTCAAAGATGCTCCTTTATGTTCGACGCGTTTCGGTGCCGTCCCAGCACCTTCCTCAGGGATACCTAAACGCGTCAGAAATAAAGGAAGGAACCTCTGAAGGAGGCTTGTCTCCCGTGTCTTTCATCCTGATGGCAGCGCGGATCATACAAGCACTAAACCCTGGTTTGGATTTCTGGATACGACACCACTTTGCACGTGGAAGGGCAGATCACTGCGATCATCACTAGAGATGAGCGGTGTTCGACTCGAATTGTTCGCCAATCTCAAATTCGAGCTGTTTTTGGCGATGTTCGAGTCGTTCGTCGAATTAGAACAATTTGCTCTAAATTCGGCAGTTCGAGTTCATGTTCGATTTCAGTTCGATTTCAGTTCCGCAAGGTATATACATACTTTGTGGAACTGAAATGAAGTAAAATCAAGGGTTAAAAATAATAAAAATCAATACTCACCTCTCTAATCCATCCAGCGACGCTTCCAGCACTGCCTACCTGTCGGAGATGTGATCCTGGCAGCGTTTCCCGGTGAAATGACGAGTTCTCGCGATAACTCGTCATGTGACCAGAAACCGCCGCCGAGATTATGATGTCACCGCAGGTCCCACAGGTCCTCACTAGTAATGAATAGTAGTGAGGACCTGCGGTCACATGACTAGTTCTCGCGATAACCCGTCATGTGACCGGAAATCACTGCGGGATTATGATGCCACAGCAGGTCCTACAGATCCTCACTACTATTCACTACTAGTGAGGGCCTGTAGGACCTGCGGTGACATCATAATCTCGGCAGCGGTTTCCGGTCACATGACGAGTTATCGCGAGAACTCGTCATTTCACCGGGAAACGCTGCCGGGATCACATCTCCGACAGGTAGGCAGTGCTGGAAGCGTCGCTGGATGGATTAGAGAGGTAAGTATTGATTTTTATTATTTTTAACCCTTGATTTTACTTCATTTCAGTTCCGCAATGTATGTATATACATTGCGGAACTGAAATTGACCACCACACTAGTGTTTTAGTGTGTTCGAGGGTGTTCGACGAACATTCGACGAACATTCGACGAACACACACGTCCATTCGACGAATCGAATCGAACTAGAACACTAGGGTGGTGGCTCAACTCTAATCATCACAACCGAACCAGGATTTCTGGACACAAAGAAAATGGGATTTTTCAAAGCTTTTATGCAAATCCGGTGGTGACAAAACTTTGATGACAGACCAGTGTGTCTTTTTTATCAAATCACATGTTTATTATGAGTCTATAGATTTCTTTTTGTCCATTAAGCTATCATATGCATAAAGTATTTTTCAATACTGATCTTCTCATTTTGCCATCTTTTGGAAAATCTTCTTCACGGCTTCTTTTACCTCTTGATTCCTTAGAGTGTAGATAATAGGATTCAGAAGAGGAGTCACTATGGACGGGATGAGAGATATTATTTTATTCAGGTGCAGAAGGCCGCCAGCAGTGGGTCGGATAAACATGAACATAGTTGTACCATAAAAAAGAATAACCACTGTTAGGTGTGAGGCACAAGTAGAGAATGCCTTCCGTCTTCCAGAAGAAGTTGGCAATGTCATCGTTTTCTGAATGATACAAATATAGGACATGGAAATGATCAGAAAACTACCAAAAATGATAAAACAAGCAAAGGCAAAAAAATACATTTCAATAGATGTTGTATCGGAGCAGGACAACCTGATCAAAGGAGCAAAATCGCAGTAATAATGGTCAATCTTATTTTTAGAACAAAATGAGAGATTTGAGACCTGTAAACATGGAACCAAAAGTATGATAAAGCCTAGGAGCCAACATCCCAACAGAAGTTTACTGCAAGTGTCAGGACACATGATAAGTGTATACCTTAAAGGCTTACAGATGGCGACGTATCGATCAACCGCCATGATGGCTAGCAGAAAGTTCTCCACTGCACCAAAAGAAAAATGGAAATAAAACTGAGTTATGCAACTAGCTAGAGATATGGATTGTTTCTTTGTCATAAGAGCCCACAATAGTCTGGGAACAGTGACTGAAGGGTACCAGATCTCTAAAAAAGAGAGGCCACCAATAAAGAAGTACATGGGTTTATGGAGACGTTGTTCAATCCTAACTATTGCAATGATGAACATATTGGCAATAACGGTAACAATATAAATAGTCAATATAATAGGGAAGAGGTAATGTCCCACTGCATTAAAGTTGGACAAACCTGACAGTAGAAATTCCGTAATTGTTGTTTTGTTGTATTTGTACATGATAATGGGAATATACAAAGTTCCCGGACTCATTCATCAACAGATCCAAGTCTTAAATCATCATTGTGCACTTCACAACATGCAGAACAATGTGTAAACCAGAGGTTCCCGAAATCAACTAAAATTGGGGAAATGCGTTTACTTTGGATAACAACAAAGCACCCATCATTATCATTTAGTTGGATTGAAAGTTCTTGGTGCACTACACGAATTACAAAAAATCAAGGTACTCCTATGGGGACGAAAATGGAAATTACCAATTTGTTGAAATTCCATGAAGATCTTTAGGTGATTTTCATAATATCATGACGTGCCTGACGAAAACCCGACAACATCACTGACAAGAATAAGATCGGTCGCTATGGGAATAATTGACTAAATATAATGGTTGGGCCCTACCAGTTCAGTAAGGGTGCTACAGTGGAATTGGAGGGCCACCCAATTGTAGAAGAAAATAACAATGCCTACAGGAGCAGTGGGGGCCCTGCTTGAAAGTTTACAATCTATAAGGAATTATGGGGACGCACTAGGTAGGACGCACTTGTAGGGTCTAAACCAGCCATCATTATGATATAGGGTTCTTTTTATATGAGGCCACATGCTCGTTCATCAACCAGTACTGTCTATATGCACTTATGTGCTATTGGCTTTATGGAGAATGTGGAGACAGATAGGATTGAGCAAGTGGTAGTAAAGATTTAGAAGGATGTTCATATGCTATGGTCCTGTCCTAGGCTTTCAGCGTATTGGATTACGGAGCTCAACAAACAAAGTTGAAGGGGTGTATGGATGTGTGATGAAGGGGAATCCGATGATTTGTGTGCTTGGATATGTAGAAGAAATGAACACCACTAGTGCATATAAACTAGTAATCACTAGAATATTGTGTGTGGCGCGTAAGATGATTGCGCAGAGGTGGATTAATGCAGAACCCCAGAGGGAAATGTATTAAAAGGGTACAGACTGTTGTACATTTGAAAGAAAGGATATAAAAAGAGACAACGAGAAAAACAGTTTGATAATATTTGGTCTCCTTAGTTGGCTATGGGTTAAATTACATTGTATAATATAAAGATGAACGTGTGGCTTGCAGCGTTTTTTTTCGCGGCCGCACCTGCCGCAAGTGCCGAAACCGCACTTGCCGCACCTGCCGCACCTTACCGCAAGCCCCATAGACATTGCATGGGGCTTGCCGCAAGTGTGCCGCAAGTGTCGCGGTTATGCGGTAATCGCGGCAGATGCGGTTTTTCACCGCATCTGCCGCGATTTGAAAATACCGCTGATGTGAAAGGGCCCTTAGAAGGATGGATCGTGGGAGAGGGGAAAGTTAGGTTAGGGAGTTGAGGGGATAGGCCTTGTCTAAAGAGATTTGATTTTAAGGCATGCTTAAAAGCATGGGTGTTAGCTGTTAGTTGCAACGTTTGGGGTAGTGCATTCCAGAGCACTGGCGCAGCACAAGTGAAATCCTAGAGACAGAGGTGTGAGGTTCGAATTATGAGTGATATTAGTTTGAGATCAGTTGCAGAATGGAGGGCACTTTTAGGGTGATAGACAGAGATGAGGGATGTCATTTAGGGGTGCAGAACTGTGGAGAGCTTTGTGTGTTAGAGAGATAAATTTGTATTGAATCCTATAGAGCAGGGGTCCCCAACTCCAGGCCTCGAGGGTCGCCAACAGTGCATGTTTCAGGATCTCCTTAGTATTGCACATGGGTTGGAATCATTACCTGTGCATTTGATCACATTAACACCTGTGCAATACTAAGGAAATCCTGAAATCCTGCACAGTTGGCGGCCCTCAAGGACCTGGAGTTGGGGACCTCTGCTATAGAGAAAGGGCAACCAGTGTAATGACTGGCACAAGGCGGAGGCATCAATGAAGCAGCTGGACAGGAGAACGACCCTGGCTGCTGCAATAAGGATGGCGTCTATGGAGAACGGATCCGTTAACTACTTGCTCTGTAGACATCTGTTTTCCTTTCATTTGTAAAGAATCCAATTTTTTCTTCCAGGATCCGTTTCAAATGGAAGATAAATTGCGATCAGTTAATGGATCCGTTCTCCTTAGACTCCAAAATTACATTAAATTAAAGGATCCTGCAGAAATCAGTTATTTACCAACAGACAAAAAGGTTGTGTTTGTCCAATTTGAAAAAATTGATTTCTGCTGGATTTATTTTTTTTTACATTGGAGTCTATGGAGAACAGATCACTTATCTGATTGCTATTTATCTTCCATTTGGAACTGGTCCAGTAAGTAAAATAAAAGATCTTTTGCAAATAAAAGAAAAATGAATGGATAAATAGCAATTAGTTACCGGATCTCTTGTCCATGTTAAACAGATGTCTAAATAACAACCAGTTACCGGATCTCTTCTCCATGTTAAATATACGGATCCTGCAGAAATCAATTTTTTAAAGCTTGTATTTGCATAATGGATTGTTCTGGATCTGGTCTAACGGATGCTTACTGGATATGTAAACTCGGCCTTGGTTACAATTACCGTATGTCAGTAAATTGTTTTAGCTGTTGTGTCCTCCGGTTGGAATGTGGAAACTTCCTAGTGGTATTGGATTAAACAATCCAGGTATACTACTAGCACTGCTAAATGATGATGCTAACCTTAGGTAAAGCTCATATTTTGATACATTTCAAAACTGGATTGTTGCCTTCTTCAGGACAGCATATTTGGATTTTCGATACTTACACTATTCCGACTAATGACACAGAGGGGCGTATTAAGTGTTATGTAGATCTCTTTGGAACAAATTTGGACAAAAAAAGTAAAAACAAAATAATGATCAATATAAAATATTGGAATAGTAAAAACCCAAATACCGGTACTAAGAAAAGAGGTAAATGTTATGAGCAGAACATGACCAAAGAGCAAAAAGGTGAATTCGGGTACAATCTAATGTGTGTAGATCCAAGTGTCATCACCAAGAAGAAATGTACAAAAGCCGGGGACCATCTGATTAAAAAAAAAAACTGAAATATGGACTCTGACAGTTTCCAATATAATATCATATTGTTTTTTCCTAATAGTCTTCAATGTGATTTTGAACTTACCCTAATTTAACTATTTGCCGGCCATCGATAACACACTGAGAGCCTAATTCTTGTCTTCCTTTATTTGAATGAGTAACACCCCACTTTAGCTTTAAATACTTGTTTCCTTGATCCTTTGCCAGTTCTCGAGATTTATTTTTAGATAATTAATCCCTATTTGCTTTCCTGAATTAAAGAATTTGGGAATTAACCAAAGAAGTAAACTTAACTTTATCTTATTTACAAGGTCAATTTCTTGAGATCATCTAAGTGTATATTATTTGAAAAACAAATAGAATTTAAGTACTTTTATAATATTTGAACCATTATTGTTTGGGAAGATTCCTTGGAAATTTTGGATAAAGGGATATCTAAAGATTTAATTGAGTTCAACTGTCATTTTTAAAAAATGTTCATGTCAGAATTAAAGATATTCGAGTCTCTCCTTCACCTTCTATATACAATCTCTCGCCCAATCTTGCCGCTTACACCTGAAGAACATCTCTAGAAACCCTTTTATCACCATGGAAACAACAAAAACCCTCACCGTCGCCCTGATCCACTCCCGCCTTGATTATTGTAATTCGTTATTAACTGGGTCCCCTCACTAGACTCTCCGCTCTTCAGTCTATTCTTAATGCAGCAGGCAGGATTACCTATCTGGCAAACCGTTACTCAGATGCCTCCGCTCTGTGCCAGACATTGCACTGGCTGCCCGTACACTACAGGATCCAATTCAAATTGCTTGTTCTTACCCACAAAGCTCTTCACAGTGCAGCACCCCCCTACCTCACCTCCCTTATCTCTGTCTATCACCCGACCTGTCTTCTTCACTCTGACTTTAGACTAACATCTGCATTAATCCGAACCTCCCACTCCTGGCTCCAAAACTTCTCCCGAGCTTCACCAATTCCCTGGAATGCTCTAACCCAAGAAATTAGGTCTATCCACAACTTACATAGTTTCAGGTGCTCCCTAAAACCACATCTATTCAGAGTGGCCTATCTTTCTCCCTAATCAAAGTCACTCAGACAGAGCCTATTCACTCCACCAGACCCCAAAAACATGACAAAGAATGGCTGGTGACCACTCATGCAGCTCTTATCTAATCCCCATCTCCTCAAGTTGGCTGAGCCATCACTGTAAATAAGCCCCTGTACTGTGTCGCCCCCACCTCATTGTTAGATTGTAAACTCTTGAGCAGGGCCGTCATTATTTCCCTTTATTTATTGTATACTTTGGTAACTGTTGCTCTTGACTGTTTGTATACGAACCTCTGAATTGTAAAGCGCTGCGGAATATGTTGGCGCTATATAAATAAAGATTGTTGTTGAGTTGGGTTAAATTCTCGAATTTTACAAAAATCCAGATTCACCCAAATGGCTGCCATTTTTCTGTATCATTCAGGATGATCCCAAAAGTTTACAAATAACAAAAAACAATTCTTATACTCACCTCATCACTCACCTCTCTGAGCCATCCATCTGCTCATAACAGCAGATGGCAGAGGCTGGCAGTAACTGGCAGGAAGGGTACACAGACAAAGGTGAATACGTGACAGCAAGGCACAGATCAAGGGGGGAAAATGACAACTAGTTACAGCCGAGGCAACTAACTAGACACATTGAACAGACACCTCCCAATAGGGATAGATGCTTGAAATACTCTGTGCTCCTCAGCCATAGGCTGAGAGGCACATCTGGGTCAGGTCACACTGGCCCTTTAAGATAAGACCATGTAGCGTGGTTGCACCCTAAGGGCACCCCCCAGAAATCTGCCACAAATATGCGGCTCTAGGAACCGGCAGAGACAGACAGGGCGGGAGCCAGCGTGGTGATTATACACCATTCCTGATGCAAAGAGCACAGGGGCTCTGATGGCACAACACAGTGGTAAGGTGAAACACCCCAGAACACAATAAGGGACACTAAACTTGCAGCGAATAGCTTCTCTGAATCAAATTTCTTGGGGAATGCTGTACAGATTGGCAAATTCTAATCCTATCTGACCCACTCATATCTGGTCAGAAGTATTAATCGTTTGGATACCTGAGACCCCACCCAATTGCTAGGGAGAATGAGATGTGTTCATTTGTGCACTACTCTCAGCTAACACTGAAGAGGGGCGAAAACAAAAAAGAGAATAGCGTTTTTAGTTTTTAGCTCCCAATCCCTCACCAATCAAAACTTTAAACAAAGTGGGTAATTCATTAAGACTGGCGTAGTGCACACCTGTCTTAATGAAGCGCTTTCTGGAGTACACAGACACCAATCACTGACAATCATCGCTTAAAGCGAACCTGTCACCCCCCCTGGACATCAAAAGCTATAATAGCCACCTTCTGCAGCACTAAGGCTGCATTCAGGGAAGGTGGCTATAGGCTTTTGATGCCCTATATACTGTTAAATATTCACTTATATAACTGCTTACAGTTTAGAAGACCTAAGACCGGGAGGTGGGGTTTCGCGCTCCTCCGACCCGCCCCCTCTTGTCAATCAACCTGGTCGCCTGCTGCTGCCTCCCCTCACAGTCTAGCATGAACGCGCGCCTCCGTTCTCCTCTATGGTGCCGCGCATGCGCTGTGCGCGCAGCCCGACGACTTCCTGGACACCCGGCGCACAGCGCATGCGCGGCGCCATAGAGAAGAACGGAGGCGCGCGTTCATGCTAGACTGTGAGGGGAGGCAGCAGCAGGCGACCAGGCTGATTGACAAGAGGGGGCGGGTTGGAGGAGCGCGAAACCCCGCCTCCCGGTCTTAGGTCTTCTAAACTGTAAGCAGTTATATAAGTGAACATTTAAGAGTATATAGGGCATCAAAAGCCTATAGCCACCTTCCCTGAATGTAGCCTTAGTGCTGCAGAAGGTGGCTATTATAGCTTTTGATGTCCAGCGGGGATGACAGGTTCGCTTTAAAGTAGAGCGGGTGGATAGAGGATCGCTCTGCCGTCACAGAATCACAGTCCCAATGGATTCCAAGGGTCTTGGTTCACAAGATTTTATTGTATCTCAATGCATTTCATGGGCAATCTGCCCACTTCTTCTGGAGATGAAGAGTTTGCCCACGAAACATGTTGAGATACAATAAAATCCTTTGAACCAAGACCCTTGGAATCCGTTGGGACTGTGATTCTTTGACGTCTTCTCCTATGTTTGGGTGGTTTGCTGCAGCCGTGTATGCTCCGATAGGGGTTGTGGCTCACACAACCCGACAAGGTGAGTGGTTCTGATTCCATTCTCCATTTAATTTATATCGGATAAGACCCTATACACGTTTGTCTTGTTTCTAGCTTAATTATCGCTTAATGAATTAGGTGCGTCTGGTGCCCAGTCTGCGCCACTGCCAAAAATGTATGCCTGTTGGGGGCTGGCATATATTACTGGAAGAAGTTACATCACTTTAGGGATGTAATTTAGGATAAATTTGATGGGGGGGCCTGACCACTCCCTGTCCCTCCCATATCGGCATGGTTTTCTGGGACTGGCGTGTAAATGCTAAAAGTTGCAATATTTTTATGCAGTTGTCTAGATGTGCAAAAATATTGCGACTCATTAAGGTGTTTATGCCAGATTTGTGGCATTAGCACAGTGATGATTACCATGGTACCTCAACTGTGTTCAGTTGACCTCACTGACTCCCCACTGACACAGCCGCAGCTCTTGGTGCCCCCAATCTGTGCTTGGAGACCGTGATGACAGGATGTTTTTTCTTCAGCGTGGCCTCTGATGCCACCAAGCTGAGATGCAATGTAGGACCTCGTTGTCAATTTTGGGGTTAATAAATGGGGTTGTCAGTGTGTTTTCTTTCTAATAAAAGATTTTTCTGTAGGTGTGTGTTTATTAACTCTTCACTTACTGGATTGGTAATAGGCGGGTAACATAAGATGCCTGACATTACACTCCAGGGCTTAATGATGAGCTGTCAATATTCATTTGACATTAACCCCTTCAAACACCCCAATGTCACCGCACTAGGGCATCGGTAAGAGCAGGGTAAAGCGTAGGATTTGGTGATTCTAATGAATGCGCATAATTCTGGGGCAGCTGCGTACTCCTATTCCCTTTGGGGGGCAATAGATATGTGCCTCCTCAGGGTAAGAATAACAACGACCAGCCATGCACTTTTTTTGGGCTGAGAATAAAATTGGGGGAGGCCATGCCAATGTTTTTTTTTAAGTTAAGCATCTAATTTAAAAAACAGCATAGGGACCCTGTATTTGATACTCAGCCAATATAAAGTACACAGCTGGGGGCTGCAGCCTACAGCTCTCTGCTTTATCTGTGCTGAGAATGAAAAATATGAGGGACCCCTAAGCATTTTTCCCCATTATTTATTTATTTAATACATATATGATGGCAGGACTCCGATACAGATTATGGAGGCACAGTGTGAGTGCAACAGCCAATCCCAGATGCTGTCACAGACAGTGAACGTCTTTGATTGGCCATTCCCGGTCAGTGCAGTAAATGTGCATGAAGCTTAATGAGTAGCCCCGGAAGCAAGCAGATTGGTAAAATCTATTCTATCTATCTATCTATCTATCTATCTATCTATCTATCTATCTATCTAAATAGAAAAAATGTTTAGAGCAGTGGTTCATATAGCAATATGCTAGGTGCTATATCAGTCCTTGGATAGGGATCAACCACCAGTATACAGACCATATATTTGCAAAATAAAGACTGCTTTCAGGATGTTTCCTTTGCCTTTAATGGCCTTCAGGCATGGTACAGCGACGTTTCGGTCAGCTTGTGACCTTCTTTCAGCAGTCACATATTGCTAATGCTGGGTATTTTATACATCCTCCATCAACAATTATCATTATCTAATTACAGTTTTACAAACATTTTGTGAAGTGCTTTGACATCTTACATCTTTTTTACATAATGTGCTATAGCTGTTGTACACATGTGCACCTTATAGTTACATTACAGTGATACCAGTATTTCTACTTACTGTTGATATTGATGAGTGTGTCAATTATAGCTCAGGTGTCTGCTTGATTAAAGTTAATTATCTTAAAAACATGCAACAACGAGTTTACCTCATGTGCAGCCTGTCTTATGCTGATCGCCGCCATGTCGGCATTGTTGATATTACACTGCGCATGCGCCAGTGTTTCTGCGTCCCTAGATACTCTTGACTACAGGAAACGGATCCAGCGCCATATTGGGACTCCCGGCATGTGCAGTAGTGATTATATGTCCGGCGGTGTTACATATTTACTTATTCCCTTCCTCAACATGTTGAGGAAGGGAGACTGAAGTCGGCATGACATATATAGGTCATAGAGTGAAAAAATAATCAAACCTGTATGCCTTATAGAAGATGCCTTTTGTGGAAAAATCATCTTTTATCCCTCTTTGTAAACTATGTCTTCCAGGCTATGGGGCAGATGCTGCCCGAAGATAGCCCTGCCTCCTTGTTTAATTAGCGTAGGTGTCACCACCTGCTGTTTGATCCTGGATGCTCTCAAACAAACCTCTGAGGCCTTCACAGAGCAGCTGTAGTTTTACACAGCGTGCACACGTGCGCGTGCACGTTTTTGACAGTTGCCTCCGAACGCTGAAGCCGCATGTACACACCGCAATTGCACCCTCAAGAAAAGGTGATGTATCGTCCCAGAAGTTCCCACACCAACATTTGGAAACATCTGGTTGACTCCTGACACCGCTTCACACGCCGCAATCCCCAAAGGAATGTGGGTGTACATGTTCAGCGCCGCCAGAACATAGGCGTGACAGACTTGTGTATTCCGTGCCCCAAACACGCTGATTAGACAACGCAATAGCGTCATGATTGGCCAGCCTGCGCAGGAAGGCTGGCTAATACATGATGCCATTGCAATTGTGTAGTGTGAATGGACAGCTCTTCAAATATGGCGCCCTGTGAAGGGACAGCCAATGGAAAAACAGTAGCCCCCACCAATCATCGCGGATGGTGCGCGGTATCCAGCACGCTGTGGCAGCCACTGGGAAATCACTAGGCAACGCAGATTCCATCCCTATCGCCCGTTCACACGCAAAACCAGGGCAATTCACCTTCAGGGTTGCGTCTGGTTTTTGAACAATGCTCTGAAATCGAAACCGGGAGCAAACTTCAAAAATCACCATCGGGTTCCACAATTACACGCTGCAATTGCATAGCAATTTCAGGGCAACGGTGACGGAACTCCAGATTGCTCTCAATTGCTACACCGTAGTTGCGGCGTGTAAAGGTACCCTTATGGTGCTGTCACACAGCACGATCTGGCCTGCGATGTCGAAGCGATGCGCGGGTGCACGGTCGCTTCCGACATTGCAGGCCAGCTGTCACACGGCAGGACATTGCCGGGGATGCGCAGCGATGCGGGCGGAGCCATCGCTCGCTGGGCTGGGATCAACCAGCGAACGATCCGCAGTAATGCTGCGGTATAGGCTGGATCGCCGCCAACATCGCTATGGCGGTGTCAGACGGCGTGATCCAGCCTAATCACTGGTCGCAGGTTGACAGGTTTACTGTCCTCCTTGTAAACCTGTCAACCTGCGACCAGCAACAATTCGCAGTCGCGTCGCTAGCGACATCGCTGATACGTCACTTTTCGGCGATGTCGCTAGCACGTTGCCAGGTGTGACAGCACCATTAGACTCTGTAGACACTGCAACTAAACTGCAGTCACAGATTACAGCTGTGTCCAGATGGACAAGAGATAAAATAATTTACATATATAGAATTGCATAGGATTTTATAATGTGTTAGATCATGACTAATCATTTGTTTTAAGAGTAAAATGCAAATAATACCATGATGAAAAGTATGCCACAGCCTGACATTGCCTCCTGGTCACCATTGACTCAGACCTTACACAATTTAGAAACAAAGAAAGAGTAAGAAGACATGCACTACCGACCATATCTTCAATCTAGCTTTTAACATATCTTCTAAATATCATTTTGATCTGTCACCCTTTATAAAAGAAATGCAAAACATTCAGTTTCATAGCAGTTTTCTTCATGGCGTCAATGACTTCTTGATTCCGCAGAGTATAAATCATGGGATTCAAAAGAGGAGTCACTATGGACGGGATGATAGAAACTATTTTGTTCAAGTGCAAAGGCCTCCGGTACTGGGTCGAACAAACATGAATATAATGGTACCGTAAAATAATAATACAACTATCAGGTGTGAGGCGAAGGTTGAAAATGCTTTCCTTCTTCCACTTGCAGTTGGAAACATCATTGTTGTTCGGATTATACATATATATGACACAATAATTAAGAAAAAACAGCCTAAAATTATAAACAAGCTGAGACAGAAAAAAAGTTTTTCGATACTTGATGTGTCCGAGCAGGAGAGCTTGAGTAAAGAGCCAAGATCACAATAGTAATGGTCAATTTGATTTCCTCCGCAAAATCTAAGGCTCGAAATCTGTAGGCATGGAACCACCACTGCCACAAAGCCACCAAGCCAGGATCCAATGATGAGTATGGTGCAAAGCTTGGGACTCATGATGCTTAAGTAGCGCAGTGGATTGCATATAGCCACATATCGGTCATAGGCCATTGCAGTAAGGAGAATTATTTCTGTTGCACCTAGAGAAAAGTGGAAGTAAAACTGCGTCATGCAACCGGCTGGAGAAATGGACTCTTCTCTGGTTTTAAGAGACCAAAGGAGTCGTGGGACTGTGACCGAAGGATACCAGATCTCTAGAAACGAGAGTCCACCAATGAAAAAGTACATGGGTTTATGTAGACGTCGATCCGTTTTTACAATGATAATGATGAATATATTGGCCGATATGGTGACAATATAAATATAATAGCTATAATAATGAAGAGGTAGAATCCTGTCTCTTTCAACAGAGAAAACCCCAAAAGAAGAAATTCGGTTACAACCGTCTCGTTTTTTAGTCTCATTGCTAACATTTTGAGATTAAGAAAAAGCGAAAATGTTGTAATGAAATAATATGAATTGATACTTTAGTCTATAAAACATAAAGTTCTAAAAGATATATAGCTTTCAATAAACTCCCCTTGACCTTAGTAGTGTGTTGTTTTTCCTATTTTTTATTCCAGTGCCCAATTTAAAGTGAGTCTAACTTGAGCATTATTTTTACAGTACAATAGATCTTAGGTGTCTTCATTCCTAAATCTAGTGAAATTAAAGAATTTCCATACAAAGCTGTTACCAATAGTTGTAACGGAGTAAAGCCAAAGAGCGGAAATTGGTGAGTCAAAATTGAAAGGGACAAACACCTCCGCAGAAGCCATCAGATACTATTAAATTCAGAAGGGTCCGTCATCCACTATCGGTGTCCGTGGTGTAATGTATCCAGCACAGATTTGGTGACTGCTACCGTACTAAAGTGACCAGAGACTTCTTTTCTTCCATTCCCAATCAGAATCAATCCTTGGATGGAGAAGTTACAGTCTTTCTTCCAATTCTTAGTTTAACCTTTTTGATTAATTAAAAAGACATTTCAAATTGGTACGCCAATTTTTTCATACTAAGCTATATGTATTAGCCATCTAAAATAAAGAGAACATCATAGGAGTACCCACTACTACCCAGAGAGAAGAGTGGCACAGTATACACTACCGTTCAAAAGTTTGGGTCACCCAGACAATTTTGTGTTTTCCATGAAAACTTTTATTTTTCAAATGAGTTGCAAAATGAATCTAAAATATAGTCCAGACATTGACTATGGGCCTGCAGCTCGTCGGTTTGCGGTCAGGGCTAAACTCCTGGCCACCTCGGCTTTCCGTGTTGCCGGTGCTCCCTCAATGTGACCAGCTGGCTCCTACCAGTCCTGGCCCATTGCCTTCTGTCCTGGGCCCCCACTTGAAGATAGGGCTCCCTCCTCTCAGCTGGGCTGTCAGGCCTGACTCTCCTGCCTGCCTTCCCAGCACCGTCTGAGGTAAACTAACTGTCCCTCTCTCTCCTCTATTCTAGGCTCCACCCCCACCCTCCTGGGACCTACCAAAGTACTGGTCCCCCCTATCCTAAGTGGTGTGGTCCTAGTGGGTGTAGAAACAGCCTCCATAAGGTTTAAACCCTGAACTAGCAACTCACAGGGAAAAGAAAACACATTTAATAATAAAGTGCAATACTACCCTGTGGCGCCTAGCCGCAGGGCACCACACTTGCTCATCACTATTGGCTAAATTACAATAAGTGATATTCAGTTTAAGATACTCCCTTTAATATTCATGCTACACTGGATTACTAAATAATTGCAGTATATTAAAGGGACTCTGTCACCAGGTTTTTGCCATCCCATCTGACAGCAGCCCACAGTAGAGATAGAGACACTGATTCCAGCGATATGTCACTTATTGATCACCTTGCTATTATTTTGATACTATTAGGCCGGCTTCACACCACGGTGAAATGCAATCCGCCGCTGATAGCCCCGAACCGGATTTCGGCCCCATAGTATGCTATGAGGCCGGATGGAGCCGGATGGCAGCTATCTGCCATCCGGTTTCCATCTGTCCAGGAGAATCCGGATTTTTCTCCCGGACACAAAAATGCTGTGTGCAGCATTTTTGTGTCCAGGGGAACAAAGCTGATCCTCCCGGATGTTCCCGGATCCTCCCGGTCTGGCGCCCCCAAATATGGGGGACTATGGCGCCGGATCGCACCAGAGCCACACCCGGGAGCCGAACGCTGAGTGCTGAAGCTCAGCGCCAGCTGGCGCTGAACTTCAGCACCATGGAGCTGTTCCCTGCTGACAGCTCCTGACCTCGGCTAGCTCCCCGCTAGCCACGATCTTGAATTATCAGCAGCTGTGGCTGCAAATGAGCCATTCGGCTGCACACCGGACCAGAGGGCATAATTGGCCTTCCGGTTCTGTGTCCAGATACGGTCCGGGACTGTCAGGTTCACCCCTGACAGTCCCGGATCGGATTTGGTGTGAAGCTGGCCTTACTGTTTTCTCTGCTGCAGATTTGGCAGCTCCTAAATAGGACTGGACTACTTGAGTAGTCATCTAATGATAATCTCCAGCTGATTTAACAATGATTTTATCAAAACTACACTGAGCAGCCTAGTAAGTGATACATCGTTGGAATCAGGATCTCTGTCTCTACATTATGCTGCTCTCAGATGAGATGGCAAAAACCTGGTGACAGAGTCCCTTTAAGTAAGTGACTAAGTAATTGCGTGTTTATTTCCTTGTTTGGGACTAATTAAAAAATGCAAAAAAAAGTTCAACAAAGTATTTTTGAAAACTATATCTCAAGTACAAATAAAAGAAATGCTTTTTTAATGATAAAGAAAGAAAATATCCTATACCTGTGTTCTGAAATACACACCGGAAACACACCGTCCGAGTGACATGCGAGTTAGTCGCATGAGTCTCTGATCATTCACCCGGCACGACCCCTGCCTCTCTGGACGGGATATTGTCAGTGGTCTGTTTATTTATGTAGCTCCACTGCTCCTGTCTAGAGAGGGGGAGGCCATCCCGGGTGTATGATCCAAGACTCATGCCAGTAACTCGCATGTCACTCGGACAGTGTGTTTCCAGCCTAACAGATGATTACTGGACATGTGAACTCAGCCTTACACTACCACAGTTCGTGCCAGAAGTCCTCCCCCAAATGTTCAGACCCATCTCCTGCAGGTCATTTGCACATTAAAGGTGCAGTCAATATAAGATTAAAAAATAATATTCTAATATTATTTTTAGTTTCAGTTTTATGTTTCATTACAATACTATAAAACCGCAACATTTTTTTTTTAGTAAAATATGGATAAAAAAAGAAGAAAAAAAAACAATTAAAAAATCCATGAAAATACAGAATAAATCAATGACTACCCTGTCATAATTTAGTATTGGTTGCCCACAGTACCCACCACAGTCAGACTGCCTGCGTCGTCCTCATCCTCTACATGCCTTACTTAGGACTTTCCTTCGGTATAAATAGGTTACTTGACTTTATTGTTAAATGCATAACACAGAAATTCCCATTTGCTGCAATTTACCAGGGAATAAAAGAAAAGTTTTTAAGAAAGTGTAACTGAAAATGAAAAGTAACTGATATCTCATAGGAGATTTAGTTGCACAAAGTTTTATATGAGGTTCTTCAAAAGTATTTTCAACAAGTGATTTACACTTAAAGCGTACCAACCGTTTAATTGTTATTTAATAATAATGTAGAGGAAATGATTTGAATAAACTTTAAATATATTTTATGAGAGCATTCTGGTTGAAAACCATTCATAAACCTTCCACAAGGTGTCCCCACTAGACTGTGTCTGAGGTAGACATATGTTTATTATCAGTCAGATCCGTCTTCAAGTTTTTCACACTGAATACAGCCACATAACCATATAAGGGAGGGAGCGCGGTCTACACAGTGTCCATACTGCTGACTGCAGCTGATAAGCTGACAATGTATCAGATTACTTCAGGCTACAGCACAGTGCTGAGTGATGTCACAACATCAGGATCACTGCAAACTCCTCTTTCCTTGGCACAAGCTTCTCATCTGTCATCTGGCTCCACACAGCTCAGTCAGGATCTCTGTTAACCCCTTCTCTGCTGTCACATTGCACTGCTCACTATCAACCTGCTCTCAGAAGCTGTGGAAATACACACACAGTGCTGGCAAACACTGAGGGACACTCACCACGCCCATGTGGCGCCCTGTGGTACAGGTGGCCACAGGAACCCTGCTGCATGTAGGCATTTCCACATCGGGTACACCTCACACATGCAACACCTGCCACCCCTGGCCTGTGGGGGTTGCTGCTGACGTCAGTTGAGGTCCCCTATAAATACAGGTGCAGGGGTGAAGCTATTCAGTTAGAGTTAAAGTTACAGTTAAAGTTGTTTTTAGTCAGACAGTCAGTCAATCAGAGAGTCTGTGTAGTGCGGGCAGCACTGTGAAGAACCTGGTGAACAAAGCCGTGCTAGACCCATACCAGAGAACAGCCTTAGCCAGTGTGAGGATCTTGGGAGTGAGGGACGAAGGGAGGGCAAGGAGGAGATAAACTGAGGGCAGGGGAACCATGCCGGTCCATCCCACAAAGCAACCCGGACACCGAAGTCCAAGGTTGCCTAGGAGAGTTTAGCCCAGCAGAAAACACTGGTACACCGAGGAGACTCCAGTCTCCCGGACACCCGCAGCACATCCAACTCGAGAGCCAAGAACCGCACAAAGAATAGTGGCATCCAGTAAGAGGGTTCTCAGTGCAGTCAACACGGGTGAGAGACACAGTGGAGGCCAGACCAGGTTTCATACAGGTCATGGCTTCAACGGAAGGAGACAGGGACCAAGAGGCCTTACAATTCACTTGATGTGGAGATCCTGAAGTGCTACCCACCACCTGGAGTGTACCTTGGACAGTGCCTGCTTAACATTAGTAAAAGATACGAAAACTACTCCCCATGTGTGTGCCAATTCTTACCGCCCTGATCCTGCACCGAATATAGACTACACCACTTCCTACACCTGCAGAGTCGCCTCCCTGTGTGTACCCATATCCTCACTTCACTGCCCTGGGGACCCTGCTCCGTTTGCGTGGAGCGACATCATCCGGCTGCTTACCCATCATCCCCAGAGGTCTGCTGGCAGCGCTGGAGCCATCACCAGAAACTGCAGGTGGCGTCACGAACATTTAATTTTATTTTTAATTATTTTATTAAACCCTATTTTGAGCGACCACCAGGGCCACGTGCCCGGGCACCGGCCACCGTTGACAGCACACAGCAACTAACGCCCGGAATCCGAGTAACTCGGCCCTGGGGTGTGACACCCACACAGCCATAAAATGTAGTTTTTAAAAGAGCACAGAAAAATGTGAGTAAATAAGTCTTTTGGTACAAGTATTATCTTAACAGCTATGTGCCCATCATTAGCAACCAGTGCTGTATTGTGTATTTGTTTTTCTTAAAGGGATCCTGTCACCCCCAAAACACCTCATAAGCTATTAAAAGCTGTCCCTAGAGCATATTATCACTTTTCCTACACTCCTTTTTGCTCCTAAATGCATCTAGTGAAAATGTAGATAAACGTTATTAAACTCACTCATTAGCGATGTTAATGAGTGGCTACTGTATTCATAGTCACCCAGGCAGGCACTCCCTCTTCATAATATCACGCCTTAATAGGTGTGCTCTTCAAAGCTGATTCAAATGCCGCCTCCCCGCTCTCCTCTGTGTCGGCCGGGCTGCAGTGTGCGGCTGTATGACGCGAATCGCGTCATTTCCGGCTTCGGGTGACGTATGTACACCCGTGCCGCTCTGTTAGCTTCAAGCCCCGCACTGTGCATGTGTTCTGGAGGCATAACAGAGCGGCGTGGATCCAACACCTAACATAGGGAACCAATTGGCCACCCGTTACCAGGGTAAATGGTCAGCTGATGTTGTGTCGGACTAACGTCAGAGTCATGTGCTTAGGGGCGGGATTCAGACAGGGCTCTGAGTATGGATGAGCAAAGTCCCAGGGAGCTCTAATGAAGCTAGAATAATCCCTACCGATGCATTTCAAGGGCTAAAGTGCGTCCTTCTTCCTCAGGGTGTGCTACAATCCCGCCCCCAAGCACATGACTCTGACGTTAGTCCGACACAACGTCAGCTGACTTTAGTCCGATACAACGTCAGCTGACCGTGACGCAGGTGTGACGTAGCCGCTTCCAGGAAGTGTGAGAGCACACACAGTGGCATACACCGAATGGGAGAAGCGAAAGACGGTTCCAGTGACGGCACAGTCAATCAGTGCTGTCAGAACTCCAGCCCTTTTCGAGTCTCCTCCGTCAAACTTGGATGAGTGTGTCCGAGCCCTTAGGATGAAACATGCAAATTTCCACAAGAGTACAGATTGAGACTGTTACAGATAAAAACTACTACACACTGGTGAGCACACCATAACAATTTTTTTGTTGAGTTTACAGGTTTTAAAACACAAAACTTTCATCAACATATTATATATTTATAGGCACCACCAGGGCCCAAGCCCCTGTTGGAAAACGTTAACAGACACCTTTGTGTCCACAGGAGTACCTAGAGTCTCCACATTTAAAGACTGCATTCAAAAGATATTTGATTTTAATATTTTTTATATTTTAAACGTTTTAACTAAATTGATTGTACAGCAGTTATATGTAATAAATTTTATGAAATTTCAGAAAAACCAACTCTTATTATTAATTATTGTCGCCATTGTTATAATGTTAGCGCCGAGCTGTCATAAAAATTTAATATCTATATTAAAATTCAGGTGGGACATACATGGCACCCCCTCAGCTCTTGGCAGCAACGTTGTCACACCAATACATAGCTGGCTCCAGTATATTAACTCATTTTACACTTTATATATTTAGTATCACCAAAAATGGTTTAAATCAAATAGAGTTAATAAGTAATATTCCCGTATACTAAACATTAGACACCATGAAAGCCATAAACAAATTAATAAACTGTTTTTATTCTTTTTTTGTATCATAAAATTTTGAGATTAAAATTACAGCTTTTTCACCAAAAATAAACCCTTGTAAGGCTACTTTCACATAAAGATTTTGAGGGAGCCGATGCTGTCCGATATAATTCGGACACCATCGGCTCCCTTCTGATGCCTGGAATTGGGTGCCAAATAGGCACCCGATTCCGGCATAAAATCGCTCCCTGCGGGGTAAAAAAAAGAAAAAAAAAAAAGTTTATTCTCACCTCCCTACGAGCCCCCGCCGTCTTCCGCCATCTTCTTGGAGGCTCCCGGTGGCTCTCGCAGGCTGCCGGTGTCAGCAGAGCGCTTCCTCTGCTGTTCAGGACCTGCGGTGATGTCACAGTCACGTGACCGCAGGTTCACCATGGTGAACCCGCGGTCACATGACTGTGACATCACCGAAGGTCCTATACAGCAGAAGAAGCCCTCTGCTGACACCGGCAGCCTGCGAGAGCCACCGGGAGCCTCCAAGAAGATGGCGGAAGACGGCGGGGGCTCGTAGGGAGGTGAGAATAAACTTTTTTTTTTTTTTTTTTTAACCCTTATGCTCCTAGTTAGTAGCAGTTTTACTGTACTGAGCATGCTCAGTACAGTAAAACGGGGTCCGAGGAGACATCAGATGTTTCCTCGGACCCTTCTCCATAGGGCCCCATGTTATAGGGATCGGACCTAATCGGATGTGCACTAAATGCCATCCGATTTGGTCCGATCCGAATCTGTCAGATTTTATTTTCGGTGCAAAAATCGGAGCAAGCTCCGATTTTTGCACCGAAAATAAAATCGGACAGAATCGGATCGGACCAAATCGGATGGCATTTAGTGCACATCCGATTCGGTCCGATGCCCATAGGGATGCATGGGGTCCAAATTCGGATCCGATGCTGTCCGATTTTCATCGGACAGCATCGGATTTAGAAAAATCGTTATGTGAAAGCACCCTAAGACTATAATTGTGTTAAAAAAATTAAAGGGACTAAAATAACTGCACCTTTAGGGGGTTCTAGTTCTTCTCAAGTCTTAAAAGTAAGCTCTGCAATATGGCATAAGTGAACAGATATTGCATTTTCATTTAGCCTAAAAGTTGACTTACAGTCGTACATGAAAGTTTAGGAACCCTTCAGAATTTTCCATATTTTGGCATAAATTAACCTAAACTAAGTCAGATTTGAACCCAAGTTCAACAATAGAAAGGTCTATTTTTTTAATTTTTTAAAATATTTGTGAGTGACAGAGGTATGCCAATTGTCTTTGACAAAGGAAAATGGAGAGACAAAAAGAGTAGATAGGGTCTTATCCGAGAAACCAAAACGTATCAGTTATGAGAATGATAGCTACTATCACAGTGTATAACATGGTTGTTGCAGCGACCAAATGATACCAATGTTGGAAGAGAAAAGGTTTTAAAAACTGCTCTGCCTTGGAGTAAGAATAAAAATGTAAAACTGGTACAGATCAGGATCTTTATTCATCAACGCATTTCGGGGAAGTCCTCTTTCGTCAGGACAAAACAAATCACATAGATTAAAGGGAACCTGACCCCTCCAAATCACCCCCAACCCTATTAATACCTGTCCTGCACCCTAACATATCAGTATTAGCGCTCCTTTTCTATAAAAAAAAAAAAGCGCTCTGTAACATTGGGAAATAATCAACAACATACACTTACAAATCTAAGACTTCTTGTCCCTGAATAAGTTCACAGGGCGTCCCCTGTGAGACTCTAAGCCCTCCCTAGGTGCTCATTTTCATGCCCCGAATGATCCACACTCTCCCTGTCTGTGCTGTGTGATGTGGAGCTGAAGGCAGGAGTAATGATTTGCATTTGTGAGTGATAGAGAGGGGGGAGGGCAGATCCTGCACAAGCAGAGCACACAGACAGAGAGAGGGTGGATCCTGGAGCTGCAAAACAACACGCCTTAAGGGCTAAAGAATATAGCCCCTGCTAATTATAATCACTAATGAGTAAGTATTAAAACGTTTTTATGCACTTTCACAGGATGCTTTTAGGAGACAAAAGAGTGTGAGATTAGTGATGGGATACTGCAGGACATGTTTTGGTAGCTTAGGAGGCGATTCTGGAGGTGACAGGATCCCTTAAGGCTGAGTTTTAGCCGAAACACGTCGAATTTGGTTACATCCCTGTGCAGAATTTTTACGGGTAGAGTTTGACCGCTGAATTTGTAGTCAATCTTTTTAATGTTCTAATAAAAGTGACATTTCAATCTACATCCGAACAAGTGTTTCTCATTGCTGGATCATCTACATTTCTTTTTACTTTCCTCAAGAACTGTTCACTTCTTTAGCATTTCAAAAGGATAAAGGTCCAGTTTTTGGTTATGAAATATAATAAGCCTTTAGTTGCTCAGTTGTTATCTTTGGTTCCTTTGTGACTAAATGACTAAATGGATTACTACACGCCTTCCTTCTGAAGTGATCCTTGATGGTTGACCTCTCTTGGAAAGGGTATTCCCAGTCTGAAATTTCCTCCATGTGTACATAATTATGCTGTGGATTAAAGGCGTCCAAACTCTTTAGAGATGGTTTGTAGCCTTGTTTTTGGAGATCCTCGGTGACCTCCTTTATTCATGCCATGTTATACTGCCACAAAGGTATTATAAAGATTAATCTCTGATAGATCCCTATTCTCCAATTACAATTGGTCACCCCATTTATTTAACAATGCGTGAAATAAGTAAACACGGCAACTCACCGCAAGCGGAGTAAATCTTCAAGCTTTAATCCATGCGATTTGACACAGATAACAAGCAGGGGAGGGAGTGCAGAGACATGGTGACGGCTCACCGTTTCGCAGCGCGACTCGCTGCTTCCACGGACCAAACTAGTTTTGTCCGTCTAGACTAGTTTGGTCCGTGGAAGCATCGAGTTGCGCTGCGAAACGGTGAGCCGTCACCAAGTCTCTGCACTCCCTCCCTCCCCTGCTTGTTATCTGTGTCAAATCGCATGGATTTTAAAGCTTGAAGATTTACTCGCTTGCGGTGAGTTGCCGTGTTTATTATATTCACGCATTGCGATTTAGAGATGGCTTGTTTTTTCACACGTACACCCCGCTCATTAGACTGCTCACTAAAGGACTAAAGGCAATTAGACACGGATAGACAGTGCCCTACAAACCTTTGTTTATTGCCATTTATTTAACACACCAGTACTCTCTTTTTACCTTCAAATTATATTCCAGTCCCAATGGGTTCACAATCATTTGCCACTAAAGACATATGGCATTAGATATTTTTTCCAATAAGAAAAATTCCAAATTCTAATATTTTCTACTCATTTGTTTCATTTCGTTTTCTTAATTTACTTTTATGACTTGTTGGGTTTTAGGTCCAATTTATGTGGAAATATGGAATAAAAGGTTTATGAACTTTAAAGAATCAGTGTAGTTTATCAGCTAAGTACATGCATTGCATTCTCAATAGTTATCTAAAGGTCTTCTGACTTTTGTAATAAATACTCATTGCATGTGTAAAGATGCCACTTGTCAGCTCTGGATGAAAAAGCACTTTTCCATTGGCTAATTGGATCATGTATGTGAGCCCTAACCTCATTGCAATCTGCCGACGTTATGGAAATCCTTTTTACGAGAGTTGCGTAAAGGGGCACAAATCCAGCTCGAATTGGCTTGTATGAACAGATATTTGGCAAAATATAAAAAATATGTGCCTTAGTTATAAACTCAATTTTATATTCACTGTAAAATATTAATTGACACGGCAGTTTTCTTCATGGCCTCAAGTACTTCCTGATTCCTCAGAGTATAGATTATGGGATTCAGTAGAGGAGTCACGACGGACGGAATGATAGAAACTTTTTTATTCACGTTCAAGAGGCCGCCGGTACTGGGTCGGACAAACATGAAGATGATAGGGCCATAAAATAATAATACAACCATCAGGTGTGAGGCGAAGGTTGAAAATGTTTTCCTTCTTCCACTTGCAGTTGGAAACCTCATTATTGTTCGGATTATACATATATATGACACAATGATTAATAGAAAACAGCCTAAAATTATAAACAAGCTAAGACAAAAAAACAGTTTTTCGATACTTGATGTTTCCGAGCAGGAGAGCTTGAGTATAGAGCCAAGATCACAATAGTAATGGTCAATTTGATTTCCTCCGCAAAATGAAAGACTTGAGATTTGTAGACATGGAACAAGAATGGCCACAAAGCCACCAACCCAGGATCCAGTTATAAATATAGTGCAAACCCTGAGACTCATGATGCTTAAGTAGCGCAGTGGATTGCATATAGCCACATATCGGTCATAGGCCATTGCAGTAAGGAGAAAGATTTCTGTTGCACCTAGAGAAAAGTGGAAGTAAAACTGCGTCATGCAACCGGCTGGAGAAATGGACTCTTCTCTGGTTTTAAGAGACCAAAGGAGTCGTGGGACTGTGACCGAAGGATACCAGATCTCTAGAAACGAGAGTCCACCAATGAAAAAGTACATGGGTTTATGTAGACGTCGATCCGTTTTTACAACGATAATGATGAATATATTGGCCGATATGGTGACAATATAAATAATAGCTATAATAATGAAGAGGTAGAATCCTGTCTCTTTCAATAAAGAAAATCCCAAAAGAAGAAACTCAGTTACAACTGTCTCGTTTGTTAGTTTCATTGAAAGATTATTAGGTTTAGTATATGGCAAAAACTTTAGTTTGGTGAAAAAAGTGTTTTTGACTGCAAATTATGTACAAATGCTTTTACTTTAGAAAAATTACCGTAGTTACTTTCTTGAAATCAGTCATACTGATAGCCGTTCATAAAGATAATGTTTGTGGAGAGCTCCAAGCTGGCAAAGGTAGACTTAAAGATCATATAATGCTCCCCTGTGAAATTAAATATCCAAATAGTCTATTCAGGTCAGGACTGTAAATCTATTGCCACAATTAAAAATAGCATACCTAAAAGTCAAAATTGACCCTTTAAATGGCCGGTTTCATGAGTGAAACCAGAAACAAGCTCCATTTGCAAACATGTGTTTCGGGTTTTTAGACCCTTGACACACCCCTCCAGGGCCTTAGGATACTCAGAACCGGGCTTTGAGGCTTCTTCACGGTAATCACAGGGACCGAGACCAGGCTCTGTGACCCTGGCGGTGTCATTAAAAGTTCGGTGTGGGTGGCTCTCTCTCTTAGGGAAGGTCATTTGACGTGGAGGGTTCATGTTGGCAAGGGACGACTGGATCTGGGGATACTTGTGTTTTTATGTGACACCACCGGCAGGTTATGGCTATAGATGGCTGCCGCTGCACAACAGTTTTCCTGGGGGCCGGTGGTAGGGAGGAAGCAATGTTCTTAATCCCTCTATGGGTAGAGCTGACCCCCAGGGCAGCTAGGGGTACCTGAGTGAGTTGGTAGTCATGTTTCTGGTGCTCTCAAAGTGTTAAGAGAGTTCACAGACACAATGGGGTGCAGTCTTCAGATCTTTTACTCACAGTTACTGTGCACCAACCCGCTGAGCACTGGGTTCTCGAAGGCAGGGATCCAGCTACTCCCAGATAGTAGGATTGTACATAACCAGTACCCCTTCTTTGTCCTTTCTTGGTCGTCTCACACTGTGTTTGCCTCTCCTGTCCTGCCATGCGCCTCACCACACAGAGCTCTGAACCAGTGACTGTGGGCTTCTCTTAGGGGTTGACCTGCAGTGTCTCCCCTTAGCCCTATGGTTGCCACCTTTTCAGCAGATGTGCGCGGAAGCCGACTGTGTTCACATGGAAGTTCCACAGCCTCCGGGTTGCTAGCTGAGCCTGGTCTGTCTTCTCCACTAGTCTTGGGGTTCCCGATGCCGCTATTGTTGCGGTGTGGTCCCTCCGCTTGCCTGCGCCTGACAATGGATACGAGCCCCACGGGTGGATTGCTCACTTCCTGTGTCTCTGGAACCCCCTCTTATTATTTTTATTATTATTATTATTATTATTAATAAGTATTTATATAACGCCATTAGGATACATGACGCTTTACAATTTGGAGGGTAGACAGAAACAGGTGGTCGAGGACGACCACAAACGACGACAAACGATGACATATCACAATTAGTCATACGGGTACAGCAGGGTCGGGGATCCTGTCCGCGAGGGCTCACAGTCTAAAGGGGGTGGGGAGGGAGACAGTAGGAGGGGGAGGTGAGATGGTGCAGTGGGTCTCAGTGTGTGTTATATGCTTGTAGGAAGAGGTGGGTCTTCAGGTTTTTCTTGAAGGTTCCCAGGGTCGGGGAGTGTCTGATGTGATGGGGGAGGGAGTTCCAGAGTCTGGCAGAAGCACGAAAGAAGTCTTGTGTGCGGTTGTGGGAGGTGGAGATGCGGGGGGTTGAGAGGAGGAGTTCTTGGGAGGAGCGCAGATTGCGCGAAGGGAGGTAGCGGGAGACCAGGTTGGAGATGTAGGGAGGGGACAGGTTGTGTATGGCCTTGTATGTCAAGGTTAGGGTTTTGAAGCGAGATCGCTGGGGGATGGGGAGCCAGTGGAGGGCTTGGCGGAGAGGGGAGGTGGGGGAGTAGCGGGAAGATAGGTTGATGAGCCTGGCAGCAGAGTTGAGGATGGTGTGGAGAGGTGCAAGGGAGGAGGCAGGGAGGCCGGTGAATAGGAGGTTGCAGTAGTCCAGGCGGGAGATAATGAGGGCATGGATAAGTGTCTTAGCTGTGTTGTGGTCAAGGAAGGAGTGGATGCGGGCAATGTTTTTTAGTTGGAGTCGGCAGGCGGTGGCGAGGGCTTGGATATGGGCTTGAAGGAGAGGGAGGAGTCGAGGGTTACCCCGAGACATTTGGCATGGGGGACGGGTGAGAGGGTGCAGTCGTTGACGGTGATGGATAGGTCAGGAAGGGGGGGAGGGTTGTGAGGGGGAAAGACGATGAATTCTGTCTTGTCCATGTTGAGTTTGAGGAAGCGGGTGGAAAAGAAGGATGCAATGGCGGATAGGCAGTGAGGAATTTTGGATAGAAGAGAGGAGATGTCGGGGCCAGACAGGTAGAGCTGAGTGTCGTCGGCGTAGAGGTGGTATTGGAGGCCATATGACTCGATGAGGTTGCCTAGGCCGAGGGTGTAAATAGAGAAGAGTAGTGGTCCCAGGACCGAGCCTTGGGGGACACCTACGGAAAGGGGGTGGGGCGAGGAGGTGGTGTGGGAGTGGGTGACGCTGAAGGTCCTGCCCGTCAGGTAGGAGGAGATCCAAGAGAGGGCAAGGTCAGTAATTCCAAGAGATTCAAGGATTTGGAGTAAGAGGGAGTGGTCAACAGTATCAAAGGCGGCAGAGAGGTCGAGAAGGATGAGGACGGAGTAGTGTCGTTTGCTCTTGGCGATCAGAAGGTCATTAGTGACTTTGGTTAGGGCTGTTTCGGTGGAGTGGTGGGGTCGGAAGCCGGATTGAAGGTGATCAAAGAGAGCATAGGTAGAGAGGTGGGAGGACAGTTCGGAGTGGACGTGCTGTTCAAGAAGTTTTGAGGCAAACGGGAGAAGAGATATGGGGCGATAGTTGGAGACTGTTGTAGGGTCGAGGGATGTTTTTTTTAGGATGGGCGTGATTAGGGCGTGCTTGAAAAGTGAGGGGAATGTTCTGGATTTGAGTGATATGTTGAAGAGGTGTGTCAGGGCAGGGATGAGGACTGTTGTAAGGTTAGGAATGAGGTGGGAGGGGAGTGGGTCAAGGGCGCAGGTGGTGAGGTGCGATCGTGATAGAAGGGAGGAGAGGTGGTCCTCAGTCATGTGGGTGAAACTGCATTTGGGTGGGGATGATGGGCTGGAGGTGGGATGGGGCGAGGGCAGTGTGGGTCAAACCTTTGTCTGAGTTTGTCAATTTTGTCTTTGAAGAAGGTGGCGAAGTCGTTAGCAGATATGAGAGGTGAGGGAGGAGGTGCAGGGGGGCGAAGTAGGGAGTTGAAGGTTTTGAAGAGTTGTTTGGGGTTGTGAGACAGGGCGGTAATTAGGGACGAGAAGTAGGCTTGTTTTGCGGAGTCAAGGGCAGTCTTGAAGCTATTGAGGGAACGCTTGTATAGGGCAAAGTGATCTGCGGAGTGGGACTTCTTCCATTTCCGCTCGGCTGCCCTAGTCATCCGTCGGAGTTTTTTGGTGAGAGTCGTGAGCCATGGTTGTCGTTGTAGTCGTGTTGTGTTAAATGTGAGCGGAGCAGCCTGGTCGAGGGCTGTGGTGAGAGTGGAGTTGTAGAGGGAGGCGGCAGAGTCAGCGTCGTGAGAAGAGGCCAAGTCAGAGAGGGGTAGGAGGGATTCTGAGAGTGAATGGAAGTCTATGAGCTTAAGGTTTCTGCGGGGGTGGGGGAGTGTGCGGGTGGGGGGGTGCGTGGTAGGATTGACGAGGGACGAGAAGGTCAGTAAGTTGTGGTCAGAGTGGGTGAGGGTTGAGTGTGCAAGGTCGGAGAGGGAGCAGAGGCGGGTGAAGACTAGGTCAAGTGTGTGGCCACCAGTGTGCGTGGCGGAGGAGATCCATTGGGAGAGGCCAAAAGAGGAGGTGAGGGATAGGAGTCTGGAGGCAGCGGCTTTGGGGGTGTCCATGGGGATGTTGAAATCGCCCATGATGATGGTAGGGATGTCGGAGGAGAGGAGGTGGAGGAGCCAGGTTGTGAAGTGGTCAAAGAAGGTAGAGGGGGATCCAGGGGGGCGGTAGACAACGGCTAGTTGGAGGTTGCAGGGGGAGTAGATGCGGACGGAGTGTGCCTCGAAGGAGGGGATGGGGGGGTGGGGTAAGAGGGGAGAAGGAGCAGTCGCTGGCCAGAAGTAGGCCAACGCCACCGCCGCTGGTGTTGGTGGGGCGGGGAGTGTGGGAGAGAGTGAATCCCCCGTAGGAGAGGGCAGCCGGGGAGGTTGTGTCAGAGGGGGTAAGCCAGGTCTCCGTGATGCCGAGGAAGGAGAGTTTTCTGGAGATGAAGAGGTCGTGGATAAGTGTGAGTTTGTTACGGGCCGAGTGGGCGTTCCAGAGTGCGCCGGGTAGGGGGATAGGGGAAGCAGGGATAGGGGGAATAGGACGGAGGTTAAGGGGGTTGCGAGGGTTGGTGATGGGCCGATGTAGTGGGATGGAGGAGAGTGAGGTGGTATGGTGGGGTGGGCCAGGATTAGGGGAAATGTCACCGGAGAGTAGGAGGAGCAGGGAGAGGGTTAGGAGGTGGGAACAGGGGAGCTTGCGTGGTGGGCGTGTACGTCTAGAGATGGTGGGTTGAAAGTGGGGGAATAGTTCAGAGTATTGGGTGAGGTGGGTAGGAAGGATGGAGGATGAGAGTAGGATTTCTTTGCCCAGTCGGGGGATGGGTGGAGGTAGTAGGAAGTGGAGGAGGATGGGAGTGAAGGTGAAAAGAAGCGGAAACATGGTGGGGTGAGTAGGGGAGGAGAGGTGGGTGAGGTCCGAGGTAGCCGGGGATCTGGTGTGGCAAGGGCGAGTTCCCGGTGATGGGTGAGTGGTCGTGGTTGAGGTAGGGTCAATTGATGGGGTGCAGTCCGGGGGAGGATCTAAGGAGATGCAGTTCAGGGATAAGATCCAGGCTAGGGAAGGGATGGAACCAGGGGAAGGGATGCAGCTAGGGTTGAGGTGTAGCAGAGGGTGAGATGCACAGTCGGGGGAAGAAACAGCCAGGGGTGAAATGTAGCAGGGGTGAGATGTAGTCACTGGTGAGATGAGATGTAGCCACGGGTGAGACGAGGTGCAGCCACGGGTGAGACGAGGTGCAGCCACGGGTGAGACGAGGTGCAGCCACGGGTGAGACGAGATGCAGCCACGGGTGAGACGAGATGCAGCCATGGGTGAGACGAGATACAGCCACGAGTGAGACGAGATGCAGCCACGGGTGAGACGAGATGCAGCCACGGGTGAGGCGAGATGCAGTCACGGGTGAGGCGAGATGCAGTCACGGGTGAGGCGAGATGCAGTCACGGGTGACACGAGATGAGGTGCAGCCACGGGTGAGATGAGATGAGGTGCAGCCACCGGTGAGACGAGATGAGGTGCAGCCACAGCTGAGATGAGATGAGGTGCAGCCACGGCTGAGATGAGGTGCAGCCACGGGTGTGATGAGATGATGATTGCGGGTGAGATGGGATGCAGCCACAGGTAAGAAGCAGCCAGGAGGGTAATGCAGTCAGAGATGCAGTGCAGCCACGGGTAAGGTGCAGCCAGGAGGGTAGTGCAGCCAGAGGTGCAGTGCAGCTACGGGCGAGATGAGATGTAGCCACGGGTGAGAAGCAGCCAGGAGAGTAATGCAGTCAGAGATGTAGTGCAGCCACGGGTGAGAGGCAGCCAGGAGGGGAGTGCAGCCAGAGATGCAGTTCAGCCACGGGTGAGAAGCAGCCGGGAGGGTAGTGCAGCCAGAGATGCAGTGAAGGCAGGGAGCCACCTAATTCTGTCTCTGCTCCTTGGTCTGACCTCAAGACGAGCTCCCACTTGCTCCAGTCCTCTGGACACTTCTTTCAAGTTCTTTGCTTTCTGTAACAGGCGTTCTTTCTCTAGCTTCCCTCCAAATTGACTCTCGCTGTTCAATGGTCTCTCCTCAGCTGTTCATTTGTCTCTCCTCCTTAATAGATCTTTCCTGCTCTATTTATACCCCTTGTCACATGTCCCAAGTCATCTATGTGTGTTCTTTCTGACCTTACTCCTTCCCAGGTGCCCCCTCTAACTACTTCCTCTCAACCCATCCCCACTACAATGGTTCCTAGTGTGTGGCCTGGGTGTCCTGGTACCGGTCTGTACCCCTCTTACCCAAGAGTAGGACACTACAACCTTACAGGGGTGCAGTACCTCTGTGGTGACTGGATCTGCAGGGGCATCACACCCTCATCAGTGCAAAGCAGTACAGCTGGATTGGCTGGGTGAGAGGCCTCCGATATGGGTAGCTCTCCGTAATAAACTTTACTCCCCTAGACTCCCTGTCAGAAACTCCTTAGACAGCCATACCAGATCTCCTGCTTGCTCAGATAAGGGTCAATGTTCTGTCATCTAAACATATGGTTAGCTCATCTCTTCCCCTCACTAAGGCACAGGACATTAAACATCACATAGCTCTGGTGTTAACTGTTCCCTGACTCTTCCTTTCCCTCCTTCGGGGATGTATTTTCTATGCAGCAAATTATACCATTTCATAGGCAGCAGAACAGTTTCTCAGAGTGAACACTGAGTACAACCCCACCTTATACCATCTAATAGAGAAACACGCAGGCTGTTAATAATACAGGCGCTGTTGATAAGTAGCTTACAGACCTTGAACAGGGATTTAACGTAAGTAAAGAATTATACTCACCTGTCACTCCACTGCGGTCTCTTCAGGGTCCCGCTCATTAGCCACATCTAATATTCACTGCATTGGCTGGTGAACAGTCAATCACAGACGTCCATTGTCTGTGACAGTGTCTTTAATTGGCTGTTGCACCCCACCCACTGTGCCTGTAACAAATCACAGATTCAATGGGTGGGGTGCAACAGCCAATCACAGACGCTATCACAGAGACTTGATGTCTGTGATTGGCTGCTCAGCAGGCAGTGCAGAGTTGACCTGGAAGTGACTGCAGTCGCGAGATAGGTGAGTATAATGCTTTAATCAAATTAAGTCCCTATTCGGAATCCATGCTCAACACTCATGTGTTCAGTACAGACTGAAAACAGGCAAACGGATCCAGCCAATACCGGATGGGGCCAAAATGAAACCGTAACGGTATTATAATAGAATCCGCATACGGATCCGGTATAATACCGGTGTGGTTATATCTGGTATAAAGTCATAAACCATATCCAGTCAGATGAGGTTTTTGCTTGATCTGACCGAGTACCAAGAAAATGCAATGTGAAGGTACCTTTAACTTGTTTTTAGAGTTTGCTAAATAAAGGAATTTTTTCTTTATCTGATGGTTGTGCCCACCTCTCGCTCCAGACTTCCATGTGTAGTGAGAGTCCAACACAGACTGGCAGGAGCCAGAGATCGGAACATCAGGTGCGGCTCTTATCTCCGTACTTGATTTACATCTGTGATCTCCAGCTATTGCAGTCTCTGGGCGATGCACATTATACTGGGAAGTGTATTGATTGAGCAGCTTCAGAGGGAGGTCGGAGATCAGAGCAAGTCCAGACTGAGTTTGCGCCTTAACTGATATAGAGCATATGATAATCCAAACAATGTTTCCTGGCTTGGTATATATGGGTGACAATGCCCCAGCAGACCATCTCTTCATGAGTATGGAAAAAAGAGTGGCACAACCAAGAAAAAAAATAAAAAAATATTCTTGATCGCATAACAAAAATCAATACAAATCTTGTGTGGAGCCCACTGGGACGGGGTACTCGGTACTGGATCGGGGTACTGCTGGGGATATAACGGCGGTCTTGGTCCAGACCGTGTCCCGGGTTCCGCAATAGATGGGGGTATATTTACAGGGGATTTTGTTGTGATGCCACCCACGGGTTGTGGTCAGTGAGGGGACCACCGCTGCTGCAGAACCTCCGGGGATGATGTTTGGCAGCTGGAGATGTAACGGCTCTCCTCGGGTAGAGCTTGGTTCCCCGGGGCAGTGGTAGTGAAAGTCTATAGATGGTGAGTAGGGGTAGTGGTGGAGATGATGGCAGTTTGTGAAGGAGCGTAGGGCTGAGCACAAGGATCACACAGACTCACGGTTTTTTAAGTTTTCCAAGGCTTTACTGGAGCTGTTGTTCAGCCAGTACTGTCCACGGAGTCTGTACCGTGGCCGGGTTGCTCCCACCCTGTCCGGGTCCTCAGCTTCCTACTCCTGCGCCATGTGTGTGGCCCTGCTGCTGCTTTAGCTGAGCTGCTGGCCCTGTCTCTCCTCACAGGTACCCCCTTTGCTAGGCAACTTGAGTCCTTCCGTGTGCTTCTGACCCCGCCGTGTTGCTTCGCTGAGGTATGGTGTAGATATATAACCTCTACTATCCCGATGTTTTCTGTGCTGCGTGTTTCAGTCACAGATCCGGATCCGGTATCTGGTCTCTGCGCTCCTCCGGGGTGAGTAATGAGGTAACTCCGTCTCCCAGATATGTTCTCTGTTTCTTGTACTCCTCTCCTCAGACCCTAGCTTCAGGCCTGAAAGTAGTCAGTGGTCCCTGTCAGGAGCTCAGCACTGCTCCCATTTACAGGTCCTCCTCCTATTGCTCCCTGCACTAAACTGAACTGTCAACTGTCAACCATCAACTAACCACTTCCTCCTCAGACCAGAATATATCAGGGAGCTGCTTGAGCTCCCCCTTCTGGCCTAGAGGTGCTAGTGCAGTGTCCAGTGTTGTGTGGGGAGTTAACCCTTGTGATGTTACTGTGGCACATTAACCCCGGGGTGCCACACTTGCATTAGGTAAAGTTCTCGTGATAGCATGACAAATTGACGTGTCTGAGTATATGAGTAATGGTGCTTTTACATTGGTGTTTTCGCGATCAGCGGCGTTTTTTTTGGCGGCCACCTCTGCCACAACTGCCGAAACCGCACTTGCCGTGTCTGCAGCACACTCACCACAAGCCCCATAGACAATGCCCCATGGCTTCCCTCAAGTGTGCCGCACGTGCCGCTGTTAGGCAGCACTTGCGGCAGATGAGTTTTTTTTGTCCATATCCGGGCAAAAACGCCAATGTGAAAGCACCCTTAGGGAGTTATTGATACCCCAGTAATTTGTCAGTCTGAAACTATGTGTAAGGGTATTATTATTACACCAGAAACGCGTCAGTCTGAGACTATGTGTAAGGACATTATTGTTATCCCAGAAATGCTGTTTTTCTTCTTATTGCACAAATATAGTATCCATAGCAAAAGTTATACCGTGTGAGGCTGGACAAAAGCCATGTGAGGCTGACATGTCACCACCTTGTACCCATGGCCGGAGTAAAGGCTTGATTTTTGCATCAAATGAGGAGTGCTACAACCTTTTTTTTCATTTATAGTGGATAGATAGAGGATAGGATAGATAGATAGATAGATAGATAGATAGATAGATAGATAGATAGATAGATAGATAGATAGTAGATAGATAGATAGATATTATACCTACCATCATTGGACAATCTTTTTCTCAAGCAGTATAATCTTCATTCTATGTACATGTCTATGTATAAATAGGTAATGTTACCTATACTTTAACACAAATATATAATTTAGGAACTCAAATTCCCATTTGTCTTTTTATTCCAGTAAACTCATTAAGGTTCATTTGTACAGAAAAAAAATATTTTTGAAAACATTAAACAACAGATCTCAGAGGACTGACATAAAGGTTGCAAAATGCTTTCGATAAAGTTTTAAATAGACTTCTCCAGCATAAGTTTTTCAGCCCCTTATTATGATCTGCATGTAAAATATCACATTGACACAATTTATACATTCCAATAAAAAAGGAGACAACTCTCGCTAAGCCTTTGGGGCCTCCAATCTTTCACTCTCCACTGACCTCTCTCTAAGGCTGGAAACACACTGGTAGTCACCCAGAGGCCTGCTGAGACAACACTGGTATGGGCACAGAACAATTGGGGCAGACCGGCCTCTCATCCTTGCGTACAGAACAATGTACTACCAAGGACGATGATTAAAAATTATTTCACCCAATGTGATGAATAAGCAGTATTGGTAAGGAATATTGCCATATTCCCCAGATTCCATTTGATCCCAGAAAGCAATTTAATAAGACACATCTCACTCATAAAGAGATAAGCCCCCACCTTTGCAAGCCAGAGACCATTCATCTCTGGCCAGTAGTAGATGCCAGCCAACAGGCCACACAAAAGACGCTCTTCCTCACCTTTGATATGCTGATCAGCTAGGGAGATTTCACTAAGGCTGGTTTCACACTACGTTTTTGTGCCTGTCCGTGGGATCCGACTTTGAAGGGGGATCCCACGGACAGGCACGGATCCATACGGATCCCTGCAATCGATGGCAAATAGCCATCCAATCTGCAGGATCCGTGTGGATCCTGCGGTCCCCTGTCTCTCCCTACTCCTGCCTCCTCCATCTTCTTCCCTCTCCTATTCTATATGCTGTGCCCCCGCTATTCTTTGCTGTGCCCCCTCTTCTCTATCCTCCTCTATCCCTATCCTGTCCCCTGTCCTCTCCCTGTGTGTAAAAAAATTTAAAAAAAACCTGCTCCCGGAGGATACATCACCTGTCACCGGCTCCAACGCTGCACACGATCAGGACTAAAGGACCTGTGATGATGTCAGAGTCACATGACCCGGTCAGCTGACCGGGTCTCTTACATCATCACAGGCTCTTCAGTCCTGATCGTGTGCAGCGTTGGAGCCGGTGACAGGTGATGTATACTCCGGGAGGAGGTTTTTTATTTTTTTACACACAGGGAGAGGACAGGGAAGAGGACAGGGGACAGGATAGGGATAGAGGAGGATAGAGAAGCTGGGGCACAGAATAGAATAGCGGGGGCACAGCATATAGAATAGGAGAGGGAAGAAGATGGAGGAGGCAGCAGCAGGGAAAGACAGGGGATACGGAGCCGTCATCGGATCCGAGGTGAGCTCGGATCCGATGTCCATAGGCTCCCATGTTGTGGGCACTAGGATCAGCCTCGGATCAGCAGTGATCCGAGGCTGTCCGATGTGAGTCACGGACACAAAATCGTAGCAGGCATCGGATGGGATCGGATGGTGCCAAAATCGGATGCCAATAGTGGCACATCCGATCCCATCCGATTCCCATAGGGGAACATGGGGTCCGATTTCGGATCCGATTGTATCCGTTTTGGAACAGATACAATCGGATGACCGAAAATCGTTATGTGAAAGCAGCCTTAGCCAGGTGTATGGAACTTCCTAGGAAATGGAGATTAGGTGACACTTCCAAATCCCCTTAATGCCAGTGGAAGAGGAAACCCTTTCGGACAGCTAGACTGAGAGGAGATGAGTTATAACGTTTAATATCTCATAAGCCGTCCACCCTGTGATAATATCGAATGTAAATATGAACTCTACATATCTATACGGTCATAAGGCTATATTTATATGAATGTAGGATGACTGTAAGCCAACTAAACGTGATATGGGCTAGTAAGCTGCTCTCAGAATAGCCATGTTTCATATCCAGACGAAGATAAAATCATAACTAAAAATATGAAAGTATTGTCTTCCGTCTGTGATGCCCACAGACACGGCTAGGGCAGATTATAGAATTTTGGTGTCTATATCTCCCCTCAGAGAGGAGGGAATTGTGAGACAGCCCAGAGGTGCGAGATGGGTGGAGACAGGGGTCAGCCCATAATGTATAAAAATCATCTGCCCCATCTCCATATTGTATTTCTTCTGAAGAGGCATTATTCCACCAAAGCCAGAGATTACCCCAGGAACAGATTGGCTCCACACTGCCCCTTGTGGGCCATCAGCACTAAGGTAACTGCTCACATGTGTATGTAATTCTGTGTATTCCATTCCTCCTTTTATTGGCATATCTGACTGTAATATTTGTAACATCTTAATAATAGCTGTAAATATATCTAGTGTACCATAAGCGTGATTAAATATATAAATTTAATCTTGAGTTGCTCTTTTTATCTTGATCACAATTCCCACGTCCGTGTGCTCATTTAACGCTACCTGGGTTGGTTTCTGACACAATATAAGCCCGACCACGGACCAGACTTATATTAAACGAGAAGCTGGTGGAAGCATTAGTACTTGGGGTTATTCGGGGTCTCTATCAGTGACGGGGTGGAGGTTATTATATGTGCTTCTGGCTGTGGGCTAGAAGGCATATACCACACTCACTGAGAGGTGCATTAATAAACCAGCACAGGCAGGGCAGCTGCGGCGCTTCTTTATCCTCAGGCAGCTCTCTGACTGACCTGGGTTTAACAGGAGGCGCCGTGGAGCTGCCAGGTTCAGTGGCCGATTCACCACACCCAACAAATGAGCATTTTGTCAGCTGACTAGTTGTCTCTTAAGCCATGCTCATTATATAGAAACAAGTCTTCCCAAAAATCATTCAGTGTAAATGCACCTTTAGGCTGGAAACACACTGGGTGAGTGGCATGCGAGTTACTCGCACGAGTCTTGGATCTAGACAAAGTTCAAAGTATACAGTGCACTGGCTCGAAAAGTCCCGACAGGCCCTAGGACCTCCACCAAAACAAGCAGGAATTGGCAGAAGTGGAGATGTTCCCCAAGGAGAATTCTTTGGGTTAGAGTTAGACTGTTGCAGGTATTGAGGAGCTGGAGGGGTAACTACAGACGTTTTAGGAAGCAAGTCCATTTGGGGTGGGAGGTCACACAGCCTGGGTAGCCTCCCTTGGCTCACAGCAAGTTGCATAACCAATTCAAATATAGGCCCCGAAACACCTTTCAACATCGTTCCCGACATCTTTCAAAAGTGACATCAGGAACGATGTTGAAACAACATCATTGTTGCTTTGTTGCATGTAAACGCACGAATCAACAACGATAGTTGTTCAAGTTGGAGTTGACAGGTTTTCCTTAAGCAACCTGCGGCATCATTCAGTGTGACACCGCAATAGCGATGTCACGTCCGATCTTGCCTATTCGCTGCATTGCAGCGGATCGCTCGCTGGGTTGATCCCAGCCCAGCGAGCAATCGCTGCGGCAACATCGCAGCACCGTCACCGGCAACATCTTGCCGTGTGACAGCTAGGCTGCGATGTCGGAAGCGAGCGTGCCCCCTGCGGTTGTAAGGTGTAAAAGGGCCTTAAGTTCTCCATATCCAAGAACAACGGTGTTGATGCCGCTGCACCTATTCTGTTAAAGGCTAACCTCATGAGGTAGTTACTCCAAGCCAGGGTGAGCAACACGGACCGGAGGCAAAGGTGTAGTGGAGCCAAATGGCACATGGCTCAGTAAAGACAGTAGAATGACAAACAGACAAGCGGAGCATGATTCACTAAAATACTGTGATGTCCGTCCAAGCCAAGAAGCACAAAAGGAGCATACTGGACAAAGTAGGCACAAGCCACTCCATTAGGTAGAATCCCGAGAAACGCTGACACCCTATAACCCCTATACAGGGATCTGAATTTACAGCAGGGTCCAGGAGATTGCCACCTATGGATAAGAAGAAGTTCATAGATAGAAAAGTCACCAAGCAGGATCAAAGCTGGGAGGTCAGGACAAGGACAAAATCAGAATCAGAGGTTCTGGAAGCATTGGGTGAGTCACGTTAAGGAACGATAAGGCCCTTTTCACATGTAGTGTTTCTTGCGTTTGAACACATGCGCTTTCTGCTCAAAAACATATTGTAGCGCAATGTGTTAACGCACCTGTAGACTACTATTATAAAAACGCATACTAACGCAAACCTTTTATGCCGAAAAAATGCTTGCATTAGAGAAATGTGTTTTTCATAGCATAATGCCAAACGCGGTCTGCAACGTTTTTCAGTGCATTTCAACAGAAACGCAATATAACGCAATGCTCCAGATCTGTGCAAATCTGCAGCATTGCGTTTGCAAAAGATGATAGGATCCATAGCAAGACAGTATAGGTGCAAAAATAGATTTACCATCCTCCCTTCTCTGTTTTCCAGCTCTCTGCTGCTACTTCTACGGGCCGCCTATTAAGCTACTTGCATATTCACTGCACTGTCAGCCAAACAGCCAATCACAGAGGCTCACACTCTGTGAGAGCCTCTGTGATTGGCTGTTGTAGTTAGACTGGATTTCCTCAACCTGGACAGTGATTCTGCTTGGGTGCCATACATATTAGTGTAGCGCAACCAACCTGGCATTATAGGGTGTTAAATAAATAATTGATTTAAAAATAAAACGTGTGGGGTTTCGCAGCATCTTTAAGTCTAGCCCGATGAAAGCGAACAGCTGTGAGTGCTGCCACCCTCAGCTGCCTAATTGTACCTTGGCTGTCAAAAAAAATTGCGTTAGCCTCCGACCTATTTTTAATTGCCAGCCATGGTAAAACTAGACAACTGAGGGCTGGTATTCTCAGCATGGTGAGGGCTCATTGTTTTAGGGCCCCCTCACGCTAAAGAATAGCAGCCTGCAGCCGCCCCTGAAAATGGTGCATTCATCATAGTGCCATTTCCAGGGGCCTTACCAGGCTCTTCCAGTGGTCCTTGTGATGGGTGGCATGCTGGGTAATAAGAGGATAATACCAGCTTTGTTATACCAGCTGGTATTAAGTCCTGAGATTCTTAATGTCAGGCTAATTTAGACCTGGCCATTAAGAATCTCCAAAAAAGGATTAAAAAAGGACACACAGAGGGAAAAAATACTTTATTAGAAATAAATACTGAGAGTGCTTAGGGATACATCTTTATTACTCCCACGCATGCCTCCAGGATTCTGGTCTTCGGTTCTTCTTTCTTCTTCAAATGATGCAGCACTGTTTTATCACTGAGAATGTAACAAAGCTCTCACGATCTTAGGGAGACCAGTTGAGGAAAACATTGCGGGCAGCTGGCTAAAGCGCTCAAACACAACGAAATCCATGGTGCATTGCCCCCTGGGAATTTGAATATGCAAATAACCTTAATCACCATATTAACTGAGTGGGATAGTGACTGAAAGGGCCACTTAATATGGTGGTTATGGTGGTCTCTACAAGGAATCCACCTCAGGCTAGGTCCTTCCCTGGAGAATATCTGGCTAGTCCCATGTTAGGGACTCTTAAATGAGGCTCCACGGAATCCATTTGGGTCATCACTGAGAACAGGAAGAAAGTCTGCTCCCCGTGCTCAGTGATTACTGAACGAGACTGTGGCTGCTAAGCGGAAACGTCACCGCTGACACCGTTGCCATAGTAACTAAACGAGCAGTTAGTATAGCGACGGTGAGATCGGGATCATCGCATTTCACTTCCTGCTTAGCAGCTCCTCTATCACCGCGACATTCAGGAACAACGTAGATAGCGGTGCCAGTAAGCAAGGAGTTAACGCCTGCGGCTCCTGTATGCAGGGGTGAATAAACCCTCCCCGCCGCCTAAGACAAAAAGCGAGGGGCGGACAGCTGAGGGCTGGGGGGAGTTGGTGCTATCGGCGGCGGACAGCAGGAGGAGCGGACTGGCGCTACAACCCAAATCATCACTTACCCGGCGGCCAGGACAGGAGACAGGAAGCCACAGCAAGCGCCGGCCCCTTTAACTCTGCCGCTCCCCCTGCCTCCTTACCACCTGAGCCAAAGGCTCACATTGTCCAATGGACAGTGTGGCCCTGCCTGTATGAACCGCTCATACAAGAGCCGCAGGAGTTAACTACCTGCTTACCAATAACAGCACCGCCAGTAAGCAGGGAGTTAGCTCTGCTATCACTGCGGCTTCAGTATGAGCGGCACATGGAGCAGCTACAGTGACAGCAGAGTTAATTCCTTGCTTACCGGTGCTGCCGTTATCGGTAAGCAGGGAGTTAACACCTGCATGTAAGAGTCGACTCATTCAGAAGCCGCTGTGATCTCGGTTACTATGACAATGGTGTCAGCGGTGACAACATCGCCTACCACCAGCAGTCTCATTCAGTGATCACACAGCACAGGGAGAGGATATCCTCCTCGTGATATGTGATGTAGTAGAGATGCATCATTTGAAGAAGAGAGAAGACTGAAGACCAGGATTGTGGAGGGATGTGAGGGGGTAATACAGATGGAGTCCCCAAGGGTGTCTGTCTCTTTTTTTGTAATAAATAATTTTTACTCTGTGTGGTGTTATTTTTTAATCATTTATTGGAGATTCCTAATGTCTGGGTCTAACTTGGCCTGACATTAAGAATCTCGGGCTGGAAATGGCCCTCATTATTAATGCACCATTTTCAGGGGTGCCTGTGGGTTACTATTCTTTATCCTAAAAAATGGGCCCTTACCCGCTGAGAATACCAGCTCTCAGCTACCTAGTTACCTTGGCTGGGAATTAAAAATAGAATGGAGCCCACGCGTTTTTTTTTGCCAGCCAAGGGAAATTTAGGCAGCTGAGGACGGCAGCTCACAGTTGTCGGCTTTCATCGGGCTGGACTTAAAAATGCTGCGAAGCCCCACACATATTTTTATATTTATTTATTTTACACCCTATAACGGCAGGTTGGTTGCCCTACACTAATGTGTAAGGCAACCAAGCAGAATCACTGTCCAAATTGAGGAAATCCAGTCCGACTACAACAGCCAATCATAGAGATTCTCACAGAGTGTGAGCCTCTGTGATTGGCTATTGGTTGATAGTGCAGTGAATATGCAAGTAGCTTAATAGGCAGCCCAGGAAGTAGCAGTAGGAGTCTGGTAATCTCGAACTAGCTATTCTACCATCTATCTATCTATCTATCTATCTATCTATCTATCTATCTATCTATCTATCTATCTATCTATCCTATCTGTCTCTAGAGTAGAAGGAAACACAAAAGGCGCAAATGGGTCTTATCGTTAATATGATATCCCAGTGAGTAAATGTGCTCACCTCCTTTGTTTGTGATGACCCACATCCGGTATTTTTGCATTTTCATGGGCAAAGTGGTGTCGTATCCAGAAATCCAAAGAGGGTTCAGTGCTTATCCTATTTGTCTATCACACAGACCATATTTTATAGGGTACGCCCCACTTAATTGGCCATTAAAAAACGCAGACAAATGCATAACAAAAACGCAAGAGATTTTGACCAAACGAAGACTATGGCGTTAACACAAGCTTATAGGCAAAAACGCAAGTCAAAAAGACACATCCGTTAATAGGATGCATTCCAAACGCAAACACCATTAGATGTGATCTTAGCCTAAGACAAAAATATACACAGTAAACTCATGATTTCTCTGTTTTCCCATTCTTCTTCATCCCTAAACTCGAGTGAAGATTAGTTGGGCTAGTATAAACATATTTAATCTATTGTGGAATATTTTATTTTTGTATCAAATAATAAAAAAATGTAACAAGTAAATAAAAAACAGAGTAGACAGAAAAATTGTCATGTTTTCTGTTCAAACTAGTGACTACAAACTAGTGAAAGTAAGAAGCAATCCTATACTACACATACAGGCGCGTCTCAATGAATTACAATTGAAAAGTCAATTTTTTTCAGTAAAAAGTTACAGTGTTGCTGTGACTCTCCTCAGACCCTTGGGCCTAGCACCGGGTCAGCAATCATGGGACGAGCTCTGCAGCCTTTAGTCCACCAGGATGCCTGACTCAGTCCTCCAAGGAACTAATCGGCTGTACCCAGGATCAGCTTAGCACAGCTTGATCCTCCAGGTACTCTTCACAGACCTCTCGGGAACTGAACTAACTGGCTCTGCCCCAGACCAGGATTTATAGGGGACCTCACCCTGAACCCAGGCTTGGCCTCCACCTTCTGGCCTGGAGGCAGAAGGTGTTGTGTGTGTGGTTCTCGCCTGATGAGAAGACCTTTTTGTTTCTCTCAGCAGGACACCACCACCTGGGGAAGTGATAACACTAAGACCCTGGGTTGCCACAGGGTCTATTGAGTGAGGGAGGAACCAAAGCACCCAAAGAAATCCCATACAAACACAGGGAGAACATACAAACTCCTGGAAGATGTTGTGCTTGATGGGATTTGAACCCAGGAGCCCAGTGCTGCAAAGAAACAACACTAACCACCAAGCCACCATGATGACAAATCATTTTTGTACAGATTTTCATGCTCTAAAAAAGCATAAAGAAGGTGAAAGACAAAAATAAAGAGCACTCATGAATTTGCACAAAACTTATGAACCACTTTCACCATCTTGAAGAATGTGGTGCAAAAAATGTCAACAAAAGCAAGACAAAAAATAATGGTGACTCGAAAAAAAAATCAAATGATGAATTGGGACAACCATTTGGTTGTTCGTATTCTCCCAAGCACAGCTTTCTCAGAGAGGAGGGCTAGCCTCACCTTAGCACTTTAGCAATGTCCGCACAATACTCATATAGATCAGACTGATGTTCCCATTCACAAACATTTCCCTTTATGAAAGCTCTCCTCATTTCTTGTTAAATGTTGCAATATAATGATAGACTTTCAGCGGAGATGAGTAAATCAGTTCACGATTTTTAATCCTCTTCCATTGAAATGCATTGAGTGAACTGATTTGCTGTTTTGTGTTGTGCTTTTGTGTAGGCTCAGATTATTGTATGACACCCATAAGTAACGAGACTCGCTCAACAACTGTAAAGATGCTATTTATGTATATACCAGCCTAGTATATCCAGGGACTGTCTTAGGCCGGGTTCACATTTGCGCTTGTGAACGCAGCGTTCCTAATGCAACCAAACACATGCGCACTGTGTTCCTACGTTTAACATGGGAAAACATAGTAGCTGCGTTTAGCTACGTTCGGTTGCGTTTGCGTTCAGATGTGTATAATTTGTGTGCCCTCCGAACACAGCCTGTTGCATTTTTTGTGCTTTCACGGGTGCTTGTTTTATCAGCAAGCGCCCGCAAGCACACAAAAAATGCATGGATCTCAATGGATCCGCAGCAGGGGACTGGCAAGTGCCCCCCAGGCTGTAGGTTTTGCCCTAATTCAGGGCCGCCCCTTTAATTACATAGGCCGGCGGCCGCTGTCTGCTTTGCCACAAATACACAGCTCCGGCAGCGTGCGGGGAGTGTTACAAATGTGTCCCCGCTCCCGGCCGCATGCGATAGCACCTCCCCCCCCCCGCCTCTTACCCGGCCGCATCTGATAGCACCCAACCCCCCCGGTCATCGAGCTCCACCAGCCAGCCCCTGATCTGCACCGAGTCCTCCACATGACAGAGCAGCACAGGAGAATGCTGCGGATCACATTGACATCTCTCCCAGCGCCGGAGATTTAAACAGCTATCATATCAGCTGTTTCTTCAAATCTCCCGCGCCGACACCGTCGGGAGATCAGCGGTGGCCGAGAGGAGGAGATCTCTGACGCTGATCTCCGCCTCCCTGCCGGGCACCATACTAATGTGAACGCATGCGGAGATTCTCTGCTGCGTTCACATCAGTATGGCAGAGTTTGCACTGCATTTGCATCTGCAGGCCCTCCGCATGCAGACACAAACGTAAAGGTGAACCCGGCCATATTCCTAAACTCTGTAACTTGCCATTCACAAGAAGGCAGCTCCTTTTGACCAACATTCTACCAGACTATAGAAACTAGAACTTCTTTTCTTTCACTTCCCAATTTATACAGTATTGTGCCTGTCATTGTCCAATGGCTTTTCTGCCTAAACTAAAAGTCTGCCTCCTGTTATGTAAAAGTCTGCCTCCTGTTATGTAAAAGTCTGCCTCCTGTTATGTTTGACTCCTATGCCTTGGAAACTTTTGACAAATTTGGACCCTGAGTCTCAGGCTGCGTTCACACATTGCAGATTTTTTGCGCTTTTCTCTGCAGTTGCGCTTCTTTACGCACTTGCGTGGCAAAAAGCGCAACTGCATACACATACTGCGCTTTTTCCTCTGCGCTTTTCACAAGCCCATTTTATCATGTGGGCTATGGGAAAAGCACAGACACAACTGTGTAAAGAATTGCATGTCTATTCTTTTTATGTATGCGCTGCTGCAGTGACGGCCCGTCCGTAAAAAATCGCCGAAAAGTGCAGTATGTGAACACAAATCAGCAAAACTCATAGGTTTTGCTGACCTGCGTAACCATAATTGTGTTTTACTGAATAAAAGCACGCGTAAAAAAGCGCAACAGAATATGCAGTAAAAAGTGCAAATACACAGCAAAATGCGCTATGTGTGAACGCAGCCTCATTCCGTTATTGAAACTTTATATTAAGCATTTTTTTTCCCTTTGACAGTGCAGGAGTCAATGTGTCTCTGTTGCTAGCAAAGCGTCTAGGTGCTCTATGCAGGTGACACTATTTTATGACCACTCCCATCTCAATTATATGGTCACATGATCCAGCATTCCTTGCTGGTGATTACATTTCGTTCCTAGCCATATTGCCTGGGTGGATGGAGCTATTCTAGAGAACTGACCATTGTCAAGCCATCTGCTGCCTAGCAGAGTGTTTCCCCTGTCTGTCTTCCTTACCTTCTTGTTGGTTTTAGTGCAGCAGTTGGGACTAGTGCTCTCGCCGGTCATCTCCCTAGTGAGAGTTAACATCAGGGCCAGCGAGGGACTAGGTATCCTGCTCGTTGACAGGGTGAAAGAACCCATAAAGGGACGGTAGGGAGATCAGGGCACAACCACAGGTGAGTGTAGGTCTCCTTTTTCCCCTGTTCCCTACCAACATGGCCACTGTTGTATTTGTTCCCCCAATTTGTAGTTTTGTGTTGTGCACCAGACACCATTGGTCACACTCTTTATCCGAACGCGCCCTAGTCGATGTGTGAACCCTCCTAGCAAAACCCACAGGAGCCGAGAGATAAAAATCCACCCCCATTCCCTGTAATCTGTCTCAGTATCTCTACTGCCATGGACTGATTGCACTTGACAACAGGCAGGTGTCAAAAAGTTAGACAAAAGTGAGTCTTCTAGTGACTGGCAGGTTGGAATAATTTATTGGGGTCGTTGTCTATCACCTATTCAATCAATTTGCTCAAGTTGCCTGAGAGTAAAGAAATTTTTATAGGATAGTGTATACTATGGACAGAGCAGTAAGTGGGAGAAATTGATTCACATATGTAATGATTAATTTCATATAGTATATTGTGAATAATAACAATATACAAATAAAGTCAAACCTACCAATATAATATCTATAACCACCAATACTTTTCCTAATGAATGTACATCATTATGAGAAATAGCTGTTTGCGCCGGGGAATGATCCACATGAGAACATGGTACAATAACGAGGAACAATTTTAGACTGAACACGAATTATCTCTGCTACAAACTTCAATCTAATCACAAAAATCCTCAGAGATGAAGCATTATGGAAACATGATGGAAATTACATCATCCGCCAAGGTAATCGCTCTCTCCTTGGAGACAACACTAATAGGAACTTGGCAGTCGCCGCAAAGAAGAGGCTCCAACGTCTGCCAGATACTAGTAAAAATTAACCTTTACTAATACTAAGTTATTTAATAATACATTGCACACTTCACAGATATAGTGGAGCTGTATTATCTCTTTCTAGACAGTATTTTCAATGTTGTAATAAGCTGATGTAGTAGAGAACCCCAAATCCAGCTCACGTCTGACGGTACCAGGCCGAGCTGGCAAGGTTTTCTTCTTATTTTATCCCTGCCTTCTTTCTAAAAGAGAGCCTGTAAGCAGGAGTTTGTAATATAAAGTGAAGGCATAGCTGTAATGGTGCTTTAATACTGATTACATTGATACCTTTGGTGAAGAAATCTGCTTTTTGGCTCTTCTTTAATCACCATTTGAAGTTTTCAGCTAATTAGATTTCGATGCACAGGGGCCGGACTGTACACTGTGTCTTCTCCTCCCTGTCTGTGATTCCCCGATCCTCCCGGGTCTGTGAATGACCGACCTCCTGTTTGAAATCTCAGCAGTGAATTGTCATTCACCGACTGGAGGCAGCGTAAGAATTTGTGGGATCAGACAACGATGTTGTACTACAGGACATGAATCATAAACTCCATTCTATTTCATCCCGAAGGGTGTTGGATGGGGCTGAGGTCTGGGCTTTGTGTTATGTTCTTCCACACCATACGTCCTCAACCATATCTTTAAGGACATTGTGCATAGTCAACTGAAACATAAGATTTTCCCCAAACTGTTTCTACAACGTTGGAAACTACAGTTGTTTAAAATGGCTTGATAATCATTGTAACTAAGGGGCCTCTAAAAACCCTTGAAAATCAAGCCCAATGCATCATCCCTCCTCCACCAAACATTACAGTTGGCACATTTCAGTCAGGCAGGTAACGTTTTCCTGACGATCACCAATCTCAGACTCACCAAATACCAGATAGAGAAGTGCAATCCATCATTCCACAGAATAAGTTTTCACTCTCTAGAGTCCAATGGTGGCAGCATTACACCACTCCATCCACTGCTCAGCATTATACCTGGTGATGGACGGCTGCAGCTGCTCATCCATGAAGCTCCCGGCTGGGGCAGTGTTTGTGCTGATGTTAGAGGAGGTCTGGACTCTGCAGTTATGGAGTCAGCAGAGCGTTGGTGACTTTTCTCTCCTCTACTCCATAGCAATCAGCTCCTGCTCTGTAAGGCTGGTTTCACACTTGCGTACCAGTTTCTATCTGTTTTGAAATGGAAGGACACTGATCTGTTTTTGTCTTCATTGATTTCCAATTATAGAAACTTGATTCCATTTCACACAGTTGCTCTATGCTCATCCACCTGGGGCTCAGACAGCAGCCTCACATCAAGGATAATAGAAAAAATTGGAGTCCGACTCAACAGGACTGGATTCTCCTTTTCTTTTTCTAAAGAAAATATAGAGCAAACAAAAGAAAAATTTACATGGTCGACATGACCCAGTCGACGCGTTTCGACTGAACTAAGCAGTCTTACTCACGAGTAAGGCTGCCCAGTGATGGATTTGTTTTACGTGTGCATCCAGTTGTCACCGTTTTTCATGGATCCGTTTGTCTGCATATTTTTCACGTCCCCAAAAACGCAAAATGTTGCATATTTGGGCTTGCATGAAAAATATGCAGACAAACGGACGCTCACTTATCAAAACAGATCCGTTTGTTTCCGTGTGCACGGATTAGTTTTGGTGGATTGAGTATGATCAGAAGCAAGGTACAGCTCCTCCCATGGATCGGTTAAAAAACCGTTGCCATCCTTTGCACGGATCTGTGGGTGTCCACGTGTGTCCAGGAAGTTGCATGAATTTCATGCAAGCAAACGGATTGCAAAATACACTTTTGTGAAAACAGCCTAACTTTACTCGGTCTTCACGTTCTGGCTGAGTTGCTGCGGTTCCTTCCATTTCTTAACAGTATCACTCATAGGTGATGGTTGGAATATTTAGGAGGGAAGAAATGTCACAATCGGAATTGATACACCTGCAGTTTGAGGCTGGGCCCACTAGGAGGCGTCAGTCACTTGTGATGCATATAACTGTTGCAGAGCAGCCCGCCTTGTCTAACAGCTGGGTGTCATTAATAGGATGTGTTCTGACACTGGGCTTCGCATGGACTGGAGTGGCTGCCGCCCTATGGTGATCTCATGTCCGGTGATACCACCAGTTTCCTCCTTGTGGCATGGCTGGACGCAGATGCTACAATCGCCCTTATGTCAGGGTTGCAGGAGATTGAGCACCGGTGTTGGGTGACATGAGTTGCCTCTTGGAGTGTCTGGCAGCGTCCTGCTAAATGCAATGGATATTTGTAAGTGGCCAAATGTGGACAGTTTTTTTTTTTTCTTTTCTATAAATGTTTAATACAAGTCTTTATGTCTAAAGTGTTATGTGAGGTATTACAGTTGAGTTCCAGGACTGATGTACACTAAATGGACAAAAGTAGGGAGACACAACTCTAAGGGTACCTTTACACACGGCTACATTTGTAGCTTGTCACCAGGTAACTTACTGGTTGCAGTGAAATCATGGATACATGATTCCATTTGTACACAGCAACAAGATAGAACCATGTATCCATGATTTCACTGCAACCAGTAAGTTACCTGGTGACAAGCTACAAATGTAGCCGTGTGTAAAGGTACCCTTAGGGTACCTTTACACGCGGCTACATTTCTAGGGTGGCTACAGGTAACTTACTGGTTGCAGTGAAATCATGGAGACAAGGTTCTATCTTGTTGCTATATACAAATGGAATTATCTCTCCATGATTTCATTGCAACCAGTAAGTTACCTGTAGCCACCCTAGAAATGTAGCCGCGTGTAAAGGTACCCTTAGGCCACGTGCACACGTTGACTATTTGGCGAGTTTTTTACCCCAGTATTTATAGCCAAAACCAGGAGGTGATCCTGTGTCCCGCTATTCTCGGGAGATCCCATATATTACAGCTGGGAAAGCCACTTACATCATAAATAAAGTGACAGACGGGTGATATTGTACATTTATTTAGCACAGAAGGCATTTCAGAATCACATCCAATATAAATATAGAAAACACTTTTAATGGTGACTTTTGTGGACCTTTGTGAACGTGCTCAATGTCTTCTCCAGCTCGGCAGTGCACACAAATACAGAAGAAGGAAAATGATCTCACAAAATCTCCATCAAACACTCACATATAAAGGCTTCAGTACAAAAATCAGAGCGCTACAACGGAGGAGCAGCCATTCAACACGGCTTTGTAACCTGCAAAATGTGACCTGTGAAATAAATCAGGAAAATGTAAACGGGACTGAGAAAAAGACAACCTCCAAAGGGAACGTCCACCTTATATCATTAGAACTCGGTCAAGTCTAAAAATCTTTTGCAGAATAATATCTAAAGAGGAAACGGGGGACCTACTGTTTAAATGCAGTTTATATATTAAATATATGTCTAACATTGCTTTGTTTTTTAATTTAGGTTAAATTATCACTGTAAAAACAGAAATCTTTCATTTTCGATGTCAACTTTGTGAGCTGTAAAGTAGATGTTTCAGCAGTCTCATTATCATAACAGACAGGATAACAATGAGAAAGGACTAATCTATCTATGGCGGGCGACACACGCTTCAATATTGATAGCGATATTGTTAGCGATCACATGCACGCGCGATTGCTAACAATATCGCTCACATCGTTGGTGAGCTGTCACACAGGCAGACTCACCAGCGATGTGGAGCAGCGAGATCGCTGGTAACTATGGTACACATCGGGTTACTAGGTGCCGCGCGGCGCTTAGTAACCCGACGTTTACCATAGATACCATCTCCCAGCATAGGCTCTGCCTCTGGGAGATCGTTCATCGTGGTGTCACACACCACGATGATGCAGATTGATCAAGCGTTTATCGCTTGATAGGAGCTCTGGCTCACAAATCTGTGATCTAACGCTGCACGCAGCGACGCACAAACGATATCGCTTAAGCGATCAAAAAGCAGATCACTTAAACGATATCGTGCATTAAATTGAAGTGTGTGACGGCCGCCTATGGTAGATAACAGAATCTACCGTTCTGCGGTGATGTCACAGCTCACCTCTTCATCCTTGATGCTGCCTTGCAAGTCCATTTGGCTGCTTAGAACAAAAATGGAGGCATGAGTCTAGAATTAGGCCTAATTGTCAGTGTGAAAATTGCAAGATTTCTGATTCTAATTTTTTTTCCATAGGTCATATGATAAATTAGAAAAATATTGTGAAAAATTAAATAATTTTCACGAAAAAACTTGATATAAATAATATTATTTTTCCTTTAATATGCCCTTAGAAGAGTTGAAACTGCTGATATTGAGCCTAAATTTACAGAGCAATGGGTTCCCACAAACACAATAGATTAATTTTAGCCAAACTCATCTAAATGATCCGATGGTCTATTATGTATGGGGGCCCCTGACAGACGATGTCGGGGAAGATAAGGATCGGGTATTTACTGATTTTGGCAGAGTGAGGAGCCGGGAGAGAAAGCTGCCAGGAGAAGCATTGTTCAGTTGACAACTATCTTTTGGGTATGGGGTCCTTCTGACCGGATTCGCTCATCTGTGTTTGGCATTCTGAGTATGGTTACATAGCCAGACATGAAGTTGGTGAGTTTGGATCAGAAGATGTCCTCACATCACGATCTGTACTCGAAACCCAGATATGTGAATCTGGCCTTACATTTTATCATGCTGGCTGCTCTCCCCACTACTAGGACACCCACGATCTTGTGCTATTATTGAGTTCAGTATATAACCATATGCCTTCTCTTAAAGGCAACTTGAAACCGTATTATTTCATTTTGCCTTTGTAGGGGATTTGAAGCTCTGTGCAATCTCTAGTCAGTATAGAGATCTATTATGAAATAATCAGAATTTTGTACATATTTAAAAGGGTCATCAATGACTAAATTAGATCTCTCCCACGGGCCTAGGTTGCTAATTCCCTGGCTGTTCTGCCCGGTGTGTCTCTACCAGTTCAGAGTGGTCATAGGCGGCTCCTGCTGGTGATTCAGCAGCTTCCAGGAATGACACGTCCACAGAGCAGGCATGCCTCTTCTTCTCTATCGATAGGGTGTTACTGCCGATGCCATGCTGATTGACAGTCGGTTCTCCGATGCTTAACTGCAGGGTGTTGTCAATCAGCATGACATCAGTAGGAACGCCCGGCTGACCGAGTAGACCGGAAGAAGAGCGGCTTTGTGACATGAGGTCAAATTCAGCAGCAGAATCTCGGACAAGATGGGTCCGAGGCGGCACCAGGCAGGTAACTAGCAACTACCTGTAAGTTCTTAAGCCCATAAAATAGAAATATTATAGCCCTCGAAAACCTCTTTAATACAAAGTGTCTATAGTGGAACATTCCCTTAGTATATACTTCAAAACATGTCACATTTTAATACAATGAAGACTCTTCCCATCTTTATGAACGGCAAGCAAAAATAGCACTCCAAGAATATACTTTTATACCATAAAACTAAATCTTTACTGAGGTCATCACAGAAAACTAGAAGATAAGTGAGATCACATACATCTAGCCAAAGAGAACAGTCAGATGACTGATAACCGATGTGCTGATGGCAAGAGAATGATCAGGTCTGACTAATAAAAATGTATGCCCCGTAGATAAAATAAACTTACATTTTATCATCAGGTGCACAGCTTCACATCGAAGCTTAAAGGGAATCTGTCAGCAGGTTTTTGCTATGTAATCTGAGAGCAGCATGATGTAAGGGCAGAGATCCTGATACTAGTAGTGTATCCCTTACTAAGCTGTGTTTTTCTTTTTCAATAAAATCAATGTTTTATCACCAGGTAATTAACACTAAAGGACTAGGGTTTCATGCCTTCTATGCCTAACCCTGCCCCCAACACTGTTAATATACAGTTTTCAAAGAAATCTGCGTAACAGTAATGTGAGTAAGGTTACACATAACTCAGCATGCCGAGCTCCGCTAGATCTGCAGCAGAGAAAAACTGTGATTCAATCACAAGTGCAGCAATCACTAAATTAAGGCGGCCGTCACACGCATCAATTTAATGCACGATATCGCTTAAGCGATCTGCTTTTTGATTGCTTAAGCGATATCGTTTGTGCCTCGCTGCGTGCAATCAAGCGATTTTACAATGTAAAATCGCTTGATCGTTAGATCGCAGATTGGTGAGCCGGAGCTCATATCAAGCGATAAAACTTGTTCATCTGCTTCATCGGGTGTGTGAACCACGATGAACGATCTCCCAGCGCAGAGCGTATGCTGGGAGATGGTATCTATGGTAAACGTCGGGTTACTAAGCGCCGCGCGGCGTCTAGTAACCCGATGTGTACCATAGTTACCAGCGATCTCGCTGCTCCACATCGCTGGTGAGTCTGCCTGTGTGACAGCTCACCAGCGATGTGAACGATATTGTTAGCGATCGCGCGTGCACGTGATCGCTAACAATATCGCTATCGATATTGAAGCATGTGACGGCCGCCTAAGTGATACATTGCTGGAATCAGGGTCTCATTCCCTACATCATGCTGCTTTCAGATTACATAGCAAAAACCTGCTGACAGATTCCCTTTAATAATAAATTCAGAAATTAATGTATATCAGGGGGATTGTTGGATGTGCACTACCCTGTATATCAGGGATGCACAATTTTTATTTTTTGCTCCAGGGGCTACATTGTGAAATTGAGCAATCTCTAGGGTCACAGTTAAACTTAAAGTCATATTCTGATCCGAACAAAAATATACTAAATAATTGTCTGATAAATAGAGAGGTCCCAACTGTGGGACTGTCACTTAGGCTGCCTTCACACTGCATAATTTTCACATCCGTGTGGTTCCTTGAATTTCAAGCACCACATGGAAAGGCACAAATCTGTCCAAACTCATGGCAACGGACCGATTTTTTAACAGACCCGTCATCAATTACCAGAGATAGGAGTGGAAGGAGCTGTACCTTGCTTCACGGATGCGTTTTTCACATACTCGTATGGATCCGCACTCCATAGGCATCCATGTTATTTGACACGTATAGCTACAGATCCATGTCTGTCTGTCGGTGTCAGTGATTTTCCAGGCAGCTCAAAATCAGAACAGTCTCCGATTCTGGGTGCATGAGAAAACTGGCACTAAGGCTAGGGTCACATTTGGAAGGCTCATTGAGATTTGTGTTCAAAATGTGTCTTTAAACCTGGATCCGGTAACCGGATTGCTCATAATGTGCAATTCGCAGGGATGAACAAAGGGTTAATGTTAAAAATAGATGTGGGCACCATGTCTCCAGGGAGTGCCCACCCTCCCTAGAGACACGGTGACCATATGGGGCAGCATATGAAGGGTTAATTAGGTGTATTACTGTATTGCCGGCTATTGTCGCATTTACTATTTTATGAATTAAAGCCGGCGGCTCCTCACTGTGGAGGAGATACAGTACGTAATGTGCGTACTGTATCTGCCGCTATCCATTGTCCTGAAAGCTTTAACATTAGTTCTATGGGCAGCGCACCGCCATAGACCTAATGCTAAAGCTTTCAGGACCCTGGATATCGGCAGATACAGTACGCACATTACATACTGCATCTCCTCCACAGTGAGGAGCCGCCGGCTTTAATTCATAAAATAGTAAAATGCCGACAATAGCCGGCAATACAGTAATACACCTAATTAACCCTTCATATGCTGCCCCATATGGTCACCAGTGTCTCTAGGGAGGGTGGGCACTCCCTGGAGACATGGTGCCCACATCTATTTTTAACATTAACCCTTTGTTCATCCCTGCGAATTGCACATTATGAGCAATCCGGTTACCGGATCCAGTTTAAAGACACATTTTGAACACAAATCTCAATGAGCTTCCAAATGTGACCCTAGCCTTAGTGTCAGTTTTCTCATGCACCCAAGCCGACAATACCGGCAATACAGTAATACACCCAATTAACCCTCATATGCTGCCCATATGGTCACCATGTCTCTAGGGAGGATGGGCACTCCCTGGAGACATGGTGCCCACATCTATTATTAACATTAACCCTTTGTTCATCCTGCGGCAGCAGGATGAACAAAGCTTCCGGCTACAGCAAGTATTCACATGTGCCTTGCGGTAGCCGGATGGGCTCCCGTAGGAGCCCATTATAGCAAGCCTGCTGCGGTTTGCAAACTGCTCTGACAACTGCAGCTGAATGATTTTTACTGCAAGCTGCAAATCCGGAAGCAGTAACCGGATTGCATGTAGTGCAATCCGGTTTTATAATGGGCTCCTATGGCTGCCGATCCTGATCCAGTTTTGAGCATTTTTACAGCTCAAAACCAGATCAGGATCTGCATTTGCTACTGCAAATGTGACCCTAGCCTAACAGTGCAACACTGACACACATGGATGGCCATATAGGACCAATCCATGCCCATAAGGATACATGGGAGGCTAAAACTGATCCGTGGCTATCAGTTTTAAAACGGATAGACATGGTTTGGAAATGATGTAGTATGAAGGCAGCCTTATGTTGATTTCACACTACCGTATTTGGAATCCAGGGGATCCCCCAGAATCCCCTGCAATTGACAAACTGGATGCACCCGCACCGGTATTATGACTGATGAGTATATCGAGACAGTTGCATCCGGATGTGTAACTTTTTTACCTAGATCCGGATGAAAATGACACGCCCCCTAGGGCGCTCTGGGCATGCTCAGACCAAAAACCAGGATCTGGCATTTGGATCCAGCAGGGTCAGGATTCCGCCGGATACAGGTTCAATTCAGAAGTGTAACCTGACGAAATAGACAAATTGAAATGTAACCCATAGTGCCCCAGATCCAGATGGTCACGATTTTGTCATTGAACCAAAATGCGTTTTTGATCTGAATGAAAAACATGGACACCCGGATCTGGGGGAACCATCTAGAATTGGATATACTTGCAAGTGCCTGTGGCCCCACTGAAGTTTGATGGGGCCGAAATCGAATACAGGAGCATCTAGTTTTAGCTGGATTCACACAGATACTGAAAAGCAGTAGTGAAACCAGCCTTACCCCGAGAACAAGAGACTCCTTAGAGAAAAGGAGTCCTGAAATCACAGATAAATGCAGATATCTACATTGTAGTGTATGAAAGTCAGGCCGGTGTCACACGTCCAACATTCAGTGACCGAGGACGGACTACAATGTCAGGACCTCCTGCTGATTTCCTGACCTAAGCTCAATAGCCTGCGAGGCTGTTGGATTCGGGGCAAGAAACCTGTGTCAGGCCAAGAATCAAGGCTTGTTTTTGTTCCATAAAATTTAGAGAGTGAAATGGGTCTTACATAGACAGCAAATATTTCACACAGGAGCCTGGGATTAGCTAAATAAGCCGTTATCTAATAGGGGGCACAGATCTTACCCCTAATGTCCAATCCTACGGATGTCTATAAACTAATGAAGGATAGACATGATTTCTATTTGGCCAAAAAAATCCATACAGAAGAAGGCTGAAATATTTTATAATATATTTTCTATATATGAGCAGCTTACAGATAAAAATATATACACAGCTTATATATCCGCACACAACAAACATGAAGAATAAAACACTATACAATATTTGGCTCAACACTTTGTAAACGAAGACAATGCTCAAGTTCTCTTACAGGACCAGCCTTTCTCCGTTCACTTCCATATGAACAGTACCAGAAGATGTGATGTGACCGGACTGAATCGGAAGTAATCGGAGAAGGACTGACTCTCAGTTCTGTAGTCTCCAAATTGCAGCTCTCTAGTTGTATTCCATCATCAGCCTGTTGCAGCCAAGGCATGATGGGACTTGTAGTTTCTGAACTAGACAGGCACATGTCGGAGACTACTGCTACAGGTGGATGCCACATAATACCGCACACACGTTCTACAATATATCCGCCTCCCTTGTAACACCATGTACATCATACAGGTACAGCTTGCCTTCTCTAAATGACAAAGTAAAATCACAAAGCTGCCTGAACGAGGCTGGTTGGCAGATTGAATGGTTTCTTTAGACATCTCCATCACCAACTGGTCAAGAAGGAGAAGTTGGTGAAGGACACAGTTGTGCTTTCTTGTGTTTCAGGGTTAATCTATTCCCTAAGGAGAGAAGACTTAGATCGCTGAGGAAAGACCCTGGTGCGAGGCGCAGCGCTCAGTACAGACTGGTCTTCTTCATTATTCTAAGGAACTCCTGCTCATTCACTTCCCCGTCTCCATCCCGGTCAGCTTCATCGATCATTTCCTGTAAGAAGAAAAGCAGATTACAGGAGGAATACAAAGAGCCATGGGAGCGGTCACATCTGCTGCCTCCTCTTCACTAGAGACACAATGATATAATCTGAAATAAAAGTGTCTGTCTGCTGAAAACAAGTCATCGCATACCTAATGGAGAGGCAAGAACCTGCTGATCGGTGGGAGCTTGACGTGAGGAACCGGTCCATCGATCCCCATTACAAGGTGATGCAGCAAGTTAGATGTCTGATGACAGCTTCATTCATTCTCTATGGGGCTGCCAGAAAAATGCTCAGTGCAGAGTTCAGAAGCCCCAAAGGAAATGAAGGGAGCAGAGGTCAGACATGTGCACCGCCGCTCCACACCTTCAAGGAAAAAAAGTACCTCATTCTGCCGATGAGTGCAGGTCCCAGCAGTCAGATCCCACCAACACACAAGTTATCACCTTTTCTTTGAATAGGTGATAAAGTGTTTTCACCGGCAAAACCTTTAAAAGGATATTCCCATCTCCATATCTTAACCCAATATGTAGTAGGTGTAATAATAATAATATCAGCAAATCCTTACAATCACAAATGTAGTATAGTTCTCCTGATTAGCTGTCACTTACCTTATGTGCAGGACATTGCAGGTTAGGTACCCATGGTTATGATCAGTTTGTTACTTGTGGTGCTAGAAAGCTGCAATGTCCTGCACCTGAAGTAAGAGATATAGCTAATCACGAGAACTATATGACATATCTAATTGAAGGGACTTTAGTAATATTATTATTACACCTATTACACATTGGGATAGGACCTTTGAGTTGGGAATACCACTTTAAGCTTTAAGGGGTTGATCAGGATTATTACCCTCATAAAATTAAAAATGCAGATGAAGCGGAGTGGTTTTAGGGCTCTCATCATTGGTTATTGCTGGAGTAAGCAGGAAGAAATGTTTCTCTGTGATACAATGATAAAGTCGGCCCTCCCATAAACTTGCATTAAAACAATTTTTATTTTATATTTTATCAGAGTGACGATTCCAGTAAATGATGAAAGAACTTACTGGAACCGTCATGCTGGTAAAATATAAAATAAAATAAATTAAAATAGTTTTGATGCACCTTATGGGAGTTCCAAGTTTATCATAAAATGAACTGATACCGTGTGGAAGCCTCCTCCAGCACCCCAGACCTGAATAGAAGTGCCTTGTTATTTTCTTTGAAGAATCTGTGTAATGCACAGATATGTCGGGTGAACGAAAGTGAGAGCAGCCCCCTCAGCAGCACAGGCCCTCTAAACACCCAGATTCCCTGACTGGCCACATTCATAGGACTGTCCGCTATAAATATCATTTTTTGGCATGTGACCAAAACTTGTCAGAAAATGCCAATGACAAGGATGTAATTCGCAAATTAAAGGGTTATCCCATCTTTACAATATAGCACCAACCCATAGCACCATCACCCATCCATAGAACAGAATGGAGTAGGGTGGTCCTACACAGTCACTGGGACTGCATCTCTTGTCTTTTCCAGGCAATCCCATAGAGAATGAATAGATTAATGGTGTGCTCCATTCGTTCATGCTCAGGATTGTTGGGGAGGGGGGGAGTGGGCAGGGGGGTCTCAAAGGTTGGACACCCCAAGTGATCACTTAGGGTACCTTTACACGCCGCTACTGGCGGGTGGCTACAACCGGATACATGCGAGAAATGTATCTTGCACCGGCAATTCACCCCGTGGTAGCGGCGTGTGAAGACGGTTGTAGCCACTCGCCAGTAGCGGCACCTGTTTCCGAGCACTGCCCTGAAACAGGTGGCTACCCAGGCGATTGTAGCGACCTGTATCAGCGTGTAAAGAAGCAACAGAAGGGATGTCTGGACACCAGCCTATGTACCTGGTATGTAGCTGGGGCGTGACACAGGCTCCGGGTTACCGCGCCCCATCAGCGATCATTGGAGGAAGCTCCTGCGTTACGATTGGTAGTCGCTGCATAGGGAGGCATATTTAAGGAGCTGACCAGTCACACTACACAATTGCTCGAGCGTCATGTATTAAACAGCCTCCTGCGATGCCTGCCCAATCATGATGCTATTGCTTTGTCCTATCAGCGTACGGACGTCTCGTAATCCACAATTGTGGCACGCCTATGTGTTGCCCCTGCTGCACCAGGTCCGCCCATATTAGCTTGTTGTAGCTGTGTGTAAATAAGGTAAGGTGCTCGGCAGAAGGTAACTTAAGACACCCGGCGGTGTATCTAGAGATAGATGTAACCTACTGTAGCGCACCTTGTTGCGGCGTGTAAAGGTGGTGCGGGTACCGTTTGCAACCGTTTGTGCGTGCTCGTGCACGTGAAGTAGCTGGTTGTAGCCACCCGCCAGAAGCGGCGTGTAAAGGTACCCTTATTCCCACAGGCTACTGGTGCCCAAACCTCTATGTAGCCAGTCACAGATTTAGGCTGGTGTTACTCCATGTCTGGCATATGGGTGGAGAAAGATCTAAATTTTTTAGATTTTTTGAGACTTAGGTATCAATGCCATGGTGGAGACTTGTGTGTGGCAACGCCCTTCCCCCCCCCCCCTCGCCTTCTCTTACATTATGCTGTGATGCAGCACTGGCATCATGCAATCTCTGGAGGCAGAGCGTATTTCAGAGGATTCAAGGTACTGTACGGCTCCAGCGGTACGGAGTGCTCACGCCGAGTTCTTTTTTTTCTTGGAGACAGGGGTTGGGGCTAGCAGCAGTGACTTGGATTGAAAGTGGTATTTTTATTATTATTATTATTATTATTCCTGACATTTTTTTACGTTGTGCCCCCCGTAAAATCATAAAACAACCTTGGTTGGGGGGAAGGGGTGGGGGTACATTTAAATATTTATATTTTCATCTTATTTCTCTTGTAATTGAAGCTGGCATATTAGCCCCAGTTACAGGTGAATGTGTTCTCCTGGCTACATAGTAGAGCTGCTCAATTTTGATCTTCCACTGTACACAGCAATCACATGTACTGAGGAAGAAGCGCCATCAGCTCATCCTATAACTGCATACATGGCACTTCTTTAGCAGAGATGGAGAAGGCAGCAATGGTAATAAATCATCTCTGCCTTCCGTATGGGGACTCCAGCCACCTCTGACATACGGATTTCTGCTTCCGCAGCTACATGATTGTGTTTAGCCGCACTCCGATAATTTGACATCTTAAAACATCACTGCAGAGTAGGAGCTGGGCCGCCTGGATGTATAAAGTCTATGGGCGGTCCTGCAGCTATGAACATCACTACTACAGAATTTCACATTCCCAACACTGAGGTTTAAGGGTGTGTGCCCACATAGTGGTTTAGTGACGTTCAAATCGTCAGTAAACCGCTGGAAAATTCAAGGAGCCTAGACTCCTGAGCTCAGAAGTCACCAGTCGGTTTCTCAGCGGTTTCCCAGGGGTTTTTTCAGCATGTGCACAGCGTTTTTCAGTCGGTTTTTCCAGCGGTTTTTCCGCGGTTTTCTATGGAGGATTTTGTGCATGGAAACGCTCAAAAACCGCTGAGAAGAATTGACATGTTGTATGCTGCTAAACCGCTAGGAAACCGCTCAACCGCTGGCGGATCCGCTCACATAAACCCACTATGTGTGCACAGCGTTTCTAAATTACATAGGGTTACTTGTAAGTCCTAAAGCTGCTAAGGATTTACATAAATTTAAATAAAACCTATGCTAAACCGCCGGCGGTTTTCGCTGCTATACCGACACTAAACCACTATGTGGGCACATACCCTTACAGATCTAATGGCCGATATCCTAGGATATGTCATTATCACCATTCTATCATATTGCAATTCAAAGATCCTGTTTTGCCCTACTCGGGGGAGTCACCGACCTGCAGTTCCTCGTCGGTTAGGTTCTCGCCGAGCTCTTTTGCTACTCGTTTCAGATTTTTGAATGATATTTCCAGTCTCGTCGTCATCAAATAACCGGAAAGCTTTCATTATTTCTTCTTTGGAGTCCTTTTCAGCCTAGAAAATACATGTTGATCAACTGTTAAGAGGAAATCAAATACAAATACATAAACGCAAATGAATAAAAAATTTATGAAACAAAGACATTGACCCAAAGAATATCTTATTAGTTGAAATATGTACTGTATACTGCTCCTGACTTGGCATGACATGTATGTCTAGTATGGATATTTGGTTCTAAAAAAAAATGCAAGATGTAGGTCAGATCTATATGGAAGGGAACCTGTCAGTCGATTCATGTTGCCCAAAACCACAGTCAGCAAGAACCAGAGCCTGGACACATGATAGCCGACAGGGATGTTTTTTCTCTGAAATGCTCTGGTGTTTGATTTCAACTCTTACTATTAAACTATCAAAATTAAAGTATCGCTATTCTTGATAATGGATAGGATTTTTAATAACGTTGCTTGTTTGTACAAACGGTTTGTAACTTTACCAATTTAACAAGGTGCGACAACATTTTCTTTGCTTTTTCACAAGGAGAGGATCTTTTCTTACCATCTTTTGAGTCATAGCTGAAAGGAAATCATTGAAGCTGATTTTTCCACTTCCCTCCTTATCGATATCTGAAATCATCTTCTTAATTTCTTCCTTTTTGGGTTCAAACCCCAAAGCTCGCATAGCAACCTAAGAAAATTAAAAAAAAGTCAGAATATATGTAAAATGTAATCCAATCTAAGAAGATAGCGATACAAATGGGTCGCATCAGGATCACTTGGATGTTTTTGGTTGTCATTATGATTTAAAAAGAGAAAACACAGTAGTTTGAAAAGAAATGGCTTCATCCAACCACTAACCAGGAGTGGAGAAAAAGGTTTTTGTGTCATCATTCATATTCTCTAAAAAAAAAGGCCAAGAAAGAAAAATGTCTGCTGGGGCATGTAAACTTTGAGCACAACTGTATATCAGCTGTGCTCATCTTCACCCCCTCGACATAGCAGAGGCTGCACGGTGTACTGCACCATACTTCTCTGTACCCTGCACAGCATATGGAGATGGGTCAGGCAAACTGTGGTGATCTCCGTGACTCCAAAATTGAACAGTGATTGCTGGGGTGTCCAGAGTGATTGGCCACTGATCAAATATTAATGGCCTATTATAAAAGCTTTTTTTAAAGTGAACCTGTCACCTGCTTCAGGCATTATAAACTGTGCCACCATCTTTAACATTCTGTATTTGGGGTTCCTGTAACCCCTTTACATCCCCAGACAACGGCTTTTAATCTGTCCAGCGCTGTATGCTAACTTAGTTGTTAAGGTGCTGCTCACTACGGTCAACACGCCTCCCTGAAAGGAAAACCTTCCCCCTCCATGGAAAGCCTGCCCCTCTCCATGGAAAGTCCACCCCGCTGCATTGAAAATGCCGCACCCTCCTAAATGACTGCACATGAATGACAGCGACGTCATTCACAAGTCTCGCACCTGAACAGTGGCGTGGGTCACTGTGCCCCATCAACCGCACAGTGCCCAAAGTATCGCGTGACTTGTGAATGATGTCACTATCATTCACATACAGTTACTCGGAGGGGGCGGCGTTTTCAATGTAGAGGGGAGGCTCTGACCGGAGTGTGCCGCACCCCATATGCTCTTAACAACTAGTTTACATACAGTGCGGGACATATTTAAAGTCATTTTCTGAGGTATGCAGGGGCAAGTCTGGGGTTATAAAGGGGTTACAGGAACCCCAATTACATTATGTTAAAGAGGACCTGTCACCCCCTGCTGTATGGCTATCTAAATGCAGCATGTCTGCTGCATTCAGGAAAGGGGTCCCCCATGTGTCTGTGTGCTGTGTACCCCGAAATATAGCCTTAGGCAAACTCACACAGTTGAGGCTGGGCCCTCTGGGAGGCGTCTGTCACTTGTGATGCATTTGTTTGGTGCGGAGCAGCCTGCCTTGTCTAATAGATTGGGCGTGACCAATAGGCTGCTTTGACACTGTGTAACACATAGATCTATGTGGCTGATGCCCAATGGTGGCCTTGTGTCTTTAGATACCACCAGTCTCCTCCCTGTCAGCATGGCCGGTTGCAGGTGCTACAACCGCCCCCATGATTTAGGTTGCAGGAGGCTGACCACCGGTGTCTAGACACATGTGTTGCCTCTCAGAGGAGCCAGCAGCCTCCTGCTAGGTGCAATGGGTATGAGAAGTGCCGAAATTTTGGTCAGTTTTTTTGAAATTGTATGTCCTAGTTCGGTGAATCATTCCCTGGTGCAGGAGCCAGCTGGATTGATGAGGACCATTGCCTCCCCCTATGCCTCTCTGTGCTGCCTCCAGCTGTGCTCTGTCACTCATCCTGCCACACACAGCTTGTTAACAGGGCACGCAAATCATTTTTCCTGATGTCAGTGCCAGATTCCCACCCTGTTTATGCTTTGTTCAGAGAGCAGGAGAGGAGGAGGGCAGAGCCAGCAAAGCAGGAGGCAAAGAGAGGCAGAGGGGGAGGAAATGGCTCCCGTCAATCGAGCTGGCTCCTGCACCAGGGAATGCCCTCATGACTTCTAACAGTGAGTTTGCATAAGGCTATATCTCAGGGTACACAGAACACAGACGCATGGGGGACCGGGATAGTTTATAACGCCCAAAACAGGTGACAGGTTCACTTTAAAGCGTAACCATCATTTACATTTTTATTTAATAGTTATGTAGAGCAAGTGATTATAATCAACTTTCACATATACCTTATTAATAAAATCAGGAAGGAAACACCTTTAAAAAGACTTACACAAGATGTCCTCAGCAGGCTGTGTGTGAAGCTCAATCTTAAGGGTATGTCACACGCGTCAATATCGCCTGCACGATCTCGGCTGCACGTGACGTTGCAGCGATATTGACGCGTGTGACATACTGAATCAACCAGCGATAAATCGCTGGTTGATGATCGCCAGGTTTTAGAATCTGTCCTAAAACCTGGCGATTGTCGCCCGGTGGACACGCAGCATCGCTGCGTGTGACACCCGGGGTAGCGATATTCCAGCTCCCAGCGCCTCTCACAAGCGCTGGGAGCTGGTATCCAAGGTAAACTGCGGGTATCTAGGCAGCGCGCGCTGCCTAGATACCGACGTGTACCTTAGTTACCAGCCTCCTCCTCTTACCGGCTGGTATCTAAGGTACACAGCCGGTAACTAGGGTCCCTAGTTACCCGCTGTGTACCCTAGATACCAGCCGGTGAGCGGAGAAGGCTGGTAACTAAGGTACACGTCGGGTATCTAGGCAGCGCGCGCTGCCTAGATACCCGCAGTTTACCTTGGAGACCAGCCTGCTCCCGCTTCCAGCAGGCTGGCAGTGGGAGCAAGACATCGTGGAAACGATATTTAAATCGTTTCCACGATGTCTCTGGTCCTTTGATCACTGGTGAGTCTGCCTGTGTGACAGCTCGCCAGTGATCAGCCGTCAATGTCGTCAGCAATCATCTCACTGACGACATTGACGCGTGTGACACCCCCTTTAGTCACCTCCATCTACAGGGGGAGGGGCCTAAACTGTGTTCACAATACAGATGATAAGACTGTTAAATTACCTAATGCCGGCACCTCTGTTCACATGGCTCTCCTCCATGTTATCACAGAGCAGAGGACATGGGAACAGAGGAGTCAGATTAGATCTCCTAGCAGCTGTGTGAGCTCAGCAGGGTGCCGGCATGAGGTAATTTGACAGTGTTATCATCTGTATTGTGAACGCAGTTTAGGCCACGTCCCCTGTAGATGGAGGTGACTAAGGGTACCATCAAACTTGGCGACGCACCAATGATCCCGACAACGATCCGACCTGGTAGGGATCGCTGGTGCGTCGCTACGTGATCGCTGGAGAGATGTCAAACAGTCAGATCTCACCAGCAACGATACAGCGGTTGTTGGGACCCTGTCACTCTTGGGCGTAGTATTGAGATCATTGGTCGTTGTCCCTGTCAAACACAGCGATGCACGCTGCCCAGCAGACCGACGATGAAAAATGATCCAGAACGGTTTGTAACAATCAGCGATCTCACAGCGGGGCCCTAGTCGCTGCTACGTGTCAAACGTATCGAGATTGCTGCTTTGGTTGTTGTTGCATCACAAAACTTGTGACTCAGCAGCGATCTCGCTAGCGATCTCGCTTAGTGTGACGGGAGCTTGAGAATAAGCTTCACACACAGCCTGCTGAGGACATCTTGTGGAAGGTTTTTTTTTAAATGCTTACCTTCCTGATTTCATTAATATAGTATATGTGAAAGTTGATTATATTTACTTGCTCTACATTACTATTAAATAAAAATTTAAATGACAGTTACGCTTTAAGGATACAGTTGCACTTACTAGTTCAGAAATTTCAAAGATAGACTATTCTGATGTTCACCGAACCTGACCATGGGGCCCTTTAAACAAGGCTGTGGACCTGGAGTCGGAGTTGATGTCCATTTTGGTGGAGTCGGAGTAAGATTCAGGGAAATTACAGAGCTGGAGTCGGATGTTTGGCTTACCGACTCCACAGCCCTGACTTTAAACTGACATTATTCTGGCCCATGTACTATAGCTCTGTATTCAAGTATAATAACAATGTCACCTTCAGCTCCTTTACGTCTATGGTTCCACTTCCATCAGTATCAAAAAGATCAAAGGCCTCTTTGATCTCCTGCTTCTGCTCCTCGCTGACCTCAGGCTTCGGACAGGTCTTTTTCCTCTGCGTTGTTGGTCCTAATGATGGTTTCTTGTAGTTAGATGCCTGAAGAGGAGCAGAAGAAAACTAAGGATTTTGTAGCCTGCTGCTGAGATCTAGACATACACTACCGTTCAAATGTTTGGGGTCACCCAGACAATTTTGTGTTTTCCATGAAAACTCATACTTTTATTTATCAAATGAGTAGAAAATATAGTCCAGACATTGACAAGGTTAGAAATAATAATTTTCTCCTTCAAACTTTGCTTTTGTCACATGCTCCTTTTGCAGCAATTACAGCATTGCAGACCTTTGTCAGGTCCTATTTAATGAAGCTGCCAGATGAGGAGCTGTGAGGCATCGATTTCTCAAACTAGAGACTCTAATGTACTTGTCTTGTTGCTCAGTTGTGCAGCGGGGGCCTCCCACTTCATTTCTACTCTGGTTAGAGCCTGTTTGTGCTCTCCTCTGAAGGGAGTAGTACACACTGTTGTAGGAAATGTACAGTTTCTTGGCAATTTCTCGCATGGAATAGCCTTCACTTCTAAGATCAAGAATAGACTGTCGAGTTTCACATGAAAGTTCTTTTTCTGGCCACTTTGAGAGTTTCATAGAGACCCATCGGGTCCCCGTACTGCACTACATGCTGCCAGAAAATCAGAGACCAGCAGCTGATGTGAGCAGTACTGTGACTCAGGAAACATGGTAGTAATGTGATGCGTCGCCATAGCAGGCACACAATGTCAGCTGCCGACCAATGCTCTGGCTACAGAGAAGGACGCCACACGATGCGAGAGCTGGGAAAGTGAGCAGTGCTTTTTTTTTTTTCACTGCATTAGGTGCAGAATGGGGATTACCAGGATGGGGAGGCAACACATATGTCTTTATAGGATTTAGAACACTACATCTGACCAACATGCACGGGGAGGGGGACTGGTCCAAATATTGCATAGGGTCCAATCAGACTCTAGTTACCCCACTGGGTGCTGGATGTGGCTTTCAAGGTAAGAAATATTGGAGGTCACGGGACTATAGAAACCACCAGAAATTATACAAATGTGTGTAGATAGAAGTCTGCATGTCACTAGGACCAGTGTGTCGATGCCGGGGCTCCGCAGCACGGACCAGTGTGTCGATGCCGGGGCTCCGCAGCACGGACCAGTGTGTCGATGCCGGGGCCCGCAGCACGGACCAGTGTGTCGATGCCGGGGCAGCCGCAGCACGGACCAGTGTGTCGATGCCGGGAGCCGCAGCACGGACCAGTGTGTCGATGCCGGGAGCCGCAGCACGGACCAGTGTGTCGATGCCGGCGAGCCGCAGCACGGACCAGTGTGTCGATGCCGGCGAGCCGCAGCACGGACCAGTGTGTCGATGCCGGCGAGCCGCAGCACGGACCAGTGTGTCGATGCCGGCGAGCCGCAGCACGGACCAGTGTGTCGATGCCGGCGAGCCGCAGCACGGACCAGTGTGTCGATGCCGGCGAGCCGCAGCACGGACCAGTGTGTCGATGCCGGCGAGCCGCAGCACGGACCAGTGTGTCGATGCCGGCGAGCCGCAGCACGGACCAGTGTGTCGATGCCGGCGAGCCGCAGCACGGACCAGTGTGTCGATGCCGGGAGCCGCAGCACGGACCAGTGTGTCGATGCCGGGGAGCCGCAGCACGGACCAGTGTGTCGATGCCGGGGGCCGCAGCACGGACCAGTGTGTCGATGCCGGGGCGCCGCAGCACGGACCAGTGTGTCGATGCCGGGGCGCCGCAGCACGGACCAGTGTGTCGATGCCGGGGCGCCGCAGCACGGACCAGTGTGTCGATGCCGGGCGCCGCAGCACGGACAGTGTGTCGATGCCGGGCGCCGCAGCAGGAACAGTGTGACGATGCCGGGGCTCCGCAGCACGGACCAGTGTGACGATGCCGGGGCTCCGCAGCACGGACCAGTGTGTGATGCCGGGGCTTGCAGCACGGACCAGTGTGTGGATACCGGGGCTGCGCAGCACGGACCAGTGTGTGGATACCGGGGCTGCGCAGCACGGACCAGTGTGTGGATACGGGGCTCCGCAGCACGGACCAGTGTGGATACCGGGCTCCGCAGCACGGACCAGTGTGTGGATACCGGGGCTCCGCAGCACGGACCAGTGTGTGGATACCGGGGCTCCGCAGCACGGTCCAGTGTGTGGATACCGGGGCTCCGCAGCACTGACCAGTGTGTGGATACCGGGGCTCCGCAGCACTGACCATTGTGTGGATACCGGGGCTCCGCAGCACTGACCACTGTGTGGATACGGGGCTCTGCAGCACGGACCAGTGTGTGGATATCGGGGCTCCGCAGCACTGACCAGTGTGTGGATACCGGGGCTCCGCATCACGGACCAGTGTGTGGATACCGGGGCTCTGCGGCCCACCACTGCCTAAAGAGGCAGAAGCACCAGACTTAGAAATTATATTTTTTTAAGTTATGCCAATGTATTTCGAAGGCTATTTTCACACAGGGCCTTTCTGTTGTGATTTTGCTGCAGAGAGAGAGAGATAAATTGACATCTGCGCAAAAAAGAAAAAAAAAAAAAACGCATTCAAAGTGTAAGAAAAGCCTAATACAAAACCACATGAATGCATCTGCCTGGGATCTGGATTAAATCCTCATGGATCAGGATTTGCTGTAGAAAAAAAAATACAGAACAAACGCCCTGTGTGACCATAGCCCTACTGGAGTTTACTATTCATATTATTGCTTATTTATTAATTTTACTATTTATTTGTAATCATTTTTTAAGTCCATTTCGTTTCCTACATGTTCTTGTTTGTTACTTATTATGTTTATTATTATCACACGTCTTGATATTTATTATTATTAATTATTACACATGTATTGATGATGATTATTATTATTATTACCCATGTATTGATGTTTATTATTACCCATGTATTAATGTTTATTATTATTAATTATTACACATGTATTGATGATTATTATTATTATTACTACCATGTATTGATGTTTTATTATATTACCCATGTATTGATGTTTATTATTATTATTATAATCATACACACTAGATGGAGGGCATGGGCTCACACACGCAGATTCACGCACAGACAGACATACAGACACAGACTCACACACACACAGACACAGCCTCTCCCCTTCGCCAGGGTTTTACCGCTGGCAGCGGAGAAATAAGTTACTCACGTGACATGGCAAGGGTCATGTGACACAATGGGGGTCATGTGACGCCATGTCACACAGATCCTTGCTCCACGGACCGTGGTAAGACTCTGGCAGAGGGGAAAGCAAGAGGAGGGGGGCAGGAGACCAGGCGGAGGGGGGCCAGACTGCTGTGAGCGGGAGACCGGGCGGAGGGGGGCCAGACTGCTGTGAGCGGGAGACCGGGCGGAGGGGGGCCAGACTGCTGTGAGCGGGAGACCGGGCGGAGGGGGGCCAGACTGCTGTGAGCGGGAGACCGGGCGGAGGGGGGGCCACACTGCTGTGAGCGGGAGACCGGGCGGAGGGGGGCCAGACTGCTGTGAGCGGGAGACCGGGCGGAGGGGGGCCAGACTGCTGTGAGCGGGAGACTGGGCGGAGAGGGGTGCGTGTGCAGCAGCACCGCTAACGGCCGCCATCTACTGTATAGTCGTCTAATTCTGAAATGCCGCGTTGCTGATTGGTCGCAAGTGGCTGGCGCGACCAATCAGTGACGCAGGATTTTTGTTACAGACAGGCAGAATGACATGATTATATAGTATATATTGATATGTTTATTATTACACATGTATAGATATGTTTATTATTGTTGGGCGGCACAGTGGCTCAGGTGGTTAGTACTTTGCGGCACTGAGGTCCCGAGGTCCTGGGTTCAATTCCCACTAAGGACAACATCTGCAAGGAGTTTGTATGTTCTCCCTGTGTTTGCGTGGGCTTCCTCCCACATTGCAAAGACATACTGATAGTATAGATTGTGAGCCTCAATAGGGACAGCATTACTGCTGTATGTAAAGTGTTATGGAGTTAATATTACATATGTAGTAATAATAATAAATATATGTATAATTATTATTATTATACATGTCTCACTATTTATGACTTCATGTTTCCCTCCCAGGCACACAGCCCCAGATACACTGTATAGGCGGCCTCCTATAGGTGAGGAGAGAGCTCCAGGGCACAGCCATCCTATACTGACGCCTCAGCACTAGGACACAGTCCAGACTCACCGTTTTTTCACAACTCACCATATCGGGCTGTAGCTCCACCGCACAGCACCTCTCCTACTACACGGAGCAACCGCCTGCTACACGCATTAACATGACACAGCAGTTCAACCAATCAACGCTCAGCAAATAAGCTAACTAAATTCCTATTGGCCATGTGTCACCGGTTCAACCAATAGGAAATAGTTTGTTGTTAATCAGAATGAGGCTTGGCACGCAGCATTAGTTCCCGGCGCGTACTGAGTGACGTTTTTGCTGGTTACCATGGGAAACGCTGATGTCTTTTTCTATTGGTTGACTACGTGTTAGGTTAACCAATCAGATGCAAGCGTGCGATCTCTGCTGATTCTCAGCCCATTGCCCGGCATGTTATCTGTAACACTGGGTGATCTGCAGATAACGGCGGGGACAGGTAAGAGGAGGCGGCGGGGACACGGCTCTGTACAGGGGCCCTCCATGATACAGCACAGGAGAGCTGTCACTGACCCTGAGCCAGGAGCGTGGGAGAGCCGTCACACTGTTAATGGGCGCATCTGCCATCAATGGCCCTTCTCTATGATAAACTAAGGCATGGTGGTTCAGTGGTTAGCACTGTATGGTGGTTCAGTGGTTAGCACTGTATGGTGGCTCAGTGGTTAGCACTGTATGGTGGCTCAGTGGTTAGCACTGTATGGTGGCTCAGTGGTTAGCACTGTATGGTGGCTCAGTGGTTAGTACTGTACGGTGGCTCAGTGGTTAGCACTGTACAGTGGTTCAGTGGTTAGCACTGTATGGTGGCTCAGTGGTTAGCACTGTATGGTGGCTCAGTGGTTAGCACTGTATATGGTGTCTCAGTGGCTAGCACTGTTTGGTGGCTGAGTGGTTAGCACTGTATATGGTGGCTCAGTGGTTAGCACTGTATATGGTGGCTCAGTGGTTAGCACTGTATGGTGGCTCAGTGGTTAGCACTGTATGGTGGCTCAGTGGTTAGCACTGTATGGTGGCTCAGTGGTTAGCACTGTATGGTGTCTCAGTGGTTAGCACTGCGTGGTGGCTCAGTGGCTAGCACTGTACGGTGGCTCAGTGGTTAGCACTGTTTGGTGGCTGAGTGGTTAGCACTGTATATGGTGGCTCAGTGGTTAGCACTGTATGGTGGCTCAGTGGTTAGCACTGTGGTGGCTCAGTGGTTAGCACTGTATGGTGGCTCAGTGGTTAGCACTGTATGGTGGCTCAGTGGTTAGCACTGTATGGTGGCTCAGTGGTTAGCACTGTATGGTGGCTCAGTGGTTAGCACTGTATGGTGGCTCAGTGGTTAGCACTGTATGGTGGCTCAGTGGTTAGCACTGTATGGTGGCTCAGTGGTTAGCACTGTATATGGTGGCTCAGTGGTTAGCACTGTATGGTGGCTGTGGTTAGCACTGTATGGTGGCTCAGTGGTTAGCACTGTATGGTGGCTCAGTGGTTAGCACTGTATGGTGGTTCAGTGGTTAACACTGTATATGGTGGCTCAGTGGTTAGCACTGTATGGTGGCTCAGTGGTTAGCACTGTATATGGTGGCTCAGTGGTTAGCACTGTATGGTGGCTCAGTGGTTAGTACTGTATACGGTGGCTGAGTGGTTAGCACTGTATACGGTGGCTTAGTGGTTAGCACTGTATACGGTGGCTCAGTGGTTAGCACTGTATACGGTGGCTCAGTGGTTAGCACTGTATACGGTGGCTCAGTGGTTAGCACTGTATACGGTGGCTCAGTGGTTAGCACTGTATACGGTGGCTCAGTGGTTAGCACTGTATACGGTGGCTCAGTGGTTAGCACTGTATACGGTGGCTCAGTGGTTAGCACTGTATACGGTGGCTCAGTGGTTAGCACTGTATACGGTGGCTCAGTGGTTAGCACTGTATACGGTGGCTCAGTGGTTAGCACTGTATACGGTGGCTCAGTGGTTAGCACTGTATACGGTGGCTCAGTGGTTAGCACTGTACGGTGGCTCAGTGGTTAGCACTGTACGGTGGCTCAGTGGTTAGCACTGTATATGGTGGCTCAGTGGTTAGCACTGTACAGTGGCTCAGTGGTTAGCACTGTATATGGTGGCTCAGTGGTTAGCACTGTATATGGTGGCTCAGTGGTTAGCACTGTATATGGTGGCTCAGTGGTTAGCACTGTATATGGTGGCTCAGTGGTTAGCACTGTATGTATGGTGGCTCAGTGGTTAGCACTGTATGTATGGTGGCTCAGTGGTTAGCACTGTATATGGTGGCTCAGTGGTTAGCACTGTATATGGTGGCTCAGTGGTTAGCACTGTATACGGTGGCTCAGTGGTTAGCACTGTATACGGTAGCTCAGTGGTTAGCACTGTATACGGTGGCTCAGTGGTTAGCACTGTATGGTGGCTCAGTGGTTAGCACTGTATATGGTGGCTCAGTGGTTGGCGCCGTACAGGGGCTCAGTGGTTGGCGCCGTACAGGGGCTCAGTGGTTGGCGCCGTACGCAGGGTTCAGCAGTTAGTGGAAAATTTATAGAGCATACGGCACACAGACACAATACACAGCAACATATTTCTTTCATTGTTTTGAGTTTTTTGTTTTTTTTTTGTAAAATGTAATAAAACTTAAAAATGTTTAATAAATCGTAAAAACACTAAATATATTTGGAATCTCCATGACCACGTGGGACCCACAGAAAAATGTTACCACTTCAGTTATATACGTTGTATGTTTCCCATTTCTCCCCTACACAGTGTTAATAAAAGTTTAGGTTAAGTATTAGCTTGTATTTACCCCAAAATGGTGCCACTGACAAATACATCTCATCCATATTTATATCTCTTTTGTTTTCAGGTGTAATTTGTCAAATTACCTAAGAAATGGCGACTCGAATCCGACCTGTAAGTAGTGTGATATGCCCTAGAATTATTACTGTGTATTTATTTCTGTCAGCATGTTTTTGCTATGTAATCTGAGAGCACCATAATGTAGGGGCAGAAACCCTAATTCTAGCAATATGTCACTTACTGAGCTGCGTGTTGCTGTTTTAATACAATCAGTGTTTTATCATCTGGAGATTATCATTAAAGGACAGGGTTTCATTAAGAATTTTGTACCGTTTGCCCTCTGCAAACCCCTGTGTTGCACTTTATAATGCTGATTTCAGAATGAGTTTACTTAGAATTTGTAAGTGAGCTCATTCTGCTGCTCCAATTCTTTTATCTGTGTTTCTTTCTTAAGCACTTCTCAGCTAATTATGAGCACAGAGCTCATCAAAGTTGAATATTAAGAGAGAAAAAGAGCTAAACATAATATTAATCCCAAATATATGTATCATTAACAATAATGCCAGTGCAGTGTAGATGACTGCACCCCTTGTCCTATATGACTTCTTAATATGTAGGTAAACGAGACTCAAGTTCATGTGTCATGGAAATAAATAGTTAATAATTTATATAAGTTTATTGAAGTCATTCAGAAATCTTCCAACAGCATGTTTATATAAATCTTTGTACTTTCCTCTAGTTATCCTTTCTTCTTCTTCCTCCCCTCCTCTGGAATTTCTCTGTCTCAGATTCTATATAATGTTTTGATTTAGATGTAGCAGTGCTGAAGCTCTTGTCAAGATGTTCCCGTACCGAATGTACTAACCAAGGCTAAACTGAATTGCTAAATAACACAAGAAATATGATTGAATGTTCTCTACAGAATAAAATGCAACACCCCTTTAATATCCCTTTAAGGAGCCGTATAAAAACTGGCTACCCCTCCCTTAATAAAGGTCTTTGTCATTAAGCTCTACTTTGACTTCTTGTCAGCGTGGTTCTTACTGGTGGTGTGCACACATTTAGGCTGAAGGCACATCATCCGACATGATCCCAGTGCCTCGCACGAGTGCAATGCGAGATAAACTCGCATTGCACTAGGACAAGTGATTTTCTATAATGTCGGGCACACTGGTGCGCATTTGAAGTCCTGAACTCGCAAAGCGAGTTTCAGTCGCGGCATGCTGCGACTGCATGCGAGTTGTACGCACCAGCTACAATAGAAAACAATGGGTGCGTTAAAAAAACGCACCGTGCAATCACATAGTGCGAGTCTCTGTGATCCCGGCTGTGATCTCAGTGACAGCCGGGACTGTGTGCTGCTTCACCTGCCACGCTGCTGGCGGCGGCGGCGGATGCCCTCCCCTCCTCAGGCCTCCCCCTACTTGTCACTGCCCTCCACCCCCCCAACTCCGATGCCGGCACCTTGTTGCGGTTTCCCGCCGCGCTGCTGGCGGCAGAGCCGGGTGCACTCCCCCTCCTCAGGCCTCCCCTACTTGTCACTGCCCTCCACCCCCCCAACTCCGATGCCGGCACCTTGTTGCGGTTTCCCGCCGCGCTGCTGGCGGCGGCGGATGCCCTCCCCCTCCTCAGGCCTCCCCCTACTTGTCACTGCCCTCCACCCCCCCAACTCCGATGCCGGCACCTTGTTGCGGTTTCCCGCCGCGCTGCTGGCGGCGGCGGATGCCCTCCCCCTCCTCAGGCCTCCCCCTACTTGTCACTGCCCTCCACCCCCCCAACTCCGATGCCGGCACCTTGTTGCGGTTTCCCGCCGCGCTGCTGGCGGAGGGGGCGGATACCCTCCCCCTCCTCAGGCCTCCCCAACCCCTGGATGGCCCCCACCTGTCCCTGCCATTCACCTCCCCGATCCCCGTGACCGATCTCACCGCTCCTCGATCCCACCGCAGCTCTGCCTCTTCTCCTCGCTGGAACGCCCCTCCTCCAGTGCAGCTCCGCCCAGAGGCAAGTACCGTATGAATGAATGGAATGAATGAATGAATGTGAGTGGGTTCATGGATGGATGGATGGGTTCATGGATGGATGAGTGTGATGGATGGATGGATGTGTGCACGCGTGGTTGTAAGCACACGTGGATGTGTGGGTGCATGGATGCGTGGGTGCATGGATGCGTGGGTGCATGGGTGCGTGGATGCGTGGGTGCGTGGATGTGTGGGTGCGTGGGTGTGTGGATGCGTGGGTGCATGGATGTGTGAGTGCGTGGATGTGTGGGTGCATGGACGTGTGGGTGCGTGGATGCGTGGATGCCTCGATGTGTGGGTGCATGGATGTGTGGGTACATGGATGCGTGGATGTGTGGATGCATGGGTGCGTGGATGTGTGGGTGCGTGGATGTGTGGGTGCGTGGATGCGTGGGTGCGTGGATGCGTGGGTGCGTGGATGCGTGGGTGCGTGGATGTGTGGGTGCGTGGATGTGTGGGTGCGTGGATGCATGGATGTTTGGGTGCGTGGATGCGTGGGTGCGTGAATGCGTGGGTGCGTGAATACGTGGGTGCGTGAATGCGTGGCTGCGTGGGTGCGTAGATGCGTGGGTGCGTGAATGCGTGGGTGCGTAGATGCGTGGGTGCGTAGATGCGTGGGTGCGTAGATGCGTGGGTGCGTGGATACGTGCGTGGATGGATGTGTGCGTATGTGTGACTGCATGTGTGGATGTATGCACGAATGGATGTGTAAATGCGTGGATGATGGGTGGATGGATGGATGCAACAAGGGATCAAGTGTCCTCTTCTAGTCTCAGGGATCATAGTAATGGTGTACTGTATGACAGATCATTGCCATACAGTGCACCATAACTCTGACCCCAGAGACTGTAGGAAGAGGACACTTGATCCCTTGCTGCAATCTCTGGAGCAGAGGCGATCGAGCATCGTGGGACCTTCATTGTGGACTACGTCGGAGGCGATCGAGCATCGTGGGACGTTCGTTATGGACTACGTCGGATCTTTCTAATAAAGATGGAGTCTGAATTTTGTTTGTGTTTTTTTTCAAATAAAATTACTTTTCTTTGTGTATATTTAATGACTACTTACCAGAGATTCCTAATGGCGGGTCTAACACTGGCCCAATATTATGAATCTCGGGCTTAGTGCCAGCTGCCAATAAAAAGCTGGCATTAACCCCTTTATTACCCAGTTTGCCACCGGCACCAGGGCAACTGGAAGAGCATGAGTACAGCGCCAGAAAATGGCGCTTCAATGAATGCGCCATTTTCTGGGGCGGCTGCGGGCTGCAATTCGCAGCATGGGGGGCCCAGAACGCTTGGGCCTCTCCATGCTTCGGATTGCAGCCCCCAGCTGTCTAGTTGTACCTGGCTGGACCTAAAATTTGGCGGAGCCCCACGTCATTTTTTTTTCTAGAATTTGTTCTAGAAATAAAAATAAAATGCGCTTCGCTGTATTTTTGGTTGCCAGCCAGGTACAACGAGGCAGCTGGGGGTTGGTGGCAGTCCGTAGCTGCCAAGTTGTACCTGGCTGGACCAAAAATATGGCGAAGTCCCACGTCATTTTTTTTATTACTTATACCAATAAACTGACATGGAGCTTTGCCATATTCTTGGTTGCCAGCCAGGTACAACTTGGCAGTTGGGGGGCTGCAATCCTCATCGTGGAGAGATCCAAATGTTGTGGGCCCCCCCACGCTGCAAATTGCAACCCACAGCCACCCCAGAAAATAGCGCATTCATTGGAGGTGCCATTTTCTGGTGCTGTATCCCAACTCTTCCAGTTGCCCTTATGCTGGTGGCACACAGGGGCTCTCCATACGCAACATGGTGTCCGCTAACAATTGTTAGCGGACACCATGTTGCGTATGGAGAGCCCCTCTGTGCCTAAACATTGAAGCCCCCCCAGAAGTGACCCCATTATGCATCTGGATTTGTTCCTTGGGGGAGTCTAGTTTCCAAAATGGGGTCACTTGTGGGGGACCTCCAATGTTTAGGCACACAGGGGCTCTCCATACGCGACATGGTGTCCGCTAACAATTGTTAGCGGACACCATGTCGCGTATGGAGAGCCCCTGTCTGCCTAAACATTGGAGCTCCCCACAAGTGACCCCATTATGCATCTGGATTTGTTCCTTGGGGGATCTAGTTTCCAAAATGGGGTCACTTGTCGGGGAGCTCCAATGTTGAGGCACACAGGGGCTCTCCATATGCGAAATGGTGTCCGCTAACAATTCCATTTGTTAGTGGACACCATGTCGCGTATGGAGAGCTCCTGTGTGCCTCAGCATTGGAGCTCCCCCACAAGTGACCCCATTTTGGAAACTAGACCCCCCAAGGAACAAATCGATATGCATAATGAGCACTTTGAAGCCCCAGGTGCTTCACAATTTGATCCGTAAAAATAAAAAAATAAGATTTTTGTGGAAGAAAAATATTTTTTTCATTTTTATGGATCAATTTGTGAAGCACCTGGGGCTTCAAAGTGCTCATTATGCATCTAGATTTGTTCCTTGGGGGGTCTAGTTTTCAAAATGGGGTCACTTGTGGGGGAGCTCCAATGCTGAGGCACACAGGGGCTCTCCAAACGATACATGGTGTCCGCTAACAATTTGAATGGAAATCAGCTCAAATTGTTAGCTGACACCATGTCGCGTTTGGTGAGCCTCTGTGTGCCTCAACATTGGAGCTCCCCCACAAGTGACCCCCATTGATTGACAAATAAGTGGCAGCAAATCAGTGCAGTCTTGACACCAGGAGAAGGGTGCTAGTCTGTCGGATCGCAGTAGGAATGAAAAAATCTCACTAGCACCGCACTAGCACCGCACTAGCACCGCACTAGCACCGCACTAGCACCGCACTAGCACTACTACACGCATCAAACTCGCAACAATATCGCGCTTCAAAAACGCGCCGTTTTGGAGGGATCAGTGTGCCTTCAGCCTTAGACAAAGCATCAATTTGGAGGCAGACACTTAAGATGACAGCCCACCCGAAAGGTGTGAAGGCCTCCCATGATACATGAAGTGCTCAAACTCTCCTTAGAAAACACACCTGCCCTGTACCTCCTCCTTTTGTCTTGATTTACAGTTGTAGTGTTTCTGAAATACATTTTCTTGAATTTTAACTACCATATATACTCGAGTATAAGCCGAGTTTTTCAGCACAATTTTTGTGCTGAAAAGTGCCCCCCTCGGCTTATACTCGAGTCACTCTGTATGCTGTGGGGGGGCTGTGACCGGGTGCTGGAGGAGGCAGGAGGGGGCCGCAGTGACAGCAGGAGGTCACGTGGGGCCGCCTCATTAGTGTAATGAATATGCACGGCATCCCCCCCGTCCATCAGCGGCGGGGGGGAGCGGTGCATATTGCACTACACAGGCCCCCTGCAGTGATCTACAGCCCCATTCCCCCCTTAGTATTTGTCCCCCAGGCTGCGGCACACATTAAAATAACAAACACTTCATACATCACCTTTCCGGCGTCTCCTGGCTGGCAGCGCCGCTCCTCCGGTCCCGGCTTCTTCCTGCTTGTGCCGGTATCATGTGACCGGGCGCATCAGATGACGTCATCTGCTGCGTCGGCCACAGCAAAAGAAGCCGGCACAAGCAGGAAGAAGCCGGGACCGGAGGAGTGGTGCTGCCAGCCAGGAGACACCGGAAAGGTGATGTATGAAGTGTTTGTTATTTTAATGTGTGCCGCAGCCTAGGGGACAAATACTAAGGAGGGGGGTTGTAGATCACTGATGGGGGGCCTGTGTACTGCTGCTTGGGGGCCTGTGTACTGCTGCTTGGGGGCCTGTGTACTGCTGCTTGGGGGCCTGTGTACTGCTGCTTGGGGGCCTGTGTACTGCTGCTTGGGGGCCTGTGTACTGCTGCTTGGGGGCCTGTGTACTGCTGCTTGGGGGCCTGTGTACTGCTGCTTGGGGGCCTGTGTATCGCTGCTTGGGGGCCTGTGTATCGCTGCTTGGGGGCCTGTGTATCGCTGCTTGGGGGCCTGTGTATCGCTGCTTGGGGGCCTGTGTATCGCTGCTTGGGGGCCTGTGTATCGCTGCTTGGGGGCCTGTGTATCGCTGCTTGGGGGCCTGTGTACCGCTGCTTGGGGGCCTGTGTACCGCTGCTTGGGGGCCTGTGTACCGCTGCTTGGGGGCGCTATAACGGGATGGGGGTCTTCTCCATTTCTCACCATAGGCTTATACTCGAGTCATTAAATTTCCCTAGTTTTGGAGGGTAAAATTAGGGGCCTCGGCTTATACTCGGGTCGGCTTATACTCAAGTATATACGGTATGTCTAAAATCCCTGAGATATCTTAAGGGGCCTATAATAGTAACCATGACTCTCCATATACATATATACTCAGTCAGGGAATACTTGGCATTGCCCTTTTTGTACGTTCCGAGGTTACCATGATGGAACATGATGTCCGATCCTGTACCATTGCCAATAATAAAGTCTTCCTTTTGTTCTAGACCAGCAAGAAATGCACTGTGATCGGTGGATCTGGATTCCTCGGTCAGCACATGGTGGAGCGCCTGCGGGATAGAGGATATTCTGTCAACGTGTTTGACATCCATCAGGGCTTTGAGAATGAGCACGTGCAGTTTTTTATTGGGGATCTGTGTAGTAAGAAGGTATAAACATGTCAGCTGGAATCGGTGGAGGTCCCAGGTCGGACTCTCATTGATCATTAAGTGATGGAGTCACTATCACTTACTGCCCCTTTAATTCACTAACCTTCCATTGTGGACTCATCATTATCTTCTTGCAGGATTTGCTGCCAGCGCTCCAAGGTGTGAACATCGTCTTCCATTGCGCGTCACCAGCCCCTTCCAGCAACAATAAAGAGCTGTTCTACAAAGTGAATTACACCGGGACGAGAACAGTCATCCAAGCCTGCAAAGAGGCCGGCGTTCAGGTGACTCTAGGAATAAGGCGGGCTTTTAATGTGATATTCAATGTTACTGCCCCAAACAGAGAGCGATTACAGTGCGGTACCTCAAAGGATGTGCGGGCGACTTGTCAGAACCAGAGGCTCCTCTGCCTCCTCCAGCCAGTAATGGCCTTGTGGCACTGACTCCCTGCTTCACATTGAGAGGATATTGTCAAAGGCCACGTGCACATGTTGAGTATTTGGTGAGTTTTTTACCTCAGTATTTGTAAGAGAAAACCAGGAGGGGGACAATGAGAGGAAAAGTATAATAGAAACACGTCACCACTTCTGTATTTATCACCCACTCCTGGTTTTACCTACAAATCCTGAGGTAAAAAAAACTCACTAAATACTCAACATGTGCATGAGGCCTAAGAAAGCTGAAATATACCACTAAGGCCATGGATGCATATTGAGTATTTGGTGTTTTTTACCTCCGTATTTGTCGTCAAAACCAGGAGTGGAACAATCAGAGGGAAAGTATAATAGAAACACGTCACCACTCCTGTATTTATCACCCACTCCGGGTTTGGGCTACAAATTCTGAGGTAAAAAACTCACCAAGTACTCAATGTCTGAACGTGGCTTAATAGTACTGGAGTATGCCCCTCAGTACACACTGAGTATTTGGTGAGTTTTTACCTCAGTATTTGTCGTCAAAACCAGGAGAGGAACAATCAGAGGGAAAGTATAATAGAAACACGTCACCACTCCTGTATTTATCACCCACTCCTGGTTTTATCTTAGAAATACTGAGGTAAAAAACTCACCAAATACTCAACATGTGCACATGGCCGAAGACTCAAGGCTTCAGACTGTAAGGACACAATCACACATTGAGTATTTGGTGAGTTTTTTACCTCAGTATTTGTAAGATAAAACCAGCAGTGGGTGATAAATACAGAAGTGGTGACGTGTTTCTATTATACTTTTCTTCTGATTGCGCCACTCCTGGTTTTGGCTACAAATCCTGAGGTAAAAAACTCACCAAATACTCAACATGTGACCGTGGCCTTAGGCCTGGGCTACACTCTGATGTTTTGCAGCAGTACTTATTGGTTTTAACTATTTAGCTACAACTGCAGTCCAAAACAATACATTCAGTTGTACGCAATGGTTGGACTGTTCTATTACTTAATATTTAAAATCAATCAGCAGCATTACAAATAGTTGCAGTGTAGCCCCATTTGTTATATATAAATAAAATATATTTCTTAATTTTTAAAGAAGGGAGAGGAAGGCGACTTGAAGTTTTATATAACTTTTTTATATTACCTTCTCCTGTTAGGCCGGCTTCACACCACGTGTATTTGCTGTCAGGTTCTGTCCGGTGTTTTGCAGGATGCTGACAGAACCTGACAGCTCCGGACAAAACAGAACCGGAAGGCAAATGTGCCCTCCGATCCTGTTTTGTGCCGAAATCCTCCCTGTGTGCGGTTGCCGCTGTCCAGGAGCTGGAATTTCAGCCAGCGGCTCTTTTAGCTGTGCTGTCCAGGTGCTGAATGAGCGGAGCTTGAATTTCAAAGCCACCGCTCGTTTAGCACCCGGCGTCCGGGAACCGGATAGTTTTGCTGCCGAATCCGGCGTCCATAGACTTCTGTTATGAGGTGCTGGATCGCTGAGGATACGGGAGGATCAGGTTTTGATAAATTTTTGCCCCGGACACAAAAAATGCTGCATGCTCCAATTTTGTGTCCGGGGCAAAAAACAAAATCCCCCGGATCCAGCCAGACAGACAGCAAAACGGATGGCAAATAGCTGCCATCCGACGCCATAGGCATATAATAGGAGCCAAATCGGATTCGGGGCTGTACGGTTCACACCGGACAGCCCCGGATCCCAAAGATCATGATGTAAAGCCGGCCTTAGTCTTTTTGGGGTGGACGTGAACCTGCGATAGATTTATCTGTATACTGCAATATCACAGATTTGCTGACTATGGAAACACTGGTATAGGCTGCAGCCGTTACGTGACATAACAATGTCACATAACCGCAGATATCAGTGGATCAGCACTGATCTGAGATGTATATGCTATTTAATTTTACATGGAGCCCTGTTTCATTTAAAAAGTGAATGAGGGGGAAGACTCATGTAGTAGATAACCCCTTTAACTAAGATCCCATCAATTAGCTCTTTCTGACGAGAGGGTGTGTAACTTTCTTTAATCTGTTAACTCTTCTGTGCTAATTTATAACCAAAGACCAGATAAAAGTTGCTCTGGACTTTCATGTGGTCATAAATGGGCTGGAGAAGCAATGAAAGCAGAGATGAGTGGAGTGGACAAAATTGGATATCGCCTGCTGGTTGTTTGTAATTTGTGGAGAAGTTACCTGTGAATTTAATGTCGCTTATACTCTGCAGTTGTAATATATGGCCCCACTTCACATGTCCGTGATACCACACGGACCGTGTTTCCATGTACTGCACACGGCGATATGTCTGCTTTTTGTCGACAGCACGGACCGCTTTTGGCCCAAAACCTCGCCCGTGTGCACGGACCAGAGCCAAAAGTTTAAAGCTTAAAAATAAAGAATTTCATACTCTCCTCCTTCCAGCTCTCCCTGTTCCCCTGACTTACGGGGCCGCTCATTAGGTTCATCTAATACTCACTTCACTGAGCCCAACAGCGGTCCTGGAAGTGAGAGTACAGGTAGAAAAACTACTAGAAAAAAAGCAGCATCAGAAAAAGGGGCGCCGTTCATCCAGTGGTGCAGAAGCATCGTACTGTGCGGCCCAATGCTCAGGCAGCGGAGCGGTTGGGTAGCTTTCAGACACTCTGCATCATATGTATCAGTGTGAATGGTGCTCTATGCAGGCCTAGTGTATGCATGGCAGGTCGCCTCCCACATTTTGCTGGTAGAGGCGACTCATCAGCCAGCAGCTGGGCTTGCTCCACAATTGGGCTCTGACTGCGTCCTGTAAGTGCTTTTGGTTTTCTGTCTTTGGCATGGATGGTGAGTTTTTCTGATGCTGCTTTTTTTCTAGTAGTTTTTGTACAATTTTGTTAGGACTGGTGAGCATGGGATCCCTTGATCGTGGGTCATCAGCTTAAATGTCTTGGGCCAACACATGAACCAAAATCCCATCTATAAAGGTTTTTTATTTATCATATAAAAAACTTTTGCACTTTTTTATCCATCCAGGGCGCAGGTGGGCCCATAGGGGCGCCGTTCATCCAGTGGTGCAGAAGCATCGTACTGTGCGGCCCAATGCTCAGGCAGCGGAGCGGTTGGGTAGCTTTCAGACACTCTGCACCATATGTATCAGTGTGAATGGTGCTCTATGCAGGCCTAGTGTATGCATGGCAGGTCGCCTCCCACATTTTGCTGGTAGAGGCGACTCATCAGCCAGCAGCTGGGCTTGCTCCACAATTGGGCTCTGACTGCGTCCTGTAAGTGCTTTTGGTTTTCTGTCTTTGGCATGGATGGTGAGTTTTTCTGATGCTGCTTTTTTTCTAGTAGTTTTTGTACAATTTTGTTAGGACTGGTGAGCATGGGATCCCTTGATCGTGGGTCATCAGCTTAAATGTCTTGGGCCAACACATGAACCAAAATCCCATCTATAAAGGTTTTTTATTTATCATATAAAAAACTTTTGCACTTTTTTATCCATCCAGGGCGCAGGTGGGCCCATAGGGGCGCCGTTCATCCAGTGGTGCAGAAGCATCGTACTGTGCGGCCCAATGCTCAGGCAGCGGAGCGGTTGGGTAGCTTTCAGACACTCTGCATCATATGTATCAGTGTGAATGGTGCTCTATGCAGGCCTAGTGTATGCATGGCAGGTCGCCTCCCACATTTTGCTGGTAGAGGCGACTCATCAGCCAGCAGCTGGGCTTGCTCCACAATTGGGCTCTGACTGCGTCCTGTAAGTGCTTTTGGTTTTCTGTCTTTGGCATGGATGGTGAGTTTTTCTGATGCTGCTTTTTTTCTAGTAGTTTTTGTACAATTTTGTTAGGACTGGTGAGCATGGGATCCCTTGATCGTGGGTCATCAGCTTAAATGTCTTGGGCCAACACATGAACCAAAATCCCATCTATAAAGGTTTTTTATTTATCATATAAAAAACTTTTGCACTTTTTTATCCATCCAGGGCGCAGGTGGGCCCATAGGGGCGCCGTTCATCCAGTGGTGCAGAAGCATCGTACTGTGCGGCCCAATGCTCAGGCAGCGGAGCGGTTGGGTAGCTTTCAGCCCACTCTGCATCATATGTATCAGTGTGAATGGTGCTCTATGCAGGCCTAGTGTATGCATGGCAGGTCGCCTCCCACATTTTGCTGGTAGAGGCGACTCATCAGCCAGCAGCTGGGCTTGCTCCACAATTGGGCTCTGACTGCGTCCTGTAAGTGCTTTTGGTTTTCTGTCTTTGGCATGGATGGTGAGAGTACAGGTAGCTCTGGAGGCAGGTGAGTATGCAATGACAGGCTGTCTGTGTGCTGTCCACAGATGGCACACGGACAGCATACAAATATGTTACATTTGTGACACATGGACGCACACTCCCCTCAAAAACGGCCTGTCTCACACCTCCGTGTTTTGCACACACGTGTGAAACAGGCCTTGCACACAGCTTGGATTAATGCGGAGGCTTCTGTAATCACAGAATGTTATTAGGACAAGCATTGTCTCTGCACTGATTTTAATGTTTTCAGCTGTGTAATACTTAAGGCCCAGTTATGGCGGGTTTACACGTTGCGATATCGTAGTACGATTTCAATGAAAAGTCACGTGGTTCAATCGTTGGAGCCGATATCGTTCCTGCGTTGTATGGTGTGAACGTCCAATACGATGCAGGAACGATGTCAATGCGATATCGGGGATTGAATGAGCGTGCTATTCAGTGCTCCGATATTGAATAGACATTGAAGCCGGATCGTGCTTTGTGACAGCCCAACTACGATGCGATGTTCTACGTCACCCATTCACTCCCATGTTAAATGATCGTTCCTGGGTTGGGGGGCGTAGACATCGCACGGACGTTGGATTCCGATATCGCAGCGTGTAAACATCCGATGCGATGCGGGAGAAACGTGCACTAAATGCGCGCTCCCGCGCCATTTGAGTTACGATATCGCAACGATATTGAAGCGTGTAAACCCACCATTACACACACAGATAATTGTGCAGAGATTGTTGGCAGATCTCTGGTTGCAGTGAAATCATGGACACATTGTTACATTTATACACAGCCACAAAATAGAACAATGTGTCCATAATTTCACTGCAACCAGAGATCTGCAAACAATCTCTGCACAATTATGGGTGTGTGTAACTGGGCCTTTACTAGATATGAGTTCTCTCTTGGCCTCTCCATCCTCATGACTGCATTGAGGACCACCGGAGATTACCTCTAACACCACAGCAGTCAAGACCATGTTATAGACTTGTATACAGCAACATGAGGCTTCTAATTTCTAGCATTTTTCTGTTGCCATAACAGGGAATAGGAAAGCACGTCATTATATTCAGATGGTTTACATAACCGGCAATTTGCCATGATGGCCGCTGTACATACCTGAGCACTGCAGTCATTTGGCATTCTAAGTGTGATCTGTCATTTCTATACTATTTCTGTATGATTACATGCCGTAGATTGAATACAACACATCTATTGTGTAACCAACCAGTCATGTCACAACCTGCTGTCTTCCCTCCCGACAGTACCTCATCCTACATCACACATGCAGATTTCATGATTTCACACACAACCTGTAATGGTGACAGGACAATTGTGTACAAGATAATTGTGTACGGACAATTGTGTACAGACAATTGTGTACAGGGCAATTGTGTCCAAGGACAATTGTGTACAAGGACAATTGTGTACAGGGCAATTGTGTACAAGGCAATTGTGTACAAGGCAATTGTGTACGGACAATTGTGTACAAGGCAATTGTGTACGGACAATTGTGTACAAGGCAATTGTGTACGGACAATTGTGTACAAGGCAATTGTGTACGGACAATTGTGTACAAGGCAATTGTGTACAAGGCAATTGTGTACGGACAATTGTGTACAAGGCAATTGTGTACGGTTGTGTACAAGGCAATTGTGTACAAGGCAATTGTGTACGGACAATTGTGTACAAGGCAATTGTGTACGGTTGTGTACAAGGCAATTGTGTACGGACAATTGTGTACAAGGCAATTGTGTACGGACAATTGTGTACGGACAATTGTGTACAGACAATTGTGTACAAGGCAATTGTGTACGGACAATTGTGTACAAGGCAATTGTGTACGGTTGTGTACAAGGCAATTGTGTACGGACAATTGTGTACAAGGCAATTGTGTACGGACAATTGTGTACGGACAATTGTGTACAGACAATTGTGTACAAGTGTGTACAAGGCAATTGTGTACGGACAATTGTGTACAAGGCAATTGTGTACGGACAATTGTGTACGGACAATTGTGTACAGACAATTGTGTACAAGTGTGTACAAGGCAATTGTGTACGGACAATTGTGTACAAGGCAATTGTGTACGGACAATTGTGTACAAGGCAATTGTGTACGGACAATTGTGTACAAGGCAATTGTGTACAAGGCAATTGTGTACGGACAATTGTGTACAAGGCAATTGTGTACGGACAATTGTGTACAAGGCAATTGTGTACGGACAATTGTGTACAAGGCAATTGTGTACGGACAATTGTGTACAAGGCAATTGTGTACGGTTGTGTACAAGGCAATTGTGTACGGACAATTGTGTACAAGGCAATTGTGTACGGTTGTGTACAAGGCAATTGTGTACGGACAATTGTGTACGGACAATTGTGTACGGTTGTGTACAAGGCAATTGTGTACGGACAATTGTGTACAAGGCAATTGTGTATGGACAATTGTGTACGGACAATTGTGTACAGACAATTGTGTACAAGTGTGTACAAGGCAATTGTGTACGGACAATTGTGTACAAGGCAATTGTGTACGGACAATTGTGTACAAGGCAATTGTGTACGGACAATTGTGTACAAGGCAATTGTGTACGGACAATTGTGTACAAGGCAATTGTGTACGGACGATTATTTACAGACAAGTATAGGGAAAACAAAAAATTAAACGTCCAAAAAAAGGAAATACTTTATTCATCATTGATTTTAACGTAAGATTGCTTATTGAATAACAGTTTCAAAGCTTCTTCTATTCTTATTCTACAAATATTGCTGGTCTTGTCTATCGTGCCTGCATGTTGCTGATCGCTCGTAGATACCGCAGCTTGTCTCCTTGATTGTGATAATCAGCCACTTTCACACGCAGTCGTTCAGCTAGCTGGACATACTTGCTTCGTGGATGCTCAACATTCAGTACCTCAGCATTCTGGGCTGTAAGTCTATGAATTGCCATGTCACTAATGAGTCCGTTGAACAGTTTCCACACGGTAGGATGAGCACAAAGAAAGAGTGCTTGTAAGGCGTTATGAAACCCCTCGCAGCAATTCGTGGTCTTGGGGGCAGAGGCCAAAGCGTCAGCATAATGATTCCAGACCTCTGGAGTAAACCTTGCGTTTCGAAAGCGTCCACCTACTCCTGGCCCCCTAACGTAGGTATGCTCAAAGTAGGAGAGGAGCTGATTGGTAGCATCATCATCAGGGAAGATTTGGGCTAGTTCGTCATACCTTGCACTTACCTTGCACTTACTTCGGCTGGTGGGACAAACGCCAAGGAGGCCAAATTGTCCTTGGACACAATTGGCCTGTACACAATTGTCTGTACACAATTGTCCGTACACAATTATCTTGTACACAATTGTCATGGAACCCCTGTAATAAAACATAGTCTTGCTTCCCTTAAAACTGCTTTTAGTACGTACACATGCCAGACTAATATGTCAAGGAACTGCCACAATTCTCAAGCTCTGAAACTTGTCATCCACTTTTTTCAGTGGGCAGTTTGTCTTTCTTAGCATTCTGCCAGAATTACAGGTGAAGGAACATCCCTTCCATTAATTACCAGCATGCATTGCTCCTATCACAGTCCAATGTCTTGCATGCCCTGAACTGAAAGGCAGTCACACTATTACACCTATGTGAAGTTTGCCAGACAGGAGAGCAAGAGCACTTCCTGTAATCCGTGTTGGCATCACTGCAGGTAGGCAGAACGTTTAACAGAGGGGAGACATATAGCTTTCGGCACTTTGGGGTGATATTTTTTCTGGGGAGGGGACAACAGAATCTTTAATCAAAGTGATTTGTAGATTACTTTATCAAATGAAATCAAGTTTTCTGAAGGTCCAGGAACCATTTAAATCCTTTGCACACCTTGATATAACAGTATGGCACAGTCCGAGTGTGTGGATCTGAGTCTGCACTATTCCGGGCAGCTTCTGGATGTGCTGCACAGCTGCCTGTAACAGCAGCGCACAGAACAAGCTCCAATTGCTGCTGTTAACCATTTAGATGCTGCAGCCCATCAGCAACAGCATTTGGACGGTTATGCTACCTGCCAGTGTTCACATGTATGTTTGATCCATGTGTCAGTTTTTACAATCCTTGTTGCATCTGGTTTTTCTCTTCTGAAGGAAAATTGTTTCCGAGCTTCTATCCATTAAAGGGAATCTGTCACCAGGTTTTTGCCATCCCATCTGAAGCAGCATAATATAGGGCCAAAGCTCCTGATTCCAGCGATGTCACTTACTGAGCTGCTTGCTGTCATTTTGATAAAGTCACTGTTTTCTCCACTGCAGATTTAGCAGTTCATGAATATGGCCAGACTACCGAGTCCTCTATAGATAATCACCAGCTGATTAAACATTGATTCTTATCAAAACTACACGAGCGACACACTGCTGGAATCAGGATTTCTGGCCCTACGTGCTACTCTCAGATTAGGTGGCAAAAACCTGGTGACAGACTTCCTTTAAATAGTAAAATATGGACAGTGAATGGATTGCATCCTTGTGTTATCCCCTTTTTTTTTCTCCTTACGGAGCCATTGATTTGCATTGGTGAGATGTTCAAAACTGTGGCAACTTTTTCAAACCCTTTAATAGTAGAATTCTGGCCTAAAAGCGTTGATGTATCGGACCTACTGTCTGCAGGTCTTTCCCAAAACTGGAGACGTACAACCTTTTGGTGCTCTCAGGCCATTTTCACCCAGCTCTAGTAAACTAGAAGGAACTGGAAGTGACGACCGCTGCTTGTTAGATTGATGACGAGTGCAGCATTCACTACACCACAAATCTTACTGCAGCAGGGACTGGAGTAAGATTCATGACAAGGCGGAGGCTCATGACACTTGTCAGACGCTCCTGATTCATTAAGGGTACCTTTACATGTCGCAACATTGCATGCAATTTCACTAGCAACTTACTGGTTGCAGTGAAATCATGGACAAATTGTTACATTTTGTTACCGTGTACAAACGTAACAATGTGTCCATGATTTCACTGCAACCAGTAAGTTGCTAGTGAAATTGCATGCAATGTTGCGACGTGTAAATGTACCCTTAAGAGTTAATATCGACTCCACCTCGCCCCCTTATTAGGAGCAGCAGGAGGGTAACCCGTCTTGATGAATTAGGGCCAGTCTGTACACAAAATAGTAGGTGGGAAAAGGCACATTCATTGTAATAGGGTCATGATCTATCTGTAAAAATAACAGCCCATGTACCAAAAAATTGAGTATTGGCCGTTCATTACAGAAAAAATGGGTACCTCCAGAGCAAGACGCTGTTTATAACTGATTAACACTGTCCTATAAATAAGAATCCTACACAAAGAACCCCCTACATAAATTCAGTTGATTGCAATCTTCTCACCTGTTTGACAGCTCCTCAGTGTCCCTCCTCCCTGCAGTTGTTGAGATCTCACACTGCTTAGGACAAGCTGCAGTTCTCGGTAAGGCTGGATAGGTGGAGACTGAATACACTTGGACTCATGAGCTGTCAATTTTTAGCTGTACATTTTCATATGAGAATTATACAGCCATTTGACATGGATTTCCAAAGTAAGCCCACCAGCTTCACCAGGTCTAAGAGATCTATCTAATATTGCATGCAGCATCTGTTGTGAAAATCTGACTATGGACTACCCAACTCCTCCACGACCATCTGCCCTTGAGTGTTTGCAAAACAAAGTTCTTACTATTCAGGAAAACTAACAGCTTTGGTCCAAAAGTTATAGTTTAATTCAAAATGTAGCTGAGCTGACTTTGCTGTCATGGGCATGGCTCATTGCATTGTTATGTGTGGATGGATAATACAATGTGTTTCTCCATCAGTGGGTGTTGAAAATTCACACAGCAGATTTTGGCCTTGTGTGAATACCTGCCCTCCCGGGGTGGAGGCTGCTGGGAGTTCCCACCTGAAGGGACATGTAGAGGTGTGGGGACAGATGATTAAGGGCAGAAGGTAGGGCAGTGTGATGCAAGTCACTACTAAATGGAGATAATCTGCTTACTGTGACACTGCTGATCAATTGTGTGAACAAATGAATGAACAGCTGATGATTAATGTGTGCGGGATCTGCTTCCTATGTCAGTAAATCTGTCATGTTCTGGTATCCTCTCTTATGACATGTTCCTGTGCGCAGAATCCTACCAATGTAAAGAATGCTTTTCATCACCCAGAGGGGATCTGTACTCGTATACCGCAGAATACAGATATCTGATATCAGGAGGATACAGGAACCTTTCCTCCTACAACACTACACTTTTTATTCATTATTTTCTGTCATTTTTGGGTCACAAATATTTCTGTTCTTATCCTTTGCACACACCAAAGGGGAAATGTGTGCTGTAAAAAAATGTAGACTGCGTTCATTGCCACCATTAAGATTTTTAATTCCAGTTAGTGAAAAAAGCCTCTGAAGAACTAAGGGGAATCTGACCGAGACCACTGCCGTAACTATATACAGGAAAATGCCCCATAGACTATACATTGTAGTAACTTAAAGGGGTTCTCCACTACTCAGACAATCCCTTCTTAAAGGGGTTCTGACACAAACTATTGTACATTTTAATGAATAGATCTTAAAATAAAAATAAGTTTCACAATCACATGTTAAAAAAACAAACATTCCTGTCCCAAGATAATCTTATATATGGGTCCCTGTGTAATGTATGTGTCCAACCATGCAGGAACAGCTCGGATATACCCCAGCTCCTGGGCAGGGGCTGAAGAGAGTATATAGACATCACATAATGTCTGTATACTCTTATACTCTGTGATCCCCGGCTGTAATGTCTGTATACTCTTCTATTCTGTGTTCCTTGGTTGTAATGTCTGTATATCTTCTCTGTGATCCGTAATCTCTATTTATATTCTGTGATCCCCGGCAGTAATGTCTGTATACTCTTATATTCTGTGATCCCCGGCAGTAATGTCTGTATACTCTTATATTCTGTGATCCCCAGCTGTAATGTCTGTATACTGTTATATTCTGTGATCCCGGCTGTAATCTCTGTATACTGTTATATTCTGTGATCCCCAGCTGTAATGTCTGTATACTCTTTATATTCTGTGATCCCCGGCTGTAATCTCTGTATACTTTATATTCTGTGATCCCAGCTGTAATGTCTGTATACTCTTTATATTCTGTGATCCCGGCATGTAATGTCTGTATACTCCTATATTCTGTGATCCCCGGCAGTAATGTCTGTATACTCTTATATTCTGTGATCCCCGGCGTAATGTCTGTATACTCTTATATTCTGTGATCCCCGGCTGTAATGTATGTATACTCTTATATCTGTGATCCCAGCTGTAATGTCTGTATACGCTTATATTCTGTGTCCCCGGCAGTAATCCTGTATCTCTTATATTCTGTGATCCCCTAGCTGTATTTGTATATCTTATTTCTTGTCTCCCACGTAATGTCTGTATACTCTTATATTTGTGATCCTGCTGTAGTGCTGTATACTTAATTCTTGATCCGCTGTATGTCTGATACTTATATTTGTATCGTGTATGTCTATACTTATATTCTGTGATCCCAGCTGTAATGTCTGTATACTCTTTCACTTCCTCCCCTGCCCAGGAGCTGTGGTATATCCGACCTCTTCCTGCATGGTCAGACACATCCATTATCAGGGTCACATTTCTAAGAATATTTCAAGACAGGAATTTTTTTTGTAACCACATCCAATTGTGGAATTTATTTTTATATAAGATTTATTTAATTCAAATGTACAAATGTTTGTGGCACAACCCCTTTTAAATATTCTATTCCCCCTTGTAAAAAGCAAACGGACCCCCTATTCTCACCTCCCATACTGGTGCCACTCCAGCATTGTTGGCGCCAAGGTTCACGTGTGGTTTGCCACATCTTTCCCAGATGACCGAGGTTTCATCTGAAGGTAACGAGAGCACAGCAGCTCCATGGTGTCCACAGACTGGGGCTCACGTGGTGCAACAAAAGACTGGAGACTTGGTGCCAACATCGCTGGAATGGTATTCTTCATTTACAATGTGGAATGTAGAAATTAGGGGCATTTCAGAGTAGTGCACAACCCCTTGTAAGTTCCTATTGAGATCTATTGTTTTGACATGTGTTTTCTTTTTCTCTTAGAAGCTAGTGTTGACCAGCAGTGCCAGTGTTGTATTTGAAGGCAAAGACATTAAGAATGGATCTGAGGACCTTCCATATGCCCATCATCCCATTGACTATTATACTGAGACCAAGATCCTACAAGAAAAGGTAAAGCTGTATTATAATCCTAATGTAACAATGAAGTGGTGATTTTTAGAAACTATGTTGTCAATGACAGGCACAGCCAAAGAGTGATGACATTTCTAGAAAAATTAGACCCTTTGTGGTAATTTGAGAAAATGACAAGGCAACATGATTTCCCAAGTCAGCAGAATTATGTTGACACTAATCTCGCATATACATATGTACTTCAAAAGAGTGCTACTAAAACAGCTCAGAATAATTCAAAAGACTATTTTTTCAGACAGGTTGGAAAAGTATATTATTTACTTTTGGAGTGTTGAGTAAGTGGGCATGTGCGTGCCGGGTACGTGCATGCATAATTAGTCATACCACTACCATCTTTGCACTGGTGACCAAAGATGTCAGCGGCATGACCGCACAGAGAGAGCACACAGCGGGGGGGCAGAGAGAGTGCCAGGGGGCCAATTACATATTGCTTGTCAGTCCAGTCTGGTGCCTGCATCGTGCATCCCCCATATTTGCACTCCTCCCATTTTTTGAGTGATGCCCACTGGCGGTACTGGCACATTACGCATTGCCGCCAGCGGTGCCGCAGCCACCTGCAACCACCACCACCTGATACCACCGAGACCTGAAGCTCTGACACATCACCGCCTGAGTATGTGCACTTGCGTATACCCAGCACACATACGCACTTACTCAGGCAGTCATCATCTTTGGACATTTGGGTATACAAAGAAGGCAGCGCATGACCTGGTGCACGTATGTGAATTTACTCACACCACTGCTATCTTTTAAACCACATGGGGAGAGACCAAGGACAGGGGGCGATTACACTGGGCAACAGAGTGAGCGCACAAGGGGAGGGGCGAGTGCACAGGAGGAAACTGCTCAAATGAGAGCGCATATAACGCACATGGAAGGATACAGCCAAGGAAGAGCACTGGGGAGAAATGGCAACGGAGAGAACAGCTCCAAGAGAGAGCACATGAGGGAAGCGGCACATGGGAAGGATACAGCTCCAAGGAGAGAGCACATGAGGGGAGAAGACGGCACATGGGGAAGGGATACAGCTCCAAGGAGAGAGCACATATGAGGGAGAAGACGGCACATGGGGAAGGGATACAGCTCCAAGGAGAGAGCACATGAGGGAGAAGACGCACATGGGAGGGATACAGCTCAAGAAGAGACAGAGGGAAGACGCACATGGGGAAGGTACAGCTCAAGAGAAGCACTATGGGGAGAAGACGGCACATGGGAAGGGATCAGCTCAAGGAGAGAGCCATGAGGAGAAGACGCACATGGGAGGTACACTCCAGAGAGAGCATGTGGGGAGAAGACAGCACAGGAGGAAAGTCAAAGAAGAGAGCACAGGGAGCAGCTCAAACAGAAAGCGCATGAGGCAGAAAGATCAAGCACACGATGGAGAAGACAGCACAGGAAAGAAGACGGTGCAAAGGGAGAAGATGGGAAGAGAGATCAAGTGGGAAACACAGAGAGAGAAGACAGCACAGGGGGAGAGAGAAAACGGACAGTGGGGAGAGTGCACAGGCAAGCGGAGACAGACATTAAAGTCTCTAGTTTGAGAAATCAATGCCTCACAGCTCCTTATCTGGCAGCCTCATTAAATGGTACCCGCCAAAGGTCTGCAATGCTGGAATTGCTGCAAAGGGAGCATTCTTTGACAAAGGAGAAAATAATTATTTCAAATAAAAATCGTTATTTCTAACCTTGTCAATGTCTGGACTATATTTTCTATTCATTTTGCAACTCATTTGATAAATAAAAGTATGAGTTTTCATGGAAAACACAAAATTGTCTGGGTGACCCCAAACTTATGAATAGTAGTGTATGTGATATGTATGTATAAATATAATATATGGCAGCCATGTGGGCCTACAGTAGAGCGTCAGATGGCATGAGGGCATACAATAGACCATCAGATACCATGAAACACATTGTCATGCCATAAACGTGTCACTAGAGGGCTGATGGATGTCACAGTTACACTTACACATACACTTACACTCGGTGTCTGATATACGTGTACATCACACTCCAGGAAGGGGTCAAACACATCATTAAGACGTTAAACCTAGAACATGTCCATTCCTATATTATTCCTGGTGATATCTATTGCAGGAGGTTCTGGGATCAAATGACCCAGCAAATAACTTCTTGACGGTTGCCATTCGCCCCCATGGTATATTTGGCCCAAGGGACCCTCAACTTGTTCCTATAATGGTGGAGACAGCAAAAAGCGGCAAGATGAAATTCATGATAGGGTAAGTGATGATGTCTATTCTCAGGGCCTTTTTTTGTTATTAATAATTAATTATTATTATTCTGGCCTCATTTTCCATAGCAGCCAATCAGAGCTCAGGTTTAATTTCTGAAACTGCTCTGAAAGAGTGTAAGCTGCTCTGTGATTGGTTGCTGAGGGCCCCGAGGCCTATTTTTTTTCATAGACCATTTTCCTAGTTCTATATGATTCGGCATCTTTTCATTTTATCACTTTGTATATTAATTCAGAAATGGGGAAAATCTGGTGGATTTCACGTATGTGGAGAATGTGGTACACGGCCATATCCTGGCAGCTGAATATCTACAAAAGGACTCTCCCCTTTGTGGAAAGGTGTGTTTAACGCTCATAGATATATTTTGTACACTGTGAACATTGAAGTAGAGCTGAAATCATCCCACGATGGAACATTTCCTCAGTAAAGAACCTATCGTTTAAATTGGGTTTATACGTTAAATGTAGTTTTTTTTTTTTTTTTTTTTTTTTTTTTTTTTTTAGATATTATCACCATTCATTTCGCTATCTTTATTACATAAAATATTTTAAATATTGCAATTTTTCACACTGGCCCCTAATATTTCTAGTAGACTCATACCTTCTGTGCTGTACAGACTTTCAGCAGCCTCATTATCATCAGACAGGAGGATTTCAATGAGCCTTGGGCTGAGCATGCACAGATAATGCATCGGTCAGTCTATTAATGGCAGGAGTCTAATATTAGGCTTAGTTGCCAGAAAATTGTACATAAAATACAGGGATAAGTGAAATAAAAAAAAAAAAAGTACATTTAAGTAACAAGGCTAATTTAAAGTATCCGTCATTTTTTGATAACCCATTACCCTCATTGTTATAACTTGCCATACCTGCAGTCCTATGTAAGCCCACCCTTACAAAGTGTTGTGCTTAAGAGGTTTGTGGTATTTTTGGGAGTCTTGTAGGCAAAGTTTTTAAAGGGAAGCTGTTGGGTCCCTTATGCACCCCGAATCACAAGCAGTTCTGGGTGCAGATAGACCCAGCATGTAGTATCATGCATTAAGTGATGTTTAGAGAATGCCTATAATATGCTAATTAGGGCTTTGACTAGTCAAGAGGCGCTAGTTCCCTCACTAGTCGGCCCACACAGCATGTTATTCCCCCTGTAGGAGTGATAACATGCTTGGCATAGCATCGTCACCCCAATCGCTATATTAAACCGTGCATGCGCGCTTACCATTGAGTGTCTGTGTCCATGTGCATGCAACCCAGGCTTCAGAGAGGCTCACTGCGCATTGACAGTCGTATGTATGTATGTATGTATGTACCTCTCTGAAGCGGGGGGCTGCATACACCCAGAGAGATGACAGATGGTGAGGGATACACAGCCAATGACACATATCCTGCTTAATATAGCGAGTGGGATCGATACAAACAAAGCATGTTATCATTCCCACAGGGGCAGAATAATATGCTGTGTGGGCTGACTAGTCAGGGAACTATCGCCCCCTCGAGTAGTCAAAACACTTATTGGCATCAAATAAATGATCTTTAGGCTGGGGTCACACACACAGATATCTGGGCAGATATTGTTCACAGATCTCTGGTTGCAGTGAAATCATGGACACATTGCTCCATTTGTACACAGCCACAAAATGGAACCATGTGTCCATGATTTCACTGCAACCAGAGATCTGTGAACAATATCTGCACAAATATCTGTGTGTGTGACCCCAGCCTTAGAAATACTTTTTCTGAAGATCGGTTTGTTAGTCTCAGCATGTCCTGACAATTAGAATTCCTTGTGGTTCTGGGTACAATTATATCCAGCATGTAGATCGGACACAATTCGCGGCAAATAACATGGGGTCCTATGGAGTACGGGTCCGGGAAAACATCGGATCGTTTCCCGGACCCAATTTTAGTGTCCTCAGCATGCTCAGTACACTAAAACTGCTCTTCCCGTGGTATTTCACTTTCGCAATGTATATACATGCATTGCGGAAGTGAAATCAAACAAGGCAATTGTTAAAAATATAAAAAATAATCCTCAACCTCTCCAGCGTGTGTCCCGCGATGTGCGCCATCTATCTCCGAGCTTAAGGACCTGTGTATCAGCTGACCGGGTGGGGCAACCCAATCAGCTGATTGGTCACATGACCGCATCAGTGTGGTTTAAATCTCCCGCCCGCCAATCGGTTTTGGGGGGCTATTTAAACCGCTCAGTTGATGTGGTCATGTCACTGATCAACTGATCGGCTTGCCCCACCCGGTCAGCTGATACACGGGTCCTTGTGCACCATCTATCTCCAAGCATATCGCGGGACACACGCTGGAGAGGTGAGTCTTTTTTTTTAAATATTTTTAACCCTTGCTTCACTCGCGCAATGTATGTATATACATTGCGGGAGTGAAAGTGCCCCGCTTGCCTGCATTTTGCAGGTTCGGGCTTTTCTGTGTCCAGATCCGTGGAAATTACGGACCCGGACACAGAAATGGCATCCGTAGGCCACATCCAATCCGGTCCTTTCCGTGTGATGTGAAAGCAGCCTCAGGCTGAGTGCTCACAATCAGTTTTATCAGCGTTTTGGATGCAGCTTATTTTTGCTACGTCCAAAACGCTGTATTGTGCAGTACAAGCACAATGGATGGATTTCTAGAAATCCCATGGCACCTGAGCTCCTTTTTGCTATAGTGGAAGCTGACATGTGTCTTCTCGAGCTGAAGTATATCAATTTATTACTGTGAAGACGAGCGTGTTCTCGCTGGGAGAATACAGCAAAAATCTGCTGCACACAGAATCCTAATCGCGGGCCGTATTCTCCTCTGGGCTGTGGAGTCGGTGAGTCAAACCACCGACTCAGACTCCTCAATTTCCTTGTATCTAACTCCGACTCCTTCATACATGGTTCATGTTTAAATGATACATTTTTGGTAGTGCAATGGTAACATCAGGTTTTAATCGTTTTGATAAAATAATCAAGATATTTAGGTAATAATTAATAATATTCAGCACATTCTGCATTGAACTACTGTACCCAATTTATTATATATGTTAGGAGTTGGAGACTGTCCATTTTATACCAACTCCACCATAATAACACCGATTCCACAGCCCTGGTTCTCCTGCAATGAACACTTGCATCACTCCAAAGAGAATGCGCTTCATCCAGAAAGCAGCGTGTCCTGATCATGGGAACATAGCCTTACATTTATTATATACAACAGAGGTCCCCAACTCCAGGCCTCAAGGCCCACCAACAGTGCAGGTTTTCAGGATATCCTTAGTATTGCACAGATGATAATGTGATCATCTGCACAGGTAATGAGGCCAAGACCTGTGCAATACTAAGGAGATCCTGAAAACCTGCACTGTTGGTGGGCCTTGAGGCCTGGAGTTGGGGACCTCTGATATACAACACAAGCTTTTTAAAGAGACTCTGTCACCAAATTTTTGCCATCCCATCTGAGAGCAGCATAATGTAGAGAGAGAGACCCTGATTTCAGCGATATATCACTTACTGAGCTGCTTGCTGTCATTTTGATAAACTTAGTGTTTTCTCTGCGCAGATCTAGCAGTTTATGAATATGCCGGACTACCTGGCAACAGGTCCACTAGTCCTCCAGCTGATCAAACGGTGATTTTATCAAAACGACACCAAGCAGCCCAATAAGTGACACATTGCTGGGGTCTCTGCCCCTGCATTATTCCACTCTCAGATGAGGTGGCAAGAACCTGGTGACTGATTCCCTTTAAGCGACTGCTCTTGCAGCATCTGCAGAGTGTTCATGAATAGGTCTGTTTACCATGCAATAACAAGGTCACCCAAGAACACTGCAGACAAGAATCTGAAAAAGATGAAAATTGAGGAGAAACAAGAAAAAGAAATGAAAGGGGGAGAGAGGGAACATGAAACAAAAAAACAACCTGAGACATTGACAATACATGAATGCCTGGCCCATTCTGTATCGACCACACAATTATAGGTCAAGTTAACCAATGTCAATCAAGGGTGTTGGCTTCAGGTATGGTGCCAGCTCTTTTCTATATTATTGCATTTTTTTTTTTCATTTTATCTTTTACTCTTTGCTAGACTTTACTTTGCATAGGGGAACACGGAAGCAGCTTGACTATGGGTCTATAGAAAGCTTTAGTACTTTGGATCCCTGTACATCATTTTGCCCCTGGTGCTCCTTCTCCAGTGCTGATGTGTATATGTCCATATATTCTCTTCTTTTAGGCGTACCATATCACAAACGACGAGCCCATTCCCTTCTGGACATTTATTTCTCGGGTCTTGGTCGGCTTGGATTACGATGCCCCCAAGTACAAGATTCCCTATTGGTTGGCTTATTACCTGGCTCTGCTCGTCTCCTTTTTAGTATTTATTATCAGCCCAGTTATCACCATTAAGCCGACTTTTACACCGATGAGGGTCGCCTTGGCGGGAACGTACCACTATTACAGCTGTGAGCAGGCCAAGAAGGACATGGGCTACAAGCCAGTGGTCAGCCTGGACAGAGCTATAGAGAAGACCATCCAAAGTTACCCAAATCTGCGGAGGGCAAGTTAGTGAGAAGACGTCAAAGTGGAGAAGATTTGTGTAAATAATTTTCTACAGATAAAGTAGCGACATTAGTAACCAACCGTGACTCTGATCCGGCAGTCACACAAATGACTTCTTTTGGCATTTGTATAAAGATGTGGGAAAAGATATATGACTAATAAAATACTCGGACTTAATTGAAATCCCCATATTTGAGTTGATCTATAAAATATTTGACAATTTTTCAGAATTAGATCAGACTTTTAATTCCATTGCACACTTTTAGTCCCGTTTATTGTTTTGACTGCAATTTTTAAATGTAAATGTTAATATCGAATATAACATTCCTAAATATTGTACGGGAAATTGCTAATAAAACAATTCTCTATGAAGTAGTTTGTGCTTTGTAAGGTTTTTGTATATGTTACATTTTATTTTATATGTTGTATATTTACAAACCGATCCACGAAGCAGGGCACCAAAAATCACAACGTTTCGGCCACGCAGGGCCTTTTTCAAGATGTAAAAAGAGAGATCCATCTTTTTATTGGTTGGATAAAGTTGTCAAAAGGAGGACATCTAGCGCCATGGCTCCTGGATCTGTTTGTCCGTGCACACTTGATGCAACCCTTCAACCCTTCTCAGGTTGTAACAGTACAATCGAGTGGTGAACGGGACCCATTTATTGCAAGTATGTTGCATATTAACAGCAGATATGTCCCAAGCATTTCATTCAGAGTCTGCGTAAACCCAGCTTAAGGGTAAGTTTCACAAATTCATGACTGCGTATTCACAACATGGGACCATAAACTTATATAGTAACATACATATCAGGCAATTGTGGTCTTAAGCCAGTGCGTTTTGGTGAATTGGGTCAACCACCTATAAGTATGAGGATGTCTTGACTCTGCAATTGTCATGCAAGCTCACATTGTAGGGGTGTCCAATATCCGCTTACTCTAGTGCCCTATTGAAAACCCTGTATGCTTCATTGAGCGTTCATGTGTATGGGACTGTTTTGTAGAATGACTGTTGCCTAGGACTCTGTCAGCAGAGAATGATTGTTCAAACCAAGCACAGGCACTCTGTGCACCCTTGGCATGACCAAAGATTTAATTACACCTTTCTGCCTACTTGATATTCCTCTATCCCTGCCCCCTCCTCTTTGCTTGACAGCTCTGGCTTCATAGAGCTAAAGGGCAGAGATGGCCTTGAAAACCAGCAGGTGGGATGATGCACTTAAATATTTGGCTGCACCATGACACACAGAGCATCAGTACTTGGTTTGCACAGTCATTTTGTGCTGACAGAGTCCCTTTAAGGCTAGGGATACAAGGTGACACTAAAATCGGAGTGATATGTTACAACACTGGTTATAACGATTTCCTTTGATGACCTGCGAAGAAGAGTCGCAGATGTTTCCATATGGCTTCTTTGTGACTTATCTGCAATTTTTCTGTCTTATTAACTGTAAAATCACAGCTCTAAAATAGTCATGCGATAGCAAGTCACACAAATGTTTTTATCACTCACTCATGCTCAGAGACTTGCTGGCATGCAACACGTCACTGTGTAGCCCCAACTTAAGAGCAGGGCTGAGGAGTCAGTAAGGCAAACCTCCGACTCCTCAATTTACCTGAAACCGACTCCAACTCCACCAAAATGGACACCGACTCCAACTCCACAATCATGGCTGTGGAATCAGTAAGGCAAACATCCGAATCCTCAATTTCCCTGAATCGAACTCCACCAAAATGGACTCCAACTCCACAGCCTTCTTAAGAGGTAAAATCGGTTGGGGTCACAAATGATCAGTTGAAATTTGCTTAGACAGCAGGTTATGGGGCAAAACATTACAGCCCTGTACATTGCTTAATAGCCTCTAGTCTACCGAGTAATGTTTTTGTTGTTGTTCTATGCACTTATTCCTATTTATTAAGCCTTTACTATAGCAGAAGCCATAAAGCAGGGGTGGGGAACTCCAGTCCTTGAGGGCCGCAAACAGTTCAGGTTTTCACGATTTCCTTAGTATTGCACAGGGATTGGAATCATCACCAGTGCAAGTGATTATGTTATCACCTGTGCAATACTAAGGAAATCCTGAAAACCTGCACGGTTTGCGGCCCTCGAGGACTGGAGTTCCCCACCCCTGCTATAAAGGAAGTATTCTCATGCATTAGACTTTCATACATTAAACTTTCATAAATCACCAATCTAATAAAATGTCAGATATTACTAATTGACGTAAGAGCACAGTTCCAGAAATCTTTGGGTGGCCTTAGACATCTGCCGTTGGCTTTCTCTCCGAACTTCCTCTCACATATGAGTGCTCGGCTCAGCAGATTTCTCGTGTCTTCATGGCGTTGAGTGGAGAAATCGGCTGCACGAGAACTGACAGCGGCCTGTGACGACTCGGTATCAAAGAGGAGAATCTGATCACTTGTGCGGTGGTGAACTATTGTTAATGCCAGACGGTCCCTCCCAACGTTTGCAAGTCAAGGGATATGAGCCATTGTTTCATATGAGACTGTCCAGTCCCCCTTTTTGTATGCTAATTTGTGGAATGACTATGACTGCAGATTGCCTCAGGCCCTTGCGGTGTACCTGACCACATCATTTGGAGGTTAACTAGGCAATCGGATTGAATTGATGATCATAGGGAACAGTCATGATTATTTCCCACCAATTTGAGGGGGCACATTGCCCTGAAATGGGAGCTGAGAAATCTAAAATGGGGCCTGCTCATTCCTCCATTGGAATTCTACAGGACTTCAACTAAGGGTCCGTGCTTCCATTGATGGCATTACAGAGCTACTCTACTGTCCAACACTGAGCCCACAAATTTCATTTGAGAACCCAGGTTGGGACAATCCGGTAACTTGGTCACATATCTATGTGCTCGGTTGGCTTCCTAAGCTTGACACTACTTCCTCTCAGTGGGTGCCCACCAAAAGCGGGGTGCTGCTGGCTGAGGTAGTTGAACCTTTATCCCCAGGAGTTGCAGACGTTTTGATCCCTGGCAAGCCAAGTGAAGGGTGAGACTCTGTCGCATGCACCATCTTGTGTCCTTGCTGGGAATGTACAGTATGCTGTTAACTGTTGGTCCTCAAAAAAAGTCTTACTGGGCATCGTGCTCTCAACTTGTATTCTGAGTAGTGTCCTGCCGATAGGAAAGGAGTACTGATATTCAGTGGGATGAGCCCTGGCCTGGGGCTGTATGTCTAAAGACAGCTAGGCCAGCAGATGGCATATCTCCTGAAGAACAAACTGGTTGGACCTAAAAATGTAAACTATTCGACCTTTACCTCCTTCAACGTCTTCTGTCCTTCAGAGTTGGGAGGTCTCATATACAATAGACTGTCAGCAAACATTAACGGCTTCAGCCAACTTTAATGTCTTTGGAGGCCTTAAGGGTCTGGACCACCAACCTTTACCCTTGTGAGAACCAGGATATTTGATGATAACAACGAGACCTCCTCAATTATTAAGATCACCTCTCCACGTCGGATACCTAAAGAATCTTTACTCTGTAGTTTACACTTTTACCTGTAGGAAACCCTTATGAATTAAACATAGTGTCTCAATGTGTCAATGATTGTGAAAAGAAGCCTATTCTAGATCTGTCATCATTTCTACAATACCTTTTTGCAATGTATAACTCAGAAAAACCCATAATGTGTTGTGTTGTTCTTCAAAGCTGTTAAACTGGTTTGTGGTGGAAAAGTCTATGCTCGTCCTCAATGGTTAAAATCCTTCAACCTGACCATGGATGGTCAGTGACTAAACAACAAAAAAAAGCTAGATGTCTGTCTCCAGGATACTGGGTCAGCAATGACGCCTTTGGTGAGAATGTGAAGAATGTGGCAGCTATGCCCACTTAGAGAAAGAGAAAGATGAGGACGGAGGAATTTTGTAGGACAAACCTGTTTGGTTCCCTGAAGGGCACAGCTCCCTCCGCTCCTCCCGTCCTCAAACCTGGGCTTGGCTGTTTTCAGTAGAGCACATCTTCTTCAGTCAGATCTCGCACAGGTAACCCTGAGTCACATCGAGCTGACAGCTCTGGAGACAGGTACTACAGACACGCCTGGACTGGGATTACTCAACAAGACTAAGGTCTGAAGACGTAGGATTTGGAAAACCTCAAAGCGCAGGTAAGATCTGAAAACCACAAATCTCACCACATTAAGGGGGTCTGTTGCGTTAAAGGGATATGATTGAATGAAAGAAGTACGGAGCGGAAGAGAGGGTGGTTACATCCGTGAAGACCTCTATCTTCTTGCCATATATACATAGGGGGTCTATGGAGTTGTCTGTATGCAAATCGTGCATTGTATGTCCAATGTATTTCGTTCTGCATTAGTTGGTGCGGATTGTCCAAAATGTTTTCCCCTACATGACTTTGTTCAGTGCATTTTTTCTATGTAAATTGTTCAGCGTGCCCTACAGACAAGGGTTACACCATAGCTGGGGATCAACCAGTGCAAAAATACTGATTTTATTTGCTTTTCTTTATCATTTTTTCACTGATATTACAATATTAATTGATGTTCATGTTGATGCATATATATATATTTACATGAAAACGTTTCTATTCATTCATTTAGCAACATGTTTCCCCAGTATCTGACACGTTGCCCTATGTTCTCCATAACCATCTGACTGTCAAACTGCAGCCCATCTGTAAAATTGAGGCTCCGTTATTGTCCCCTGTTATCAGCCAAGTTATCTAGGGAAGGCAAACCTGTCTTATATTATTCAATGTCTCTCCCTGCCCTGATGACCCTCACTTTATCGCGCACATCTCCAGGGCTGAGGAACATTTCCTCGTTACCCATGTGTGGATTGTTGCAATCTGCATTTTTATAGGTTGCAGATATTAGGTTTTATGACCCTTTTATTACAGACTAATGTATTTTATAGGAATCTTTAGATATTCGGAGTTGGCATTGGAAAGGTTATCAGCACATATTATTTTCTGCACGGTTAACGCCCATACAGCCTCTAATGGCTATTTTCGGTAAATTAGATTCATTTTACGACTATGCTCTATGTATATATTATTTGTAGTGGAAGCTTCTACAACAAGCAACTGTATATAGACAATTTCCGAAAGAGAAAGTTGTGGTCTTGTGAAACTACAACTTCAAGCATCCACTATAGGTGTGAAACGTCGGTTGTTTTCATGCAGCGAAACGTTGCAGAATTGGGTTTGTCATTTGTGGTAGTTGCAGGGTTGTAGAACTATGGCTCTGCTACATCTGTGCACAGCTGATCATTTATTCTGTGGTTGCCTTGTGTACCATCCTTGGCTTGTAAACATATTTCTGTCTTTCTTTACTTGGCATTTAGAGAAGATTGTATCTAAATTATATGGTGCAGAGTCTGAATGCTTAGATACCGGAATTCCTTATACAGGCAACTGATTGTCTAGTTTTTGATAAATCAAGACCGGAGAAGAATGGGTTAATAAGTGACAGCACACGCTGCATGCAGTGTCCATAGTTGCACACAGTTATGGCTGGAAGTATTGGCCCTACCTTGAAATTGTTCAGGCCCATTTTGGGGGTTTTGTGTGTCATTTTGTACAATTTTGTTTGTGTTGTTCCAGTACACACAAAGGAAATAAATGTATGTATATAACAAAATGTGTAATTGGAATTATTTTCTGGAAGACCTACTTCATTTTCTGCAACAACTTCAAGGGTACCAACACTTTTGTCCATGACTGTACATCGATGATGGGTGTAACCGTAGAGGTTGCAGGGCCTAGATGAGGCCAAAATTTTGGCCAAAATGAGAACTTATTTTTTGCTTGGAAATTGGGGCGGGTGCTTTTACAGATTTTGCAAAGGTGCCTATGCGCTTTAAGGTGTGTGCACACGATCCGGATGCCTCCGAATCTGAGGAAGCCGCGATGAATCCAGGGTGAGCAAGCCACCCTGTGCCCACGATCTGCATTTGGTACAGGGCGGTTTTTCCCCTGCATTCATCCGCTAGAAAAAGTTTCTGATTCCGCAGCAATCAATGAACATGCTGTGGTTATGCGGAAGTCCAGAAACCCGCACCACAGCTGAAAAAACACTGCAGTGGGGAGAAGCACAGTGGGCATAGGATTTTTTTGAAATTCCATCCACTGTGCTTGTACTGTGCAACGCAGCGGTAAGACTCTGCATCCCAAAAGCTGCTAATCCAATCATCTGCATGCAGCCTTAAAGGATTTATCGACCTTTAGGGCCAATTTTTATTTTCTTCCTCAGAAACAATGCACCTACAGCTCCTGAGCATCACCTGTAGTCTCTGCCGTGTATCAGAGCCAACAAAAGGTCAGTCATCCATAGGAGAGTGGTGCTAGGCAGGAGATACAGGGCAAGGTGAGGAGCTGGAGGTGCATCGTCAAGCCCTAATGCACTTCCAAGCACATATTTACAGAACGTCAGAACAGGACTTCACTTCTAGAGCATCATTTTGGGATCATAAAGGAATCAATTTACTTGTCTTTAAAGGGTTACACACATACAATTGGTTTAGGGGTGTAAAAGATTCTGATGGGTTCCATTGAGATACATGCATTTTTTTGCTAAATGCCAATTTTTATAATTTGCTTCGTTTGACTTCTAGAGCCACTGTGCTGCACTGGATAGTGCTGGCTGGAGAATGAGTTACCGGACAGTGAGCTCCTTCTTTGTATCTCTTTTTCTGTCTTTTTCTGACCCCCAGCCAGCTGATTTATGACCACAGATCACAACATTGAATCTACATGAAACAAAACCTGTAAAAGCCAAAATGTGCAACATTTTTAATTAAACCAAATAGCAAAAATGTTTTTTAACCCCAAGTACATGCATTTAAAGGGTATGTCCGGGATCGAAAAAAAAATTGTGTCCAAGGACTAACAGACCTGTTGTGCTTGGTGCCGAATCACCGCCAGCACAGAGCGGTCACAGACTGCTCCTGCCGGTGATACAATGGCTTTTTCAGCAGAATGGAGGCTTTTCTGCTCTGCTCGCTCTGCAGACAGGGCGGACAGTCGACATCATGCTGATTGACAGCCTGCTCTCACTAACTAATTAGACGAGTCAGCTGTCAATAAGCATGATGTCGGTTGTGACACCAGTCAACAAAGCAAAGAATATGCCTTGCTGTCAGAAGAAGCTGCAGAAATGCCAGCAGGAGCAGATGTAGACCACTCCATGTCAGCAGTGAATGGCACCAGGTACAACATACAGGTAGGTGGCAACTATCTGCCTGTTAGTTCTTAGGAATTTATTTTGTTTTATTTTTTTAAATCCCAGATATACCCTTAAAATAAAAGGCCCTAGAAGCGGTCAACTTTTTGAAGTTTTGTCCCTGACTATAGGGGGGTACAGGGGTATCGGTTGGACCAATGTCCTGATGATTACAAGGAGCCAAAGATCCTCCAGCCTCTGCCATATGCAAAGACAACAGTATTATTGCAGGGTTCTATATTAGAATTCAGAGCTGCATTCATAATCCTGCTGGACCTCAATGAAAACTGTTTGCAACTTCGTCATCAGACGCATCCCCAGCAGATCATCGTATAGTTTGTCTTACATCAGATCACTTTGCAGTGCCTCATCTGTTTCTAGACAGCAAATTGCCCACATGAGTTCTATGGTGGAAGAAATAATAGAAGGTTTTAGATCTGAATCCTGCAGAATTGTGAATTCAGCTCTGCAGCAAAGGCTGTAACTTAGGATCATAGGATATGTAATGTTTATTTTTGCAGAGAAAACCTATATTTGAACTAAAAGTGTGCTGAAAGGTAGAAATACAATATTATTCGAGGCTCATATTGCATGGAGTAGTTTCTGTACCTTTTTTCTCTCAAGTTTCATTTTAAGTAAATTTAATGAAAATGTCATGTAACTTTGTCCCATCTGGGTATGTGAACTGCATGCCATCTAGGGCTGAGCTTTATTAGTAATGTGTGCCTCAGTCTACTGACTTCACATATCCCCCGGGGGTAGATCTACTATGTGGCTTCATTATCGGAGGGTCGTTTACTTTCGGGCCCTGTAAGAAATGATGATTGGAAGACATCTTCCCATCTATAGGTGCCATGGAGATTGCGGAAATCTAATTATTTTTTTAATTTCAAAAAAACTTGGTTTCAGTGTATCTCTACTTTTGTACAAAAGTTCAAGAAAAGCATGACCCCATCACTCAAAAAGTAAAACTGCCTTTGGAGTACATACCAGTCTAGTATGTACAAGTACTGCCCCGATTGTCTGGGTTTTACCATATATTCCCTCTACAGCTTCATATTCAAAAAGTCTCTTTGGACTGAATACTTAGGCTTATAATCAAGTATGATCTCTGCACCTTCGTTTTTGTGTTGTTTTAATATAGTGTAATTTGTGCGATTGGTGCTTCCTTGGTACAACGTCAGAGGGTAAAATATTAGTAGTTATCATTGTCTAGTGTCCAATTGGTTCTGACGACTCCTGGATATGTCTACAATGCCATCTGGGATCTTTAGACATCTCCATTTTTACTTGTTGCAAGTCAACCTTTTCCTCTTTTCTTTTCAAGTTTTCAAATATAATGGAGTTTTCGATTGAATATACAATATATCCAAAATAATAAATTCAAAGGAAAACTTAAGAGCGGCTTCTGGATGCAAAAAAAACTTTCTTCTTTAGTAATTCTCCATAAAAGACGTCAATGCGTGGTAACAGTTGACGCGTTTCACTCCAAGTGAGTCTAATCAGAACTGAGTCAAAACGCATCAACCGCTGAGGCCACTAACTGGTTGCACATGTTAGGTAGGGCACACGTCTTGTCATGTCGGGAGAAAATGTAAACATTATACCAATCGAGAACATCGGGGACACCGCGCTGTAATGGAGAGGGAGTATATATTACTTTGTCTTCAACAGTATTGCAGTCTCTGGGCAGTTTTCCACTAAACTTGGACATCCCCTTTTAAACACTGATATTTAAAATGTTTATCTGATAACTTGTTTGTCTTCTATGATTTATGAAAAGTTGATTTTAAGAAATAGACTTCGATAGGCCACAAGTAACTATTTGCCATGAGTTCACCATTTTCTAGCTTGACCTACAGATAATAAAATGTACATTTGACCAATCTGAGTAGGTGTCACTTCTCTATGTAGGAAAAGACTTTTTAAAATGGGACCAGTAAATACCAATGAAGATTAGAAACTTTTTATTGAAAACGAGGAAAAAAGTCAAGTGCGCTGTAGTTAGAGGCTCGTTAGTTCATAAAATTCTGTGCTAGGTCGTCAACAATAGAAATGGTGGCACTTCATGTGTCCAAACTATTTAGGTGGAAAAATAAACTTATTAGTGATTTCAATATTATTTGGGACATAATGTCAAGTGGACAGTGCAGAGAAGGCCAGTCCAGGTAATGAGACAAGGAAATAACAGAGTGTTGTATGCATGTGTCATGCCTCGGGATTCAATCTGGTAACCTTGTTTTGTGTGGTCTGTTTCCTACCCAATTAGCCACTGCAATATATGGAACTATTGACTTTTATATGACTTAAAGAACTTTTGGAAGAAATTATTGTGCCTCTTAAGGAAGCGCTATTCCTCATAGTCCGGTGTTTTTTTGAACCCAATTAGCCACTGCAATTCCTGTCCAGATGCTCTTTTACCTTTTGCTTCTATCCTTTTGGTTTGCAGTTATCAGGGGTTTTTATTTTCTCATTTCCTCTGTCCTATCACCTTTCGTGTGTGGCTATTGATACTCCCATGTAAACACGGACCAAAAATAAGAGACTGTGCATCAAACCTGGTGAGTGCTGCTTTCTTTCTTATCCTGAGATGATACCCTCCTGATGCTGAGGTTCTCTGCTGGTTATATTCCTGTGTGCATACTACTAAAAAATTCCATCCCCGCTGCTAGCATTTTGCAGATAGAGACCAGCTAGGTGTTTGCTATTTGCTTGTCTCACATATCTTACCTACTATTTCTGCTGTCGGTAGTTGGGTTGTAGGATGCTCTCCTAATTTGCAGTTGCTACTTCAACTTTTTCCACTTGTGCACTCATTTACAGTTTCCACACCTTGGGTCTTTGCATATCTATGCATGCTTTCCCTATCCTGGGTTATAGTGTACAGCTGCCTTCCCTCTGGCTCCTAAGGAGGTATGAGGAATAATTTGACGGCCTTTCAGGCAGCCAGGTCTTCGTTGTTGCTCTCTAGGGATATTCCAGCTTGTGCAGGAGCCACTAGAGACTGTGCAGCTAAGGATACTAGGCTGTACAGGAATCTATTGGGTGCTGCTACAGTTGCTTGTAGATGAGCTTTATTTATCCTTGTTGGAATCCTCATGTGAATAACGTTTTATTCTTATGCCTATGCCCATCAATCATGTATGATGACTTTTACAGAAATGAGAATACACATAAGATATCGCCCTTATCTACATTTGTTCAGCAGACGGTACTGTATCTCTACCGACTCCCCTATACACTTGATGACTCTACTTAGACCCTGATATTATCAAATGGTCAACTGTCCCCGTTGCAATCTGCAGGTTTCGTGGAGTTTTATCTGAAGTGTTTAGGGGCTTTTAAAGATGAATGGCAAACAATCAATAGGATCAGGATAACTATATTTTGCCTAAAAGCTGATTTGGGACTGTCTGTAGGCCCCAGGAAATATTAGACCTTGAGAACATGCCTCAATAGTCATTGGGATCATCCAACAGAAACCTACTGTCTATGATACATTCCCAAGTACCTACTTAAAGAGAATCCTTCAGTTGCCATAAATATGAATTTTTTTATTACTTGGTCAAAATGCTGCTATTCCCTCGAATCTGGTGTTTTTTAAGCTTTTTTTTCATGTGCCTCTCTTATCTCTGACGTGTATAGCTCACTCTTCTCTGTGTGTTCATCTAGTCTAGTTAGCCAAGGGAGCGTGATCCTCAGCTTTTCTCTGTGGAGTCTCATAGAAAACACCTATTGTTAATAATACTAATGATACGCGATAGCCGCATCGCAGAAAGAGTGCTAGTATAAAAAACATCTATTATATAATTGCGATAGTTTTTTGCCTCCGCGTGGTCATGTGGATACGCTCGAAGCATGCGCGAAGCGGCATTGCGAGTCGGCGTGGTCATGTGGATACGCGCGAAGATTGCCGCGAAGCGGCCATTGCGAGGATTCTAAGTCGACTCGCAAGCGAGCCGGCGTGGTCAGTGGATACGCGCAAAGCATTGGCCGCGAAGCGGCCATTGCGACAGTTGTAAGTCGACTCGCATGCCCGCGCAGGGGCATTGCGATCAGACTGACGTACTAGAATCCCGATGCATGTCATCGGGCTCCAGCTAGTAATATATAAGGAAATACTGATATAGGAGAACAGCAGCATTTAGTTCAGACAAAACATTACACATTTATGGCAAGTGGCAGGTATTCTTTAAAACTTGAAAACTCTTGAGGACTCTTTATTCAGCTGCTTAGGTACATATACACCGATCACTAATCACACAAACACTTCTGAGAAATTGAAGTCTCCAGCACCACTCTGGCTCAATCCATATACAATAAAGTGGTCTTTTTTTATGCAATACTTTAACCTTAAACCCCCTCAAGATGCAACGATGACACCTGAAGTCAATAGGAGCATAGTTGTGGACAAAGCAACTATGAAGTCACTGGACAAGCCTTCAAATCGAGGAACATTTCACTGGTGACAAAGACACGGCTCGTAAATAGTCTAGTCTTTCCTGTAGTAACATATGGAAGGGAAATATAGGGAATATAGGAAACGGAACAAGACAGAAGAAGAATAAAATAAATGCCATCAATACCATGGATGGCAAGAAGAATAAACATCAATTTTGAAAACAAATCAAGCCAGACATGTCACTGGAAGTTAGGAAGTACCAAAACTATGACTTCCCTACTTTGGACACCTCATCGAAAGAGAGCAATCAGTGGAGAAGGACATAAATATCAGAAAAATAAAAGGAACAAGGTGGCTGGATACAATCAACATAACATTGGAGAAGGCCCTGGTGGACCTATATAGGCTGTGCAAGATCGATTTTCCTAGAGAACCATGGCTCGAGATCAAGCTAAAGGCCGTTAAACCTAAATCTTAGAATAATTCATATTATTGATTAACTTTAATTTTTTGAGCAGTTTTAACCCAACAGAAGGCCATACACATCCCTAGAGGTCTTAATCAGCCAAAAGCTATTTCTTCCGTTCCTTTCAGTAACAAACTCTGGGCTTGGCCAAATCTGCACATTATAAAATCGCGAGAAGGAATAATCTGATGACCCATGAGAACAAAAGATTGTTTAAATTCAAAATGGTCAATCCTTCATTTCTTCGTCATCTGCCGCCGGGGAAAAGTCAGGACACCCTCACACATATATATGGTTAAACGATCGTGCTGAAATTCGTGGATTAGGTTGACGTTCATCTAATATATATGCCCACTTTAAGTAACCACTATCAGATGGGGGGACATTTTCAATTCCAGACCTATATCCAGAAAGGGGAAAAGAAGCGCAATAGGGTCTTTTCTTTTTTATGCGGAGGGTCTAGATATTACTAACCACTCACCTGGGGGGGTTGTGTAGCACACAACCAGCATCAAGACATAGGAAGATAGCTGCTGCAAGGTCCACACCTCAAACGATCAACATGGTTCGCAAATGTAGGGATGGAGAGTGTTTACGGACCTGCGCTGCGCTGTTCAGACCATTAAGGATCAGTCAATGTTCATCACTAAAGCTTTATTTCCGACGCGTTTCGGATTAGTCCCAACTCCTTCCTCAGGGAACAGTTGTGATACTACTGTTCCCTGAGGAAGGAGTTGGGACTAACTCCGAAACGCGTCAAATAAAGCTTTAGTGATGAACATTGACTGATCTTTAACGGTCTGAACAACGCAGTGCAGGTCCATAAACAATGTCCATCCCTATATTTGTGAACCATTTTCAATTCCAGCCTTATGAAATTCCTTTCTTGATCGCTATAACATTGATGACCTGATCTGACGTACGGTAAGTTGCAATGGCTTCAACCCAAGTATGACCGCACAACATTATTTGTGAATAAATAGTCAAATCTCTGAGCAGTCAAGATGACATTAATGCATGTTCGAAAACATATACAAGGACTTTTTGTTTGGTTTCCTCCCTTTAATTTGCATTAAATAGTGCTAGTATAACATATGTAAAGGCGAGGTCTGCCAACCTGAGGATAGGATGACATAACACAGATGATAAATTGATTAGAAATGTTGTGGAGTGGGTGACGTTAACCTCTTCACCACCTGACGATTTTTCATTTTCCGTTTACTACAAGGGTTTACACAGAGATCCTGGGATCATATCGTGGAATCTCCATCTCGAGGGGGAACGGGCAATTCCCGCCGCAGCACTTTTGTATCGCGCTGTCAGTGAATGACAGCGCAATCCAGAGCGTGATCAGATTGGGGCTGTTAGCCGCACATCTCAGCTGATGAAATCAGCTGAGATGTCGGAGGAATGATGTGATATCACCATAGGAGCTCACATCAAAGTCTGGGAGAAAATTCTTTTTATCCGCCCAGGGGTCACTGGCTTTGAATCATGCAGGCATGTCAGCACGGCTTCAGTCACCGTTGCTAACATTGCAAGTGATGGCTGTTAGTATCCCCTGGCACTTTTATTGATAGCTTGCTCTGCACTGATTTCCTATCAGTTATAGTGCCTAATGTGTTTACAGCCTCTGTGTACTGAGCGGAGACTTTATTGTGTAACCGCTCTGATCCTCGGGATGAAATCTGGTGGCTCCAGGGAAGAATAAAATTAAATTTGTCCCAGTAGCTGCACTTTAAGGCATCAGAAAGCATTGTAATACTATTAACCTGCAGATGAACCTTATATAAAATAGCATTTGGGAACAAGACAGGATCCCCTTAAGGGGCGATATACAGCTGCATGTAAAAAGTTTGGGCACCACTGGTCAAACTCGCATAACTCACCTGGAATGGCCCCTCCTCTGCCTCTCTGGAGAGGAGCATGGAGCTGCACAATCAGCTGATACACTCCCTGAGTCTCGCATGACTCACCTGGAAAGGCCCAAGTGTATCGCATACATCTGTCAGGACCACAAGGGTGTGGGGACTCAGATCTGGGGCGCTGGGTGCAAGGATGTCATGGGTAGGTCGATGCCCGAGCCTGTGCCCTTGGGGTGACAGTCAAAAGGGGTATTTACAGGGATAAAAGTTTATAGATGAATGTCGAGACCTCACCTGTAGATCCGGTGATGGCATCGGCGCTGCTGCAGACCACCTGGGGGATGGATGGCAGCAAGGTGTTGTAGTTCCCTAGTGGTAGAGCCAGGTCTCCCGGGATGGTGTAGTGTGATGGTAAGAATAGGGGCAGCGCAGTCTCCGCTATGAGACTGGAATTTCACAGTCAACCAGGAAGAAACATAGACGCTTGCTCTGCACGGGTCTTAACTCCGGTAATCTGCAGTTTACAGGGTATATGGTTGTTACAGCCAGGCTAGTAGACCAGGTGGTCCTGGCAGAAGGCAATGTCTGTCCGAAGCTCCAGCTATGTCCCTTCCTTTTCTCTTCCACTGTCCTACCTCTGCGCACTCCTTCTTCCTCACACTGCCCTGCATGAATCCCACTTATTACCAGGCCTGTTGGGTGATATGAGATACTCTTCTTCTCTCTAAGGGACTCAACCCAGTTTGGTGCTTCTAGTGGGGACCGTGTGTATGTCAGGCGGATTATGCTCCTAAGAAGCTGTCGATCATACTGGTGTTTGCAGCTCAGGGATGGACCTCTGCACCACCACTTCGGAGCCGGTACCCCGCTTTGGACTGGGCTAGGGTTGTTCAGTCACCCTCTGTCTGCCCCTCTCTGTCTGGGCCACCAGGTTGAGGTGCCCTCCCCGTTACTTCTTCACTTGTGTCTCTCACTCTCCTATGTTCTCCTAGGTTCTCCTCTCCTCTCTTGTCCCACTCACTATATACCCTAGCTCTCCTCCCACCGGGACCGGTTACCCTGGTTACGGGCTGGTTACGGGCCCCCTGTCTCTAGGTGTATGTATCTGGTGGGGAGCTTCAGCCTTCCATTACCCCCTTCCAGGACAACAATACTGCACCTTTTGTTCGGGGTGCAGTACCCTTTTGTAGCGCGCTGACCAGCGGGGCGCTACACATCTCACATAGTGTGTCTCTGTTCAAGACATAAAGTTAAAGATGACACACTTCCTATGTATTTTAAGAAAAAATATATGTATATCTTCATATTTTGCATTTTAAAACTGACAAAAAAGGAAAATGGCCCAATGCAAACGTTTGGCCACCCTCATGGTTAGTACCTAGTAGCACCCCTTATTCAATATCACAGCAAGTAAACTCTTTTTGTAGCCAGGCAAGAGCCTTTCAATACTTGCTTGAGGGATTTTCATTAATTCTTTCATGGAAAAGTCTTCCAAGATTCTGCTTGTCATACATTCTCTGCTCCCTATGAGTTCTAGTCATATATTTTCAATGATATTCAGTTCAGGGGACTGTGAGGGCCATTGTAAAACCTTTAGCTTGCACCTTTTGAGGTCATCTATTGTGGATTTTGACATGTGTTTAGAATCATTATCCATATGTAGAAGCCATCCTCCTTGAAATTTCATTAAATCCATTCTTCCCTCTACCCGTGAAATGTTCCCTGTGCCATTGGCTGCGACACAACCCCAAAGAATGATTGATCCACCCTCATGATTAATGGTTGGTTGATCTTCTTTTCCTGAAATTCTGTGCCCTTTTTTCTCCATATATACTGTACCATTGATCATTGTGGAGAAAGAGTTCTATTTTAACCCCATTAGTCC